>OX638093.1:3046365-4246365 GCA_951804965.1 Horisme vitalbata
GCATGGACACTATACCTACATTATGAAAAAAATGAGTAGTTACCATTAAAATATTGTTAAATGACTGACGAGATGCTAAGACAACGCCAACGAAATCGTGAGTGTGTCGATTAGATTATAATAGAACTTTTTCGCTAGGCACAGTCAGTGACGTAAGTAGATTGGCAAAAATTGATTTTAAAAATACTTAACTAAAAGTTATTTTAATTAAATAGGTATATAAATATATTAATGTATATCCAAACATTTATGAAAAAAGAACCAACCAACATAGAGGAGGTCCTTATACTTGTAAAATGTTAAATATATATTAGCCTTATTGCTTGAAATAAAATGTTAATATTTTTTTTAAAGGATATTTTCACTATTAACTTAGAACTAAATTATTCTAAAATACACAACTTATTAAAGATACAAAAAAAAGAGGCTGAAAAAAAATACAACAGAATTGAGAACCTCCTCCTCTTTTTTGAAGTCGGTTAAAAAGTGCACAAGACGGATAAAAGTACTCAGGTACAATTTTTGTAACAAGTTATTTTATTTTATTTGGGTATTTTATTTTAGTTAGATAGTTTCACAGATTCTAAAGTAACAAATGTGTACTATCTACTATCTTTGCTGACTGTACTGGTTATCTAGTCACTCTACTTTAGGTCGTGGCCTGGGAAACGCCTTGAGACTGTAGTCTGTATTTTTATATTTTTTTTCTCATAATTTCTTTGTGTTGTTACAGATTCTCTCAGAAGGCACACTGGCCACAACCACAATAAAATTACGAGGGACAACATTATGGTACGAAATCTTATTCTTAACTAGCTGACCCGCCAGCAACTTCGTATGCATGTATATTTGTATAACACAATATGATCTATGGTTACGGAACGCATACATACATAGATACTAACATTGACTTTTATTTTTATACATCTTTGAGCGTCCCTCAGAACCAAAGTTTAATCACAATCTGATCAATGGTTTCAAAGTTTCTAAGTGACATAGACCGTGGAAATAAATTTTGCGCAAACATTCATCCATTCATCCATCCATACTCACAAACTTTCGCATTTATAATATTAGTAGGATAGGATATTGGGTTGTAATTGTTTTCCTGAATTTCCGAAACCGGGTCGTGTGTTGAGTTTTTAAGGAAAGTTTGAAAGTAGCGACAGTTATGAAAAAATTGAGGAGCGTTATTGTTAGGGTGTACCGGGCTCCAACGTCACCTACCCGTGGTGCACCCTGCTAACTAACAAACGGGACTCTGGCAGCCAGCTCATTGCATGCAGCATAGCGCAGCCTAACTTCGGCACAGTTAAATTTCCTGATCGCTAACGGACAACAATGTCGGTGATGCTAGAAACTGTAACCTGCGATCCCCAACCCGCATGCTCAGCGAGGGCATTATGGGCTGGTGTTGTTGTTGTGTAATAGACATAGGAAAGTCACGTCTAGAAGAATATTATGAGCACGGTGGTAGAACTTTCTTGAACGAGCAAAGAAAATAAACATCTCTACTACTTCAATTTTTTTAACATGTTGACTGATGCCCTCATGCATGACGCTCCTCGCCACGAGGAGCTATTTCTACGGCAGATGTGCCGTTGTGTTTTCAGCACTCAAAGCATTGAGCCTTCTTTATTTTCACAAGTTGCATATGATTTCAGTGGGTCCGTTTCTGGTTGGCGATCAGCGTGTCCTCAACTGCCTGGTCACAGCAACACTCTAATGCAGTAAGTACATACATCCACATTTATTTATTTATTTATTTATACTTTATTGCACATTAAATGTAACAAAAATTAAAAAGATTCTTGAATGGTGACCGCGATCTGGAAGACTAAGTATGTAAGACCCGCCATCAGGGACCGACGGAATCGTCAAGAATCGCAAAGGCTGATCTTCCTGGAAATCCTCTGGGGATACTGGTAGAATCCTGTCCGGACCCCATGACCCCATCAAGTATGCATAAAGCTTATTATAAAAATTCTGATTATTTAAATGACAAAAAAGCTTGGGACTCCATCAAGTATGCATAAAGCTTGTTATAAAAATTCTGATTATTTAAATGACAAAAAAGCTTGGGATGAAACTGTCTCCAACTCCCTCAACTGTAAGAATAGAGAATGTAACATGAAATTGAAAAAAATATAAGCCAAGCAGAGTTTCTTTGCCAATTCTTCTCTGTTTGGTCGCGTTCGAATTGGTGTAAATTTAAAAAAAATACGATTCAAAGTTTACTTTACAGTGCATATTGAATAAATAACTGCAGCGTCAAGCCCTGCTGCAATGATGCATTAGCCCTACGGTGACGGACGGAGCAGGCGAGATAGCGCAAGCTAGTCGCCAGCCTAGTTGGTAGACCACCCAGCTAGCGAGTCGCCGCCGCGGAGCCCAACAGACCAATCGAATTCTCCCCAAGTTGGAGGACATGCGGACAAAATAACCTATGTTCGGCAATGGACTTCTTTGATGATGATGATATAAAACTCTTATGAAGCTACCTGAATGACAATCAACCAAACCACCACACCACATCAACCTCTGTCAGTCTACTGCTGGACATAGGCCTCCCCTAATAAAAGGGGATATGCCCACAATTCCCACGCAGGGCATGCGGCTTGGGAATCCCAGGGCACAACTTCTCGCACCGCCGACGCTGCTTCCCGTCGGCGGTCAGGGGTTTTAGCTGTGCCGGTGTTAGGCTGCGCTATGCCGCATCCAGCCGGCCGCCAGAGCCCCATTTGTTAGTTAGCAGGGTGCACCACGTGCAGGTAGCTTGGGTTCCGGAGATGGGGGTTGGAATCAATGACAATCAACGCACAACTTAAACCTGGAGAATATTAAGGATTGTTAATTCTCAATACTCTATCATTTATTGCGTTCCTTAATGTAAATATACAGGTGTTTGTGTTAAGATCATTATAGACCCTTTTGGGCTCAAAAATGATAAATAGAAGAGAGGGATCCGAGCACGTCAGTTCCTCGCATAGTGTAGGGAAGTTTCGGCAATTCTTCCAAGGACCTGCAGCGGAGAAAAATCGACGAAGACGCAGACGAAGTCATGAGGCCACTAGTATAACCTGATATCCCTACCTACTTACTCATCATCATCATCATAATCAGCCTGTAGCAGTCTACTGCTGCACATAGGTACAATGAATTTCTTGGTGCGGTTGGTCTACTTGTTGGTTGAGACGCGAGTAGGGTGTTCGATTCCCGCTGCGGTACAATTGTTTGCATGTCCTGCAAATGTTTGTCGTGGGTCTTGGTGTGGTGTTAGATACAGTCAGCATCAGATCAGAAGTTGATGACTTTTTCGGAATTATTTAGTTGCAATTCTAAAGGCTGTCTGGGTTGTCTGGAAGAGATCGCTTATAGCGAGCGATAAGACCGCCCATTGTATCTTTCTTTTAAACTGTAAATTTTACTGCAAACTGTTGATTTTTTCTGGTGTACAATAAATATTCACCATCTTCAAGTAACGTCAAAGTAAGCTACTTGCTGGTTAAAGTGACAAATCTCTGAGCGACCTTGTCACTACCTATAAATGGAAATTTACTTACTTAGACGTTACCTAGGGACGGTGAAAGATGCTCTTCTTTCGTTTGACGCCAATCTTTCGTTTATTTTAGCTTCATACCCAAAGTGTGTGAATTTTTTTCTATGCTCCAGACATTTTTTTCTATTATTGTTATTCCTGGTCTAGGACAGTAGAATAAACTTTATCTACTAAGTTTTAGCGTGACGAAATGCAAATACAAAACATTCAAACTTTCGCATTTTCTAATATTACCTAGTAGGACTGTTAAGCGTATAGTTAGAAAGGATAGTTAGATAAGTTCTTAACTAACGAACTCACAAAAGGCAATTCGAAATAATATTTCATTCTGTTAAAGTACCGGCAACAGTCTAGTACCTTAGTACTTTCTCTTGCTAGGAAGTAAAGTGCCCGGGTACCTACCGCTTATACAGCCATATAAATGTTCAGACAAAATGTACTTACATGTAATATATATTTATAACGGTATTTATGTAGATAGAGGTCGCGTCATGTAAAAAGAACGCTGAGGCGAAGCTGCGCAGTAGGCGATTTATCGGTATTTACCCGTACGCAAACACACCCCCTCTGCTTCTTCCAGCATTCTTTTTACGTGACGCGCAGTATACCTCATCATCATCATCATCCACAGCTTGATGTCACCTACTGCTGGGTATAGGCTTCCCTCAACTTGTGCCATCCACCACTTCACTTCACTTCTTTATTAAATGGCTTCTGGGATAGTTATCCACAATTTCGCCAGTATCAAGTATAATAATTGTTCATAATAATATGAGGCAACGTAGTACGGTTTATAAGTCCAGTCGTCCAGTCTTCGGTCAGGTCCTGTTTTTTGGTATAGCCATGGCAACTATGACAAAAAACGATCGGCGCACAATTTTCTTCATCAGAGAATTCCCGTTCAATCTTCTTTTATTCCATTTCACTAATACTTGTGTCTTTTATCTAACATTTATCGGTTATAATACCATAATTATTAAACGACATATATTAGAAAAACACTAGAAAAAAAAAAAAAAATTGACAACCGTCGTTCAAGATGAAAAAAATGGTGTCCAATTCCATCCACCACGATCCTACGGTAGTCTAACCCACGTACGACCGCGACTTTGACAATGTCACCTGCCCTGGCATCTTGCAGCCGTACCCACACTCGTAAAGCCATCCCTAGGCCACCACTCTGTAACTATTCTACTCCACCGGCCATCACCTCGCCGCGCGATGTGTCCTGCCCAGCTCCATTAAGCGGTTTCCAACGTCCTTTTCCGTTCCTTTAGTAAGTCTCTGGATTTCCGCATAAGGAACCCGGTGGAATACCGAGCATGGTACGGTCCAGCCTTAGGAACCCGATCTACATATCGAATACCGAGCATGGTACGGTCCATGGCTCTATGTGCTTCTTCTTCTTCTTCGTATGAGTTAGAGGCCAACTCTGGTGTCGGAGTTTTTAGGCCGCCCGAAGGCTTATGCCATGGCTTAACGACTGTAAAAGCCGGCACCAACATCTTAACGTATCTTCCGAAACACGGAAGCGCTCAGATCTAGATGCCACTAAACGGCCAACCATCCAAGTAGTGCCTAGGCGGATCGTTGCTACTTGCTACTCACATTCGGTACACAGCCATGTAGGTACCTACTTAAGTACTGTTACTTACCCTTATATAAGCTCTCATGGCGAGGTTTACTTGGGGCACTCCACCCGGTTACTACTTGGTTAGAATTGATATATACTAGGTTCGCTGACCGGGTTGTAATGTAAGGGGTTTGAACCTAGGTATAGAGGTTGGAACCTCGATTATGAATGGTGAAAACAACCAGACCTGTGACAAATATCTGCAGAGAGACAAACATTTGTCGAAACATTTGGGAACCGCAACCTTCTGTGTCTCAGGCGGGCCTTCGCCCACTGCGCCACAGAGGTCGCCATGCAAATGATATGGGCCCTGTATATTTTGGGGCCCCGCGCACTAAACCTTTCGGACTTTTAGATGGAAAATATAGGTACTGGCGTTTTTGGAATACTCCGACAGCAATACCTCTTACAACAGAAGAGATTTTGATAAAATCTTCAATTATCGTTAGTGCTTACGCAGATGATTCGGGGCCAGCCTCGGCGACGAATCAGTTCGTTAATTTTATTTTATATAATACTTCATATAATATATATATTTAAGTTCATACTTATCGGGAGCATGTAGAATAATCGTACTGTCATTGTAAGGAGGGTCTTTATTCATAGAGAAATTAAACGCTATATTCATAACAATACTGGTAGCCTGGTAGCTGATTAGTAGGCCTGGATTATCGGGCGAAGAGAATACAGGTGGATTCATTCAGGATTAACAATAGACGCAGACATTCCGCCGAATACGAAATACCTGGGCGTGATGAAGATCCTTTTCTTCAGATAATCTCCAATTCTTTATGAATGGTCTTTTACTTTACCCTTTGTTCCAATTGTTGATCTCTCATCGCACCATACACTAACGCCATAGAGAAATTAAACGCTACGCACTAACGCTCGTAGTTGTGTCAGAGTAATGTAACATCACGTTTGACGTTCTTGCCACTCTAAAAGGAGGATCGTAGCGCCGACAAACTTAATAAATAACCCCAGGGCTCCTTCGATGGGCTCCTTGATAGATTTTTCTACCGATGCTTACATGCACGCAGTCATCATCATAAACCTATTGCAGTCCACTGCTGACTATAGAAGCCGTCATTATATTGAGCCATGAGCGCTTTATAATGGCGGGTACAGACTTACGAAGTAATATCCAATGTAACACGAAAATTTGGCGTCCACATTGTCGCAAAATATCATAAAATAATTACCATAGTGTAGACGCCTTGCGCGCACGAACTGTGCACACTACGCGCGCGAATAGACATGCTCGGTGTGCTCGCGCGCGCTGTGTCCACACTTATGAAATGCTCCCATGTTACATTACATATTACGTTACATGTTACGTTACAGCAGTCTGTACTTCCATAATGTTAAAAGTCATCACTTTAAATTCGTAAATAAAAACAAACTACCTACATAATAGATTTAAATGGTTATAATATTATGATGTAACGTACTTTGCACTTTTACTCGCATGATTACCTAAAGTGTAAGTAATTGCCCTTAAACCACTTGCATAATGTTTCTTATATCTCGTTCGTATCTACTATATACAAGAGAAAGTATGACATATGTTACGAGTAAATAAGTAGGTTAGGTTAGAAAAAGCCGAGCCGACGTACACATTTTATTATACTAGATGAATTTCGTGGTACCTAAAATTCCTATCATGAAGATGTCACAGACTCAATAATTGTATTGCAAGATTCCTCCTCTGCTTGCACATTATCTTTTAATTATGTAGGAATATAATAGGTAGTTGATCAGTAGCCAAGGGCTCTAAGGCATCAATTGCAGCCCGAGATCTTTAGTTCGAGGGTGCAATTGGTGCTTACACCCGAGCTAACTATTCTGCTTTACATCTCGATTGTGAGGTATGTAAGTAGAAAAAAACCGGCATTACAAGAATAAAACATTTTTTTTCAAGAACGAAATTGAGCTTCGCCGTTCGATATTTAAAATTGATGACTATTATACTCACACGAAGACAAGGCTGAATAGCAAAGCGACCTCTTTGGTCATTGGGCTGAATGCATGATGTCTATTGCCAGTATGATGGTTAGATGTATGCGAACTTTTTTTTTTAATTACTTACCGCCCTAGGGCTTTTCTAGCTACATTATTACCCTAGAGCGCTAATTTAGTCACCTACAAGCCCCATTTGGAGGTAATACGAACCTACTTATCGAACATGAGAGATGTAAAGCATATTTAAGTTTTCACACTAAGCCCAAACGTTTCTAGAATGACTATTATTATTTAAGTCTGGGAATTGAATGCTTTTAATATTACATGCAATGACAGTGTAGTGTTGTCAGTTCTTAGTAACATGTTGTTGAGCTGAGTTGAGTTGACTAATCGATTTTGTACAGTATTTTAATCCGAATAGAGCAGCTAACTAATTAATATGCAGTTCTTATTCCGAATGTGACTATAGGCCTCCAACACTATAACAATTGTAGTGTACACACAGACAACCAATAAAGCATCTGAAAATAATTGTAGGTTGAATTTATTACTATTTAATTTAGCATGACATCCTATATAGCAGTCCACTGCTGCACATAAGCCTCCCCTAATGAGCGCCATTGTGCCCTGTCCTAAACTCGACGCATAGGTACTTGATTTGAATACTTGGGTGTATGTAAGCTCAACTAAGCTATGTATTTATTGCGTAAATCTTATTTTCACTTCTCTTGCTCAAAAAGTGTATCATAATAGTGTAGCTTAGCGGGCCTAAAACTCGAGTTTAATACCTAGGGCTAAAAAGTATTTTTTCTTTTTAATTTTTGTCTAAAATCATCAGCCCGTACAAAGCATTCGTTCTCTTATATAAAAACTCGACTTCATGGTGCTCCGTCAATCTTTTTTTTTGAAAATAGAACCGTCTTGGTGATGTTTTATGAAGGTTGATTCTTCCCTTCACGGTAGAATGCGAACTGTTTCGTTGAGGGTTATTGAAGGTATAGAGATTTAAAAAAAAAGATGGTATTGGCGCTAAATCTCTAGAATTTTCTTCATTCCAAATCACAAACTTTTACGTTTAACTTCCTGACTTTAACTTTCAAATTGTGAACGTGAAAAATGTCATCAAGTGATAGTGAAGATGCTAATATGCAAATGGAAGAAAAGGGCAAAGAAATAATTATGAATCTGTTGCCGACAAAATCACGTGAAATATATTTAAAGAGTTACGAAAATTTTATGAAATGGAGAGATGAGAAACGTGTGGATTCTTTTACAGAAGGGGTTTTTCTCACTTATTTTGATGAATTATCGAAAAAATTCAAATCGTCGACTCTTTGGAGCACATATTCAATGTTAAGAATGACCTTAAAAACGAGACACGACGTCGATATTAAAAAAATATGTAAATTTAACGGCTTTACTGAAGAAATTGTCCACTGGATACAAGGCAAAAAAATCTAAAGTCTTGACGACACAAGAAATCGAAACATTTTTAAATAACGCTCCAAATAAACAATACTTGGCAACAAAGGTAACCTACTTATGTACTCTACTCAAACTAAATAAATAGATACCTACCTACATACCTAAATTATGTACCTAGGTTATTACGATTATTAACACACTTATTTTTTTGTTCAACAGGTTGCTTTAATTTATGGAATCAGCGGTGCATGCAGAGGAATAGAGCTTGCCAATATAACGCTAGAAGACGTAGAAACGGATACAAACCTACAAGCTGTGAGTCTGCCGAACACGAAAACAAACAAAGAGCGTAAATTTGTCATCAGTGGAGAATACCTTAATATAGTTAAAGCCTATCAGGAGTTACGTCCCACTAATGTTTCAACGAGAAGATTTTTTCTAAATTATCAAAATGGTAAATGCACAAGGCAAGTCATAGGCAAAAATAAATTTGGTAACATGCCTAAAGATATTGCCACTTATCTAAATTTACCAAATCCGGAACTCTACACGGGCCATTGTTTCCGCAGAACATCCGCGACTCTGTTGGCGGACTCTGGTGCGAATATAACGACATTAAAACGCCACGGTGGATGGAGGTCCGATCAAGTGGCTGAAGGTTATATAGAGGACTCTATACAAAACAAGTATCACGTCACGCAGCGGATTATGGAAGGAATCAATATTCTACCAAACATTACAGAACCCCAAGCATCTACATCGCGGGATTGGATGAATATGTGAACTCAGCTGAAGCCGCGCAGGAAACTCAAGCATGATTCGAGTCTCTCCAACTTTTACTCCACAACAATCAACTCAAAATATTATCACATCCCAATCACAGAGAACCGAAATAAAATTGCCCGGGAAAAACATATCACTAAACATTCAAAATTGCTCTAACTGCACATTTAATTTTTAATAAAATTTCTGAAAATTGACTAATTTGGAATTGTTTTATTTTCTCGCAATCGAAGTGAAAAGTAGAGTGTTTTACTCGGGCCAAAACCACCCATTATAACTCGGTCTTGTCATCCTCCCTCGCTAAGCTCGGGAGTATAACAACCTCGTATATAATGGGATGGTTTAGTCCCTTGTAAAACAATCTACTATTATTATAAGTATTACCCAGTACCTAAGTGCATGAGATTATGGTGACACTTTGACGAGGTTATAAAATATCCTGCAATGATGGCATATGCGGGTGTTACAACTTAGTGTTGGGTAATAGATATAAGGAACTACATTATAACGACCCTATTTACTTCACCAAGCACTCGACTATGCATTTCATTTATTCATATATATCGAAGAAAATGCAGAATTCTATGTTTTTAAAGAAGTTGCAGAACCACTGGAGCGCAGTATCGTCCATTGGTTCTGCCTCTTAAATCCTGACCCTATAAACTTAATTATTGCAGTCTAAATCTAAAGGTTATTTTTATCTAAAGTCACTCAAATAAATTTGCAGAGAAAGAAACAGAAAGACATTAATTTGAATTCAGGCTTCTTTTTATTCAAAGTTTAAGGAACTAACTCACAGTGTTATTTCTTTGACGAACCAGCACAAAAAGTGTTCGAGCTCTACCTGATCTATTTTTAGCACCTACCGCGCCATGTTGCCGATTTGACAGACTTCCGTTTAAGCCAGGCCACGTGGCGCGGGAAATGCTTTAAAATCACAAAGCTACTTAGAAAGTAGGTCTAAATTAATTACTAATTTTATAATTATTTTAGCAAGCAGTAAAAGCCATAAAACATTGGATTAAACTTAATTGGATTTAGATTGACCAAATAAATTGACTTACCAATTTAAATCACCGTTAATTTTAAATACTTCAAACATTGCATAATTATAACAAAATAAATTCCATAATTCAATTCTAAATTGATAAAGATTTTTAGTAGTAATAATAGTCCGATCATTTTAAACTTGCAATAAATTAATTTCCATCGAAACAATTATTTCTGTAGTTGGAAATGATGGTTTAATAATTTCAAATAAAACTCTAGAATTCATTTCTAAATTATAAAAGAATTCTACAACTCAGAAAACCTAACACAATAGCATTAACTTATTTGGGAATATTATTATAATTTGATAGTCAATTACAATGCATTATTTTTAAACAAATTGATAAATCGCAAGATGATAAATTAAGTCTTGTGTTGTGATAACTTTTAGTAATTTTAGCAATAATAATTAGTAATAATTTAAATCAACCTGTAACTCAAATGTAGTTAGTCATTTTATAATTTACACCAATTCGCAACGCGACCAAACAGAGAAGAATTGGCAAGAAACTCTGCTTGGCTTATATTTTTCAAATCTAGAATCATCGTCCAGCATAATTTGATGCCTGGAAAAATAGGCGCGGCGACACGGCCATACTGATGTGCGATGCGTGCTCTGCATCGCTCCTCTTCTTTTTGTCTCTGTAAATAAGAATGAAATATTTTGAGGCTGGGTACTTCCACAGTTAGTCTAAACCGTATAACTGAATAAAAGCTGTTAGCAAAAATGCTCGTGGCATAGTGGGTAGCTGATCTCGTTTTTTCCGACAGATCGACCGGCAAAGTTGCTTTCAAGCATGACCAACATGATACTCATTAGGTTGGTCATCAAATAGAGAAATGAAATGAGCTGAATATTTTATGCTTAGCGGAGGCACTTCCAAACACTCGCATAGGAACTAAATACTATACACGGTCCCGAACCTAAATAGTTAAAATAGTTTAACGCTTTACTTCTACTTTTATAGGGTTACTGCTCATTTCAAATGACGACAGCCAAAATAATTATAAGGTTTCATAAGGTTACTGCTCATTCCACATGGCAACAGTTAAAATAGTTATTAGGTTACATAGGGTTACTACTCATTTCAAGTGAAGACAGCCAAAACATTTATAAGCTTTCATAAGGTTACTGCTCATTCCACATAACAACAGTTAAAATAGTTATTAGGTTACATAAGGTTACTGCTCATTCCATAGTTATAAGGTTACATAAGGTTACTGCTCATTCCACAAGACAAAAGTGCAATAATAAATAAAAATAGAATATTGTGTTGAAATGAAAGATACTGCTCACTCCACGTGACAACAGATCATAATATACTTAGGTAAAGGATAGGTCGGTGAAGGTCGATGCTGTTGTTATAACAGAGGCCCTGGGAATATTGGGTAGGTCGATGCTGTGCTCTAAGCGGTCTCGTACGCCGCGGTACACAGGGGACCATTTTTCTTTCAGGATAGGACTATTACTGCGCACTACACGTGACGACAGATAATTAAATACTTAGGCAAGGATAGGTCGGTGAAGGTCGATGCTGTTGTTGTAACAGAGGCCCTGGGAATATTGGGTAGGTCGATGCTGTGCTCTAGGCGGTCTTGTACGCCGCGGTACACAGGGGACCATATTTCTTTCAGGATAGGACTATTACTGCGCACTCTACGCGACGATAGATAGTTAAATACTGCTCACGCCACGTGACAACAGATCGTAAAATACTTAGGTAAAGGATAGGTCGGTGAAGGTCGATGCTGTTGTTGTAACAGAGGCCCTGGGAATATTGGGTAGGTTGATGCTGTGCTCTAGGCGGTCTTGTACGCCGTGGTACACAGGGGACCATTTTTCTTTCAGGATAGGACTATTACTGCGCACTACACGTGACGACAGATAATTAAATACTTAGGCAAGGATAGGTCGGTGAAGGTCGATGCTGTTGTTGTAACAGAGGCCCTGGGAATATTGGGTAGGTCGATGCTGTGCTCTAGGCGGTCTTGTACGCCGCGGTACACAGGGGACCATATTTCTTTCAGGATGGGACTAATACTATCGGACGGCTCCACACGCCGATGGTAAATTATTTTATTGGTTACTTTGCTACTACCCGCTCCACACGTTAGTAACGAGAACTTTTTTGTTTTATGTTAAGTTAGTATAGGTTATAAGTATTTGCGATATGAAAAGTTCTCACCGGGGATAACTCTGTCTGAAGCCACAGACTGAGAATGGTTGGGCAGATTCGCTCCGTGCCAGGGATTGAGAAGCCACCAGCGTGTTACCGAAGGCCCCGCTTGTACGTCTGGAGGCGACACGGCCGCCTGGACGCTGCCCGCGTCTTTCTGAGAGGCGTGCTGTAGCTTGGCATTCGAAACATTGCGAGGCCGCCCATGGTGACCTATTTATTACCTTCTTCATGAGGTAGCGGTCGTTCTCAGGAATCCTGTGAACTTCGTAAGATAGACAAATTTTTACTTTAAATACGTAGTTTTGTGTTGGTGTTTGTGACCTAGGCATTTAATTGAATTTTTATTGTGACTAATGTTTTAGTGTAGGGCAAGTCATTTCCACATAAAACGTTTATTGTTTAATTTAATGGAAAAATGACTATTAAGACTATTGTTTGCCAAGACATTGACAATCATAGAATCAGAGTTCACTCTAATAAGAGTAATCCGCGTGCCGCTCGCCCTTCCTTTACTTTACATCAAGATCAAAATTTTGGAGATAAATCCGCCATATGTGTATGTATACGGGGCACTGTATCCCGTTTATGCTTGGAGACCTTAACACGATGGCTGCCTCGCACATGACGCGAGGAAGGCGTGTAGAATCACATTTGTGTTTTCTGCACTCAAAGCGTTAAGTGCGTTGCAGTTTGTATTGACTTTGAATTTGCTCTCTAAAAGTTTTGAAAAACCGCGGGTGAAAATATCAGAGTATTTATAAAACAGAGTTAACAGTTGGTTAATTTCAGATTCGTCAGTCAAGTCAAATCAATATTGTCAAACAAAGGGCTTAAAAACAATATGGCGCTGTGTTGAGTAACAATTACAACACCATCCTACAAACTATAGCTTCATCTCTCCCACGTGGCATTGCTTCGTGCGGAGAGTGATCTAACTATTAATTAATTAGTATTAATATTATGTATCAAGAGTGTGTGTAGTGTTAAGTGTTAGTAAGTTGTGTCTGTGGATCATTATTTCAACCGAAATAAAATAATTTTATTTTTTATTTATTTTAATTATACTCAATGCAGTGTCGTAGTAAATTTGCACCAATCAAGATGTTGGACGTCCATTTCTTACTTATTTTACGTTAGACGTAGTCAGGTAGGACGTTGAACATTAACTCAACGTTAATATTGACCCGCCCGCAACTACGTTTGCGCTTACTTGATTACTTAGATGTGGTCATTTTAGACGAAACCCTAAATAGGTACCTGTACGAATTAAAAAGTAGGCAGGCACCAACGAACGAATTCATATCAGATTACGCTATTTATTTGCAAATTATCCACAGATACGCTGACAATTTCATGTACGCCAAATAATGACTTCTATAGGCAAATTTTTATACCTTGGGTTACATTATTGCAATTATATTAGGCAACTCAACTTTAATTTAAAAAATAATAATAATAATAATAACTGAATAAAGACAACCTAACTAAAGACTAAATAAAGACAACAATGCTTGAAACGGGAAAAAGCTAGTGCTAAATAAAACTTGGTCACTCATAAATGATCTGAAGACTTATTTGAATAATGAGTAGTTATGCTCGATTACTTGAATATTAAAAATTAGAAATGCAAAGATCATGTAGGAGGTTATTTCACCATTACTAAATAAGAATTTAGTGTAACGTTATTAATCATTTATGAAAAATGATTGAAGATGTCATTCGTTTCCATTACTCTTTTTACTTAGAATTGCCAAAATTAATGGATGCATTAATTAAATATAGTTAATCAATTAATGATTAATTATTTATTACTGATCAACGCCAGAAATCATGATCAAGATTACTTTTTTAATCATGTTTTTTTTGTAATAATTATTAATTTAACCTGATTAGAATTAGTCAAACCAATTAATTGATTAAACAAATAGGTTGATAATACTGATTTAGCTTTCTATAAAAGAAATAATTTTAAAAATCGGTTAAGTAGTTTGAGTTTATCCATTACAAAAAAAAAACGAACAAGCAAACCAAAACCAAAAATAAAAACATAAATTTTTCCTCTTTATAATAGTGGAAATGTAATAATTAATAGGCCTATAACTAATGGAAATAATTAATAGAAAATGGGCCTCGTAATTAGTAATTAACTGTTTGACACCTATGTCCTGGTAATTTGTTCGCAATCGACTCGCGCATCACGAAATACTCTGCTCCATTATCGAATACAAAATTTATTTTAATCTAACCCACACATATCAGTACGTCATACCCGACATGACAAACCAAGCCGAAACGTGGACCCTCACAGCACGGCTAGTCCACTAGTTTAGTCGTTGGAATGAGCTATGGAACGAGCTATGCTCGGAGTTTTTCTGAAGAATATAATCCGCAACCATACTATCCGACATAGAACTAAAGTTGTCGACACAGCTCTGAGAATTAGCAAGCTGAAATGGTAGTGGGCTGGCCATATCTGCCGAAGAACCGACAACTGCTAGGGTAAACTAATTCTTGAGCGGAAACCGCGGCCTGAAAACCTTAGTGTAGGACGCCCTCCGGCTAGGTGGGTTGACGATCCGCGAAAGGCCGCTAATGGAAGCTGGATACGTCGAGCCCAGGACAGGGCGCAATGGCGCAGATTAGGGGATACTTATGTCCAGCTGTGGACCGATACAGGCTGATAATGATGATGATAATGACACGTAATCATCGTATTCAGGGTAGAACCTTTATTAGCTATAGAGTTAAAAATTGAAGATCATCTATTTTTCGGGTCAGTAAAATGTGTCAATCATATGTACCGTTTACCGCAAAAAGAAAAAAGTTTATCGCTGGGTTTAGAAGACTGTGTCGGTGTCATCGTAGTACGTTTGACAGTTGGTTGTATGTTGAATTACAGATACCTTTATTGCGAGAATTAGGGCCTGGATACTATGTCGAACGCTTTTGTGATGGTTGGCTTGTAGAACCTAGTAGAACTGGTCGTTTAACGCGAATAGAGGAGGCTACAGATATTAGTTCGAGTACCGACTTGCGTTCATGGGTTCGATTCTAACCTACCTACATGTACCTTCATGCGTAATAATAATTGTAGTCACAGAAATAGGTTCGATTCTAACCTACCTACATGTACCTTCATGCGTAATAACAATTGTAGTCACAGAAATAGGTTCGATTCTAACCTACCTACATGTACCTTCATGCGTAATAATAATTGTAGTCACAGAAATAGGTTCGATTCTAACCTACCTACATGTACCTTCATGCGTAATAACAATTGTAGTCACAGAAATAGGTTCGATTCTAACCTACCTACATGTACCTTCATGCGTAATAATAATTGTAGTGACAGAAATAGGTTCGATTCTAACCTACCTACATGTACCTTGATGCATATATCGTAGTCACAGAATTTAGGTAGTTTTACACGACTCACGGACTCCCACGTTACCATCAGGGTCGTAGGAAGGTAGGAAAATATCAGTTATGTTGACTATTTCACTAGGTTGCTAGCGTAGCAGATGCTCGCTTATAATCTGCATCATTGTCATAATAATGTGTAAAGAATGCGGGTAGTACATTACCATTTTACGGCGGTACAGTAAGTATATCCGTGAATGTACTCATCGTCGATGCGGCATGTAGATGTGACCCATCTGGCCCCAGCGTGCTCGTAGCTGCTGTACCTGCCGGTATGGTTTCTCCATGGATACTAACGATTGATGTTCTCGGCGCTGATGTGTCAGTGATGTCTGCTCGAGACAATTGATAGCATCTGAAATGATAAATGACAACGAGGTCAGAAAGGTGATCGCACACTTCTGATATCGAAGAAAATGCAGAATTCTATGTTTTTAAAGAAGTTGCAGAACCACTGGAGCGCAGTATCGTCCATTGGTTCTGCCTCTTAAATCCTGACCCTATAAACTTAATTATTGCAGTCTAAATCTAAAGGTTATTTTTATCTAAAGTCACTCAAATAAATTTGCAGAGAAAGAAACAGAAAGACATTAATTTGAATTCAGGCTTCTTTTTATTCAAAGTTTAAGGAACTAACTCACAGTGTTATTTCTTTGACGAACCAGCACAAAAAGTGTTCGAGCTCTACCTGATCTATTTTTAGCACCTACCGCGCCATGTTGCCGATTTGACAGACTTCCGTTTAAGCCAGGCCACGTGGCGCGGGAAATGCTTTAAAATCACAAAGCTACTTAGAAAGTAGGTCTAAATTAATTACTAATTTTATAATTATTTTAGCAAGCAGTAAAAGCCATAAAACATTGGATTAAACTTAATTGGATTTAGATTGACCAAATAAATTGACTTACCAATTTAAATCACCGTTAATTTTAAATACTTCAAACATTGCATAATTATAACAAAATAAATTCCATAATTCAATTCTAAATTGATAAAGATTTTTAGTAGTAATAATAGTCCGATCATTTTAAACTTGCAATAAATTAATTTCCATCGAAACAATTATTTCTGTAGTTGGAAATGATGGTTTAATAATTTCAAATAAAACTCTAGAATTCATTTCTAAATTATAAAAGAATTCTACAACTCAGAAAACCTAACACAATAGCATTAACTTATTTGGGAATATTATTATAATTTGATAGTCAATTACAATGCATTATTTTTAAACAAATTGATAAATCGCAAGATGATAAATTAAGTCTTGTGTTGTGATAACTTTTAGTAATTTTAGCAATAATAATTAGTAATAATTTAAATCAACCTGTAACTCAAATGTAGTTAGTCATTTTATAATTTACACCAATTCGCAACGCGACCAAACAGAGAAGAATTGGCAAGAAACTCTGCTTGGCTTATATTTTTCAAATCTAGAATCATCGTCCAGCATAATTTGATGCCTGGAAAAATAGGCGCGGCGACATATACAATTTAAAAATCGTATTTGAATATTGGCTTGAAAGAAAAAAACACAACTAAGTATATAAGTAATGCTAAAAATTACACACAGATAAAAACTACTTAATAATTACAAATGTCAACCTGGTAAATAACTAATGTTTTTCTAATTTATGTCGTTTATTAGTAATGGCATTATAACCGTTATACGGACACAAGTGTTAGTGAAATGCAATAAAAGAAGATTTGAACGGGAATTCTCTGTTAAAGAAAATTGTGCGCCGACCGTTTTTGTTATTAGTCGCCAGTCAGATCCTGTTTTCTGCTATAACAGGCGCAGTAACTAGCGAAACTGTGGAAAACTATCCCAGAAGCCATTTCATAGAGAAGTGGTGTATTATCCACTGGTGTCGACAGATTAGTCTATGTACCAACGATCGACATATTCTGTCTATTCTACTACTTGGATGGATACCATTTAGTGGTGTTCAGATTGATATCTGAAGATGCAACTAGTATATGGCCCACCTGATGTTAAGTGGTAAGTAGGGGGCTTATAACAAAGTTTTGTTTCGCATGTTTGAAACGAACCCTACGTCCATCAACTTGAGCCATTATTGTGCCTGTAAGTTCACTCACAGAGGGTGTAAGGGGTTCCAACCCTTATCTTCGGAACCCAAGCCAACCCCACCTGCACGTGGTGCACCCTGCTAAACAACGAACGGGGCTCTGGCGGCCGGCTGATTGCGGCATAGCACAGCCTACATCGGCACAGCTAAATCCCCTGGCCACCGACGGGCAGCAGCGTCGGTGGTGCGAGAAGCTGTGCCCTGCGATCCCCAAGCCGCATGCCCAGCGTGGGGATTATGGGCATATCCCCCTTTATTAGGGGAGGCCTATGTCCAGCAGTGGGCTGATATAGGCTGGTTTGGTGGTGTGGAAGTTCACCGGCAAACTCTTCAAACGGAATTACAGCAATGCTTTAGGGCAGAAATAGGCATGGTGTTAGTACGCACCCGGATGAGCCCATCACAAAGAACTCTTCTACATCTGTAGATTCGGCGCTTCCGTGCTTCGGAAGGCATGCCTTTTCATGGAGTCTTCGGATGTACCTAACAACTACAACATGATCTGGACCAGAAGAAGGAGAGATGAAAGGTCACATACATAAAGGGTGGGAGTTAGTGTACTTACTGTATAAACTCTTACGTAATTACTAATAGGAATGACGACTGGGTAATAAATAAATAAAAATTCTAATTAGTCCGTCAGATAGATTAACAAAAAATATTGACTCGCATTTTTTAATTTATCAAATACATAAAAATTGACTGAGATATAGAGCGTCAAGTTCGGGAGTGAGGGCTCGTGACGTCACGCTAGGTAAAAAGTGCACTAAGCCGTGACGTCACGCAGAATTTCAAAGCACTAAATCTTTGTAATTTTTTGTTTAATTGACAAAAGACAACATACATAAATGATGGATTAATTAGGATGTTTCAGTCGTCATCCCGATAAATTAATACGCATATTAATCTTATTAAACATGTATCTTTGAGTCTCATGTCATGTAAATGAGACTTAAAGATACATCTATATATATAAAAATGAAACCCGTTTTCCTTGGTCACGGCATCACGCGTGAATGGCTGGACCGATTTCACTAATTCTTTTTTTGTTGTATTTGTTATTATTAGGAGAAGGTTCTTACGGAAAAAAATATTACGAAAATTACATCACAAAAAAATAAAGTAGTGCATCATTGCTACGCTAAGGCGGTACGAAGTTCGCCGGGTCAGCTAGTGTTTCAATAAATGAACTTTTTACTTTTTACGTTTATAAGGCTTCGGTAGAATACCAGCGTCTGCTGCTAAAACAGTAGATCTTATGCTACTTATGAGATTGTGGGCATCTCCTTCTTCTTGATAGGGGAGGGAGTCATCAGTGGACTAAACCGGCTGGTGTTATTGTTGCTTTATTCGAACCCGTGTATCACGTACAACAAAAACATAAAAACAGCAAAGCCCTACAACAAAACCTAGGTGCAGAATCCAGTATCTAGTAAGGTTCACTTTCATTTCGCCCGGTTTTTTCCCAGCCACACCACTTTTACTCGACCAGGCCAGTTTTACTTTTGTATATGGTAACATTAATGTTGCCGTGCCTTAGGAGTTCCGGATACCTTTCGCTGAACGTGCGAAGAGACGATAGTAATTTCCTGCTTCAAAAGATGTTAAGTAGATGGACGGTTGATAATGTTTCCGATTTCACGGATTATTAGACAAAATGTGGTTATTTAAATGAGGTGAACTGGATGAGATGTACCTACATATACTTAACATCAAGTATCTACAGCTTTTTCTAATGTGCAGCTTACACCAAAATGTTTGCGTTCACTTAGAAAACTTAAGATTATTTATGGTTATAATGTTACCTATTTAAAAAATTAAGCAACCAAATCCTTCTTCTTCTTATATTATAAATGCGAAAAATTGTGAGTATGGATGTATGTATGAATGTATGTTTGTTTGTTGTAGCCTATGTGTTAATCCAGGTAACAACCTATCTATACTTATTCCAAGTTTCATCCAAATCTGTTCAGTAGTTTTGCGTGAAAGAGTTACAAACATACTCAAAAACTCACAAAACTTACACATTTATAATTCTAGCTTCACAGCCCGCGGCTTTGCTCGCGTGGTACCGGGATAAATAGTAGCTAGCCTATATGTTAATCCAGGTCACAAACTATGTATATTCCAAGCTTTATTTAAATCCGTTCGGTAGATTTTGCGCCTATGTAAATTAAGCCTATGTGTTAATCTAGGTCATGGAGCTATCATCCAGTTATTTGATTTTGCAAGTTTATCCAAATTCGTTCAGTAGTTTTTCCATGAAAGAGTAATAAACATCCACCCCTCCATCCATCCATCTTTCACATTCATAATATCATAGTGGGAAGTAGGATTTTGTATGCTTTCAATTCAAAAATATTATAATCCATTTACAACGCGTGCGAACGACGCGACGCGTCGACGCAACGCAGAAACACGCATGCGACATATGTAGTAGGTAGGTATTTTTTTCTGCGGCACCGCACCGCAAATTTAGACGATCCGTTGTGCGACGTAAATTTTTGCGATGTTTCATTGCAACGAAGTGTTGTATCTACGCTGTAATAGCGCATTATCACGGTAATTGTGATAAATCTACTAAATCACATAAAATCAAATGAAGCGAAACACTCATTTGCAGTGTTAATGTTTAATGCAATTAATGTTTTCTTCTTGACGGTTGGTTTGAAGCTAAGCTACCTTTACGTAACGTCCGCTATTTATTACTGGATTCATGGTTTTATCAATGTTAACCCGCTCGCAACAACGCTTGCGTTGTCTTCCTTTCCCGACTGTCAAACTTTAATAACAAAAAATCGATAAACATACACAAAAAATACATACAGTCGAACATAGAATCTCCTACTTTTTTTGACGTCGGTTAAAAATAAAAAAAGCCGATGTTCTTTGACAAAGACTTACGTACTCCATCAGCCCAGGGTACCGAAGTAAGTCTTGGCCTCCGACACAAGAACTCACCACTTTCCCCTATCCTTTGCGATCTCTAGCCAGTTGTCGGCTCCAAGTCCACGCAGGTCAGCTTCCACACTGGCGATCCAGCGATACTTAGGACAACCAACCGGTCTGCGCACGAGTGCCCCCAAATACGCTCTCTTAACGCTTCTATCCTCACCCATTCGCTGAACATGGCTAAGCCACCGCGGGCATAAAGAATAATTATTTCAAGAATCATTATTATTATATAAAAAGGAAAATCATCATTTCACTTCATTCCTTTGTAGTTAGCTTGTGACAAGTGGTGCCGGAGTTTTTAGGCAGCTCCAAGACAGGGACCAACATCTGAACGTGCCTTCCGAAGCACGGAAACGCTCAGTATGTACCCCTAGTGTGAGTTGCATCCATCCGAAAATAGTATCTTTATTTCGGTCGTACACGAAAACTATCAACATTTTTGTACCGAATATGCAACTCAAGCTAGGGGTGCAGATCTAAATGCCACATTACGGTCACCGATCCAAGTAGTGACCAGGCAGAGTGTTGCTTAACCAAGACGATCTGCTAAGAACATTGAAGTAAGGCCACGCCATGAGCGCTTCAAGGTTCCACATAAATTGCATAACATACTCGTACATGCATGGTTGACCATACATAATCGATGTTAATAACTATATATTCTACTGTAGGTACAGTCGATATCAAAACTAAATCTTCTTTTTAGGGTTCCGTAAAAACGGGTAAAAACGGGACCCTATAACTACTCCACTGTCCGTCCGTCTGTCTGTCACCACGCTGGCGCTGTATCTCATGCATTAATTCTTTACCGTTTCCCGGTCCCGCTTTTACCCTTTTCGAATTCGCGAACAATTTTCGTCATCAGAGAATTACAGTCCAAATTATTTTTTTTATATTTCACTACACTTGTGTCTTATTAAGTTATTACTCACGTAGATTGGTTAAAATTCCAATAAATTTTACACAATATTAATCAAATAATACTGCAATTTTAACAAAAATGAACGTTCAAGATGACAAAAATGGTCCCCAAACTTTCGCCTCTATACATCCTTTTTATTAATAGGACAACTCCATTCTTCATTTAATTTGCTTCTGGGATAGTTTCCACAATTTCGCCAGTATCAAGTATAATGTTCATAATAATATGAGGCAACGTAGTACGGTTTATAAGTCCAGATGTCCAGTCTTCAGTCAGGTCCTGTTTTCTGCTATAGCCATGGCGAATATAACAAAAAACGATCGGCGCACAATTTTCTTCATCAGAGAATTCCCGTTCAATCTTCTTTTATTCCATTTCACTAATACTTGTGTCTTATAACTAACGTATAACGGTTATAATACCATGACTAATAAACGACATACATTAGAAAAACACTAGAAAATAAAATTTAATAAAAATGACAACCGTCGTCCAAGATGAAAAAAATGGTGTAGGATTTTATCTTATTTATTTTGAAGTTGAAGTTTTGATATGCACTTGGCTGTACCTAATCTCCATGTTTCATGTGTGTTTATGTAACACATGATTTACGATGTAAGACGCCCCGGAAGCTAATTTCATTGCATAAGAGATAGTTCAATCACGAATTCAGTCCAATATTCTATCTAAATTAACACAATCGTTGTGTTACTGGCATTCTGACATTTAACGACCTCTGTGGAGCAGTGGGCACAGGTTCGCCACGTAGAAGGTTGCGGGTTTGATTCCCGCCGCGGGGATTTTATTACAAAATGTTTGATTATTTATGCAGAAATCTTGGGATGAAACCGTCTCAAACTCCCCCAAAAACAATAATAATAATTAAATAGATATTGTAACAAAGACGTTACAAAAAAATAAACCAAGCCGAATTTCTTGCCAATTTTTCTCTGTTGGGTCAAGTTAACAAACATAGACGTATCAAAATGATCCATGGATCCTATTAACTATAGATATTATCTTTTGCCTTTATTAATATTAACTATAGCGCTTGTAAGGCTAGATATAAACTGATAAATAAATAACATTTAACAATAGCTTATCTTCAAAATGTTCGACTTGGACAAGACTTGAACCCGCGGCCGTACCATCAATACCAAAACCTTAGAAATTCCCTGAATGGGGTACAAAAATAATTGATCAACATTAGTTCAGCCAGGGGCGCTTCAACATTGATCTATTGAAGTGGAAAGAAGTGTTGCATCATTTGAACTCATCAACTTTTTTGAACTGATCCACTTTCTGCCTGTAATTGGCAGTTAGGAACCGGAGTGGCTTCCTCCTTCCTATTTCCTACTTTCATTCTGGTTACCGTGATGAGGATACAAAGGTTAACTTGAAGGAAATATTCTTTGAAATAAATATTTCGTAAATGTGTCTCTGATTGAGCTATGATTTATTCTCATAGCTCAAAGACACGGCGAAAAAAATTCGGAAGGTTCAGTTCGATAATGCTAAAATTTAATTTCAGATAATTATTATTTCCGATTATATTTATATGTTTGTTAAATAATAAAAGAATCTCTACTTAAACTAAATTACACAATAAATTATTTATTGGAAAACTCGACTAATAAAATATTGACCATTTTATTCGGAAAATAATTTGGGGCCAGGGGGCAAATCTAAATCCGGCACTGATGAGAAAACACTAATTTTATTTAAATCCCACGACGATTTGGTCAACCCTGTGGCATAGTGGGCAAAGACCCGCCTGTGAAGAAAAAGGTTGAAGATTCGATTACGGCCGCGAGCCAAATTTTTGTATTTTCTGCAAATATTCGTTTCTTCTGTACCTGACCATTGCTTTTGTCCAAATAAACATTTATCATTTTATCATTATTATTTATCATTTGGTTTGAACTTATATGTTTTTTTGTTTGGTATGTTCAGATCTTGATCTTGAGGTGAAAAAATTATGTATGCAGTATTACCACTATTATCATCAGCCATGTGGTTCACATTATTTATTTATGCAGTTATTGAGCGCTTATTATAATGGGGTGTAAGGGGTTTCAACCACTAACCTCAGAACCCAAGCCAACATTACCTGTCCGTTCGCACTGCTAACTAAAAATGGGGTCTAGCAGCGGCTGATTGCGGCATAGCGTATCCTAACACCGGCACAGGTACTTCCCCTGCCGCTAGCGAGCAGCAGCGTCGGCGGTGCGAGAAGCTGTACCCTGCGATCCCCAACCCGCATGCTGGGTGTGGAGTTTATGGATTACACTTTTTAGTAGGGGAGGCTATGTCCAGCAGTAGACTGGTAAAGGCAGGTGTTGTTGTTGTTGTTATTGGTCACGAATGGCCGGAACGTGTATTCCTAAGAAGCATCCGTTACATAACTATTGTATGAGTGCCAATTAGACGGTAACTTTTCTATGTGAGTTTAATCAACGATTGCTACTAACAGATGAATCTTTTAATAATACAGAAACTGACATTTTTAGGGTTCCGTACCCAAAGGGTAAAAACGGGGCCCTATTACTTAGACTCAACTGTCCGTCTGTCTGTCTGTCACCTGCCTGGTGATCGGCTAACTCTGTTGCAAACAGAAATTATTGACACCGATCCTGTTTTAACAAACGGGGACAGCTTTTCAATTGACGTTCATTAGATAGATAGATAGAAAATTCTTTATTGCACAAGATAAAATACAAGTACACAGGCGAACTTAATGCTGAATAGCATCCAGATAACCTTTGTGTAGTGTGGAGATAGATTGGTAGTGCTGCAAATTTTATTAATGAAATTGTAGAAAATTATAACATAACTAATAATAATAAATGAGATAGAGAAAAACCGAAAAAAAAGAAGAAAGTTCATTGAACTTATTTTAAAGTTTGTAAAAACAGGATCGGTATCAATCATTTCTGATTGCAACAGAGTTAGCCGATCACCAGGCAGGTTGTATCTTATAAGCCGTGATAGCTTGACAGTTGAAATTTTCACTGATGATGTATTTCAGTTCCTTATATAACAACAAATAGGTACTAAAATCAGAATAAGATAAACATTTAAGTGGGGCTCCCATACAAACGGAACCCTACGTGCACGAGTCCGACTCACATTTGGCCGATTTTTAATAATTATTTTTTTATATATATAAATAGCTTTATTGAGTTAAGTTGAGCTAAACCTTTACCTAAACCTATTTTTCAGAGGGTGCAACAAAATGGTGCAAGTTTTGAGTGGGGGTGGCAGCTAGCACCCCAAGGGGAAGGTCCAGGCACCGTTGGACATTATTATGTCAAACTACCACAGGTACAAAATAAATACTAACATTCTTACTTAGATAAACCACAATTATTTTTCGATGGTCGCCTCTAGGCTTCGATCAACTATATTTATTTATTTATTTATTTTTATTTTATTTATTATTTCCATATAGTCGACTTACTTAGATTTTCTGTCTTATCATCTTTATTATAGAGGCGATATTTATATGACGTGCTTATCGGAACAGCAGTTTTCATTTAGTTGGCTTACTTAGATTTTCTGTCTTATCTTCTTTAATAAAGAAGTGATATTTGTATGACGTGCTTGTGACAAATGATAGCTACCAATATATGCCACTTTTTTCACAGTACATAAGTGCGGCGCACGATATTCTTTGTATAGTTGATTGAAGCCTCTAGGTGTTAGGATGTAAGGTGTTCCAACCACCCAGTTTTAGAAGCTAAGCCAACTTTACCTGCCCGTTATGTGGTGAACCCTGTTAAATAATAAATCGGAGCTCTGGCGGCCAGCTTAGCGCAGCCAAACACCGGCAAATCAAATTTCCTTAGCCACCAACGGGCAGTTGCGTCGAAAATATATAGTTAATAATTGATTTTCTATTTCCAGTCGGAGCAGCGTGTTTTATACGCAGCAGATGGCAGCGGCTACCACGGCGCAGTGGCTGTCAACACCAGCGACGAACACCACACTCACACCACACACTTCGCACTTGGACAGAAGGCGATTGACTTGAACGCACAACTGGTAAGATCATCCATTGGGTGTAGAAGCTAACTGCCGAACATAGGACTTTTTTATACGAAGAACAGACCAGAGCCATATCCGTCCATGCAAATAAATAAATGTTTTTCTATTCTACTCTATTTCATCATCATTATCAGCCTATAGCAGTCCCCTGCTGGAAATAGGCTTCGCCTCATGAGCGCCATTGCGCCCTGATGTCCGCAGCTCGACTACCCGCAATCCTAACAATATCATCTATCTATATAAGGAGGCTTTCTTACACTTCGTTTTTCTGTTTCTGTTTGCCATTCACAAACCGTTCTTCCTTATGGTCGGCGGTATAAGAGGAACCTAAGCATCTAGTTAATTAAAAAGTAAGTAGTCGACAGTTTGACTGATCTGTAAACTTTGAACATGATCATCATCATCATCATCGTCAGCATAAAGCAGTCCACTGCTGGACATAGGCCTCCCCTAATGAACTTTGAACACCTCATTACAAAGAGCAAGGTTACATAGACGCTCACAAAGCCTCTAAGCTCATTCATATTAATTAAACGTCAACAAGCGGGAATTTTCATGTACCGTCACATTGGTGAAGTCACCGACGACGTTTCAGCTCTTTCAGAGTGCCTTCATCAAGGTGTGTGAACGCGGCGTCCCGTCTAGCACTGCGCCGTCTATACTAGTTTTTAAATATGAATTAAATAGTTCATGTTGGTTTCATTAGTAAAATAACCCACAAACTGCTCTGAAACTGAAGCCAAAGTTGTCCTCACTGCACGGGGACTTAAAATAATTTTCATTGGTATTTATATGGTTAACGTAATAAACAAAGATATTTTCGCAAAATACCAAGTTTAGCTAATATTATACGTTCTGATTTGTTGCAGGCACCATCACAAGCCTTCCAACCCGGAGCAGACCCGGTGGATATCTTCCTTCTCCAACAGCAATACCCCCTCACTACCATCGGACAACAGTCATACGTCCTACCCAGTCCTCCCAACATCCCTCTTCCCAATTACTTCTACAACAACCTTACACCCCTCTATAACTTCAAAACCCAACACCCAACAGCCACTAGTGATGTCCAAGCCAGAAGCTCCAAGCCTCTCGATAGAGATGCGAAGACCGAGCAAGTGTTCACCACGCCTGTTGTCCAAGTGTTCAAAGATCATAATTGCTCAGACGATAACCAACAATCGAGAGATCTAGCAAGCGATCTACAAAAGTCCAAAGAACTCTTTGCAGAAGTACCTTCGTATAATCTTCATAATATCAACGGAAATTTCGGAGCGAGAGATAAACAACCTCTGAGTTATCGGGGTGCTGTTAATTTTAGAGTCGAATCTCCTAGGGTGAACGCTAGGAATGAAAGATTTTACTACACTACACAAGTTACTCCTACTAAAGTTACAGAAGAATACAGAGAAACGAACGAAGGAATAAGAAAGCTAGTGGAATCTACACAGGATTTAATTTCCAACGATGATTTGCTTAGAATAAACCACGCAGTAGAGCAACATTTCAAAGAGCAAAGTGAAGATCTTATCAAACCTCGGCCTAGATTAAGTTTTAAGTCCCAAAGGAACCGTGATTTTGAAACTTTAGACACTTCTCCTACTCAAATTACAGTCAGAGCTAAAATAAGTAACATTGTTAATTCAGAAAACATCGAACATTTACAAGAAAATAATCAAAATAAAGAACAAATATTACAGACAAATTCAAATGAATACCGATTCGTTTCACCTATAGTTGTCGCTGATACACCACACAAAAACTACAAGGATCAAATTGTTGATAACATCGTTTCAACAATGGTTCCGTACCTAGAGAATGGCTACGAAATTGTCGGTGTTAAGAAAACTGAAGAGCAATCTGTCAATAACAACGATTATGATGATCAGGTACTTGTTACTCCAAGACCACTCAGTCAAAACTACTTGGCGCCTATAACTGTAGCTTTAAGACTTTTAAATGATAACGATACGGTCAATTTCATTGAAGATCATGAAGCTTCTGATAGTGAAATAGTACCAGACACCGTTGAAAAACCTCGTAAAATAAGAACACACGTCGAAGTACAAGAATCAATCCCTTTAGAAATAACACACATCAATGACGTTGAAGTCCACGAATATTTAGAAGAAGGCAGAAGTAATAAAGACAACACCTTCGAAATGGCGAAAAACATTTACAACAAATACATGGAAGCGTTACGTTCAATGAAATATAACGATAGTTTTAACAAGGTTTTGAATGACTACGCTAAAAACAATGAAAATACAGAAGAAAACAGTAAAGAAGATAATGATTCTAAAGAACCTTTAGAACCGAGCGAGAATTACCAAACTGTAGTTCAAATTAGGCCTGAGAACGAAAAAAATCACCGAAGCGAACTAGTTTATTATAACAACTACAATAACGGTTACAATTACAACGAAAACGACCACCAGAAGATAATCCAGCCGATAATAATCGAGAAAGAGGTACCGATAACGAAATACGTAGACAGATACATAGAGAAGCAAGTTCCGTACCCAGAAACTGTCACAGTACAAGTACCAGTCGATAGACCAGTACCCGTTGGCTATCCAGTCGAAAAAATTGTCGAAAAGCCCGTAGAAGTCACAAAGTATGTTGACAAACCCTATCCGGTAGAAATACCTCGACCATATCCCGTACAAGTAAAAGTGCCGTATCCAGTAGAACAAAAGGTCTTCGTTGACCGTCCAGTACATATTCCGTATCCAGTAGAAAAGGTAGTAGAAAAGCAAGTTATTCAGCAAGTGCCAGTGCCTACACCAGTAGCTGTGCCGGTCGGAGTGCCTGTTGAACATAAAGTGCTATACCCTTACGCTGTGGATAGACCAGTGCCAGTTGCTGTGGAAGTTGAAAAACAAGTTGAAACTATTAAAGAGGTCCCAGTCCCATACCCAGTTGAGAAAAGAGTACCTTACCCAGTACATTATGAGACTAAAGTTCCCGTACCATACGCAGTTGAAAAGAGAGTGCCATACCCGGTCGAGAAAATAGTCGAAAAGCCGGTAACTGTAACCCAAGTGGTCGACAGACCTGTTCACATCGACCGCCCCGTTCCAGTACCAGTTCACGTTCATCATCCATACCCAGTTGAAAGAATAGTTGAGAGAAAAGTTCCTTATCCTGTCCACGTAGATAGAATAGTGGAGAAAAAGGTCCCTTACCCCGTTGAGAAAATCGTCGAGAAGATTGTTGAGAAACCCGTTGTTGTTACGAAGTATATTGACAAGCCTTATCCTGTTGAGAAGAGGGTACCATACCCAGTCGAAAAGATAATCGAAAAGCCTTACGCAGTCCGAGTCCCTTACGAGGTTAAGGTACCCTACCCAATTGAAACGATAGTCGAGAAGAAAGTACATATACCAGTCTTTTTGCGGTACCATTATTCCCATCCTTACCACGGCGACGAATCAAGAAACAACCCACAATACCAACTGCCCGATAAGCAACAACAAGACCAGAAAGATAAATTCTCTCAAAACCCGAACCACATCACACATTCCCAATACACGCAAATACTAAAAGAGTTGATGCAAAAAAATGCTCCAAAAATACAGAGCACTAAATGGGGTAACCAATACGCTTCTTCATATCAATACATAAACACACCAGATGTCAGACAAGAGGTAAAAATTCAACCATCCCACCCTTATAAGTTTGAAAACCCCGGCACCAATAATAACGATTATAATAGACACAATAACGATAACATACACGAAGAGACAAATGAAAAACAGAACTACGCATACGAAAAGCAGAGGCAACAAAATGAAGAAAACTATAGGCAATTACAGAAGAACGGACACCAAAATTACGACATTCCTAGAAATGAAAATAAAGAATCTAATAACTACAGCAATCAAAGAAACGAAAATAAAGACCATTCACACCAAAGAGAACAATCACAGAGTTACAACAATCAGTACTACGGACCAGCTCCAATGCAGAATGAGAGAGACCAGTGGGAGAGTGACCAGAACTCTGTAGGATACAAGCATAGACGAACCGATAGAGTACTCAAAATGTCCAAAGTCAATATTGAGTATGGATTCAAGCCACCCCTTATTCCAAGTACAGAGATAGATTTAGACGGCTTACCTGTTAACAAAAGCGAATAGTTACCAAAAGATAAAATGATAATCCTAACAATTTGAATGTAATTGTGCATCTCTGTATGCTTAGCATGACCACCGTAGAAATAGAGAAAAATGTTATTGGATGTTGATAGCAACATTTTTCATGACCTACGACGATGCAAAACATTTTGGTAAAGGACTACTTATCATTAGGTGCGCTGTGCTGTGCTTGATCTATCTTCAAGTCTATAAGAATACAAATTAAATTGATAACAGAAGCAATGTAAAATGCTTCTGTAGGCTTAGCATTATCATTTTCTATGCCTACTTTCCGTAGAAGACATTTGATAGCGATTTTTTTTCTATTCTTCCGATTAAGAAACTTTTTTACGGTGCTCATGGAAGCCTACTTACTAAGCCTATATTTAAGATATTTTTTAGGTATCTTAATCATGGGAACGGACGCTTTAAGTATTATTAATATTATTATCTAATTAAGTTCTCTAATTTAATTCAACTGTTAGGGTATGTATATCGTAATAAGTAAATAGCAAACTTACCTTTTAATTTTGTTTAAAATCATTGTATCATTATCGTAATCATCAGACTATAGAAGTCAGAACATAACCCCCACTAATGAGCGCCATTTCACCCTGTCCTAAGCTCGACATATTCCGCTTCTACCAGAAGCCTTTCGCATATGGTCACTCCACCTGGTCGAAGGATGTTCTATACTACGTTTGCCGAGCCTTAGTCTCTACTCAACAACTCGTTTACCCCAACGGTTGTCACGACACATATGGCCAGCCCACTGCCTTTAGCTTGCTAAATATCTGAGTTATGTCGGTAACTTTAGTTCTATGTCGGATAGTCTTGTTGCGGATTCTATCCTTCAGAGAAACTCTGAGAAGAACTCTCTGTATAGCTCGCTAAGCGAACTGGTGGACTAGTCGCACTTTGAGTGTCCATGTTTCGGCTCCGTATATCAAAATCAAAATCATTGTATAGATTAAAAGATTGGTCATTCTATAATGATCAATCTTTTTATGTGTGAGTTTAAATATTAGATAAGTTATGTTACAATCTTGTCTGAGGTATCTTACCTACTAAATAATTTTAATTATTCTTGTATAAAGTTAAAAGCGCCATCTAGTTAAGTTTTATATTTATTAAATTGTTATTAATCTTACTGTAATTAAATAATTTTCAACCTGCAACTTTTGTTTCATACATCAATATCTCTTGTCGGCGCAACTGATGCAAATCCTTCCATCTGCCTCTCTAAAAGCAGCCTCCTTTACTTCCGTATACGACATGTCTTCTACTTTCTCTTTAATGTGGCTCATATAATTTATCCTTGGTCTTCTTCCCCTTCCTCTCTTTCCATCTACTTTTCCCTCTATGATTTTGCGTAGATGTCATGTCGAAACATCTGTTTTCAATATTTTTTGTTGTTTTATGAAAAGCAGTGTCGGTCGACTTGTCGGAGCCTTTGTGTTAATCCAAGTCTTAAGGCGACTATACAGGTCACACCTCCCTCTCGCTCGCACTATTCAACATTTGTGAAGATATATAATCACTGAATGTAGTTTTGCAAAATAGCAAACCTTCACGGCCTAGAAAATAACAATACAATGGTTCAACAAGAATATCATGTTGAACCCAACACGTTTTCCTACCAAAAAATTTGCACCAAAATTTATCACATTTGTACCAGTTTTTTGGTAAGAAAACGTGATGGAATCAAAATGATATTATTGCTGAACCTTTGAATTGTTATTTTCTAGGCCGTGAAGGTTTGCTATTTTGCATAACTACATTCAGTGATTTTATATCTTTAAAAATGTCGAATATTGCGAGCGAGAGGGAGATTTGACATGATTCCAAGTTACAACCAAATCCGTTCCGCCGTTACTGAGTGAAGAGACCACAAACATACACACACCACACACACACACACCTAAACTTTCGCATTTATAATATTAGTTTGATAGGAACCGGCGGTAAATCTTAGCCAGATGACGAGCTTATTTTTAATTTGTATAGTAAAGTAGCCGATACAACATCTTCAAGTAGCAAGTTCCATTTATGGACCACTCTGTTACTAAGGAAGTGATGAGCAACCATGGTGTTGGTAGAGGCTCTCATTACTCGAAGATGTCTCCTAAAAATGATAAAAATTATCTCAACAACTAGACTGTCGCAATTTCGACACACCACACACCACATCAGCCTATATCAGTCCACTGCAGGATATAGGCCTCCCCTAATAAAGGGGGATATGCCCATAATCCCCACGCTGGGCATGCGGGTTGGGGATCGCAGGGCACAGCTACTCGCACCACCGACGCTGCTGCCCGTCAGTGGCCAGGGGATTTAGCTGTGCCGATGTAGCCTGTGCTATGCCGCAATCAGCCGGCCGCCAGAGCCCCGTTCGTTGTTTAGCAGGGTGCACCACCTGCAGGTGGGGTTGTCGCAATTTGCGAGACATTTACAAACCGTCCTATTCATATCAGTTCTATAGACCTCAGATAGCTAAAATGGCGTAAAAATATTTTCATTTAAATGATACGGATAAGCTTACTTTATCGAGCCGTTTTAAATGACATTTGATTATGATAATGGGGGTTATACTATGTTAATATACCGATCTGCATCACTAAATCTTATCAATAACCCAAGAGTGCTGGCCACAGGGGTCGTCGAAGTGGAAGAAAAATTCTAGGGAGGTCCCATGTTTTTCAGCATATCATAGTCCACTATCAGTGACGTTACGGTCGTCTGTGTATACACAATAGGTCTAACGAATTAAAATCGTATTTATAGATAAACAAGTTCTATGGTGATACATAATCTAGAAATACCAAACATAGAGTGCCGTGGCAAATTGTGACAGTTTTTTACTTAAATAAATCAGTGTTAAAAGCTTTAATTAAGAAATATAATTTCTGGTGCAAGGGGTGTACCCTCTTTTGGACATCTTCCACATTGCAATAAACATTGTCTGCCCCTGAAGACGATACAAACTCAAAGTTCAGCAAGAATTGTGTGTGGTGATTCTACCTCATATACTGTACGTACTATTTATCGTGAGCCCGCTTAGTTAAAATTATAATTAAATACCAATCAGCTGATTCCTCCTACCGCCATCTGTCACCTGAGTGGTATAACTAAGTGGTTCTGCCATCCAGTCAATAATCGACACCATTATTTTAAGCGCCATCTTTGAGACATCATAGTAAAACACAACTAGGGCCATCTAACATTTAATTACCCGAACTGCTCTGCATATATGGTTGGCAAACAGAAAGGTTCTAAAATGAACCAGTGCGTAGCATGCGGAAAGTTCCTCAAAGGTGGCGTGGTATGTCCCAAGTAGGGCTTGCAAATATTCGAAAATATTCATATTCGAATATTCGATTTTTTTTCGGGTACTATTCGAATTATTCGAATATTATTCGAATAATAGAAAAACACTATGATTTTATTAAAATCACATCTTATTTTGTTATTTTGAGTGTTATTTTCATGAAGAAGTTTAAAATATCAACTTATTTTATTCGTAAAAGCGTTTTTTCCATGAACTTATTTTTAAAAAATTACAAAAAGGTATGTCACCGTAACGAGACATTGGTGATTTACACGCACAATCAACCACAAATTAAAATTTTCTTCTTCGTATGAGCTAGTAGCCAACTCTAGTGTCGGAGATTTTAGGCCACCCGAAGGCCTCCGACATGGCTTAACGACTGAAAAGCGGGGACCAACATCTTAACGTGCCTTCCGAAGCACGGAAGTGGTCAAATCTAAATATCACTAAACAGTCATCCATCCAAGTAATGACCACGCGGAGAGTTGCTTAACCAAGGTGATCTCTTAAGTACACCGAAGTAAACCACGCCAAGGACGGACGGACCGACAAAGCAGCACCAAAGGGTTCGTTTGACTGGCTCGGTAATGTCACTCTAAAAACAGTCTTATAAATCTAGGTTAGTTGGTATTTTAATTTTAACAAAATCATGAAAATAAACATTCACGTTAACGACAGAGACGAATGGACAGAACAGTCTCGTCAACTACGCGAATGCACTATGCGACACTTCCGAGTGTATCCGAACCATGTTCCGAACCCGATAAAAGTTATTGGGTTTGGATCGGATCGTTCGACATGTTTTTTACCCGAACAATGACGTAAACTTCTATAGTCTTGTATGGATATATCACTCGAACTCATAAGTGGCATTTCATGCACATCTGAGTTCCGATTTCGGTGTTATTAATTTAAATCGAATATTCGAATATTGAAATCTCAGTATTCGAATATTCGAACAAAAATAATATTCGAATTATTCGAATATTCGAATATTCGAATGCAAGCCCTAGTCCCAAGTGTAAGTCCGTCAGCCACAATGAGTGTGGGCGAGTTCCGGCTGGAGTACAGGTATCCGACTCCTGGCGGTGCGGAGCATGTCAGGCGAAGGCTCCGAAGGGAAGGGATCCGTCTACGCCTGTCCGCACGGCGCAGGAGAGCTACTCGGCGCAGGAGGAGCCCATGGCGCTGGACGAGACCGCCCTCAACACCACCGCCGAATTTACCGATGCGGAACTGCAGCTTCAGCTGCGCTCACTCCGGGAGGACATGATGTCGGAGTTCAGCAAGATGCAGCAGGGTCTGGTCACCGATCTGCATTCGTTTAAGAACGAATTCCACAGCATGTACGAGGAGCTTCGGGAATTTCGTCTCGAAATGGCAGACCTCAGAGTATCCGTCGCGGGCATGGCGGAGCGCATGAGCGGCTTCGAGCGGAGGCTGGAGGCGGTGGAGCAGCGCCAAGCGGGACCCGCGGCCGACGAGGTGGCCGTGCTGGAGCGCACGGTGGTCGAGCTGAAGCAGGAGCTCAACGACCGCGATCAGGAGGCCCTTCTGGCAGATCTTGAGATCGGGCACCTGCCGGAGGAGCGCGGAGAGAGCGTCGTGCATGCCGTCACTGTGCTAGCGGCCAAGCTGGGCGTGCCGTTGGAGGAGCGCGACATAGTGTTCGCGGAGCGCGTGGGCGCGGTGCGGGACGCGGCGGGGGCGGACGGGGCGGGGCGTGCGCGCCGCGTGGTGGTGCGGCTGGCGCGCCGCGACCTGCGCGACCGCCTGCTGCAAGGCGCGCGCGTGCGCCGCACGCTCACCGCCGCTGACGCCGGCCGCGCCGACGCTGCCGCGCCGCCGCCGCGCATCTTCGTGAACGAGCGGCTGACGCGACTTAATCGTCAGCTATTCCACCGCGTGCGCGAGGAATGTCGCCGGCTAGCTTGGCGTTACGCGTGGACGAAGCGCGGTCGCATTTATGCGAGGCAGGGCGACGGCAGGCCAGCCTTCCCCATCAGGTCGGAGGCAGATGTGGCAAGGGTTTTTGGGGCTCCCAAAGTTTGACGTCTCCACCTAAAATATCAAAGTTTATTCTTTATTTAAAAAATACTAGTAAATTTTTATGTTTTTATTTTGTTTTAGTTTTGTATAATTATCACTTAAATGCCGCTAAAAGCCTTGAATTGTTTTCTATTAAAATAAGTTTTGATTATATATACATCATACCAACTGTTAATTTACTTGATTCTCGGCCAAGTGTACAATTTACTCTATTTTTTGTTTTCTTTCAAAGTATTTGCATTATTGTTTTTATATTAATATCTGGGGAGCTGATTGGTAATTGCAAGGTAGAAACTCCCTTTGCTCAGTTTTTCTTTTTAATGAATACAATCATAGCAAACTCAAGATTTATTTTTAAAGTTTCTGTGAATGATCTCATTTATCCTTCTATAAACTATCGCAAACTTAATCATATACACAACTACATCCCAATATTTCATACTTTTTCAACCTATACACATGTTATTCCAGTAACCATTTATTCTAACAGTTATAATATCTTACCCTATATATACATCCTAATAACGTTATTTATTATGCCCTATATTTACATAAGTGACTTATTGGTCAGTGATCAAATAGATATTGAACAAAACTTCCTTTAACCAACATTAAGGTTGGTTTATTTAATGCAGGATCGTTGAATACTAATCAGGACGAATTCATTGTCGCAATTGATGAACTCGGGCCAGATATTCTGGCAATAAATGAAACTTGGTTGGGCAGTGGTCAGGAGGAGAAAGCGCCAAAACTGACCGAATACCGGTTAGCTCATCAGCCAAGACACCGGAGTATCAAGGAGGGGCGGGGCGGTGGGGTAGGTTTTTATATAAGAAGGGGCATCAATGCTCGATTATGCCCCCACCCGTCTGTTCCCTCAGTCGAGCAAATGTGGCTCCGACTAAGTATGGTAGGTAAATGTGTCATCATCGGCACTGCCTACCGGCCACCTGATCAGAAGGACATTGTGGGTTTCTTCGATGCAATTACAGACTCCATTGCTTCCTTTCCTAAATGCGATCATCTGATACTATTGGGAGATCTCAATATAAATATGCTTGAGACAGGCACTAGCAAATATCTGATATTAGACCAATTTTTAAACAGCATGAATTTAAATCAGATAATAACCGAGCCCACCCATTTTACTGACCACTCCCAGACCCTTATTGACTTAGTGTGTACAGACACAAAAGTAAAAACCGTGCAACTAAAACAATCCCCCTCTCTGGGTAACCATGCTATGATTGTAGCAGAATTGCATATAAAGAAGGACAAAATACGCCCACGAGTTGTTACGTATAGACCACTAAATAATATATTAGTAGACTTATTTTCGTCTGACCTTAATGCAATTGACTGGGAATGTTTTAAATCATTAAATGATGTGGATGAGATAGTTTCAAATCTGACTAATAGTATTGTCACCATATTTGACCAACATGCCCCTATAAAAACTACTAGATTCAAAGGTCCCCCCCATCCTTGGATCACTGACACAGTGAAAGAAATGATAAAAATAAGGGATGATTACCACAAAAGATATAAGTTACTTAATACAGATGTTTTAAAATCCTGCTACAAAAGTATGAAGCAGTTAGTAATCGCAGCCATTGTAAATGAAAAAACTGCTTTTTTTACACACAATATAAATAATAATAGGTATAACACGAAAAAACTATGGAAAAACTTGAAAAACAATGTCATACCTAGTAAAAAGGAAACAGCCGAAATCCCCAGTCACCTCAGCAATCCAGATGACATCAACAGTCACTTCCTTAACGTCCCTGGTGCTGACATTGTAGAAATTTCTCTTCTCACATATTATGAATTCCACCGATTTGGCTCCCAGACTTTCTCACTTCAACCTGTAACAGATTACACAGTGCTTAAGGTTATTGATTCATTCAAATCAAATGCTCAGGGTCATGATGGTATTTCACTGGACATGCTCAAATTGACTCTCCCTCAGTCCTTACCTGCAATAACAGCAGCGGTAAATGAATCTCTAGTCAGTGGTAGGTTCCCGAATGCGTGGAAAATTGCTGTCATCAAGCCCATTCCAAAAACTAGTCAGCCTTCTTCCTTAGGTGATTTGCGACCGATAAGCCTGCTTCCCTGCATCTCCAAAATCTTGGAGAAAGTAGTTAGCATGCAGATGACAAAATTTTTGGAAGATAATCACATTCTACCACTACTCCAATCTGGGTTTCGCAAAGGCCATAGTACGTCAACAGCCTTGCTTGATGTTGTGGATAACATCCTGGCCGCCCAGGACAACGGAATGTGCAGTATTCTCGTTCTACTTGATTTTTCTAGGGCATTTGACTCCATAAATGTACCTCTTTTGCTGTCTAAATTAGCTTACTATGGATTTGACCCAAAAACCGTCAGCTGGTTCTCGAGCTATCTCTGTCATAGAAATCAGTATGTTGAGCTCCGATCTACAGTTGGTGGCATACTTAAATCGTCTCTCCGTCCTGTTCCTAGAGGTGTACCTCAGGGTTCCATCCTTGGTCCCATACTCTATATCTTGTACAGTGCGGACATTATTACAGATATTTCTTTCTGTAAATTCCATCTATACGCCGATGACTTGCAACTCTACCTTTCATTTCTGCCTTCGGATGCTATCAGTGCAGTTAAAAAGTTAAATGATGACTTGTCCACAGTGGCTCAATGGTCAGTATCAAATTCTTTGGTCTTAAATCCTAAAAAGTCAAAATACATGGTTTTTGGGTCCAAAGCTAATCTTAATAAAATCGATGTGTTAAATCTTAACATTCATATTAACGGAGAGCATGTTAAATTTGTCAATGAGTCTAAAAATCTGGGTGTAACGCTGGATAGCCACCTACGGTTTGAAAATCATATTGCTGAAACTGTGCGCAGCTGCTTTTACAGATTAAGGATACTGTACAAGATCCGCCCTTACTTGTGTGAGGACATCCGTATAACCCTTTGCGAATCCCTGGTTTTGTCTCGCCTAAACTATGGGGATGTAGTGTACGGGCCATGTCTCTTGAGCCGGACTGAAAGGTTGATACAACGGGTTCAGAATGCCTGCGCGCGCTTCTGTTTTCATGTACCACCTCGTACACATATCACCCCATACTTAAACAATCACAATATGTTGAAAATGGAAGCACGTAGAAGGCTGCATCTAGCTACTCTCTTATTTGGTGTAACAAAATTTAAAACTCCCAATTACCTTTACTCCAAGCTCGCTTGGACAAGTGATAATTCGCGCTATCCTAGACGAGCGTGTACAAATGTATTAGTGACACCGAGACACAAGTCAGTGACTTTTAGGGGCTCTTTTCGATTTGCTGCATCTCGGTGTTGGAATGACCTGCCCCCACCGATTCGTGCCCTAAAAACATTGAATACTTTTAGATCTGCACTTAAAGGAGAGCTCCTTTCAGTGCAAAAACAATTTTAGGTGGCATATTTCAACTTACCGAGTACATACCTGCATCGTTTTTGATTGACAAATTTTTATTTTATTTTTTGTGTTGCGGGTGCGTGCGTGGGTAAATCAACATCACAGTTATTTAGGGAACCAACATACACCTCCAGGCTCAGGGCATCATAACTATTTATTAGGCATATTTTATTTTATGTGTATTGTTTTTATAAGACTTCCATGTACACGGAACACTGAATTACGGGGGTTTTCAAGCACAAAACCTCACCAACCAAACAAATACACAACCATAGCGCAAAGTGCTGCACTTGCTAGCAGTGCTGCGTGGTGCTGCAGTTTTTTCTAAGGTCTATATGTATTTTATTACTCTTTGAGTGCAACGACCAACGAACGCAAACTTTCAAACAATCCGGCCGCGTGAGGCGCTTACATAGCGCGTCGCTCTTCGTTGTCGTTTCGTCATTGTCCGTTCAGTTCAGTCTCCTTGACTTGCTGGCTTGCTTATTGACTGATTGACGGGCAAAGAGAATGTAATACGTACAGCTACAACAATAGTACGATACGATCTGACGGGCTACGTTTCGTTCGTGCGCACCTTGTGCCGCAATAATAAGTATAGCCGACATACATTATCATGACCTATAATAATATAATAATAAACAATGAATGTACATATAACTTTTTCGTATTTCTTTTTTACTGTTTACAATGTACCTACCTATTTCATAAGAAGGCATTTGTTTATTTATTTATTCTAACATATGCAATGTACTTTTATTTTATGTAATACCTATTCTAGCTACCTTCCTCTCTAACAACCAAGTTGCTCCTACACCTATGTATGTGTGTATATATGTATGTATATGCGTATGTGTGTGTGTGTGTGTGTGTGTATATGTGTATATATGCATGTATGTGTATATATATGTATATGTATGTATATATATGTATATATGTGTGTGTGTGTATATGTGTTGTGTGTATATATATATATACCTTTCTTTCTTGCCCTAAAGAATGCGCGGCGATCGTGAGGTCGCCACCTCTGGTTTCCTCTGAAAACCAGCGCTGCTTCGCTTGCGGAGCAGCATTACGCTGAGAGGAGACCTAATTTGGCCCACGCTTGCACAAACAAAATCAGCTCCACAGTATATCAGGATTTTAGGGATGGGTAGGTATGCGGACGGGTTTGTTTACCTATCAGTGCATAGGCTACTATCCGCTTGTCTACCCAAACCACCTATTTGTGTTGTTCTCTGTTTTATATCTTGTTGTTTTGTACCATTACCTACTTTGTTTGTGCTGTTATTTATGTGTTAATATTTTGTCAATGTGTGCCAAATAAAGACTTTATCTATCTATCTATCTATCTATCACTACTGGACGCAGGCCTCTCACAGTAAGCGCCACTGAGTTCGATTTTCTCCGCATCCACCTTCTGCCAAAAACTTTGCACAATTGATCGCTCTACCTGGCCTGGGGGCGCCGTACACTACGTTTGCTAAAACGCGGTCTCCACTCTAGAACTTACCCCAACGATTATCGGAACTTCGGCATATATAACCGCGCACTGCCACTTAAGCTTGCTAATTCTGTGGGCTGTCTATTACCTAGGTCCTCAGTCGGATAATCTCGTTACGGATTTTATCCTTTTTTTGACCCCATCACCATGTGGCTTATATAGCCACTAGTGTACAGTCAATGTACATTTTATAGCGAACGCGGCATTTCACACGGTGCTCGCAACATGTACTTATCATTAGAATTAGTTTTAATAAATCAGTTCTCGTTCAGACACGGACTCGGGTGGTCTCATTTAAATCCCATCCTTATATCAATAACATTAGCAATAAGTATCATTTATCACGGAAGTGTAGGGACATCACCTTACAGCCAGGAAGAGAGAGAGAGAGAGAGAGTAGAGTTAGTCTCGAGGCTTTTGAACTTTTAATCGTACTTATAATGGATGTACCTAGATCTGAAATAAACTTTTTTTAAATAATAATCCTCCTAGCCGTGTTCGGTTTCAGTGACAGGATTTAATTGTTATTTTAATTCTATTTTTCACCTATAAATGTGCCTAATCTTCAAAAGTATGTCTTGTACGAAATGCCATTAAAAAAACAACAGATTGGAATTAAAAATAAAATTTATTTTCACTTGAATACCTCACAGAACGCCGTGTCGCGGCCACCAACCACCGGCCTACGCTATCCAATAAAACAAAGCTCTATATATAAAGATAACTACATTAAAAACGGTATGTAGTTCGGGAGCAATGTCGTATCGTCGGTGCTTATCGCAAATATCGACTAGATATATCGATAACCGTCAAGCGCAGCACTATCACATATTCAACGGATTCTGACGATTCGATATATTAAATTCTTTTCGATATATATCGCGAGAACTGTCAAATTTTGTGCCTAGTTTTTTACAACTCGAACGCGTTTACGTTTAGGAAAATTAATATGAAATCGAGGTAGCGCCTTTTCATACAAATTTGCGTAAAAGCAAACGCGATCGATCGGGTAAAAAAATTCGCAATAGGCACCGTTTTGACAGTTTCCGCGATATATATCTAATACAATCAAATATATTGAATAGTCAGAACCAGGCCCCTGGCAGAATGCAGTGGCCGTTCCTTGCCATTTAGAAGCGTAGACGTCAGACTCACGGTGCTAATTCGATTAATAATTCGAGTAATCGATAATAATAAAAATCGAATGTGCAATAAATACAGAAATCTAATTTCATTAAAATTATGACACATTTTGTACATAAACGTATAAAAAGATTTACATTTAGAAGATTTGCTAGTTTTTTTATTATTTAGCAAGGCAACGACAACACGACAGATGGGACCGAAACGTCAAGTTTGTGATTTCATGTAAAAGATAATAACACTACACTTAATTACATTACAATCATAATTATTATATTATGTAATAGAAAAGAGTTGCGATCGCCCCACAGCGCACACATACGAACCTAACATTATTATTATTATATTATTTTAAATATAGTTTATTTAACATTATCACCTAGTATGCGAAATCACACACAAAGAGAAAAACATATTTAAAAATTTAAACAAATCAAGCATCACACCGAAAACACTCAAAAACGGCTGAAAATTGAAACATTAAAACGACAGATAAGTATTTAAAGTACATTTTGACACGAGCGAATAATAATGAACTTTATTGCTAATATATAAAAATTCATAATACTTTGATCACAATTACACACCTAATGCATTTTTTTCCAGTGAATTGATTCAATGCGCGCTATATAGTCTAAGTTGTGTGATTTTAACCCGTTAATGAGAACATTTGACACTTTCTAATCCAGCCTTACATTAGAAAGAGAGCCGTTTTGGGCGATCGCGTTAACACCACTCTATATTGACACCTGGTTTCATGATTTGTATTAAAAACCGGTGGTCAACATAAAATGGTAGAAAACTTACAATTTCATATGAACAGTAACCGCTATTCAAGACAGCCATATTTTTGTATATTTATATTCGTCATTTTAAATGGAAAAAAACAAAAAAATATTAACTCTAAGCTAACTTGTATTTTCTTGAGCGTGAACTCACTTTGTACATTATTACACGATTAACATACATAACGTTTTTTTTATTTATATGTAAGCAATAGCACAAAAAAAAACTTGTCCGTTTGTGTGCACCACGTTAAACCATAATGTCTTTTAAAAACGATTTTAAAATTGCAAAAATATAAAATAAGTTAAAAAAATCAAATTCATTGAATAAAAAACCATAGAATAGGAAAATTGTCGAGGTTCATACAAACGGACGCCTTAACTATACAAGAAAATAAAATAAAAAAAACCATCACACGATCATACAACTATTATTATACAAATGAATGTGCAATTATTGAGAGCACTTCACAATGAAATTCAAACTAAGACAAGTTTTTTCAAGTTCGAATAGAGAAGAAAAAATTCGCAAGAACTTCTTAACAATAAATTTTATCCTTAACCTTAAAAGACCTTGAAAAACTTGTCAACCGTTACAATAATCGGATTTATGCCATGTTTCGTCCGATATTTTTCCGGCAATAAATCGTGACCACAACTCTTGGCACATTTCATTTTAAATCACCGCCATTTTTAACGTCACATTTGATTTTTGAATTCTGTACAACAATACACAACCATGCTTTTGAATAACCGAACGATTGCACTACCAGTCCAAGAAACCACATGTCAACTTGGAATTTCAAGACATTTTCTTTACCTAGTCATTTAGGTATTTGACATATTTAGACAAATAATTCGTACACCGTAACATTTTCATAAAACTACTGTTAATTCACAACGTCACAAGTTTCGAAGTAAAAATTCGTCTAGTTGTTACAACGAACCGAACGGAATGTTATGTTCGTTGCGAATGTAGCAGGGCGTAATGGTACGCCCATTTAAAATGTTAAGGTCTACTTTATATTCAACATTTTTTAACAAAGACTTATTTGAACGTATTATTATGACACAGTAACCCAAAGAAAGAGACAGAAAGATTACTACAAAAACCATTTTGTAAGTTTTCCGAATCTTTCACTTAGTTTTTTATACATAATGCCTAGAATTCCGAATTTCCATACAAATTGTATATCCGATTGATTTTTGTTTCATATCTCTAGCTCTTCTGTCTAGTCTTGTGGTATTTTAATAATTTATCATAGTTTTCATAGAAATTGTATAAATTTTTCATATTATATTTCTAATGCCACGAATTTTCAAATATTTTTCATACAAACTGTCTATATTGCCGAATGATTCAACCTTATTGTTCATATGCCCGAACTATTCAACCAATATTCGTAAAAAGTTATCTATAATTCAGATTTATTAAATCAATATTCGTACAAACTATCTATATTCCAGAATTATTCAACCAATTTCCGTACAACCTGTCTATATTCTCAAACTATTGAACAAAATTTCCGTACAAACTGTCTATATTCTCAAATTACTCAATCAATATTCGTAAAAACTGTCTATATACCTGAATTATTCATATACTCGTCTAGAAATAGTTTTCAGAAGTCGAACAGCTCGGGCGGCGGTATCGGCTCCATCGGCAGACAATTGCAAGGGGGTGAGGGCGGGGGCGATATAGCCCTCGCCTGACGCCTTAGCGTATGAACACTGTACGAGTAGGACTGATGCTGAACCCGCGGTCTCAGCATCTTGCATCCCGCTCCCACCTCCACGCTATCCGCCTTGAGCGACAGAGACGACCGCGGCTGAGCTTGCGGCCGGAGATAATCACTCCTCGCCATAGTCATCTCATCAGCGTTCAGATACGTACGTTTCGGGGAGACATTCGGGCGCAGATAGTCGCTCTTCGCGAGCACCTGCTCGTCGGGCGAGAGGAAGGTGTTCTTCGACTTGAGATGTGGGATCCTGTAATCGCTGCGCGCTATGTAGTCGGCTGCGAGGAAGTGCGCGAGGGTGCCTGCCGGCGTGGTCTGGCCGCCGTTGGCGAGCTTCACGATGTCCTCGGTGGAGAGGCGCAGGCTGTCGGTGCGCGGGGGCACGGGGGGCGCGGGGGGCGGGGAGTCGCGATCCGACGACGAGGGGGAGGGGGAGAGGGAGGGGGGCGGGTCGCGGGGCGCGGGGGGACGCCTACGCCGGCGGCGGCGCGGCCCGGCGCTCGGCAGTCACAGTTTGAGCTCGTTCGCGATCTTTGACGCAATGTTCTTGAAGCCGATGCTTGTGCCTGGAGATGAGACACGGCATTATTTTCAACTGATTCTCTCATTATAAATCTATGTTTATATAAAAGAAAGTGGTGTTAGTAACACTATTTATAACTCAAGAACGGCTGAACCGATTTGGCTGAAAATTGGTAGGGAGGTAGCTTCAGGTTAGAGAGAAATTTATTGCTCAAAAGAACACAGTTCACTTATAATGAGCTTATAAACTATTTATAACTAATTAAGGTTAAGTTATTTTAGTAAATATGCTCCAGAGGTATATGAAATAGGTATCTTAGATTATTTTATTTTATCATAAATGAATTTGTTCAGTCTCTTTTTAAACACGGACATTGATTCACAGGTTTTAACATTATCGGGCAAGCAATTGAATATCTGTGCTCCTTCGTACATGATATTACGTTTACCATAGTTCGTTCTAGCTTAGAACCAAGAAACGGACATGGGATACTTTTTATCCCATTAATATTAAAAGTAAGGGGGAAGGGGAAGGGGTAGGGGTAGGGGTAGTGTTAAGAGTAGGGGTAGGGTAGTTGTTGTTGTTCCTCATTGATTGCTTTTTCTACTTCAATATACTCTTTGATTTTATCTTTTTTGAATGTTTCTTTAACTTCGATAGGTACCCTCTGTGAGACAGGACAATTACGTCTGTCGGGTCAGCTAGTAATAAATAATAATAAATATTGCGGGACGTTATCACACAGCATCATGTAACCCCAAACTAAGCAGAGCTTGTATTATGGGAACCACATGATTGATATACTACATATATACACAGTTTTTGTTTTTGTTGTAAATACATACTTATCATACATGGAAAACACCCCGAGCCGAGACAAATATCTGCACATATCTGCACACAACATGCAAACATTTGTCCTGTGGCGGTCGAAATCGAACCCGCAACCTTCTGCGTCTCAGGCAGACATTCGCCCACATTCGCCCCTTTTTATTTATTTGACATATAAAAAAATACGTATCCAATATTTTTTGTTGATCTTTCTGACGGACTAATTAAAAATATTATTTTTTTACTCAATCGTCATCCGTATTGAGGCAGAGCTACAATTGTCCTTATCAATATAATCTGCTGGGAAGTATCTTTAAGAGCTTGTAAATATCGCCAGACACCGAATATCCGCTCGAATCGCACTCGACGCGAGACCAGGCAGCTTGCTCATTTCTACCTCCCACTGCACCAGTCTCTAACGATAGGTCTAGCACTTTTGAAATATCGCATCTAATCTAACTACTGTTATTGCTAGCCTCTACGAAATATTGCTAACTACTGGGAAATATTGCTAACTACTGGGAAATATTGCTAACTACTGGGAAATATTGCTAACTACTGGGAAATATTGCTGATTACTAGGAAGTATTGCTAGGACCTGGAAAAAAATCAACGAGCCGAAACATATCTGGAGTGTGTGCAGGAGCTACATGAGCTTATTTCGCCTTCACCTTCTACCATAGGAACTTCAGACGCACTGTTATTCCATTTAATAGGACCAAGCGCTTCCAAACATAATTTATAATGCGCACTGCTAAAATATGGAATCAGCTTTCATGTTTTTCCACTGACTTACGACCCTAACGCCTTCAAAGAGAGAGTTAATAGGCATTTTCTGGGGAAGCTCGCCCCATTGTCGACCTCATCTTTACCAAACAGAGCCGGACAAGAGCTGGCCCAAAGAAAATTAAAAACAATATATCTTGAAGACTTACCAGATATCCGTTTGAATCGCACTCCGTTCAAGGAGAGACGCGGCAGCTTGCAGACCTCGATCTCCCACTGCACCAGTGAGTCAGCGTTGGGGTCGCCATGCACGCAAAGGAGGAGGAATCTCTCGCGCTGCTCGTAGTCGCAGTTGTTCGCGTCTAGCACCTGGAATGTGCATTTTTAAATAACATTATGTTAGCTTCTAGAAAATTGGACTCAATTTTCCACCAATTTGTTTCACTGAATTTTTCTGAAGTAATTATTTCAATGTAGAAATAAAAAAAAGTATGCGCTAGCAACACTGGGGGGTAGCGACACTGGCGCCATATTACGTTTCTCAGGGGCTCTGTTGGGAGCTGAGGTGGTTTCGGCGAGCAGAGCGACAAGTGTAAAGAGTTACTTGAAGATGGAACAAGCACATGGCCCACCATGATGTGGTAACCATTACCTATCACAAGTTTTTGAAAGTTTAAAAGTTTGGCTTTGAAGGATTCGGCACGGGTAAATACAGGGGGTGAGATACGTGAGTTTTTATCAATTATGATTACGATTAGCCTGCTATGTCCCACAACTGGGCAAAAAAAACACTTTTGATAAATAGATGGGTTGCTACACCACACCAGTCTATATTAGTCCACTGCTGCGCGTACTACTAAAGGAGGAGCCCATAGTCCCCACGCTGGCGGGTTTGGGATCGCAGGGCAAAGCCTCTAGCACCAGGTCAGGGAATGTACCTGTGCCAGTGCTAGGCTGCGCTATGCCGCAATCAGCCAGAGCCCTGTTTGTGACTTATCAGGGTGCACCACGAGCAGGTGAGATTGGCTTGTTTTCCCCTTACACCTAACCTTAACAAATTTAAATTATGATGATGGAATTTAGGGTAGCATTTTAAATTTGTGGGTACGTAGTTCCTACGTAATAGTTTTGTAGGTAGAGAGATAGTAAACTATTTTCTCAAAACAACATAAACATATAAAACAAAACATATGAAATGAAAATAGTACAAAAGTTCAATACTGTTTTAGCGTTTAGAGCGATCTCTTAGGTTCCCACACTCTTCAAATCAGAACATAGCAATGCTGCTTCAGGGCAGAAGGCATGGTGGTACTTCCCCGTATAAGCCCTTCACATAGAACTCACTACTTCCAAAATTTGTTTTCTTAAACTAGGTATGTTTACCTTACCTTACGTATCTCAGCCATGATCTCGTTCGGATCTCTCGAGGAGGTGGTCTTCATACTCCACGTGAACCGCAGAACCCTTGGCTTTACCTGCTCGTCGTTGCCTTGTCTGTATCAGAACATCATTGTCAATACCTAGGCACCATAAATTACCCAATTCACAATTTAAGTTAGGCACATCTCACACACGGTCAACTGATCCCAAACTAGGCATAGCCTGTACCAGAGACTGATAAACATACATAGATACTTATAAAGCACCCAGACAGAACAAACATCTAAATGTGTACATCAGATAAATGCTTGGGAGGGACTCGAGCCAGCGACAGCTAGTTTAGATGGAGCGGTTTATGATTTAGCCAATCATATGAACGTACGTCGCATTCCACGTGATATTTATCAAATTTGATTGGCTAATCGCAACTTGAAGCTCTTTAATAGCTCCATCTAGAAAGGCTGTAAGGCAGAGTACCATTGAGCTATAAGGCCAATGTAATTAGAAAATTCAATTAGTTTCCAAATTATTAGAGGTGTTCTATAGGGTAGTAAAATGTACGGTTTATGCAAACGGCACAAAATACCAGCGTGTTGTTTATGTCAGCATTTTACGCTGTGAAGTGATTTTTGGACCAATCGCATTCAGTCGCAACAGCCGTGTCACAGACGACGGACATGTCGTAGCGTAGGATCGTAGGTTGTTTACTAAATGAACACACCTTACATCTTTGTTTTATTTTCATTGTTTATTAGATAAAATAGTAAGTTTAGTAATGGTAGCGAGTCTATCGCGGTTGTTGTTACTAATTGCGCTTTGCTCAGAAAACCACGTCATAGCGTAAAATGCTGACGCGAGGAAACAAGCAAGTATTATGTGCGGTCTGCATAAACCGTACAGAAAAAAAAGAATGCAAATTATATTTTCTGGCACTCTACACCGCAGCCATTTTAGACGCCAACAGGCGACGACCTAAATGCGGGGCAGGCTTCAATCAGCGCCCCAAGGCCCATGCTCAGGGGCCAAACTATCTTTGAGAAGGCACTCGAGTCTAAGCTAAAGCTTAGCTTAAGCTAAAGCTTAGACTCGAGTAACTTCGGCCATTTTAGACGCCAACAGGCGACGACCTAAATGGGGGGCAGGCTTCAATCAGCGCCCCAAGGCCCATGCTCAGGGGCCAGACTATCCTTGAGAAGTTACTCGAGTCTAAGCTAAAGTCTACACACCAAAGCTGCTGACACAGCCACACACACGACATTTCCTTCTTTTCCTTCGTCGTAGTTCGCTAGTGGTCAACTCTACCGTTCGACATGGCTTAACGACAGACCAACATCGTAACGTGCCTTCCGAAGCACGGAAGCGCTCAGATCTAAATGCCACTACAAGACACTACACCCCTGCAGCCTGCAAGTACTGTACGGGCGGATTGTTACTCAACCAAGATGATCTGAGGCCGCATTTAGTAACTCAGCTACCCACTGAAATGATAAGCACCGGTGCTGTTTTTACAAACTTTGACATTTAGTCAATTGACGTTCTTTGAATTTCGACAGATGAATGATGTCCGGTGCCGACCATTTCGGTGTGCAACTGAGTTACTAAAGGCCTTTGTTAAGATCACCGAAGCCACGCCACGAACGATGCAGAAGGAAAAGGGGGGAAGGACTTTCCTTTATGTGTAGTGAGCTTTTGGGGGGTAAGGGGGTGGGAGGGGTGGGGGAGGGGGGGAGGACCCTCCCCCTAAAAGGGTTAAGTGCGGAAACTCATAGTTTCCGAGAAAAATAATAATTTAGTTTTGAGGTTAAGTATGGAAAAAACGTAAACAATATACACCAAAACACACTATCGGGAGAGGGGGGGGGATGCGGTAGTGTTAGGGAAGGGGAACCTATGACCTATGACCACTCTAAAACCCCGTTTCAAATCATAAAAATGGATATTTGACTCCAGTATGGGCTCTCGTCAGAACTCTCACTCACGCATTTTTTATACACTCTAAGGGTAGGGACCACAAGACTAGGTGGCGTTGGGGTGCTCTGTGTCGGTTCTGTGTTAGATTTCGAACCTAATCTACTCAAGTCGGGGTGTCCTAGAACCTACTTTGGTGAGAAAGATTTCCGGGTGGTTAAAAAAAAAAAACCTAATAACCTACTGTTTATCTGTGTCAATTTTTACACGACTAAATTCAATCAATCAAACAATCACCAAAAACCGGCGGGAAAACAACAAAAGATGTCATTGTCATTGTCAGATTACCAAAAAATACCATAAAATTGCCGCAAAAACCACGAGAAATGTCATTGTCAGTGTCAGATTACCAAATAATTTGCAATCAATAGCAAACATTATCAACAAGTTTGACGAAAATACGTGAAAAATTGGAATTTTCAAAAATTCATATCTCAAAAACTATTCGTTTCCGCACTACGCCATTTCAGATTTAGGCTTCCTAGGTGTAGCCCTACCTGTGACAAAAGTTTCAGCCGCCTAGCTCACTACACATAAAGGAAAGCTGAGCCAAAAGGGGCTATGTCGACGGGTGTCATTGGTGTGTAGATTGCTTACGATTTATATTCAAACTGTCAACTGTGCTAAATTCACTGTCACCTTTGAATACAGTTCTTGAATTACAGCAGTATTTTAAAGCATTCGAAAAGTATCCGAATCGAATCCGTATATTTTTGTTCAATTGTATTTCTGTTCCGTCGAATGGATAAGAACTTAAAAGCTGCTGATGGTGACTGTGAAGAAAGTTACGACACGATGATGGCGCATCACATCACATTACAACACACCGCGACACAATAATGTGATTTTGGCTCTATCGTCACTGTCGGATTCGACTCTTTCGAACATTTTAAAAATACCCGCAGGCCTTGATTTAATTGTCTAACTCTATGTATAGGTACCGTAACCGATGATACTTCGTTTTCCCTTGGAAAATGTAAAAAATTAACAACGAGGCGTCGACAATTTGACAGTTTTTCAAGGGAAAACGAAGCGTCATCGGTTAGGGTATATTATAGGAAGCGGCCGTAAAAATGCGTCCAGATTATGTAACATGTTCACATTCTTTAACATTGTTAACATAACTTGTTTTATAACACACGTTATTGTCTACATTGAGCCTAAACGTATACGGAGTCGTAGTCCGCGCCTGTGCTGTCAAAAATAAAGATACGTATTCTGTAGTAAGGGCAAGCCAAAACTTGCTGTAAACCTACGCTCTTCTATGATAATACATTGCTTACTGCGTTTAAAACTACGCTGTGCTAAAGCATAATTCATAATTCATTTATGTATGTAAGTCCAGGTGAGCGTTACATTCAGGTAGTTTCGAAAGAAAAATATGAATTACTAGATCATGTTAATAATCTAAGCGAACCAATGCTTAATCTAATAGAACATTCAACGTAAATAACTTTGTTTTTTACTTAAAACAGTAAGTCGTATTATACCGCTGTATACCTACGCTACGTATCTCTTATATTAATGAATTGTTCATAAAAAAAACAGCGATGTCCTGAAGTGTATCGCCTGCGTGGTTTTCGTTTCCGTATACGCATAGTCTAATAAAACGTGCGACATAATAACTTTGTTGTATAACATTGTTGATAAAAATTAATTGTTAATAAATGTTATAAGTCATTGTTAACATTTATTGTAAATTCTGACATAAGCTGGACTCACTTTTAAATATACGGAATGGTTTTAAAGCCTAATTATACCTATAAAGAATTATGTTGTGTGTTTGTAAGTTCACATGCTGAAGAGAATTAGTATCAGATGGAAATGAAATAGTTTAAAACGAATGCTGGTATTAGAAGCGTCAACTGCACTGGGGGGTAATCGGCTCATGTTACAGAAATGATTCGACACCGATCCTGTTTTTACACAGATATAGAAAAGAACTAGATGAAGTCTTAAAAGTTCACTGTGTTCTGAACGTCAACTCATACGGCTGATCTCTACTTTCTTATGTCCATATATGTTAGCTAGAAAAAGATGCATACTTTATCTCAATGCGATTTCTGCGACTACGTACCAGGTCATTTGTATGAACCTGCATAGAAATTTGTTCGAGCGCCCTGGTAAGATTAACTTTTTGAAGTCGCATTTATATATGTATGCATCCCTTTCTAACTGATGATATTGGACATAAGAAAGTAGAGATCAGCCGTAGGAGTTGATGTTCAAAACATAGTGAATTTTAAGACTGTATCTAGTTCTCTTCTATATCTGTTTTTACAAACTTTGACATTTTATCCGTCGAAATTCAATGAACGTCAATCGAGAAACTGTCACAGTTTGTCAAAACAGAATCGGTATCACAGATATAGGAAGACAACTAGATAAAGTCTTAAAATTTAATACGGCTGATATCTACTTTCTTATGTCCAATATCATCAGTTAGAAAGGAATGCATACATATATCAATGTGACTTCAAAAAGTTAATCTTACCAGGCCGCTCGAACAAATTTCTATGCAGGTTCATACAAATGCCCTGGTACGAAGTCGCAGAAATCGCATTGAGATAAAGTATGCATCTATTTCTAGCCAACATATATAGACATAAGAAAGTAGAGATCAGCCGTATGAGTTAATGTTCAGAGCATAAATGAATCTTAAGACTTCTTCTATGCTTTAGTCCTATTTCTTTGATCGGTATCAATCATTTCTGTTTGCAACAGAGTTAGCCGATTACCCCGCTGGTCTAATCTTGACTTTCTACAAAAGTTAAATCTGTTGTTGACTACCTTCCGTCCGTGGTTTGTCTTACTTAACTCCTAGATATCATTGTGAATACCAAAACTGTGTGTAATTTCATACTATGATACAAAGTTTGCTAACTATATTTTTGTAAGGAAAAAGAACAGTTGTCTGATCAGCTAACGCAGTTGCACACCGAAATGATAGCAACCGGTCCTGTTTTCACAAACTTTAACAGTTTGTCAATTGACGTTCTTTGATTTTCGACAGATGAAATGTCAAAAATTGTAAAAACAGGACTGGTTGCTATCATATCGGTGTGCAACTGAGTGAGGTGATCAGACAGCTGAGCCCCTAGGGAAGTTATCTCCACAAAATAATATACTTGACGCGAATTTTGTTGTATGAAATTACGCACTTTGGCTTCTGTACCTTCCTTCTTACGAGTCAATGGTCATCTCTGGTGTCGGAGTTTTTAGGCCGTGTGCGTGTGTGTGTGTGTGTGTGTGTGTGTGTGTGTGTGTGTGTGTGTGTGTGTGTGTGTGTGTGTGCGCGTGTGCTAATTCCCACTCAACTGCCGGCTGAACGGATTTTTATGTAACTTGGAATATACATAACTGAACGGATTTGTCTGTAACTTGGATTAACACATAGGCTACTTTTTATCCGGGTTTACCACGCGAGCGAAACCGCGGGCGGAAGCTAGTAAAACAATAGATTAGTATTGATGTCTGAATCGATACAGTGGATAATCCGATCCCGATACCCAAGCACATGAACAACGTAGATTTCGTGCCCGACAGATGAAACTATCTACCACATTGCTCATTAAAAAAAACTGAACACAATGTTTTACTATTTTTTCGTTTATGTAAAATAGAAGAATATTTTCGTATAAAAATAGACCCAGATTAATTGACAAATTAAAGCGTTGTGAGAACTAACGAAATCATTTTATAACATATAAATATTTATTATAAAAAATATGTTTAATAATGATATCGTAAAGTTACCCATTTTTTTTAAACACGCAACGATATTATTTCAAAATTTTGGATAGAGATTTGACATTATCGATAATAACTATCGATAGATGTACAAATAAAAATTAAAATCCAAAATATCGAGACACTCGCATTAGTCGCAGCACACTATTCTAATTTTGAAAAGATTTGTAAAACCTAAAATTTTATACACACAACATCAACAATCAAAATATAGACAAGTCAAGATGCCCCGAAAATTTTGAAAAAATTTGAAGGCTTTTTTATAAATCAAAGATACATAAATGGTCGATAATTACCCAAGCATGGCTTGTGGACTAGCGCTTACGGCATGCTTCGGGGTGGTACCGTCCAAAGGCCTAAAAACAGAAAAACATAAAACTAACACTAAGGGTTGGGATGTGACAGTTACACAAAATTAATCAAAACTTTCTGTAACAAGCTAAATTCTTACAAAAGACCATCTAATTAATGTTACTACGCTCTAAAATTTGTCTGTCTCTGTCATTCAAATGTTTGTTGCTCGCAACAGATTTTTTGGCCAATTCAGCTACCTAATTATGCGGATGTAATATGATTACAATTGAGCAGAAATACCTACACACGTAAAATATAAGATGTATAAAAACAAAATTATTTTTCACTAAAACACACGACAATCTATTGTCCTAATTATGATTTTTAATGGGTATGAAGTTTGAAGATTGTAGCTTGTTACGGAAATAGGTTACCTACAACAAGGTGCAAAAGGGATCATCGTCTATTAAATAAAGCACACACAAGCAAAGCAAATCATATGACAAGCACAATGCTCAAATTCACTAACTGCTGTCCATCTCTCAGGCCCATATTTTAAGACCCATCTAAACCCAAATCGAAGTGTCAAAATTACACTTTTCTTTAGTAAATGTCGATTGTGACAACTCTCCATCTCTCACTCTGAGCTGGAATTCGTCTATGATAATCAGCCTAAACGTATGAGTCCGTAGTCGAATGTAGACAGCAGTAAGGCAACACTACGGTTTCTACTTATGTATTTCTATGAAAGCGAAGTGTCACTAGCTACGGATGGTGTTTCATATACATACATAGAAACCAGGGCCCTAATTTTCAGAAATAGAGATTGTAACTTTCCACACAGTTTTAACGATTCTCGTGAAATATGTCTACTGTGAAAATAATTTCTATTCATGAGATGATGGCCCTGTAGTGTCGCAGCGACACGTCGCCTGTTGTTAATGTCTTGGTACATTCGGCTACGGAAGGGTAACTCATGTATCCTCTAAGGTCGGTATATTCGGCAAAGTGTTACATGATATCGTGACAGTTTACCCCCGCTTTTCCAACTTTGGGCGACATTAAGCGATAGGCAACCGTTAGGGAAAATGAAAATTAATACATAAGTGGTGTAAAGCACCTAGTATCTATCAGATAGACTAAACTAAACTATCTGATAGATACTAGATTTCCTTAATATAGATTTTACATAATGTCTTCCTTTTTTTACTTCCCACCACATAAATGTAAATAAATAAACTAAAAAAAATGAACATGCTGATTCCTGTAAAGTAAACGCTACGTTCAAATTAAAAACTTACCTTAATACACTTGGCTGTGGTCATTAAGGCGAATAAACCACACGTACAGATCATACTTAACAATCAGTCATTTAACCTCAAAATTATTTTTGATCGTCGGTACATATTTATTAAATAGTAAATTAGTAAGAAAAAAATTATTTGTGCAGGATTACTGAACGTTTTTATTTGACCAAATATTAGTACTGGTGGTTTAAAAAAAAAATTATTCATGTTATAGACAAAGTAATCCATCCAATTTATAAAAATTAAAAATGGTAAGTTCAAAAAACTAAGAAACTATTATGGTTTAAAGTAAAGAAATAATTAAAAAAGAGAGAATTGATTTAAATTAATAAGTAGATGACTTAAGAAAGAGTTAGATGTAAAAAATATTTTTAATAAAGAAGTTAGTTTTTGCAAGAAAACTTAGGATTTTTTAATGAGTAGGTAAGATATTTAAATCGGTTGGACCACGCATTCAAAACAAACAAAATGTATTAATTCAAACAATGCATAGGTAGGTTGGTGAGACGAAAATCATCCCCACATTAACTCCCGGGTAAAACAAAACAAAAACATTTTTTTTTTTAAATCATATACTATAAGATTCAAGCAGTATTTATTTTATTTATGCACAAATCAAAATGCTCAAACTTTTCATCGACAACAATTCAAAACCCTCATTCATCAACTACAACACCAACTGTCCCATCCCTAATTTTCATCTCACCACCCACAAAAACAGTATCATCCCAAAAACTCGAAAAAAACTCAGATGATGTCAACCATCAGTCCTACCTGCGCTGTATGTCCAGAGAGGAAAATATTCGTGGTTTCTGACGGCCGGTGTCACCCAACACCGACAGGCTGATTTTACAATACAAAATTACAATTTGACCAACTTACCACGTTAATGCAAGGAGACAATCGAAAGTGTTGAAAAAGAATACATATCACATTAATATTCAACTCATTATATTAGTATACATCTTATTACATTCTTTGTAATCTTCTGTATATTCGCCAAAATGTATAAAGTTTAAAGTCTTACAAAAATAATCGGTATATTCGATGCATAATATTTAAAAATCTTGGCACAAAATCAAATAATATTAAATTGAAGAGTATCCTTTTTCTACCCTTTCTGCAACTATTACTACAAGCATCCTAATCTATAACACTAAACATCCTAACAAATAGAAATATCTAATGTATATATTGTTGCAACGTGAATAAAAAATTTAGGTATGAGATTTTTTAAAGTATTGTGAATCAAAGTGGACATTTTTGAAATTTTGTTTTCACTATAATTCAATCAATTCCCGTAAGCAGGAAAGTCAAAGGAAGATAAATAAAACACAGAATTGTTATTGAAAACTCGATTATTTGAAAAAGCGCAACACATTCACTTTGAATTTAGTACATGTCATTACATTTTTAACAATTTATATCAAATTTCAAAAGTTTAACGACATTTTCGATTGAAGAATGAAGATTTTTCCAAAATGCTAATGTTAAAATTTTACAATTTCAAAAAACATGATAAAAAAACAAAACTCAAATTTTCCTTCATACGATTATTATCAATCCCTTACACAAACATGAAATAAAAATGATTCTTTTTATTTGCTGCATACAAAATGGTAAAGCGAGAAATATATTTGCTTAGTGGGAAAACACATGATACAAGTTCAATAATAATAATTTTATTATTTTTTATACCTAACTAAACTTAACTAAATAAGAATGTATTGCATTTTTCCTATTTTGCATAATTTTATTATTATAGATACATTACTTAGAGTAAATAAAAAAAAAATGCTCGTAGGAAAATGAAACAAATTAATGCACTGTCTATGTGCCTGAATCTCACACTTCACTACTATTTGCCTATGTAATATTGATATATTAGCTATGTCAAAATATATGTCTTTATGATTATACAGGGTGTTGCTGTAATGGCGACATTAAATGAACACACGGGTAGTGCTACTAGTCAATAATCATAAAAAGTGAATTCTTAAAAATAAAGTCCATTATTATTATCAGGGTATTTTCAAAATGTTATTGTTGCAAACAAAATAAATGCTGTATAAGGGTTACTTACCATTGCCAATGTCGCGCGCTTTTCTAGAAGCGCGCGTATGGTACACAGCATGATTCAAATTTTCTTACCTTATTTGCGATTTAATTTGTTTGAAAATATAAAATTTTGTTGAATGGACTTAAGTTTTAGTATTTAATTTTTTATGTTTACTGACAAGTAGCACTACCAGTGTTTTCATTTAATGTCGCCATTACAGCAACACCCGGTATAAAACGTTACCGAACATAATGGAACAACACAACAAAATTATTGCTTATTTAACCTTTATTATCATCACTTTAAAGTACAAAAATAGAAAATGCGTTACGTAATTTATTTTCCTTTACAGTTTGATAAAAAAATATTGATTTCAACAACAAATCTTTATACTCGGCAACGTTTTTAAATATAGATGTCAAAAATATTTAGTTTTTCTAATCACAATGTCAAAAAGAAATATCTTTACTTTTAACTGCACCTACATTTCAAAATGAATTTGTTCGATGAGCTACAAAAAAATTGTTATACTATGATGATACCTAATCAATACTGTCGTACAGGACGCTATACATTTCAGATAATATACATAAAATAAAAATATTGTGAAATTAATAAGGTAATCCTTCGATTACGTTAGATTCTCACCAGTACTATACAAACTTCAAATAAATAATATTGTTATTATTTTCTATCAAACTACCTTTGTCGCAATTTTTTTAAAGATTAAAACTTGATAAGGTAGATTCAAGAATTTATGTATATCAATATTATAACAATAAAGTGAATATAAATAATATATAAAAAAATAATATACATTATAATAATAAATAGATAAATGTAAAATATTATACGGATGGATTTTTAAACGAGGGACAGTAAGAGGCAAGTAACTTATACATTGGAACAGTTATGTTAGATGCCCTCACTTCATCCTCTCAAATCCACCCTGAATAACCAAAGGTAATAAAATTAAGTATATTTAAAAAAGGCGGGTAAATAGAACATTAAAAATAGACCATTCTAAGGAAACACTGAGCAAACACAATATCAAACAGCATCAGTCTTCACTGTAGATTAGATAATGTAATGTAATCTAATGTAGATTCTACATTAGGTAGAGACAAAATTGTTCAATGTTCTATTCACAGCCGAAAAGAATATTTGAAACTGCAAACATTTTATTATTTACATTATACGAGCAAATAAACGTATTCATATAAAAGGAGTCTACACTTACAAGTTAGTCTTAGCTTACGGGATGTCCCAGCATTTGCTAGTTTCATCATCATCAGCCTATAGCAGTCCACTGCTGGACATAGACCTCCTCCAATGAACGTCATTGCCCCCTGTTCTCAGCTCGACGCATCCAGCTTCTACCAGCAGCCTGTCTATAATTGTATCGTCTTCGGTACATACAAAAGATATTGCTTATTTTGGATTCTAAAACCAACTATTATTTCACTAGAAAAAAAACAAGAGATTTTTGATGTCGTTTCTTCTCGACCCGACTTGTAAACGGTGTAAATATAGTAGCAAAAAAAAAACTTTACCAACGACTCAAAGGATCTTATCGAATAAAGTTTTTGGTTTTTGACTGTGCATAAACTTGTTTTTTCTTAGTTATAACTTTTTACCGAGACATCCTGCATTTACTAAATATAAACGGACTTTTTTATTTTTCGCGATATTATAGAAAAGTTACAAGGTACACTTAAGGCGTTTCTCAAAGATGTCACTTAAAATTAATGCTCATGGAACTGATTCCTGAACATAATAATTATTGAAACAATATTGAACAATTCAACTAACCGTTCTATTAACTGGACTTGGGTGGCCGTTATATACGCATTACACAATCAACTCACACATCAACGAAGCACGACAAGAACAAAGAAGCTAAAAAACAGTAAATATGAAAAATATATTTAGAATTCCATATAATAATATTTACCTATATGAATGATATTATTGCAGAATTTGTATCCTTACGTCGTTGAATATTTTGTAGAGCCATTTATTGCTTTAATAATTAGAAATAATGATTATAAAAATATAATTTAAATATTGTATCCTTATTATACACATCAATTTAGAAAATTTGTAATTTAGAGGTTATATTGCATTATCATAATATTGCAATTATATCAAACAACAAAGATCAATTGCAACATAGGTATAATATTTTTTACTAAAACAAGCCTAAAAGTCTTGTAAAATTTCATTTTTACAATTTATCATACAAGGCATCCCAGAATATGCAAATTATACGAAAAGCGCATAATTCTACGAAAAATATGCAACAAATATGTCTTTTATTTACGATTTTCATGCACGAGATTCGCGAAATTTAGAATGTTTTCTCAATAGAATTGTTAAAGAATATTAGGGATAGTGTATATTGTTTAATATTTAACGCTTTGAGAGCTGGAAACACAACTCGCGATATGGAGCTGTTGGCACTCTTTCAAAATAGCCTGAAAGTGAGTAAGAAACACGCGTAGTGTAAAACACGACTTATGCAGGATAAACTTTTTTTCTACAAAATTCTTATAATCAATATATAATTAGTATACATATTCTGGGACATATTGTACATCAAATATAATAATCGATTGACCAGGTTACGAGTATAGTGATGAGCTGCCCAAATGAATTTCTTTATGGTAACAACTATTGAGTATTTGTACCAAAGCTAAGGATTTGAACTACTCTCTAAAAACACTATATCAATACTATTTTAATATATCTCACTCACTTACTAACTCATGAATATGGACCGTAACAGTACAATATTTGTACGATTATACAATTATCTAAGTCGCACAACCAGTTTCGAACCTTTTATCATGGGAATAAAATCGAAAACTGATCACACTGGCCGACTGTCAAAGTATCATAACAAGACATAATCATAGTGTAGATTTTTTTTAATGGTCCACAATAAACAATACGAATTATAAGAACAAATGTATATATTGTACAATGTGACAGGCATATTACATATTGGGTCGTTTTTATAATCAAAAAGTCATTATGTAATCTGATGGATAGCCTAATATACAATTTGCCTGTAACACGTATATTGATACGTATGTATAATATACAAAGCATTATATCAGTCGTCGTTACATGAATATAAACATTAAGGGCCTTTCTTAGTACGTTATGCGTAGCTGTTAGCATATTTATTAAAGTATGGCCATTTTACATGAGCAATTATTACTTACAGTGATCTGGCAACTCGAAGAAATCCATGGAAAAGGGTAAGATTGAAGTAAAATGGTAATTTGTTTCCTAGATATTATTTTAGATCGTCTATGATTTCGGCATAAAAACAAGGATAAATCGATCATCATCATCATCAGCCTATAGCAATCCACTACTGGAAATAGGTATTAGGGGCAATGAGCGCCATTGCGCCCTGTCCTCAACTCGAGGCGTTGCAACATAAATCACATTGGATATAATATTCTCTTCATTTTCCATGTTGCTAGGAAAAGAAACTTTAATTGCCCATGTAAAACCACCTGATGGAATAAAACAGAACTAAGTAAGAAAATTTCAGAGTTCAGTTCGACGTTTGTGCTTTTGTTGAACTTAAATAACATAATATACGGAACCCTGGAATGTTGGAAATTCGTTCGAAGTTAGAACATGTATATCTTAAAACTACATGAAATGCGATCCACGACGGGACTAGCACCGCCACATGTCATTTAATTAAATAAGGCCTTCTTAGAAAAAAAAGTTAACTTTTTTCTTATAAAAAAATGACCTGAATAAGATAAATAATATTTTTTATCGATGGCATACGTTTTTGACTCATCAAAGATCTTAAAAAATGAGTATGAGCGAAATTTTAATCAAGTAACAGACAGTTTCTTTTTACTTTTTAATAAAGCTTATCTAATGAACAGTTGAAAGGGCAGTTTCAAAATTTGAAATTGCTTATTATAGTTAATTGATTACTATCCTAAAAAGCTACCTTAAACCTTTAATAAAATAACATGTAGTCAGCAAACACGTCGCTAGAATATAATCAATGAGTTTACCAATCAATACTTGAACTAAATCGAAACGTTATTATAGAAAAAAAATATAAACTCTTAACTTATAAGCGAAAGTTTCCGTCTTACTGTCTTGTAAGGTAAAGAAAATTTCAAAATTTACTATAGTTCTAAATTTATAACTTGAACTCGTTACGCAGCTTGTCCGGTGATCTTCAGTCTTCATGGGTTTTGATTCAACCTGCGTACAACGGAACGGGGTAAGCGAAACGACCAATCAGAAGTCGAATCGCCCCCCTCTTCTTTCCTCCGGCTCACTTCACTTGACGATTTAAATAAGGTTGCCATGTTAGATACTATTACAACATTTTGATTGGTCTGACAATGGTATAATCAAATTATCGCGAAAATATTAGTATTGTAATATTTTTGGTTTTTGTAATCGCGATGGCAACCCTATGTCATTTATATTCACGCGTCGAACACAAGATGCACAATACTATAATCTCCCTTTTTTAAAAAATAGAGAAACAAAAAAACGTTTTCACGTTGCAACAATAACTTTAAAGGGTTGTGGAATGACTAAAAGCTATTTTTACTAAAAAAATTGACTATGTATGTATCGCGGTACGTTCACGTTAGTAAAAGCGAACGGTTAGATAAAAAAAAAGTTATTCTTAACACCGGGGATGCACGAGAGAGTAATAAAAAAGATATGCCTCTCTCTTTCTCTCTCAAATACTTACATTTTTATCGATGTATCGCGTCATCTAAGTTTATAGAAAGCTCTACGTACAACACTCAAAGCATGGTAGACTAGGCACTGCGTTTGTATCTTGCCTTCGCTGACATTTTCAAATTAGCGAAATAAAAATATGAAAAACAAAATTAAATCAGCTCGTAACAGTAGGGGAGTACAACATGCTTTGATACTAAAATATCTAACGGTCTAATTGTACTGAGGGGAGGATTCCGCGTGATTATAGTCCTAATTCAAAATAAAAAGTCTACGTCGGCTTAAGGGAGATAGGAAGTTACAGCATCGTGCATCCCCTGTATTGACGCGAGTTTTGTAATAAAAATAAATAAAAAAATAAAATAGAGCACGGAATTGTAAAGAGGGAGACAATTTCATCATTTCAAAATAACAAGTAATAAAATACACATAAAATGATACCACAAATACGAAACACGAATGGGTTAATATTGTGAGGTACAAGTTAACTGTGTGTTTATGGTGTAATTATTTACAAAATATAAAAAAGAGACGTTTTGTGAACGGATTAAGAAAGCCCTGAATTTGAGAATGTTATTATTAATTTTGAAATGTTAGCTGAAGAAACAAAGTATTCAAAATAAATAAAAATATGTTATAAAAACTCGCTTTTACCAATAGAAAGGGAGTTTTAAAAATACAAAATACATTCTCAAAACGAGAAACAGAACAAAATAAACGTTGGAAACAACCGAGTCTTTCTCCACAACCCTTTTTTGTATAAAATAACAAATATATTGTTCATCTGTCAATCTAATAGGAAATAAAAGTATACTAGCTAGCTATACTATGTGTGAATGATATGAAATGAGAACAGTGCACAGAAAGCCGTGTGCAGCTAACATAGCGTGTGAAATGATAAAGCCTCACATATTTCCGGAAAATATTTTTGTGTTACAGTTACGAAATTTTTAAATATACAACTCGTTACGCTCAACTAAAAAAAAAAGATTTATTTAAAAAAGGAATGCATTTTTTATGAATAATTTATCGCGTTAAAAAATTAGTACACCGATTACTAATTCGATAAACAACTTTTTGGAAAAATATGAAAAATACGTAACACACAAATCTTTTCGCAAAATTTTATGAAAATGTGTATGAATTGGCTTCAAAGCTGATGATGTATAACATAAATAAATATTATCACCGATGTTAATATATAATATACATATCATTATGTAAAATGTTCTTTTATTAATCACATCATGGGTATGTTAGTTGATGGGTCTCTTATAATTATTGTTATTCACTTTTTACATGAGTAAAATTAGACTCAAAATTATGTGAAATGTAACAAGTCCATATACACTGTTTTTCTTTGTACATACGACCTAATACAGCCTTACTGTCATAACATCTGTTAAAATATATACAAATGTTTATAAGTATGAGCAGCACTTTCCAATGAATAATAAAAGACGGAGGCACAGCTTTGTAAGTACCAGTTATCAAAAAAAAATCCTTGTTACAAATCACATGAAAGTATTTTAGTAGATATATTATTTATAAGTCATGTAATTGGCATTCTCAGGGCGATATGGCTTCTTCTCTTAAAAACATAAAACAGATTTTAAATTGATTCATAAGGTGCTATTTTCTCTTCAAAGAATGGGACCAAAAGAAAAAATAAATTTCAGAATCGGTTCACAAATGTCGAAGTTATGAGGTAATAGACATAAAAAATACAGCCGAAATGAGAACCGCCTCCTTTTTTGAAGACTGTTAAAAATACTAAGCTTTTAATTTTTCCATAATTTTGTTTATGAAAAAACTTAACTACTTACAAAAAATATCAGGGGCAGAATAACAAAATTTAAGGTATGGCTCTATAATATTGAGCGAACCCGAAAACGGGTTAGCTTTGTTAGAATTAGAGACAAATTCAAGTATTTTTAGGGCTTACCTACATTTGAATGAGATAACAAATAAAATAAATTAGTAGGAGGCAGACATGCCGATCAAATTTATTCTATAAATACAAATATAAACTGGGCAAGCTAAATAAAACCGTTCAAAAACTAGCCCTCGATACCATGAGAATGCCAAATGGTATTTTAAATAACCGATGTTTTCACTAACCGTTTGGAGAACCTCGAAGACAACTTGGAGAAGAAAGAAGGTCGCGCCTGGTGCGGCGAGCCACCGTCTCCGTACGCCCCGCTCGCACCTCGAGACCTCGTCTGGCCTGTAATTATTTTGTATTGCATAGGTCTATATTTGTCGCTGGCATTACTTGGACTATACAAGCTACGGACAGAGATCTATGGCGATGGATGGAGGCTCTTCCCAAAGAATGGTAGCCAAGTCAAACAACTTAACAAAGCATGCATGCATCTTGAATTGTATGCAATTTTTTTGAAATTTATTTCGATCTATTTTACTTAAATTATTCTTCTGTTAGTAATGCATTCAATAATAAAATCAATGAAATTTGTCGAAGTTATACTTAATATAATTTCAAATAGTTAGTATGGGAAAAAATGGCTTTATTATTATTATTATAAGGGCGATATTTAGGACACACATTTAAGATACTGAAAATAACCACTAAAATAAAGTAAATAAATTTACCAGACCTTTACACCATGAATCAAAATAACAGATTGAGAGTCCATTCGCTAAAATTGGTGACACAACCAAGAATCATAGGTAAGCTAACAAAACAATAGAATAAGAAACAATACCCACACCAAACAGACCATAATTTAAGCCTCTCCATGTTGCGACCAAGCTAATCTCAGAGAAATGCTGCTACCAAACTTGGAATGTAAGGACATAATACGATCTAGGTATACCTGAGTGGAAGGTGGACCGCGAAGGTACGTTCCTCGGGAAGACGAGTGGATTGGGAAAGTCCCGCTGACGCGTGGCTGCGCTTGCACCTGTACCCGGGCCACTGGACAGCTGACTATTCAAGCTGTAACACAACAAACATTATTTAATTCTCTTTCTTAGGTTCGAACTAAAGAATATAAAATGACACAAACATAACAATCAACTATTACGAAAAGGACGGATAAAAATGTTCAAAGTAACTATTACTTAACTATCCTTCTCATTGTAACTCTTTACCTAAAGGTTTGCTGTAAGAACGGTTTTTTAGAGTTAAGCTCGACTTTGTACAAAGCTTTTAAGCAAACTTTTTGATATAATTCTGTGTAATTACAGAAATAAGAATCAAGGATTTCTGTGTTTTCATTCTGTGCTGATATCTTTGAAATGTTTTAAGACATTCCGGATTCATAATCGAGTATGAATTTAAATTTTTCTGGTGTACAACAATCAGTTTTTCGATCATCAGTTATCTATTTATATTAAACACCGTAAGGGTTCCGTTTCACCAATGGTAACGTCACCCTAAAACAGGAATTTTCACGAACGTTTCATTGGTAAAGGCATCAATTACTTTTTTTACTCAAAGTAAATCATTAACACATAAAAAAAAATACTTATGGGAAATAGATGCTCTAATTGATTCGTAATTAATATACATGTCTTATAATCCGCGCGGGAATGACATGAGAATGAACCTTATCAAAGTACATCGTAATACCATTTCGATTTACTTTGACAAGGTTCCATTGTGCTTCACATCCAATCCTGATAGCACGCGGAATATGGCACATAATATATTCATCGAATATACACATGGTCCCTAATGTACATCTTATTACCCAAGCTTAATTACTAGTGTAATAAGATGTATATTTGACGTGTATCATTTTTAAGTAGGTACTTATCATACTCATTACATCTAATTACGTCTGTAATGAATTGTATATTCGACGTATATCCATTGCGTCAACTTAAATTAAAACACACAAACTATCCTACATCTACACTACAACTATACAAACTACATTTCGTGATCATTTTCAAATAATATTACAAGTGACATAAAGGTGACCATTATAAAAAAAAACAAATATAGCGTGTACGTGAACAACTAAACAAGTGATTATCTACTAAGAAATTCAAAAATAGAAAATCTACGGTACATGGTGCTTCTACTAATTCACCTACTATCCGTACAAGGTGTGCCAGAACATGTATAACAAAGCGGAAAACGATTTGAGTAAATAATTTCAAAAACTAGCTCTATTTCTGTTTAAGGTGCTCCACAAAAAGTAACTAAGTACTAATTTATATTAAAAAATAGAAAACGCCTTAGGTTGGTAAATAGTAAAAAAATATTAACAGCCGAACTTCATGTACCAAATTGTAAATTTGGGTACAATTTACATGTAAAAAAACAAAGTTACACGTATTCTGGCACACCCATGGCCATTTGGACAAACAGTCCCCTGACTCTTAAGTGTCAACTAAGGGTACCGCATTACCGTCAAAATGTCATACCTAATGGATTTAAAAAAATCACAATTAATACCATAAATACTATTTGTGTTTGTATGGTTGGTTCCCTTCCCATTTGAACTCCGTAACAGCTAAACTGATTTGAATGAAACATAACTTAGAAACGTGACTTAGAATGCGAGCAAAACTGCTGGCATAAGGCAAGGTCATAATGTACTACCCTTAGGTGTCACTTAGATGTAGGGGACAGGCATTTTGCAGCCTCCAATCTATCAATTGCATGGTTATACAACTCAGTACACTAATCTCAACGCATCTTACTCTCTGAAGTTCGCTGAAAGACAAAATGTAAACTTAAAAATTTCAAAAATAAAAACTATTGGCACCGTAACTTAACAACACTTTGAATGGTCAGCTATTTTAATTTACATCAATTAGTAACGCGACTAAACAGAGAAGAATTTGTAAGAAACTCAGCTTGGCTTATATTTTTCAACGTCTGTTACAAAACTTTTAAATAGCAACGTAGTGCCTATATTTGTGTCGGATTGTTCGAATCGTTTCCTGAGCCTAACTTGAGAGAGACTGAGATCCGTTGCGAGAGTTGTATCTACTTACTTACTTACATATTATATAAAAAGCTTGCAAAAAATAGTACAATACAAATGGCTCAATATGCAAAACAAACAAACAAAACCATAACTCGATTCAAAAATTAGCATCTGATTTAAACACGATCATATAAGCAAAATAAAAAAGTAAGTTAAGTAAATTCCTAATGTACCTACTCATTCAATTTATTCAATAATTTATTTCAACGATTTATAAGTTAATAGAATGGACACTAAAAACATTGCACAATACCTACTTAAAATGCAACTTTAAAAACAGGAACTTGTTAAAAGTAAGCAAAAAAACCTGACTTAAAACGCAACTTTAAAACATGAGTTTGTTAAGTAAGCCAAAAACCTTACTTAAACCGTAATTTTAGAAACATGAGCTACGATGAACTAAATGTGACATAATTAAGAACACCTTAAACTCGTGTGATTTGTTTAAAAAAATATAAAAAACAAGCAATAAATATAATTATGCGTAAACAAACAACAACTTGGATAAATAAAATTCAAAACCAAAAAACAAAAAATCCTAAATCAGTATTCGATATGAGTTTTAAAAATAAAACAACGTGGCTTAGCAAATGTGGATTTATCAATCACTAAATTACTAATTTATTTATCAATCACTAAATTACCTAAACAAATTGCTTAGAAAAGAAACAGAGCGAACAAGCGAAAAAGTATTCATATCATAGACGCAAAAATTTTTGTCCAATGAGAAATCTAAGATTCATAATAACGCTTTGTCATTGGCCAAAACGTTTCGTTACGCACACGATACATTATGATGAAAGATTCGTGATTGCTCTACTGAATTTTTATAACAAAACTGACGGAATCTTCTCGGAAACTTTCCGAACGATTGGAAATACCCCTGTACACCCTTAGTACGAGTTGTATTAATACAAAAATCTTCATAGTTTTCGTTAGCTAAATTTTAAAGTTACTTTTTCCGGCAATTACTTACCTGAATGTTTTGAGTGAAAAACACAACCTGAAAGAATACTACATTGCCTATGTCGTCGTATCAGTTTAAATTTGAATCCAATTCGGTATTTACGTTATGCTTGTTTAGTATTTAAACGTATTATAAAGGTTAAAAAATAGGTATAATGCTTAGTTAAGTAACGAAGAATTTGTACAAGTTAAAGTGAAATACCTTTGTCTTTTATCTTTATCTTTATTTCCCACATAAAATATATAAAAATTTAGCTCGAAAACGAAAACTGTCAAATGTTTCCGTATTGTGCAACTCGTACTACTTGTCACAACTTTAAAAAATTTCACGATATAAGAATGTTACGGTCTTCAGTAGGTCGATTGTCGATTGATAATCCACATTTACAGTGTAGCGGGTAAAGGCCTACGCAGACCGGGGCGGCATGGCAAGGGATTTCAATTTTTACCAATGAACATTCAAACCTATCGTAATAGAAATACGATACAAATTCGTCCCTTTCGATGCCGCGGGATTATTTTAAAGCTAAGGAATTTGTATCGTATTTCTGTTTGGATAGGTTTGAATGTCAATTGGTAAAACATTGAAATCGCTTGCCATGTCGTCCCGGCCTGCGCAGGCCATAAAGCGAACTAGTAGTGCAATATGCCAATCAACACCCTGCGACTAATATCAATTGCTCCGTATTGGTGTATTCTTATAATAATGGTGGACGAACGCTTCCGTATCCGTTTCAACAACTAATGAAGCTTCGGTAACCATCAACTGTTATAGCAATACACCAGCCAACAACTTGTCAAAAAGTAGAGGTTCGTTTCGAGCGAGGAGTCATTAGATCCAGCAGACTACAATCAATCGAACGACATATCCGTCAAATGTAAGCGAATTCGGCCGATATTTCCCGATCAATTTATCGATCAATTAATCCCGTAGTCTACGGAGTTCTAATGTGAAATCTTTTAGCGTGCTACACACTGAGGCGGGTCGGCATTCATCGGCAAAGACGGATGGTAAAATCGAATATGTAGATCTATCTACGCCTATCGCTAATTGCCGATCGGTGCCAGCCGAATGTTTGTAGTAATGAGGGGATATTCGCTACACGTTTTAAATAAGAAAAAAATGAGTTTCATTCAGTCATCATCCCGTGGGACAAGATAGGAACCCAGGAGATTTTATCATGGGAGTGCACGCTAAAAACAAGTCTGTGCTAATTTTTTTAATCCACCTCACACCTATTAGTTTTGTGTCATAAAGGAAGGAAACAGCGAAAACTCCCCATATTTTATAGACGGTACACAAAGAGTTTTTATCGTAGTAACGTGCTTTAAACAAATTTTTTAACAGCTAAAATAGGTGTTGTGCCTCAAACGAAAACAGCGAAAACCACTCATTACTTCGGGTCGGTTACGTTTTTTAACAACAGCCGAAATGAATGTGCCGACCCGCCTATGTGTGTACATGACTCATAACGTATCTATTTCCCTCTCAAGTTGGCTACAGTAGTTATTTTGTGTCAGTAGTTATGTTGGCTATTTTTAGGACGAATTGTTCTAGGATTGGTCGAATCATTTCCTGAGCCTAACTTCAGTGGGACATAGATCCATTGTGACACCTATAGCACGGTTTAGTACGAGTGTATCTAAGCACCCTAGTAGGCCTCTACCTTGGCCTCGGCTGAGCTAGGTCCCTCGCGGAGGCGTTATGTGAGGCGGCCTCCGCTAGCGGCGGGGCTCCACTGGCGGACGAAATAGAGGCGCTCTTGACATGCGTCTTCGCTGTCGGTGTTGCACCGTTCTTCTCGGCACCAGAGCTATGATAGTACTAAGTTAGTACTGTGCCCGATTATGTTTACAGAAAAACTTGTTCAACGTTGGCCAATGTTATGTATAGTTTACAGTAAGACCTGTTCAACGTTGGCCAATGTTATGTATAGTTTACGGTAAGACCTGTTCAACGTTGGCCAATGTTATGTATAGTTTACAGTAGACTTGTTCAACGTTGGCCAATATTATCTATAGTTTACACTAATACCTGTTCAACGTTGGCCAATGTTATCTATAGTTTAATGTTAGACCAGCGGGGTGATCGGCTAATTCTGTTGCAAACAGAAATGATTGACACCGATCCTGTTTTTACAAACTTTGACATTTCATCCGTCGAAATTCAAAGAACGTCAATTGAAAAACTGTCACAGTTTGTTAAAACAGGATTGGTGTCAATCATTTCTGTTTGCAACAGAGTTAGACGATCACCCCGCTGTTCAACGTTGACCAATTTTATGTTTAGTTTACAGTAAGACCTGTTCAACGTTGGCCAATGTTACGTATAGTTTACAGTAAGACCTGTTCAACGTTGGCCAATGTTATTTATAGTTTACAGTAAAACCTGTTCAACATTGGCCAATGTGAAGTATAGTTTACAGTAAGACCTGTTCAACTTTGGCCAATGTTATGTATAGTTTACCGAAAGACTTGTTCATTGCTTGCCAAAATTGTTGCGAGTTAACTTGAAGTTTGTCAATGCAAAACTTGTAAAAGTGAACTCTTTTGTAAATGTTACAATTACCTTGATTGCAAACACAGAACTATATCAGACCAAGAACTCGTGCGATGTTACTAGACACCTCACGTATATGCAATAATTATTAGTTTTGCATTGACAACCAAACTTGTTCACATTGGCCAACGATACTCAAATTGGGCCGTTGTACTGCGTTATTCAGTACAACGACACAAGACGTACTCTTAAGATTTTTAACATTGGCCAAAGTTGTGTTACGTTAACCAAACTTGTTCTACATTGGCCTGCTTGCATTAGGACAATATGTTGGTCATCGTTGTTCTGTGTTCAACTTGATTTACGCTGGCTAAACTTGTTCACATTATCAAGTAGAACTGTTACTATGATGAACAAGTTGTTCCCAGTTTATTAATTAAATATTAATATAAAACATATAACATACATTCCGCCTGTAATACAATGAAAGCAACATTGTTTCACAATAATGATAAAATAAAAAAACTTTGGATGTAGTATGAAACAACTTATTTTAACAGCCTGTCCTGTTAATTTTATTTAGGTTTTTAGGCAAATTTGATATTTTGAATAAATACTCCAAATATAATCATATCTAAATCTTTTGATTTACATGTGTAAATGGTATGAAACAGACGTGTTTCATCCGATCCATGTTTCTTTAATCAAAAGACAGAGATGGTTTGATCTCTTTTATATACTTCCTAATCATGATCAGTAGATATTCGAGACAAAAAAAGGTCTATGAATACTTAGTTTTATATAGATAGTTACTAATTACTCCTATAATAAACACGTATCATGAATAACCAATTCAACACTTCGTCTGCCCGCCAAATTATCCAAGAACCTAACATTACACTGCTGCAACAATTACATCAATAGTGTTTAAAAGCGAATCTACTGGTTAGAAAAACTAGTGATGTAATGTTGCAGCATGCAGTTTTTCTAAGCTGCATACCTTGGCGCATCTGTAGCCGTGGGTGGTGACAGTTTAGTGGGCGGCGTGTCGGTGGTGGCTCGCCGCGCCCCGCCGCTAGTGAGCGTACGCGACCGAGCTTCTAACTTCGGCTGCGCACTGCTAGGCCGCGTCGTGCTAGCCACCTGACGGATAAATGGCATGAAACACACTTACTGCTACTATAAATAGCGTGAAACACTGCTCTAAATGATGTGAAAAGTGTTTCACTATAAGCAGTGACTATATCATAAAACTTTGAGGAAACATGAAAGTTTTAAACTAAATGAAACTATGGGATATTTAAATAGTTAAGAAAATCATAAAATATACGTAAACATAGTACTTAGAAACTGACAAACATCAAAATATGAAACTCATATTTAGTTAAAGTTTAATAACTCTGCTATGATAACACGTAAAAACACACAGCAGTACTGGAATGTCACTGGAGACACCGACATTTATGCCGTTTTTTATAAGTGTCTTGAAATAATGACGTATAAATGACATGAAACAGTGATTGATATACAAGAATAAGTATGAAAATAAAAACAAAATCGAGTATAAATTTGAATAATATCGAAATAGTTACATGTTTTACCTGCATCTGGGCGATTCTCGCTGTGTTTTCCTTGATTGACGCAGAGTCAATTGTGTTCTGAAATACAATTTAAAATGATTGAATAAATTTCGGAATACCCAATCTTCTCTCCCCCTATCAATCTCTCTCAAAATATTACCTGTCTTTTGAAATTGGACGTCGTCGTCGTCGCCGTTGAGGTTGTGTTGTTGGCAGCCGTGGTCGTTGTACCAACTGTAAAAAATCAATACCAATTTTAAAAATATACCAACGGTCAAATAATAACGGTTTACTGGTAAGCAGAAAATACCGATTAGCTAACCAATAATGTAGTATTTTAGGTTTATCGAACAACACCAGTTCATATTATCAGAATGAGGTGATTCCATCGATAGACATGCGGGTTGGGGGTCGCAAGATTCTCACAGCCGACGCTGCTGTCCGTTGGCGATCTGATAATTATTAACTGAGCCTGTGTTAGGCAGCGCTATGCCGCAGTCAGCCGTCGCCACGACCCCGTTTGTTAGTTAGTAGGGTGCACCACGTGCAGCTGAGGTTAGCTTACGATCAGAAGATGGAGATTGGAACCATTTACATCTCCAATTTTTTTTAATTTATTGGAATAAATCTTGGTATGGTTGAAAATCGATTTCTTCGTGTATCATAGATTCGGATCAGAGTGAACATAATAGACTTGGAAAGAATATTTGCAAATCAAGCTAACATATGCCCGGCGGTGTTAAATCGTCTGGATTGACGTTGCAATGAAAATAAAGCTTTAAGATAAAGAGCACGTCATGTTAGTCTATACAATTTTTTTCTTAACATTTACTAAATTTAGAAGCGAATATGATAGACAGTACATAAATAAAACAGAACGTACTAATATACCTCTAAGCCGAATGATATAAAGCCCAAATTGTACTACTTACCCAGAAAAATATATGAATGAAAAGAATATCCATGGGTGGGTAGGATAAGTGTGTTAGTGTGTTTTCTTAAATCAATGAGTAACGCACATTTAAATGTGAAATTGCGGTTGGTTGTAAATGTATAAGTGTGGGTGAGAGGGGAATTGTAGTCCGTTTTGTTTAGTCAGTGAATTTTTTCTAACACTCGAGTCTATAAACTGTATCACCAAGTTATTGTAAGTGGACGAGGGCGAGTGTGAGCGAATGTTGATAAAACGCACTCGGTTTTATAAAAAAGAGATGGTGTTTTGCTAATTTCATGAATAATTTATTTGACTGAGTGTGTGTGATATGTAGGTATACTTAGCCTCCGCAATGGAGGCTTCACTATCGCGATTCAGCAAGGATGACCGAAGCTTTTGTGCAAGTGACTATGAGTGTGTGTAAATGCGAGTGGGAGTGTAAATAGAGTTGCTGCGCTGCACGCCGCGGTGCGTGAGTGTCAGTGTGAGTGTGAGTGCGAGTGTATGTACCTTGCGTCCGTAAGACCTCGGCGCCGGAGGAGGCGCGCCGGGAGGCGGCGGGCCGCGCGCTGGCGGAGATGCTGCGCTGCACGCCGCGGTGCGAGGGCGAGCCGCCGGCGCCGACGCAGCCGCCGCCTACCGTCAACCGTGTTAACTTCGTGTGCAACGATCACAAACACATAGCTTCCAATGGATGCAACGGAATGACGTGACCAATTTAGCATTAACCAAATGACCTCCGATGGATGCAACGGATTGACGTGACGAATTTCGCATAAACCTGACCTCCGCTGGAGGCAACAAATCAACGTGACAAATTTCGCATAAACCTTACTCAGACGAAGGCAACGAATGGACGTAACAAATTTCGCATAAATCTGACCTCCGATGGAGGCAACGAATCAACGTGACAAAGGTGAATGCCGTCTGATGTATGGCGCTCGGTACCAATGCTAAAGTGATTGCGTCAAAACAAAACCTAATTTTTTCGAAAGATATTAAACTGTTATTCATGGAATACTAAGTCTTATTTAAGATAAACGTAAACAAATTGTTTTTATTTGATATTAGTTTTAGAGTTTGTTTTTTATATAATGCTTTCCCGAGACCTTATGTGCTCAGTTTTGTCTACATAATTATAAGTATTACACCATAAACATTTAACTATGATACTATATCTTTAAGAAAAGGTTTATATACCAAACATGTACACGGTAAAAGGGTGTTTTAACTTCTACTTCGTAGGTAGGACATTACATACATTACTACTGTATTCTACTTTATATTATTTTCAAATAATGATAGTGACGAGAAAGTAGATAGGCATTTACATCATTTATGGTTATAATAGGTATTAGTACTTACTGGTGAAGGTGAAATCCAAGCTAAGATCCAAGATCTTAACACATTCATCACAACCACGAAAAGGCCATGGATGCCTCTTCCAAACTATGCTGGTTTCGCGTCACCGGTTATTAGCAAACAGTTGATGAGATTGTTTATCGTACATTATTGTGATGATGTCTACTAAAATATCTATTTACAGAATAAACACTGCTACACAATGCCACACAACACTCTAGCGAGAGCATATTAAATACATAAAGATAGGAGATAGTTTAGTAGTACCACAAAAAAAGTTTCTGATCCAACCTTTTTGATTGTACAAAGTGAAAAATCTCCAATGTTTTTAGTCGAATATACCGTCTAAAATTAAAAGTGAGGGTGGTTGCAGTGTCATGGCGCCGTGCGCCGGAAACCAAATAAACGAAAGAATTTTTTACGTGATTATTAATCGAGTCGGTCTGTAAAACTAAAGAAAATGTTGATGTTATTTATAAAGTAAAGCCAATTTTATGGGATACGTTTGGTTTTGACGCAATTGGTACGGGTTATCGGCATTCTCCTTTCGCATAAACCTGACTCAGACGAAGGCAACGGATGGACGTGACAAATTTCGCATAAACCTGACCTCCGATGGAGGCAACGAATGGACGTGACAAATTTTGCATAAACATGACCTCCCATGGAGGCAACGGATAAACGTGAAATATTTGGCATAAATCTGACTTCCGATGAATGCAACGGATGGATGTGACAAATTTCGCATAAATCTGACCTCCGATGGAGGCAACAGATTGACGAGACGAAATTAGCATAAACGAAATTACCTCCGATGGATTGAGGAGACGAATTTCGCATAAACCAAATGACCTCCGAAGGGTACCACGTATTGACGACACGATTTTTGCATAAACCAAATGCATCTATGTATTATGTAGATAGATGATTGCCGAGGCTATGTCTTCGATATTTATCTCATAAAAGATGAACCGGTGAACTTTGTACCATCAAAAATTGTTCTGTAATCTGAAGTCGCTACTCTCATACAAAATGACAACTTTATATTTTTTCGATTTTCGGCTGTTTCTTTGGGTTTGGTTTTCTGTACCACCCCAGTTTTGAGGCGAACCAAACAAATAAATATAGCCAAATCAATGGAGACATTTTAAATTGATTAACAAAACGTACCTACTTGTATCTACGCAACAATATCACGAAAGACCAATGTTACACAAAGTATCGAAATAACGAGACCGTGTAGCGAATGAACGCGATATTTATAACAAATTTTTGGTTCAGTCATGATGGGTGACGGTTCAGTGATATTTGAATCTGACCGCTTCCATGCTTCGGAAGGTACGTTAAGATGCTGGTCCCGGCTTTTTCAGTTATGTCGGCCTAAAAACTCCCAACACCAGAGTTGGCCACTAGCTATACGAATAAGGAGGAAGCGCCATCTGAGATCAACGCTGGAAAGCTTGTCGTAAACTTATCTCAATACAATTTTGACAAAGGCTAATAAAAAAAAATTACCAACATCAAAAACGAGGAGGTTCTCAATTCAACTGTATTTTTTTTTATGTATGTTACTCGATTATTCCGCTAATTATGAATCGATTTTGATGATTCTTTTTTAGTTTAGTAGATCATATTTCAGAGGTGATCCCATATAAATTTTATTCCTGACTGAGGAATTGGTACTTAAAACTAAAAAAACTACCGTAAAACTTAAAAAACTAGTGTATAATGCTCTAGCCTGGTCCACGGCGCAGGGTTTTTTACTTTTTAGTTTAAGTTACCAACTTAGTTACAGTAATGAAGTTTTTTTTTTTAAATAATGATATTATAAATAGTGATCGTTGCACACTCCGTATGATAAGCACAAATAACGTTACATTATTAAGCATAATTACATTAGAACTTAGCACGGCACCAATGGTAATGTATGACTACCCTGTTAAAAAGCTAAGCCCTTATGACTAAGCCCCGATGTAACCTAAGCGTTTATCAAGCTGGATATCAGGAACGGCGAGTACTAAAGGTGGATCCGTCCGTGGGTATCAGAAAAAACAGCTACTAAAGGTTCAATTAGCAGATCATAGGTACAAACATTTTTTAATTTCTTGCAGCGGGAATAAAATCTGCTCTTCTAGCTAAAACACCAGCATGACAGTAGAAACGGTACGGGGCGCCATCATGGTCGTTATAAATGTTATGCCGCAGGTATTCGAACCTACGTTCATCGGATCGAAAGTAAAGCTATCTCCCACTGGAACAACGCGGCTCCCACGTTACAATTAAACAACTAGCACGTAATACACTAGATAACGTTATAGATAACGTAACGTTATAAAAACATAACGTTATAAGCAAAATAACGTTTTAAGAAACATAACGTTCTTCACAACATAACGTTATAAATAACGTATTGTTATACACACCATAACGTTATAAATCACGTAACGTTATACACAAAATAATGTTTTAAGAAACATTACGATTTACACAAAAAAATGATATAAATAACATAACGTTATACACGACATACCGTTCTAAGAAACATAACGCTTTACACCACATAACTTTATACACAATGTAACGTTATACACGTTAGATAGCTAGGAAGAACACAATGTTTACCTGAATGTGAATTCGCCTGCTGAGCGGCGCCGGGCGCCTGGTTGCCGGCCGCCGTCCGTAACGAGAGGGACGAACCGGACCGGCTTCCGTCAGATTCCGGCTGAAAAACACCATTATCATCAGCATCAGGCTATACCAGTCCACTGCCTTCCGTAATGAGTGCCATTGCGCCCTGTTCTGAGCTCGCAGCCAGCTTCTACCAGAAACACCAAGAGCGTAAAAATCTGGACCAGAAATACATGATATCCTCTCTTCTTCTACTTAAAAAGTCGTGTAATTCCCCTGCAATAAGATGTAAACAGTTTAGAACTTTGTTGCTAACAGATGATACGCGCTCGTAGAATGATTCTACTTTACAACGACATGGTCCTATTTTTTTATACAAAAAATAGTCAAGCGTTTGACGATTATCACATGACGATGTCTAGAAGGAACCGATTCACTCCGGATTTGAAGACTCTAAGACTCTATATAACATATTGCAGGTGACCCAAGATATTTGTCCCGCAGCAGCAATCGAACCCGCAACGTCTTGCGGCGATTGACCCATTGTGCCAGGGACGAATTCAAAGATTTTAAATATCATTATGTCTATTAATTTCCTGCCATTATTGTACTGTATTAGTTTGTTGATTTCCTGTATCTGTACTATACAAGTTAGTTAAATAAAGGTTTTTTCTTTCTTTCTTTCTTTCAAAGAGCTAATCATTGCTATAAACATGTTTAACCTGCCATGAAACATTGCTGTGTTTCGGTTTGAATGGTGTGGCTTATCACAGACAAATGAGAATCACCTTCAAGCCTCAAGTTGATGGACTCAAGCTTTGCATACTTTGTAATGGTTACTACTTAACATCAGGTGGGCCATGTGCTTGTTCCATCTTGTAGCATCTCTCTTCCCGGCTATATTATATCCACAAGGTAATGGGGTCAGCCTTTTTAATTGTTCTTCCACGTTTGCATAGGAAACGTTACATGCCCCCATAAAACACCAGCCTAATCAATCCACTGGCCTAGGCCTCCCCCTTTTTCTAAGAAGGGGAGAATATACCCATAATCCCCACGCTACACGAGGGTTGGGGATCGCATTGCACAGCTTCTCACACCGCCAACGCTGCTGCCCATCGGTGGCCAGGGGATTTATATGTGCCAGTGTAAGGGTGCCTTTCCACCAGAGATGTGCTATGCTACGTTGCTATGGATGCGTTTGATATCCACCAATCATATTCATTGGTGCACAGAGCTTAGCACTGGTGGAAACGGATTCAACTAAGATGTGTTTTTATATGGAAGGATGTGTGCTATGTATGCGTGCTATGGATGCGCCCTCGCCGCTTCCTTACTATCGATACATCGCATAGCTGGAGCTGCGCATCTCCCTCGCGCAGCTACTTTGCGGTGGCGCATCTTCATAGCACATCTTACTCGCACCGCTACATAGCTAAGCATCAGTGGAAACGGACAAAAAGTTTCGTAGCTTAGCTTTTACATTCTTGCAGCACAGCTGCATAGCACATCTCTGCTGGAAAGGCACCCTTAGGCTGATCTATGCCGCAATCGGTCGGCCGCCAAAGCCCCATTTCTAATTCAGCAGGGTGAACCCTAGGCAGGTGAGGTTGGCTTGGGTTCCCAGAGATGGAGGTTAGACCCTTATACCTCAACCTCACATGCCAAATGTCTCTGCGCAATACGTTTGTCCAAGATATTTTAGATCTCCCTCTAGATCTTCTCCAGATGAATGACAGTTCCATCTGCTAGTATAATAAAAAAAACTTACGTCTGTGCTTTTCCTTCCTAGCAGTAGATACGTCGCAAAAACGTCATCGTACTTCGCCTCCGCCAGTGAGTATTCAATCTCTTGTCTGTTGTAGCCCAAGCATACTAGCGCTTCTGTAACACGAGACAAACGTTATAAGTTATAATAACGTTATTTATTGCAACATCGACAACGTTTTTTCTAACATCGCTGAAAATATAACGAAGCGTGAACTATTTAAATTAAATACGCTACGAGAATTTGTTACGATCAGACTAAAACGAACGAAAGACGGTATCGTACAAAAAAATTATATTTTGCCAGTCTAGCGGCATTGTTGACGATAATGGATACGGCATATGTAGAATCGTTATTTTTTTTTATTAACATTCGTAAGTCAGAAAATTTAGATTTTTGTAGAAATAAGTTAGCATTTAAGATCTTTTGTTACAGCGTTTTACCGAGCGATGTGAAATGTTCTACTTTCAAGCCAAAACTACTAAACGGTTTTTATATAAATTTTGCATTTATGTAGTTCAAGACCTGTAATGACTAATAGGCTACTTTTAGTCTAGGTATTCGGGTGAGCCCCGGGCGGAAACTCGTTCTAAATAATTAGGTGTAACTGACTAGAGTAGTTATGTTATTCAAATCGCATTGAATGTCAAAATTCAAAATTTATTTATTCAAAAAGAACATTTTGAATCGTATTTTTTTAAATTTACAATAATTCGTTACGCCACCAAACAGAGAAGAATTGGCAAGAAACTTTGCTAGGCTTATATTTTTTAATGTCATTTTTACAATATTTTAACTATTACATTGTTTTTGAGGGAGTTGGAGACAGTTTCACCCCAAGCTTTTTTGTCATCTAAATAATAAGAAATTTTATAATAAGCCTTATTACAGATGTATTAATGAAACGAAAAATCCAGTCTGATCGTATCTATTTCTCGTGTGGCATGCATAACTACTAAAGCATGCCTTTTGACCGTTAATGTTAAACGTTTTTTCTTATTAACACGACTTAAACGTGAAAAATAACGTCGCATATTAAAAGCGTGCATGCATGGTTATTTCTGTCATGGGAGAAAGGTTTTTCGGGCTTTGAAGGGTATGTAATATTTAACTAACTTATCGTGATTGTATATATTTTTAAACGAAATCGGATATTCATATCAATCTGTTAGTTTTATTGACTGCTAATTTGCCGCTTTTGCAAGACAAGACAATCAATAAAATTCACTGATCATTTTAAATATTCTTGTGCCAAATGTGAGATATGACCTATTCGATCACATTAGCGTTTACGCAGATTTTTATGGAAACGTATCAGCATCATCTTGTTTTACACGTTTTTACACGTCTGCCACAAGATGGCGCTCGTTATTACTGTCTTGATAGAAATCTGCGTTACGTGGTAGTGGGTCAAAATCTCGCAAATCGCTCTTTATGCTGGGGTTGTAACATTTTAACCTAATTACTCGACTGTCATTTTTAGTTCCACGACCATCTTTCAAACCTATGTCAATGTATATAGGACACTGATACAATTATATATCATGTAATGAATTTCGTAAAGCGTCAGGTTTTCTGTTATGTGTTGAATTTTATAAAATGAATACACAAATCACTAAGTTAGCAAACAGGCTTACGGTCCTGTCGTTGGTAAGCGGTTCCAGTAGCTTATGAACTCCTGTAACATCAAGAGGTACAACAAATCGCATTCCAGACTCTTTAAAAAATTAGTAGTTTCTGAGAAAAACCTTAGAATGGCATGGTCTCCCCATTCCACATCGATATACTAATAACATTATTGAGTTTTTGTTCTTTGTACATCATATTTGTTGTTTGTTTTGACAGTTTCGAAAGGTAGCCGCGCACAAAGACGGCAGCGACTAATAGGCCAGCACCCGTAGAAAAATGTTACAACCCATGACTGATTCCTAGGAGGGTTGTGACGCATGCAAGACAGACATCTATGCACAAACACCCTAGATAAGTTCACGTACCGACTTGAGCTGTGTCGTTAGCGATGCACGCATGAAATACATAAAACTGTGTTAGTCCGAGGTCGAACCGCACACCAAGATAACCAAAGGAAAAATTCTCATCGATTTCTAATAATTAGACTTCTTTTTATATGGCAAAGTTTCGGCCAAAAAGCATGCGTTTTAAAAACAATTCTAAACATTGAGAAGGGATGAAGTTAACGTAAGGATGCATAGGTTAATTCAAATACCTTTGTTTCTGTCCTCTTTTAGTCAAAAGAAAAAGATATACTATTAGATAAATATCACAGTACCAATACATAAATAAAATGGGTAATTTGGAATGCTTAAAATGTTAAATTGTATGTGAGGTAGCCCTGACTTTTGATACATCTTTTGTGGAGGCAAGTAATTCTTTTGATTTTGGCTTTCATTGCCAAACTCTAAGGGACTTAGTACTACTTTAGCTAAACTCTAAATGAAACCAAATGGGCTTTTTACCCCAGTTTAGAAGACGTACTTCAATTTTTATTAGTACTTTGACAGGTACCTACTGAAAGCCTTATACCCAAGTGTTTCATTTTCTTTTTACTAAAAATGAGATTATTTTATTATTTCTTCTACAGATAACTTTGCACACTATTTTGGCCAAACTCTAAATCTGGGCTTTTCACCGCAGTTTAGAAGATCTATAATTTTTTTATCAATACGTTGACATTAAGTACCGAAAACATCATACCCAAGTATTTCATTTTTTTTACAAAAAAAATAGAATCTGTTTCTTCTATGGCTAAACTCTGTCTTATTATCTTAGGGTGTAAGGAACTTTGTACTATTTTGGCGAAACTCTAAATCTGTGCATTTTACCCCAGTTTAGAAGACATCAATATTTTAACATTGAATACCGAAAACAAGCTTCAAGTTTTTCATATATATTTTTCAAAAAATTAGGGTATTTTGTTTCATTGATAACTAAACTCTAAGGGACTTTGTACTATTTTGGCCAAACTCTAATTCAAACCAAAAGGGGATTTAAACCTGGTTTAAAATAAAAAGTAGGTAGGTTACTTGAATTTTTATTAGTACTTTGAAATTCAGTACCGCAAAGACAATACCGAAGTATTTTTTGTATTATTTACAGAAAATGAGGGTAGTTTTGTCCATTATTGATGTGCGGTTTGACCGATTAGTATAAAAATTCCAACTTATGTGAGTTTTAGCAATAGCCTGGTTAGTTTCAAGGTGCATAAGCGTCCTGTAGCTTAGCATAGTCTGTACACAATTCAAAATAAAAATACTGAGTTCGATGGATCGCTATTTGGATCTAGGTGTCAGTCTTTTACCTACGAAATCGCATTAGCATTAGCGGTTCTGTATGAACTCTCGGCAGCGCCATCTAGTGATAGACGTGTGAATCACGTTGTTACACCGCTATCTCCACAGAGGATTAAACCAACGTACTTAATATTAAAAACAGCATCAAGCTTCGAGAAGCGTCATCCCAACTGAGCATTATCTCCTAATTGAAAATAATTTTGCCCATAGAATTACTACTAGTACAAAAGTACAAGGGAATGTGAGCTTCGAAATAAAATCTGTACCTAATGTATTCTCCCAAATAGAGGTTGTATCTCTTAGTTGCTACGATAAATTATGACCTAACCCCTCATCATAGTGCTCTGACTTTTGCCTAAGCATTTCCTACGCTCGCTTCGCTCTCTGTCCAACATGACATACATATCTGCTTGTGATCCTTGAAATTATGTTGTGGGCTTAGCTGCAACTTTAAATTATCACCTAGCTCCTCATAATAGTGCTTTTACTTTTCCTAAACATTTCCAACGCTCGCTTCGCTCTCCGTCTAGCGTAGGAAATAGAGCATAGGAAATGCTTACGCTCGATTCGCTTTCTGTCTTTATACATAAAATTAACATATTCTACGCTAGCTTCGCTCTCTGTCCTTATACATGGCATTCTAATCCCTTATATTACTGCCCTGACTTTTCCTAGGAATTTCCTACGCTCGCTTCGCTCTCTATCCATATAGATGGCACCCTAATCCCTTATCAAAGTGCTCTGACTTTTCTTAAGCATTTCCCACGCTCACTTTCCTCTGTTAAGACATACCTATCCGCTTGTGATCCTTGAAATCCTGTTGTGGTTCTATGAATGGCCTTAGCTCCTCCTCCTCGTAACCTGTATTCATCCACTTATCCCTCATGATGGCTTCTAGAGACGCTCGCTTCGCCGGGTTTAGTACAAGGAATTTCTTTAGAAGGTTCTCGCAATCCGTCGACATGTAGAATGGTATTCTGGAAATTATAAATATAAACGTTAAAGAATATGGAACAGTACCCTAAGCCAATGAGCATGTATGGGGAATGTAATGAGAGTGAAAGAAGGAAAAGAGGTATGCCAGGATTTTTTAGATAGTTTTTGATAGGATGGGCCAGCTCTTGACCTCGAGGCTTGCGTGGGCAAGGATACGGTCGACGATGGGACAACCTTTCCTAGAAGATACCTATTAACTCTCTTTTTGAAGCCTTTAGATCGTAACAAGTGAAAATCCTTGGCAGGTAGGCTGGGCCTACCCCTCTGGGCAGGTACCACTTCAGCGGGTCGGCATTAATCGGCACAGCCGTGGGTGGTAATCTATATTTTCTTAAATAAATAACGCTGACACTATCACACAGCACCTTGTAGACCCAAACTAAGCAGTTTGTATTTTGGGAACCACATGACTGATATACTAAATGAATATTTTTTGTTGTTTTTTATTTAAATACATAGATATTAAAGATAGAAATCACCTATACCATAGACAAATATTTGCAGAACATACAAACATTTGTCTCGCGGCGGGATTCGAGACCGCAACCTTCTGCATCTCAGGCGGACTCTGGCCCATAGCGGCATAGAGGTCGTCAAATCATTCAGAATAGTATCATCATCATCATCATCAGCCTATAGCAGTCCAATGATGGACATAGGCCTCCCCTAATGAGCGCCATTGCGCCCTGTCCTGAGCTCGACGCATCCAGCTTCTACCAGCAGCCTTTCGCAAGTCGTCACTCCACCTGGCCGGAGGGCGTCCTACACTACGTTTGCCGATCCGCAGTCTCCACTCGAGAACTCCTCTGGTATATATGGGCATGTAATGTTGGGACTTGCCACTGACTACCCGCATTCGTACCTGTATTTGCCCCGTAGCACCCTTTCCCGGAGCTCCCGTAGAGTCGAGCCGTCGAAGGGCAACGAGCCCGATACCAATGTGTACAAGATTACTCCGAGCGACCACACGTCTACTTCGGGACCATCGTATTTCTTTCCTGAAATATAAATAACACAAATATTATAGGCTTGCTAGATATAACTTTGAACATACATAGTTTACTTTGAATAAACATAGCACAAAGGCTACTTTTTATCCCGGTACCACGCGAGTTGAGCCGCATTCGGAATCCGCATCTAGTTAAATAGTAATGCTGGAAGTTATCACAAAACACCATGTAGCCCCAAACTAAACAGAGCTTGTACGGGAACCCATAATCAACTACTTATATACTTTTTTTTATAAATACATAAACATATTATACGTAGAAAACACCCAGACCAGAGACAAAAATCTGCAATTAATGCAAACATTTGTCCCACGGCGGGAATCGAACCCGCAACCTTCTACATCTCAGGCGGACCTTCGCCCGCTGCGCCACAGAGGCTGTATATATTGAGAAATCAATTTTCTCGAAATTCTCCATACAAAACGCTAATTTCATATGTAAGGACCCAATATTAAGTTTACCTTGGAAGAGTTCCGGCGCCGCATACGGTGGACTCCCGCAGAATGTGTCTAGTTTCGAGCCAGGCGTGAACTCGTTGGAGAAGCCGAAGTCTGCTATTTTGATGTTCATCTCGCCGTCTAAAAGTAGGTTTTCCGCCTGGAATTAAATTAAATACATAGTATTGTTATTTAATGGAAATGGGCTGATCATATTATTAGGACAAGGAGAGAAAAATGTGCGAAAGATATCACAGAGTGGTATCATAGAGAAGGGAAGAGGGCGAGAGAAAGACCTTTTCGGAGATAGGAAGACGACTTCAATGAGACAGCTGGTACAATATGGAGAAGGAAAGTTCGCGATCAGGAACTTTGGAAGTCTGGGCAAGGCCTATGCTTTTTTATAGATAATAGGCTTACGTTTGACCGCCATCTCACTATATACTAAATATGAAGATACTATATACACTAACATCTACACTAATATAATAAAGAGGAAAAATTTGTATTTTTATGTGTGTATGTTTGTAATGAATAAACTCAAAAACTACTGTCGATTTCAAAAATTCTTTCACCATTGGTAAGCTACATTCCCTGAGTAACATAGGCTATATTTATAGCTAGAATCCAATCCAAGGTGTAAAAAAGTGCCCTAACCCATGCGAAGCCGGGAGGGGCCGCTAGTTATTAAAAGTTTTTGAGTTTGTAGGAAGTAATTTCTGGTAGGTACTGATTTTGAAAATTCATTCACCAAACTACATCATTCCTGGTTATTAATTATCGGCTATTTTATTTAAATATTACTGGCTTCGCTCGCGTGGTATTCAGGTGAAAAATATTCCTATACGTTAAAAGTTTGTGAGTGAAGATACTCAATACTCAATCATTTATTGAGTTCCATGTTATTATTGATATGGTGTTAAGATTTTCTGTCATTAAAGACACTATTGGGAACATGAATAATAAGAGAGACGATAAGAGGACGTATGTTTGTGCCTCGTTTAGACCAAAACCAATCAACGGTTTCCGTAATTGAGCTGAAATTTTGCAAGCCGGGACTAACATCTTAACGTACCTTCCGAAGCACGGAAGCATCTAAATCTAAATTATATTAAGCGGTCACCCATCCAAGCAGTGACCAGGCAAAGTGCTGCTTAACCAAGATGATCTGCTATCTGTATCTGGATTACCTTGAGATCCCTGTGTATGATTCGCTTCTGATGGCAATACTGCACCGCTGATACAATCTGCCGGAACTTGGCGCGAGCCTCCTTCTCCTTCATACGCCCGTGTAGTACCAGGTAGTCGAACACCTGGACAAGACAATATGATCATCATTTCAACCAATTTCGACCCACAGGTGGGCATAAATAAGCCCATCCCTTTGATCCCTTTAATACTTTTCCTTCCTTCTACGTATGAGCTAGTGGCAAACTCTGGTGTCGGAGTTTATAGGCCGCCCGAAGGCCTTCCGACATGGCTTAGCGACTGAAAAAACCGGAGCCAAAATTCTTCCGAATCCGATCTTAACCCACTAAACGGTCATCCACCCAGCAACACTGGTCTCCTAACTAAACTAATGACCGGCGGAGTATTGCTTAACCAAGATGAACTGCTAGGAACACCGAAGTAACCCACAGAGCGCTTCCAATGAAACTTTGCAACAACATGATAGCTTATGCTCACTCGTGGACCAGACTCTGTATAACAGAAGGCAAAGTACTAGAATGGTTCCCTCCTTCATTGTAAGAAGCCGGTGCCCAACTCAATGTCCACACCAGTTACAGTCTGTCATAAATTCACTTCTCATCATCATCATCATCATCAGCCAATAGCAGTCCATTGCTGGACATAGGCCTTCCCTATTAAGCGCCATTACGCCTTGTCTTCGGCTCGACGCATCCAGCTTAAACCAGCAGCCTATCGCAAATCTTCACCTGGCCGGAGGGCGTCCTACACTACGGTTGTCGAGCCGTGGTCTACACTCAAGAAATTGTTTACCTCACATACATCTTAACGTGCCTTTCAAAGCACGGAAGCTCAGAGATCAAACAGGGACCAACCAGACCGGGCAGAAGATGATCTGCTAAGAACACCAATATACCTACACCACGCCAAGAGCGCTGACGAAGTGATTGGTGAAGTCAATCATAGAAGGTCACTCACCTCGCCACCAGAAGCGTATTCCATAACTAAGTAAAGCGTCTTCTCAGTCTCTATAACTTGGAATAACTTCACAATGTTCGGGTGGTCAAGCATTTTCATTATCCGCACCTGAAATACGATCAATCCAAATTATTTTCTGACAAGACCTTTTACAGACATTTATCGACATTATTTTATACTAAATATAATAAAGTAGATTTTTATTTTTTGTTAATCGACGTGAATAAGTGTACCCAGTGTTCCTATATTATTAATGAAATATATGAATATGAATATGAATCAATCATTTATTTATTTGCATGAATATATGTACAAAAGTCTTTATAATTTAGTATGTCCCACCCAATTATATTCTCTACCTCGATCAGGCGATAAAAATGTACTTAATTTTACTGTGAGTTTTGGGGTGCAAGGTTAAATATATGGTCTAAAATCCATCTTTGGATCCCAAGCCAACCTCACCGGCCCGTGGTGCACCCTGTTAATTACCAAACAGGGCTAACTTACCCGCGGACGCCTGACGGTGGAATAGCGCAGCCTAACACCTAAACAATATTTTAATATTTTGGCCGCACTGAGCAGCGTTGATAGTGCGTGAAACTATGCCCTGCGATCCATACCCCACGCTGGGGGTGTCCCACGCTCGGGTTGGCCGCATGCCCAGCGTTTGGTATGGTCAAATCCCCCTTCTAGAGACTAGAGGAGGTTTTTCATCATCATGATCATCATCAGCCAATAACAGTCCACTGCTGGACATAGGCCTCCCGGGACATAGGGCGCCATTGCGCCCTGTCCTGAGGAGGTTTTTGTCCAACAGATATAGGCTGATTTTAATGTTGTATAAAGTGCCTTTTAGGAAGTCGTCTCAGAAACGATACTGAAGTATAGCGTCGCGGGGCTCAAGTAGTTGAAACGAAAAGTAGCGTTTTAGTATTTGGGCGTTAATATTACTTCGTATAATATTTTGTAATATCCCAAAAAAAATCGAAGCTGCAACGTTTTGGACTTAGTCGCGTAGTTTGAGAGTTTTTTTACCAGCTCGATCGCGTTTCCGTTTACGTAAATTTGTATGGAAAGGAGTCAGTGGCACGCGTTTTTCACTAGATGGCGCTACCTCGATTCCATATAAATTTTCGTAAACGCAAACGCGATCGAGCTGGTACAAAACTCGCACAAGGCACCCTGTTCCACTTAGTCGTGACTGCTAAAGAATTTCGAAAAAGCGAGAATTTGGCTCGGTAGTGCCGTGTGTTCAAATCCCACCTGAATCGAAATTTTCGGGATATTATAAAAATCTTAGGTTTTCCTATAAGTGTTAAAATCACTTTAAAAACATTAATTATTGTATGGAATAGATTCTCACCTCCCTAAAGAGTTTTTGCAGCGAGCCCGGGTTGAGTTGCGTCTTGTCAATGATTTTGATAGCGACCTCTTTGCCGGTGGGCACATGCTTCGCCAGTTTCACTTTCGCGAAGTTACCCTTGCCGATGGTTTTGAGGAGCTTGTACTTTCCTGGAAGAAGAATGGTTAGATGTTAAGCTGTTGGATGGTGGAGAAGTTATTTGCGTACATAGCTCGAGACAACACAACGCTTGCGAATGAAAGGCCCATACTAACACTTTAACTGTAAGCTCTGTCTGTCTGTCTCTCTCGAGACGTTTTCATCCACACAGTCAATGTGTTATGAGTTGGTTGATGTAATGATTGATTTTTGACCACTATGAAAGTTAGTCAGATTCACGTATTTTGCATAATCCAAATCGCTCTTAAGCAGTTTATTATTACTCGTAGACACAGAATTAAAGAGATGAAATAATGTTTATTTGTAGAAATTAAACTCTGGACGCGGCCCCATCAGTGCCTTCATATCATCCAAGTTTCAGGCCTGGTCAATGAGATGATAGAAGCAGCCACACCCTCAAAGCCTTGCTAATTACAGGAGTGATCGTATACCTAGGTTGTACTGACCAATGTGGGGTTCCTCCGAGGTTCTTGAGCGGGAGGAAACGCGGGCGGCGCCGCCGGAAGTCCCGCCCGCCCCTGCCGACGACTCCGACGCACTCTGAAAATAAGAGAAATCAATACATAAGTATATACATAAAAAATACCTTTTTTTATTTATATAAAAGCGTACCAATGTCTTACATGGTACGCTTATAAATAATTACATTACATCTTACATTGACTTACAAGTACACCTAAAAAGCCTTGTCCCACCGCCCCGCCGCCAAAGCGACTACTGATTACTTTCCTGCTCAAGAAACATACAATAGATCCTGACCCAAATAAACCTGTGTTAATAAATGAGACAAATAATCATAACAGAGTATATCGCTGTCTGTTTACATTGCTAGCGAGAACTCTTTGCAAAAGTTTGTAGCAGCCACAAGAGCTGCCACAAATAAAGCACTCGTTTCTATTTTCTAGAACTACTCGCTGCTCGCTCATCGCGATGGAACAACTATATAAAGGTATATTCAGATAAGAGCGATATTCGCTAGCGTCGTTTGATAGCGAAAGTGTTAACAAGCATTGGGGGTGCCGCTTGTTTAAAATGAAGATGAAGAAGAAATTAATACACTTGATGACTTATACCATTAGACATATGAAAAAACTGCATGCGACAGTACCGCGCGCGACGGCCAATATCGCTCATATTTGAATAGGCCTACACGCAAATGTAACTCTTCGCAAATTATTCTTGTACAATATCAAGCTTTTGCTATATATCAACCTCCAAAGGGTTGAAAATGGAGTTTAAAATTTTACTCGCACAAAATTTCGTGTATACACATACACATCTAATAAATAAAACAAAGTAAATAATTACTTAAAAACCATATGATATATAGAACCAAAGTAACTGAATCCAGGCGGTAGAAAATAAGTGAAACTTGGTTTAATGCATGAAAAATTCGAACATAAATACGAAAATGTACTTAAGTATGAGACAAATTAGCCCAAAAGTGAAATCCCTTATCACTAGCAACCAGCCAGCGTGTATTTCACATTTCATTTCCCGCCTCATTTATTATACCCAGCTCCGAGGTTACTGACTTGTCTTATCCGGGTATGGCCGTTGTTATTTTTGCCGGTTCAGGTATCATTTCTAATTTGATTTGTGTAACGAACTGAAATACCTACATCTTGTTTCATCCATTATTTATAAGAGCCGGGTATTCGTGTTTACTGCGTAATTTTGAAGTGCGGTTCATTCTGAGGTATTGCTTCATTTAGGGGTATCTTAGGTAGAGGTTTCCACCAAAAGATAAACATTATTGTAGAAGAAGACTTCTTAGTGAAGGGCTCGTCCAGGGAAGTACTACTGCCAAGCCCATTTTTGCCGTGAAGCAGCATTGCTGTTTCGGATTGATGGGTGTGAGTGCTAGTGAAATAACAGGCTTATCACCTTGACGCCTCAAGCTTATGAACGCAGGGCAATGTATCGTACGGCACGCTCAAAACATGCGTGACCTACGTTGCAATGCTTTGTGATTGGTAAGGTTAACACATAACATCAGGTGGGTCATGTGTTGTTCCATCTTCAGGTACCATAAATAAAAAGGTGAATATGATGATCCCCTAGATGAACAAGATAATCATCATCGCCCTCCACAACACTACTTAATCCACTGCTGGGTAAGCCTCCTAAGTTTCCACCACGATCACGCGCTAGTCGTTCGTACGCCCGATGACTATTAATAAGAGTTATTATCCGGGTATACGAGTAATACTTACCCAAGTTTGATTGAATTGCCCTTAGGATGTAAACCCACTGTTACACAAAAAGTATTTCCCTTTCCATCCCAAAAATGCTTTATATTTTTTACCCGGGCTTAGGGATTACCAACCTGTATTACCCGGGTTTTAATATAAATTCACGTCGTTTCTTGTAACAGATGTATATCTAAAATTCTAAATATTTCGCAAATATCCGTAGTAGCGAAACATGAGACAAATTAGCCCTCAAGACACAAGACAAACAGCCACGCTTATCTTCACACAAAGAGGGCAAATATTTGATGACACATTTTGTGTTACATTATTACCCGGGTTCTGTTTACTCTAACATTTGATATTAATTTATGGGGTTTTGAGATTCAATTCGGATTTCCAGCAAATGCTTTGTAAATAAGTAATTTGAAACAAATTAGAATTCGAGACAAACACGTTTCGACGCTTATCTTTGAAACAAACAGCGAGAATGTGTCCTATTTCCTGTCACATGTTTTATACCCGGGCGAGGATACTGACCCCAGCTGTCTTATCTGGGTCTGATATTAATTTATATTGTTTGAGCCGTTAATATAAGCTTACAGTATAGGGTGTTGTAAAAACTCAGGTCGTTGCAATGTTAGTGGGTTAAAACTGCCTTTATACATTAAGCTTGGAAGGTTTTATTACCCTTTTTGTTATAGTTTGTGAGCACGTAAGAAATGATAGTAGTATAACTTTATTTAACGCCTAAACATAGGAGCAAAGAAGCAACCAAATTACTTTAGTCACTCAATCCGGAAACCTGTCTGATCTTCATCATATATATTTTTCAATACATGACATTCTCAAAACCAGACATTTAATAACTTTGAAACAGACTTCTTCTACACATAAACCAAAATCAAATTCGCGCTAAAGTCTTTTCCTTCACATTTCATTCTTTATACACTGGTCCAACTATTTATAGCAAAAATATTTCCCATCCGGAAAGAGGACAAACTCCGGGGTTTCCTTTGGAATATCCGGGTTTCCCGGTTTCATCCTGGTATATTTGTCTGTAGCATCCTGATATATGAGACTGTTGTGTTACTTCAAGTGTTTGCACCTTGCAAAATTGTATAAGTTTGAACAAATAGGCGGATAAAGTTTTGTTGGCACGATCCAGATTATCCGGGTTTTCGTGTTTGTACAAGTTATTATTTATGTAGGGCATGTATGGCTCCCTATGGAATTTGTACGTGGTATAGTAGTAGGAGCAACACTTTGAAATACTTAACAAAACCAATAGACAGTCAAAACGACATAATATCTACGATATTAGTTTCAAGGTGGGCGCCTACTCATAGGGGCATATTCTTGATATAATTTTCTCTAAAATTATATAAATGCACACCCAAAAATATCTTACAAAACCATTTGACAGTAAAAACGACATATGTATTTATATATATTAAATTATAAGCTGACTGACTGGGTATCCACACACGGACCAAACCTCTAGACTTGTCTTCTATGAGTCTCGTGATAGGCACCTAGGCAACCTCTATTTTTGCGATCGTTATTTTTACAATGACACAAATTTACACCTTACAAAACCATTAGCCAGACAAAATTACATTCACCTTAATCAATATGGGTCTCAAGGTTATGGCTGTACCGAAATAGCCTTAATTCATCGCGAAGCCGAGACGGTGACGCCTTAACAACCCCAATAGCAATTTAGAGGTTTATTTTGGGGCATTGTTAGTTTGCTGGCCGTATCTATGTTTGGGTAAGGTTCGCAGCTGAAGTGGCAATGGGCGAATATATAGCTCGTAGAGACGAATAAGGGATATAGGTAATGGCGACTACGAACGAAGTAAAAAGTAAAAGTTGGATTCTATTTTATTCAAAAAGATCTTAATTCTTAAATCGCCTATATAGCGTTTTGTGTTTTTACACCTGAAATTACAATGATTTTTAACGTGATCAAAATCAAAAAGTTTATATCCTATAAGTAAAATGATGACACTTCAAATGTTGCGAGCAGATCAATCTTGTCTGCCTCTCTCTACCGACCCTCAGTCTCAGCATACATTCAAAGACGTACCGCACGAAGCAAAACCAACATATTGGTTTTGCTTTTAAATTGAAATATCAATTAAAAGCAAAATAAAACATGTATAAAATAGAATACAATAGAATAGAGTATAATATATTTGACACACACACACACACGATACAGATAAGTAGGTAGACAAGAGTGCACAGCATCAACATACAAAGATACGCAAAACTTATGGAAATAATTAGAAGAAGAAAAAGGAACTATAATAGATATTACAAGTTTGACATACATCAATAATAACATTAATAGGAAGAATGCAGGTACCCTATTCACGTAACAAAAATTACTAATTATTCATGTTATCAAATAAGTAGTTTTTGGGTTCTGTCACTGCGATGCTTTTTTGATGAAACATTTTGATGTTTGATGTTTTCACGTAGCAGCAGACGAGGCTGCTACTAACCTAACGCACGTAAATAGAATGATACGATGACAACACAAAAGTTACGGGAAGCAGAAATCCGTTGAAACTATCCGTTTTGAAAAGTATTTTGTATTCGTGACTTTAAATTGTAGTAACGTCGGTAACTTTGCTGCTGACGGTACAGTTGTAGGTCACGAATGCCGTTACCTTTTACTTACTAATTGTACTTTGTTAGGTTTCTTCTTTTTTAAGGCTTTATCAGTTTTTCATCTACGGTATTGTTCGGGTGGAATTAAGAACCATCAAATACATTAGTTTCATAAACTTTGATTTATCACACACGGTTCATCGAGTAAATAAGATTAAAGATTATAAAAATGTAATAAACCTGCCATATCCTATTATTTTTCATAAAATTTTACTATTCGATACATTTTTTACTATATGGTGACTGCAAAAGCAAAACATACAACTGTACTATTTTTTGACATAGCTAGAGAAAGTTATACCTTTTAAATTAATAATAAAAAAACGAAAACAGTTCTAACAGTAATAAAAAAAGAAAATGTCTAAACTTCGAATCATCCACAGCCCGACTTTATCCACTGTTGGATATAGGCCTCCTGAAGTCTGTGCCATCCACCAGGGTCTTATGAATCACCATCCATCGAATAGGTGAGACCAATTCCAAGCTTTAGTTTAACTAGGCTCACGTGTGGCCTACACTAGCCGATTAGACCGAACTACTTTCACTGACTCAAGGGGTAAATCGAAACAATACAGTGATAAATATTATTATTTTTCCCAGCTCACAGCTATCAATCCTACGAACCAAAGAAGGATTGAGGGCTTTATGTGTTCATTCTTCCGAACCGCACAAAATGTATATGTAACATTTCGAGTCCCAATTGAGCATTTCCTTTGGATAAAGAAACGCCGTCTTAATTCCAGCAGCAAATACAATTTATTTCAATGAATTCTGGTTTGCAAATTTATTTAGTTGCGACTTGCGAATGCTAACAGTGGATTGAATAAAAGCTGTTTGTAAGCCTTAAAAACGAAACGTAGTTAAAAGTCGCGAACTTTTTACCCGACTGCTGAGAGTAATGTTTTGACCTAACTGATTTGAACTCGATATTCTTCTTCAATATTATTTTCTTTCTTTCTCTTTGACTCGATATCATGTATGAAGTACCTACTTATTCTATAAATTTTTATATTCCCTCATAATTATCTTTATTTATTTGACTTTCTTTTCATTGACGTTTAAGTTCTATTATTATTTGTTTTGTTTATTATTTATTTGAAATAAATTATATCATCCCTGTTTTGAAATAAATTTTATCCTCCCCGTTTTGAAATAAATGAAGTAGGAAATATCGTTGCATTATAATAGCAAGGGTAAATTAAGATGGAGAAAATTTTTTTACTGAGATATTGAAGTAAACCGATTTATGTATGGGTTGCGGCGAGCCCACAACACAATACTGTGCTGGTGTGCAGTGGTACGACAACGCACGGCAACAATCTATGTCTACGGCGCACACCGCGTCCTAGAAATTTTGTCGTCAGCGCGTTCAACGCAGCGTTGTAGCTTCGTCAATAAGGGTTTGTGTTTTTTACTGGCAGACCGAAGCCCTAGTTAGGAGTGTGGTAAAGGGAAGGAAGGTCTTTACCTAGCAAGGTATCAAGCAGGTTCTCTAGATTTAGCTTGCTCTAGAGTAAGCTTGCTGACATTGGAGCTATTTGTGGTGCTTTTATAGACATTTCAGTGCTTTTACGCTCTCCAAGTTCAATTCGGTTAATGAATAAGATATAAAATCAAGGTGTGGAGGAAAACCTGTCATGCCTTGCGCTTGTCATCTTCAAGCCTGATTTGGACTCTTACAACAGTTCTATATTACCCCATGGAACTTCTCTATCGCCTTGGCTCTTCGTCTCCTCCTCCAAAGCTTCGAGAGGAACACTGGTGCCAGCAGCGGCAGCACTCGGTGACGCATCGTTTGAGGGTTTATCTTGACGGCTTCGGGTAACAGTTGGATGAAGACGCGTCTAGCGGTCGCTAGACGATGTTGTAGCAACGCTTTTCTGTCACTTTTATCAAAGGAACTGGCTGGATCTCTTGAAGGCCTTGTTTTGGATATTGTAGATATTGAATAATTTCTTGGCGAGAGGCTCTGAGCAAAAGACTTTAACCGTGCCTTGTTTAAACTTGACTTGAAGTCTGAAGCTCTGTCACGATCCACCACAGATAATATACACTAAGATAAGCCAAGGTCAGAATGTTTTTGTTCTTAGCAAACCCTGCCTCAGCTCTGTTGAGGAAATTCAGAAGTTCTCTGAGTGAACGAAAACTCCGGGAACTTTTGGATTGTTCAGTAACTCAAATAGGGACTCGAGTGGGAAAGTTGCACTGTTTTCAGACAGGAAACACAGGGAAAAGTTTCTTCTATAAGCAGTTCTCAGCTCTTGAAATTTCACTGGTTTCACAATTAAAGCTTGATTGTATTCACAAGATGTTTTCGCTGTAAGTTTTGCGTGAGACTGACACTAAATAGGAAGATCTGTGATGTTTTGAATGAGATAACCCGCTGACGGTGTTAGGTTATCATATCACACAGACGTCTTTTAAATGTTCTGCTTGGGTTGCGAGTCAATATTTTTTCCGTTTGTTACTATTTATCACTGCGTGTTTAAGCTAAGTTAACTAGCTGAGCTAAGTTAAATCGGATTACAAATATCGTGACCGATAACGAGGTCAATTTACATTATGATGAAGTAAACAATGCAAGTTCAGCATACTTTATTAAGAAAATAGGTGTGTATTCAAGTAAAATTTTAAATTTTACCTATCATCGTACCCATATTTTTTTAATTACAAACGATTTAGTTCTGTTAGTCTGTCAGTCAGTAAAACTTCAGCAGCTTGATACGAGACCAGATAACACATGAATGGACCAACCTGGAGTCCAATTACATTTACGAGACCAGTTAACGCATTCACCGAGAAACACAGAACCTAACCTGTTGTAACGAATTAATTGCATATCGCTTGATATTTAAGTATCAGAAGCTTTTACTACCTTTATGACACTATTGAAAAAAGGGTAAAGAGTGCGACTTGCTTCAAAGTATTTACTTCAGCTTAGAGCAAAACTAGATAACGAATTCCCCGAGAAAAACCGAACCGAAACTGATGTAACAAACAATTTTAAATCGCTCCTCGCTTGATATTAAGGTAACAAATTAGTAACAGAAGCGTTTGGTACGTTTGTGAGACTATTGAAAACAAGACCGGTTAAGTGTTGACTCGCTCACCGCGGGTGACGTTGATGGCGTGCGATACTAATTAGTACGGTTTCTTCTTAATTAAGATGTGTAAGTCCTATAAAAAAAATAGGCTTTAGAATGGGAAAATTAGTCTTTCAGATAACACCATATTTGACCGTGTAACTTGCTTTATAGGTTGACCACAGCTGTCATTACATTTATTGAGATTTTTTTAGTTATGGTCATTTTTTTGAGCTTTTTCATCCTAAATAAATCTCAAAAACTGTTTAAGGTTGCTATAATTTTCTTGTAAAATATAGATATTCTTCTTTATTCTTCTTCTTCGTTTGACCGGTTCGGTAACGTCACCCTAAAAAGGGTGATGAGTGCGACTTGCTTCAAAGTACTGAACTCCAGTATAAAGCACTAAAATCGTAAAACACAAAAGTAAATCGCCATTGACGTATATGCTGTACAACGATAGTACTGATAACAAATACCACTTTGAAAAGCAACAAAACATACGTTACAACAAAAGGTTAATGTTTATCCCGGGAATCGTTTAAAAACCATTAGGTCGACCATTGCTGATACATAAGTTTGGGCCATAAATAACTGTGACCATTTAAATTGTCATAAAATAGGCTTATTGTAATATATTGGCTTTGTGTTATACCTTTGTTATGAAATTATGTTTCATAAAGGTGTTGATGGTAGATACACCTACAATTTTACTGAATTTCGGAATCTGCCTACAGGTGAAATTAATAAATAAATAGGTATATTCCATGTTATGTTATTTAGTCATAATATTGTTCGTAACATAAAAGTATATTATGCCTTTTTCCTTTAAAATTATTATTAGTTATTATTATTATAAATAGACAGTTCCAATCAAAGAAAGAGTCTTCTCTTTCTGAAATAGTCTGATCCAATCAAACCACCTTAACGGACTGGTAAAATTCATAGATAGATAAACTTTATTTATTGCACACCATACAAAGAAATAAAACTTAATGAAAAAGGCTTAAAAAAATAATGATACCATGGGCGATCTTTCAGGCCACCTTTATATGGAGAGACAATTTGAAAACAAACTGGAATGGTAGATAATTATAATAACTAAATTTGAATTTTTAAATTTGGGTTATTTGAATTTAATTGATACGTCTTTAGTTTTAAATCTTATTGACACTGTGACTGAGCACAGATATGTTTTCACCAGTCGAAGTGTTAGTATAGAAAAAAAACAACTTCTTTATGTTTTTAAGGAAAAAATCATATTGAAAAAATTATATTACCCAAAAAACTTTAACAGATTGGTTGAAGGTTGAAAGGTTGAAAAAGGTTGAAATCTTTATCACATTTGATCAAAATTTTATGTTTTTGACTACTGTCAAATAATTTGATGGCCAATAACCCAATTTCTCAAATCCTTCCTTTCCAAGTTCCTAAACTAGTCCCTAATCAAATGCCCCATAAAGTTAAGAACCGACATCTTAACTTTAATCATATAAATGCGAATGTGAATTTGTTTGTTATGCTTTCACGCCTTAACAGCTCGACCGACAAATGTCATGTTAATTGTTGTCAATGTCATGTTAATTGTTGTCAATGTCATTGTCAAAGTCAATGGTGTCAGAAGTCGGCCGAAGAAGTGATAGATTGGAATTCTCTGATGAAGAAAATTGTTCGTCCTACGTTTTTTGTTAAAGTCGCCATTGCTATAGTAGAAAACAGGACCTGACTGAAGACTACACGACTGGACTTATAAACCGTACAACTTTGCCTCATTATATTATGAACAATTATATTATTATTAATGAACAATTTTATATTATTACTGGCGAAATTGTAGAAATCTATCCCAGAAGACATTGAATAAAGAAGTGAAGTGAAGATGGATTGTGAGAAAGGCGATGTAAGTAAGAGAGGAGTGTGTTGAAAAGACAGCTGATAGAAGAAAATGGAAGAGGAATACCAGTGCCGACCTCACTTAGAGAGGGATATGCAGAGATATGATGACGATGGTGTTGTCAGGGGTACAGAGGACATTCTAAAAACAAGTCTAAGTCATTCTAGAAAAAGTACAGTAGCTTGAGTTTGAAATACATACCTTACTAAAAAGTTTGCTTACTATATATTTTTGTACTGAGATTCCAAAATTTTACAAACTTCCCGCAAGGGACGCTGCTCCATTTACATACAAAAATATAGTAAAGTGTAATATATAATATAGTGTAGTAGTATACAAACTTTGTAGTATGGTTTGTTTTTCACACTCAAGCCACTGTTCACGAGGGAGGGTCTACATTAACGCGATAGATGTCGCGGGCCAAAGCTAGTATAATCACAGTATACAACCGAGATCAGTGTGTCCGCAGTCAATTTGATATTCAAGCCGCGATCACAAAGCAATGAGCGGAATACAAAGCGACGTTCAGAGGAGACTGGGAACATAGTAATCAGTCAGTCATAGTGATCAGTTACGGACAGTCTATTGTAGTCTGAAAGAGATTTCTGGGCGTTTATAGGTAATTTTTATACCTAGATAAAACACTACTTAGTAGATATAACACACTACACTAGTAGGTGCTTGCTGATAATCAGCGTTGTATCTATGGTATGCAGGTGAGCAAGAACCTGTTTTCCAAGCATATTCACCGCATAATATGACAACTGATTACATGATGCGCAAAACATGACAACTGTTTACATGATGTAAAAAAAGGTAGGTAGATGGATATGGTCTATCTTCGTTAACGTAGCTAGGGAGGAACATCCGCTTTATAGATGCGCATGTGCTGATTGCAAGCTAGGTTGTTAATTCAATAGTGGTTTAATTTTTGATATTGCTTTGGTGTTATAAAATAGAATAGAAAAACATTTATTTCAGGTGAAATTTGAACATACAAAACCAAATATCAAAATTACGAAAGGTTTTATATACCTTTATCTAGGTCAGTATTTTTTCATTAAAGACATATAAATTAACCGAAATCAATTGATATTATCCTATTTCTATAAGCAGACCACCATTTCCTATAGTAACCATGCCACAACAGAAACACTCAAGGACACTCTAGAACTAGTAAAATATTAAATGATTCTCGATACCAAATCAACTAGCCACTAAATTTTCTGTGTCACGACCACGAATCCTACGCTATGAAATATTCAAGGCGACTATAGCACGCATAACACTCGTTTATCATCACTAGTTATGGTTACTTTGCAATAGATGGAAGCTCCAGTCAACCATCAATTCAGTCGGAGACCTGTAGCAACTTTTTTAAATAGTTTTTAGGCCTTCGTTTGACCACCATCTCACCTGTTGGTAAGAAATAATGTGGTTGACAATAGCATTAAATAATCCTGGACATTATAAAAAGCACCCAGACCAGAGACTAATATTTGCAAATCGAACCCGCAACCTTCCGTGTCTCGGGCAGGTCTCTAGCCACTGCGCCACAGAGGTAGTCAACAATAGATATTTTATTAATAGATTGAATATTTTATTCCTTGCTTTCAATCGTCATCAGCCTAATATCTACAATAGGACATAGTCACTCTTTATTCGGAGAGGAGGATTGCCATAATCTAGCTAGGATCAACGCGGGTCGGTGATTGCAGTATTTAAGTTTAACAGTGCTGCTGCCCAACTCCTAAGTCACCCTAAAGACCTCGACTTAAGAGTGTAGTCGATTCGATATCATAACCAGAAAAGGTTAGCTAAGATCAACTCGGCCAAAGGTACCCTCACGTCATCATCACCATCATCTGCCTAGCAGTCCACTGGCTGGACATTGGCCTCCCCTAACGAGCGCCATTGCGCCCTGTCCTAAGCTCGACGCATCCAGCTTCTACCAGCAGCCGACAGCAGATCGTTACTCCATCTAGCCGGAGGGAATACTAGACTACGTTTCCCGAGTCGGTCTCTACTCAATAAGTACTAACCGAGCGAGCCGAGTATACCGTGACCTACTAGATAGAAAATGCGATTAAAAATTTATATATCGACCCGCAACGCCCACACAGATCCAACTCACGAAATTCAAAAAATCACCGAATCACATTAATATCGATTCCATTATCAAGATTATAATATCGATAGCGCGTTATCGGCTGTACAGTTGTGACACTGACGCGGGACTGGTCGGTGAGAGGGGGTCAAAGGGCTATAATAAGCACGGGTCTGGCGAACCAAGCGATGCATTTCGCCCGTGAAAAATAAGTGCAGATGAGCGTGATAACCTACATTGGTTTATAAATAATGCTGAAGGTGGCGATGTTTGTCAATAATGGCGTATTGCTTCATCATCATCATCCATTTACCTGTGTGTAATAGGCTAGATGACTGAAAAATTCTAATTAGTCCGTCATTTACATTATCAAAAAATATTGGACACGTATTTTTTCTTTTGTCAATAAAACTAAAAGTGACAAAGATATAGTGCTTTGAAGTTCCGCGTGACGTCACGGGTAAGTACACTTTCTACATACAAGTGACGTCACGAGCCCCCACTCCCGAACTTTGACGCTCTATAAATTTGTCGATTTACATTGATTTTAAAAATAAAAAAAGACGGGTCCAATATTTTTTAATAATCTAATTGACGGACTAATTAGAATTATTATTTTTCTACCCAGGCCTCATCCCTCCTGAAGATGGAACTAGCACATGGCCCATCCGATGAAAGTGGTAATTATTACTTAGGACAAAGTATCGCATCGGAGGTCCCTCATGTTTGGAACGTTCCCTACTTTGCACTGCGTCTATCAACTTGCGGCATGATGGTGTTCACGACAGATAGACATATGGTAGTACTTCCCCGGGTTAGCCTTTCACAAAGAACTCTTCTACTGCTTCTTAGTATATTATTTGATCGTGGTTGATACATACACCTAATCTACTAATATTGCTCTATGCAATGGACTAGTCAATGTAACCCATTGAAGATCCACAATATTGGTAATCCGTGGAGTTTTTGTTACGGATTTTGTCCTCATTGCCTGCCCATTGAGTGCAGAATGAGGATGTATCATCTGCACATATCGCTACTGAGCGATTGACATTTTCTCATTAGATCATATTATTATTAGATTACCTACTCGGCTCTTCCACCACCCTAATACCATATTCTAAAAACCACAAACATCCTACTTCACTGTTAAGTCGTGGACTTAAGTGTCCAAGGACCAAGAACCAGTGACAAGACGAGGTACTTTAAGTACTCAAAACTGTCATAACTTTCAAAGTAGAAGCAAATGTGAAATATGTGATAGTTTCATATTTATTACAGTCTCTTACCGTACCGCTTCGTACAACTAAGACGCTTCATGTTGCTTACCTGTAACAATAACATTTTAATTAATACACAAAGTTCGGTAGTAATTTTGACAAGTTTTAAACATGAAGCTGGGCTATTTAAGTGGAAAGTACAGCTAGCGGCACGCTGAATGAAACGTTTTGCGCATGGGTCTCTCCCTCTCTCTGGCCTCTAGCCTCCATATGATACCTTACTTTTGACTTCTGCGCAATAACGGTCAGCGCTAGACTTTCGTGCCGCTACTTGTACCCCGACTTTTCAGTCCTCAGATAGTGAGTTCGGTCTTCGGAGATCGTGTCGTGCAACAATAAGTTTGTAATAGTAAAATTCAGACGCCATTGTACCATCTGCAACAACTTGATATTTCACTAAACAGGACTAAGCGCTTCCAAACACCATTTATAATGCGCGCTGCTAAAATATGGAATCAGCTGCCAGCGTCTGTTTTTCATTGAATTACGACATTAACGGCTTCAAAAAGAGAGTTAATAGGCATCTTCTGAGAAAGCTGGCCCCATCGTCGTCCTTGCCCATGCAAGCCTCGAGGTCACGAGCTGGCCAATAACAAAAAAAAACTAATTCAAGCAAGCATTTAAGTTTTAACGCCTTTTTAAAATGATTAAAGAAAGTTTTGTGAGCTCTAACGGATCAAATATGTTCTAATAAAGTCTCGAATGAGGTTTTTCTATTATTATAATATTTTATTTTCCTCCTATTCGTTTCATCTATCCACACCAGCCTATATCAGTCCACTGCTGGACATAGGTATCCCCTAATAAAAGGGGATAAGCCTATAATCCCCACGCTGGGCATGCGGGTTGTGGATCGCAGGCCAGAGCTTCTCGCACAACCGACGCCGCTGCCCATCGGTGGCCAGGGGATTTAGCTGTATCGATGTAGGCTGCGATATGCCGCAATGAGCCGGCAGCTAGAGCCCCGTTCGTTATTTATCAGGGTGTACAACGTGCAGGTGAGGATAGCTTGGGCACCGAAGATGGATGCTGGAACCCCGTACACCCCACTCGTTTCACATATCATTGTTTCCTAAATAGTTAATCTGGGATCACATTCATGTGTGACTTACCGGTATTAGACTAAATAGTTTCTTATTACAAACCTCAAGAGCAGAGTAGCAAAAACTCTAACAAAACAGCCTAAGCGGATACTCTCCGGATTTACTCTTCCCCGCCGGGAAATTACATCCATCGAGAGAAAACCAAACCCCAGCCTTATTTGTGTATTTGAGCAAAAACGGGGCATTTTTATTATTTCCTCTCGGCCGTTCTGTTGACGTTCGCTTTCGGTATTATTCGTGATTTGTCGTTTTTAGAGTTATTGCGTTTCGCCTGGTAACATTAAAATAATGTTTTTCGTTTGTTTTTGACTTCACACACACACACAACACGCTTAATTATTTGACTTCATCAATAAATGTGCACAAAAATAATTTAAACACTTCCAGCCTGGTGTATCAGTGTGTAGGTATAGTAGCTCCTAAACAAATGAACTGTTTTTTCACACGCGGCAGTTAGTTAGTACTAGAATTACTATATTCGGTCTAAATACTGTATTTTGATTTATAAGTCAAAATAAAACATGACACGAACACTGAATTTTCTTAAAAATTCAGTCTAGGACCTAAGTATTTCATTCACAGCTTAATTTAAACTCCAAACTCGCTGAAATCTTTTAGCACTAAAAGAAAGTGTCGTTCACTCAACAAAGAGGTTTCACTAAAAGCGTGACTTGTCGGTGTGATGAGCGGTGGAATAGATTGGATTCGATCCGTCAAGCAGGGGCGCTGCCAGGATCGAGAGTTCGTGGGGTATATCAGCCTTCAGTACGGGGTTAGCGATTAAAATTACATCATAATCTGAAGAGTTTTACTTTTTCGTAGCATTCCATTCGTGTTTTATAAAAATTAATTTATGTCCAATGTGTATCCGAGGCTTATAACTTTTTTAATTAAGCCAATTTAGTATTTTCTACTTATTGTTGTTGTGTTTTGTTGTCCGCATTGTTAATATTAGGATTAAGAAATTGAATAAAGGTTTTATTTATATTTAAGAACAGCCATAGATAACGACGAGACAATTAGGTATCACACCATAACATTAGAAGTATGTAGTCCAAAAATTGAATATATCTCTACAACGTATGTATGATAAAAATATTGAGCTTCGCTTTAGAATGCGTAAGCATGGCCGCATTTTATAGTGTTTGTTTTTCTCTTTAAATTATAGTGGGGACTATGTACCCTAATTATGAATGCATCACGGTATATGCACGGTAAAGCTCAGGGGCAGCAGAGAAAGGAAAATACGCGCTCGTGGCGTGGCTTACCTCAGTATTGTTATTAAATCATCTTGGCATTTAGGTATGAACGCTTTCGAGCTTCGGAAGGCACGTTATGATACTGACATTCATTCTCAGCCTTTTGAGAAATAAATTAAATTGAATTGATGTTAGTCCCGGCATTTCCAGTCGTTAAGTTTGTTAAGAGGCCTTCGGATGGCCAAATACTCCGACACAAGAGTTCGCCACTAGCTCATACGAAGAAGAAAGCAAACAAAATAAGCAGTGCTTATGAAGGAGCACCCACATCGCCCCATCCTGGATAAGCTCACCTCAAGAGTGATTTCCGTGAACGAGTCAATCGCGATTGAAACTAAAACGTGTCCATTGAACAATAGAGTCTGCGGCGTTGGGGTGGAAAGATGTAATTGTAGATGAACATATAATGGTCTAAAATATCTGGATAGGGTCGAAAACTCGAAAGCCCAGTTAGATAGAGTAGACACAGAAGGACCTGTCATATGGAAAGCTGGAGGACATGTATGTAGATACCGAATGTAATGTTTGGACTTACCTCTCACTATCTCTTAATGGCATTCTCAAAAGATTTGCGCACTGAACAATATTTTAAGATGATTAAAGAGGGACAGGGCGCAATGGCGCTCATTAGGGGAGGTCTATGTCCAGTCCAGCAGTGGAGCTATAGGCTGGTGATGATAATGATGAAAGAGGGAGGGATAAATGATGATGTTAGTTCAAAACTCTACTAAGCTATATTCAAGCTAGAAACTAGGAAGGAGGGCGGAAGCAAACGTAATTGTGTCCCCCACTTGAGCCATTTCCGAACCGGAGTGGGTCAAAGCTCTGCCCGGTGACAGCTCGTTTAACTAGAAATACACATGTGAGCGTGCTGGCTTAGTGAGAGATATCTTTTCAATAGATATTACCACTTGCTTAGTTCTTAGTATCTTAGCTGGCTTTGCATGAGATCCGTGGAGACAGAATTTATATTTTAGATAGATAGATATATAGGTTTATTTATTTATATTTCACTAGCTTCCACCCGCGGCTTCGCTCAGCGTAGTACCGTACGTAGTACCCGGATAAAAATCCTTGCCTATGCAAGCCTCGAGGTCAATAGCTGGCCCATATTAAATAAAAAAAAAGCCAAAATAAAAATGAAATGAATGATGAATGAAAGTAAAAATGTGTTAATCCAGGTCATAAAATATACATATTCCCAAGTTTCAGCCAAATCTTTACAGCCGTTACAGAGTGAAGCGACCACAAACATACCCACAAACACACAAACTTTCAGTATGAAGCTTAATTATCTTAAGAATTTATGATAACAAACGTTTGGGAAAAAATACACGTGCTCAGTAAGAAGGGCGGCGCTGATCATCTAAGTTAAGAAAACATTCACCCTTTTGAATAAAATGAGTTTTTGAACAAATCCAATCATGATCTGTTTTAGAAATTTCACAAATTGTGTAAATAAAATACGACCTCTGTGCCGTGGCACATTGGGCAAAGGTCCGCCTGAGATGGAAGGTTGCGGACCAGAAGGTGGCGGGTTCGATTCCCGCCGCGGGACATATGATGCAAATATTTGTCTCAGGTCTGGGTATTTTCTATGCATGTTTTCATATGTATAGTATGTATTTACAAAAAGAAAAAAGTAGTATAACAGTCATATTCTAAGTAGTTCCCTTATTAGATTCTCTGCTTAGTTTGGGGCTACATTATGCTGTGTGATAGTGTCCAGCATTATTTATTATTATTTTATAATCTGTATAATAGTCTTTCCATCGCTCGCTAGTTGCTTCAACCGAATTCTGAAGCTAATACATTCAACTCTTATCCAAGTGAACCATTTTCGCGTCAATATTAAGGAATAAAAACCTACTAAAAATTCATGAACACAACAGGTGCGTGATAAGGGCAAATTTTATAAACCAAATCTTTTTGCACGAACACAAAGAAATAATAAACAATTTTTATGTCAGAGGAGCAAATAGACTCAATATTTATATCAATATTTTTGGAATCGACTCCATGATGTTTAGCTGCAGGATGTACAGGTACGTTGAATACAAATATTTGCATAATTTGCAAGTCCGTGTTCTGAATCTGAGAGTTATGATACGTTCTAAAACCCCACAGAGAATGCTAGTGTGGGATAAAAAGCACAGAATTGTATATTTATATACATAGAAAATTTAATATGAATTTTAAAAAAAAACTCTGGTATCATTACTCACTTTAGATAAATAAAAAATTTATGCTGGGGCCGCACTTGCGTCTATCGTGACAAAGCAATGCGTGTCAAAGTTCGTATGTTTTGCAAAAACTATCCCTGTGTGCCACCCAAACTATCGCGACGATAATGGGTGATTACAGCTGCATGAATCGTATCATTGCACTTCATAGCTTCGCCGCGATAAACACAGGTGCAACCCTAGCATTAGTGACTTTTCGCACCATAACGTCAATATAAGGTGTAATGCTATTGTGCCTGGAGCCAATGAATTAAAATTAATTCAGTAATTTTAATACGTTGACTGCGGGCCTCGGGCTTTCTGCTCGACCTCGTCGGGTGTGTTATCCGCGTCGCTTATGTTATCCAGCACTCAAAGCGTTAGGGATCAAAGTGACTGACTGATGATCACACTCCCTTAAGAGACTTGAAGGACATGTTAGTGAAGGGGTACAGTGGTCCCGGTCAGCGATTAATTATCACGACGCTGTAAACATCATTTACAGTTTGTTTGGTGTAATACACATGTTGACATAAACGTAGTGCTGACTACGGACCAATGATGAACGATGATGAAAAACCAATTTGGTTGTCAAACCAATGAAAAGCCATTTCGGTTTTTGTCATCGTTCACAGGTTCACAGGTCGTCGTCATCACTATATCAATATCAACGTCCCATATATCAACCTATATTAAACATTTTATAGAAAGAGTGGATGAGAAAACGGTCTTGATGCAAACCATACAAAACAGAAGAACAACAATTATGGGACTGGACACCTTATACGACATGACAGACTTCATTAGTAACATCATCGAGGGAAAAGTAGAAGGAAAGCGTGAAAGAGGAAGACCAAGAATAAGCTATATGAGCCAGATAAAAGAGAAGGTCGCCGTCATGTCGTATAAGGGAGTGAAAGAGACAGCAATGGAAAGAGTGAAGAGAATGCATGACTACACCGACAAGAACATGGGCATGGGCTAAGTGAAAGGATGCATAAAGAGTTCCCTGAAATTCAGTCGCGTAAGGGATGTATCGAAGTTGAAAAGCGGACGCGGGCGAAGTCGCGGGATTTTTCCTTATTTTATAAAAATTCCACGTAAACTCCCGTAACAACGTTAACTACAAAATGTAAATTGGCATTCACGATAAACAGAAGCGAACAGGGCAGCCTTGAGCCTCATTATTATTCCAAGGTCTCCGTGTTTCCGGGACTATCCCACGGGAACTCCTAGTTCATATTTCACGGTACAACTAATTAAACAGTAAACACAAAAGTAGTACATTTTCAACTTTTCCATAGCTTTAGAACTTTATATTCTCTATAGTAGATATCACTGGTGATCAGCTCTGGTGGTGGAGTTTTAATAATAATAAAATAATAAATCTTTAAATCAGGCAACAAATGTTATATAAATAACATCCCGTACTTCTCTATTGTTTATTCAACGGTCCATAGAATAAGCCTACCGATGGCTTCCGACATGGCTTATAGACTGAAAAAAACCGGCACTAACATCTTAACGTGCCTTCCGAACTGAAGTACAGAAACGCTCAGATAATGCCACTAAACAGTCACCCTTCCCTTTAGTATAATAACCAGGCGGAGTGTTACTTAAGGCGACTATAAGGGTTAAACCTCCCTCTCACTTGCACTATTCAACATTTTTGAAGATATAAAATCACTGAATGTAGTTATGCAAAATAGCAAACCTTCACGGCCTAGAAAATAACAATACAAAGTTTCAGCAAGAATATCATGTTGAACCCAACACGTTTTCCTACCAAAAAATTTGCACCAAAATTGATCACATTGGTGCAAGTTTTTTGGTAAGAAAACGTGATAGAATCAAAATGATGTTTTTGCTGAACCTTTGTATTGTTATTTTCTAGGCCGTGAAGGTTTGCTATTTTGCATAACTATATTCAGTGATTTTATATCTTCAAAAATGTTGAATAGTGCGAGCGAGAGGGAAGTTTGACCCTTATACACTCGAGAGCAATGAATCCGGGTCACTCAAAGAATCCAAAAAATCTCGGAAAGTAAGAATGCTAGGTTAATGCAATAAATTGTATTTAATAGACAATTTAATACTCCTTAAATGAAAGTTAAAAAAATATGAGTCACCATACATTTTATTTACACAAAATTACATAAAGAAAAAAAACTGCTGATCTCTCCTTAAAACAAAAATAGGAAACATGAAATTTTTGAACTTTATGACGATTTTCTTGAATTTCAATACTTCGTATTACCTCCTCGTGCTTCCATTACTGCGTTTACGCGGTTTGGCATGCTGTACACCAAGTTCCTTATACGATTTTGGGGAATATTCTCCCATTCCTCTGTGAGAGCAATTTTGAGCTCAGGAAGCGTGATTGGGGGAGGGTTTCGTTGTTTTACGCATCTCCCTAGCTCGTCCCAAGCATGCTCGATCGGGTTGATATCCGGGCTGCGCGCTGGCCACTCCATACAAGTAATGTTCATCTCTTGAAGGTAGTCATTCACAATCCTACCTGTATGAGGTCGGGCATTGTCATGCATAAATATAGCATCCTCACCCAAATTCACCATAAATGGACCAACGTGTTCGTTGAGGATTTCTTCCACATATCTTACGCTAGTTAAAGAGCCGTTTTCTATGATCACCAGCTCTGTGCGACTTTCAGAGGAAATTCCGGCCCACACAAGTACAGACCCACCACCGTAGGCTACTTTTTCTTCGATGCATGCTTGCTTGAATCTTTCCCCTGGTCTTCTATACACTCTGTGTCTTCCATCGTGCTTGTAGAGCATAAATTTTGATTCGTCGGAGAACATAACTTTCGACCAATCTTCAATACTCCAATTTACGTGGTTCTGGGCATATCTTAGTCTTGAAATACGATGGCCACGCTCCAGTTTAGGGCCGTTTGCAGGTCTAAGGGGTTTTAAGTTAGATTCAGCAAGCCGACGTCTTACTGTCCATGCACTTGGGTTACTTCCTCCGAGGCGTCGAAACTGATTTGTGAGTTCAGTTCCTGTGAGAAAGCGATTTCGAAGCATGGTGTTCACCAAGTATCGGTCTTCTCGTGCTGTGGTACACCTAGTTCTGCCCGTTCCTGGTCTGCGTAGGTTAGAACCAGTTTCTTCGTAACGTCGGAGAACTCTTTGTACTGTTGACAGCGACACACCGACAGTCCTGGCTGTATCGCGCTGACTCCGGCCGGTTTCCACCAATGTAAGTATTCTGGTGCATTCTTCAAGTGTAAGCGACATGATTTCAGCTTGAATAATGAATATTGAGCACTATCAACCTCGAGGAGGTAATACGAAGTATTGAAATTCAAGAAAATCGTCATAAATTTCAAAAATTTCATGTTTCCTATTTTTGTTTTAAGGAGAGATCAGCAGTTTTTTTTCTTTATGTAATTTTGTGTAAATAAAATGTATGGTGACTCATATTTTTTTAACTTTCATTTAAGGAGTATTAAATTGTCTATTAAATACAATTTATTGCATTAACCTAGCATTCTTACTTTCCGAGATTTTTTGGATTCTTTGAGTGACCCGGATTCATTGCTCTCGAGGGTAGTCGCCTTAACCGAGATGATCGCACTATCCTACTTCCTACTATCCTACTAATATTATAAATGCGAAAGTTTGTGAGTATGGATGTATGGATGGATGGATGAATGGATGAATGTTTGTTACTCTTTCACGCAAAAACTACTGAACGGATTTGGATGAAACTTGCAATATACATAGTTTGTGACCTAGATTAACACATAGCCTAATTTTTATCCCAGTTACACGCGAGTGAAGCCGCGGGCGGAAGCTAGTATACAATGAAATAAACCCACAAACTTTACCTCTTTGTATGTAATACTAGTTTCAGCCCGCGGCTTCGCCCGAGACCCGCAGTTATTGTTAACCGTGTTAAAGACCTTAAAGTTGACGTTAGACCTAAGCACTGCGATCGATCAAGCTTCTGGTTCTTATTCTATTTATAATCGACTATTTACTGATTTAAAAAAATAACTTTTAAACACTAGCACGTTGATTGCGGGCTAGCGCCGTAGTGTTTCTGTGTTTGCAGCACGAGAAGCGTTAAAAACCGAGACTTAAACGAGAGTTAGTTTTTTTTTGTAATTTTTGTAATTGTTGTTTTCGTTAGTGTACATTGTTTTTAATTTGGGTGAAATAAATACATTTTCTATTTCTTATTTTCTAAACGTGACTGTATTGTTCTGTTCCTCGGATAATATTTTTTTTCAGGTTGAAAGGTACCCTATGTCCTTTTCTGTACCCCTGATACTATGCGAATCTGTTGAGTAATTAAAGGCGTGAAAGCGAACACAAGCACACTCATTTTCGCATTTATAATATTAGTTAGGATTAGTATCTCACAATACATTTATAATTTTAGTCAGGATTAGTGTAAATATTTCATCTAAAAAGCTTTATTCACGTGACACATAAATAAGGGCGGGTAACGTACATTAACAAAACGTAAGAAGCCTTTTGCCGGTCCTTGGGGAGGATAAAGCGCGGAGTTTTAACAAAATGTATTAGGAAACTTCGCGACGAGCTACAAAATTACACTGTGTGCCAGGAGGCTTATTAAGGTTTTTAACAAGCTAATTAACATTTTAATTTTAACTCGATGATTCGTTGGTGCTATGGGAGGATAGCCGGCTGTGACGGGCGGGTTCGATTCCCGAAGTGTGATAAATATTTAGCGCTCAGAATCAGCAAGTTGAAGTGGCAATAGGCAGGCCACATAGCCCCTAGAACCGATAATCGTAGGGGAATAAAGGTTCTCCAATGGCGACCGCGATCGGACAAAGTGTAGGGAGAGGGTCCTACCAGATAGACCGACGACATCGTCAAGATTGCATATAATCGGTGGATGGAGAGGGCTCAATACCGTTCTTTGAGGAATTCCTTGGGGGAGACCTATATTCAGCAGTGGACTTCTATAGGTTGTTGATGACGATGCTGATAATGATGATGATAAATATTTGCATCGTCTACAGATATTTGTTCCGAGTCTGTGTGTTTTGGTACCATGTTTTTTTTAATGCCAAAAACTGGTAGACGAACCGACGGAGTTGTCTGTTGATGGTAAGTGGTCACGTGCATGGATACCTTGCATCACCAAAGGCGATACTTTAATACTTTTTGATGTACTCATTGTTCTTAATACCCACGGCACAAGTGTGTGTTGAAGCAACGCTATATGATCGTTAGGTATTGTTATGTTTTACTTAATTAGTTTCGGTCACCGTCTCAGTAAACATTATTTACATACGTATTAAGGCACTTTTATGTCCACCCTAGTCACACTAATTAAAGTTGCTGCTAGGCCTCTTATCCATCCCACCACCCCTAGTGATCTTGTAGTTATGCCAGCCGAATCCAACGCTCTCCTACTGCCTTTACAATATTCTTTGACCATCTGACCATGGAGTAGGTGGTCTGCGTTGAGGCCACCGCACTTTACTAATTAGTTGAATGTATATATTTAAGCTGGACACTATCACATAGCCCCAACTAAGCATGTATTATGCAGCTTGTATTATGGGAACCACATAACTGATATACTTATTATATTTTAAATACATTTATATTAGACATAGAAAACACCCAGACCTGAGACAAATACCTGCAATAAATGCAAAAATTTGTCCCGCGGCGAGAATCGAACCCGCAACCTTCTGCGTCTCAGGCGGACCTTCACCCGCCGCGCCACATAGGCCGTCAAAGTTGTAAAATAACATACGTAAATTATCTCTAACATCTGAGAGAGAAATTTTCAATCATATTACGAAACGATCAATCTTAATTGAATAATTAAAAGAGTCAGTTAATAATGTCTTATTCCGTGAATTAAATTACTTTACGTTTAATGCGAATACTCAAAATAAACCTAGAAGTATGATATTGATATGTTAATATACACCTTTCTTTAAAAGAACCACAGAAAAGATCCATTGGCATTTAATATCGCCGAGGCTCGGTCGAGAAAAAGCGGACATTCAAAAAGGTATTATCAAAGGAGGTAGTAAGGAAATGTGACCTCGTTCCATAATAATCTGGAACGCTCTGCGGAAACGTCGAGAAAGATAACCTGGAGATAGGGATTCGAGATTTAAAGTTTTCACTTATGTTTAAGTGCAAATTGTAAGTATTCTAACAACTAAATTTGAAATGATTATTCGACTACTAGGACGGAGCAGCGGGATGTAGGTAGTATTTTATTATTACGGGCTTCTATCAACTACCTTATCATTTTAATAACCCATCGACACTAGGCGAGAACCCGCGAGAACACCCGAGTAGCATGTGAATAGTTTCTCGCCTTCGCGTTCTCGCGTTGACCTATTCTCGACTTGGAAAAAGAACCCGAATTAAGGGTTTTCGGGCGAAAAAGCTCCAACGCATCCACATTCTATTTGTAAGCCTAATGTCTGTATATATCGACGTAAAGAGGATAGCCTCCTCTACTCAACAGTGGGTGTTAACGGGCTAAATGCTGATGATGATGATGATGATGATAACATGACTATCTCGGGCATTTTCTAACGTAAAGGAACGCCCTTATAGACGTAATAGGCTAGACGACTGAAAAATTATAATTAGTCCGTTATTTACATGTCCAAAAAATATTGGACACGTATTTTTTCTTTGTCAATTAAACAAAAAATAACAAAGATATAGTTTTATACCTAGCCGTGACGTCACGAGCCCCCACTCCCGAACGTTCACGTTCTATAACTCCGTCAATTTCTATTGATTCGATAAATACAAAAATACGTGTCCAGTATTTTTTGTTGATCTAACTGACGGACTAATTATTATTTTTTGACCCAGTCATCATGCCTATTCCACGTAGCTAGTTTTAGGAGTATAATTTAAGTTGATTTTATTTCCATACTAGCTTCCGCTTCAGGCTACGCTCGCGGTGCCCGAATAAAAAGTAGCTTATATGTTATTCCTGGTCTAGAACTACATATTTGCAAAATTACATGTAATTACGGTAAGAAATTGTTATTTAAATAAATCCCTATAATATAATAATAAGAATTTATAATATGCTTGTATTATGTAACCACATGTCTGAAATATTACAGAGATACATTTTTTTTGTAAATACATACATATTATACATAGAATACAACGAGACCCGAAATAAATTATAATACATAAAGCGAAAGTTTGAGAAATGTGAAGATGAATATAGGGCCTTTATTTATCTTCACATTTCTCAAACTTTATATAAATATATACAATATAATATTTTTATATGAATATAGGGCCTATATACATCTTATCATTTCTCAAACTTTTGCTTTAAGTATAATATTATAATTTGATTGGGGTCTGGTTGTATTATAATAAATATGTATTTACAAAAAAATGTATCTCTGTAATATATCAGACACGTGGTAACATAATACAAGCTCTGCTTAGTTTGGGGTTACATGATGCTGTGTGAAAGTGCCCAGCATTTATTTATTTCATTAATTACAAGAATACCCGGCAGAGGCTACTCTATTATAATCTGATGGAGCCAGTTTCTAAGTTGTGGTTTATAGCTTGTAATGGTGTTCTCATGATCATAGGACTTATGATGAAGTACATAATTTAAAACATGCCCAACTAAAATAAACTCCAAATTAATTTTGTTACGTTCCCATTTACACTGAGAAGAGAATTTAAAATATTTCTTTTTAAGAAAAGATAAAATCTTGCAGAAACTCCGCAATGGAGTGGTGACATTGTCTTTCTGCCAAGTGCAATCCAGGCCAGAGCTGTATAATAGCAAAGGGATGCGACTGTTAATTCAATTTGCATGTTAGTTTCTGATTCCTTTGACTGTATCTCTAAGTAGTGTGAAGGGCTCATCCCAGGAAGTACTACCACCATGCCTATTTCTGCCATGAAGCAGCATTGCTGTGTTACGGTCTGAAGGGTGTACGTGCCGGTGAAATAACAGGCACATGAGGCTTAACACCTTCATGCCTCAAGTGTGCGTCCCAATTATCTGTGACCTTACGAAGCAATACTTTGTTATAGGTAATAGTTACCACTTAACATCAGGTGGGCCATTTACTAGTTCCATCAATAGGTATCATAAAATCCATTACTATTATAAATTTATAAATAGCGTTAAGCTCAGGACAGGGCGCAATGGCGCTCATTAGGGGAGGCCTATGTTCAGCAATAGACTGCTATAGGCTGATGATGATGACGATGAATACTATAAAGGCAAAAGTGTGTAAATACAATGTGAAATGTGGTTATTTTTGTCCCACCTTCACGCCAAAAATACAGCATAGATTGAGCTGTTTTTTTATCCTAGATCCAGAATAATATATAGGCGATTAAAATAATTACGAATTAACATATACGCTACTTTATTTGCCGGGAAGCCACTGAAGCACAGCGGAAGTATGTAATAATTGTGTCATTCTTTAATGTACACAGAAATTATAAATACAATAAGTATGGAAAAAAGTTAGTTATTAGTAGAGATGTATACAAAAGTCGCAATAAAATAAAATTATATTGCCTTCAGTTTAAACAAGAATGCCCCCCTGTTTGTGATGTGACCCGGAACAAATTTTACAGACCATGCAAACATTTGTCATACACCTGAAATCTAACCCGCATCTCACGAGAGAAAGCATTCAAATCTACTTTTAAGATGTAGTAGTAATGAATATTTTTTTCTAAAAATTGGAATCATGCAAGGTTGAACAATTAGAAAAAATCAAAAGACAAACGTGCAAATCTCAGTTATATATACGTGTGAAAATTACAATTTATAAATTTCTAATTGTATATGCAAGTGCAAAAATAATTTAAGAAACCAGAAATTAAAAAGTCTATTAGGTTCTAAGTCTAGTTCAAGTGCAAGCAAAAATAAACTCTATTTGTACGAATCTAAGTTAAATTCACCAGATATCTGCCCTTGACGCCCATCGTCACTAATGAAGAGTCTTCATGAGAATTGGCAGCCCAGTTCACTCATAGTTCAGCACTTGGACACGTCACATAATTCACTTTTAAAACTAAAAATGATAAATTTAAACCCTCTATGCATCAAGAGTAGTAGAATAGTATAATCGTTTAGAGCCACAAACGTGGCAGAAAATGTCCGCACTAAAACTAGGCCGCACGGTAACTATTTCACCGGGACACCATGGCGGCGCAACCAGTCGCCGGCTAACAACAAAATGTGTACAGCTCTATAGAGAGTTACTCCCCTGGTGTCCGTTTGGTTGCGCCACCAAACGGACACCACCATACATTTTGTTGGTAGCCGGCGAATGGTTGCGCTGCCATGGTGTCCCGGTGAAATATAGCCATAAGATCTAAATTAGTGCAAATATGGCATTTTGATGTTTATGTATGTCAACGACTTTTGGACGATTTTTCACAGTTTTCACTTGGAAATAGGCCTCTAAAAGAACTTCTAGTTTTCAAAGTTGAAGGGCAAGGCATCAAAACGATAAGACCATTTTACCTCATGCATCATCTATTAAGATTTTTCATATTACATTAATGTGTTCTATAAAGTATGATTCATTTATTCAAAATGTTTTGAACTCAGGTTCTAGGGTCTGATTATTTAAGTTGGTCTACTATATTAAAAAAAATATGTAATAGATGGATAATTATGACGTTACGTAACTTATTAACAAATAGCAAAAGCCTGCAAATAAGGCAGGATCACATCTCCCACGTGGCATTGCTTCGTGCGGAGGGTGATCTAAGTATTATTAATTTTCAGCGTGTTTTTTTTGTGTAGCTATTTAGTGTTAAGAACATAATGGATTATGTTATCCGAAATAAAATTATTGTTTTGTTTTTATTTTTAAGGTGGTAAGGTTAAAAAAAACTTGTTTGTGTCATGTGAATGTGAACAAAAACCACCCAATTGGTTTATCCTACTTACTTCTATTATTATAAACGTGAAAATTTGTGAGTATGTTTGGAAGTATGGATGTTTATAACTCTTTAACGCAAAAACTGACGAACGGATTTGGATGAACTTGGAGTATTCGTTTGTGACCTGGATTAATACATAGGCTACTTTTTATCCCGAGAAAAGCCGCGGGCGGAAGCTAGCATTTAATAAACATTTTCAGATACAAATTTTCTAAGAAAGCTGAAACATCTTTAGCACAAACATATTTAGCAAACATTTTAGAGAGAAGATTGAGATTGTTTCAATAACTCAATTAGCTTGAGGGTTCATCGTTCGTTTTGGGCCTTTAAGATTATGTTAATTTAGGTAGAGCTTGTTTGAGGTAAATATTTTCATCGTAAATATCCATAATCGACGATAAAATTACACGTTAATAATGATTTTGCTCAAATTTATATTTTAAGTAAAAGTTAATTTTTTATTTAACAAAAACATCCTTTAAAATCTGGATTAGCTTTAAGTCCTCAGTAAATCTTTGTCTAGTAGAACATGAATTCAAAGTTAGTTTAAAAAAAATGCCTTTGTTTTACTGCTAATTTAATTTTTCATTCAAAAAAAAAATATTATCATTATTAAAACGATTTTTTTAAATGTAAAACTAGTAGTAATATAAGTAATATATAGTATTAGTAGTAATATTATTAAAATATTTATTTATCACCAGCTTCCGCCTGCGGCTTCTCTCGTGTGGAACCCGGATAAAAAGGTAGCCTAAGTGTTAATCCAGGCAATCTATGTATATTTCAAGTTTCATACAAATTCGTCCAGCCATACATGTATGGATGTTTGTATCCGTACTCATCTTCACAAGCTTTCACGTTTATAATATTATTAGAAAAAAAAACTTTACTCTTTTTACTCGAGTACTATGAAATATCTAAAATATCTCTAGGGGAAAAAGATGTGAATACGTCTATTTGTTTTGGTTCTGTTGACTGAAAAATCTAAATATAAAATGGACACCCATTCCTTCAATAATTGAATATCATTGAAGAGCATAAAAAGGTCTTTTAAAACTCCCAGAACATTTATTGGAAAGTGTTTGTTCAGTGAGAGCTTTGTTATGCCAATAAAATTATTCAAAGTGGGAATTCCAAGCTCCAAGGAATATAACATTTTGTACGGATTTTCAGTGTTGACCTAAAAACAGCGTCTCGAAACGAATCCAATGTAGTGTACACCCAGTTATACTATGTTCATCTGTTGACCAGAATCTAAGGGGGTTTTACTTATGGACCCGAAAGTGTTTCGAGGGACCAATCTATTGACAGAGACAGGGTGGGTTAGTAGCGACTAAGTCGTAGCCGACTGGTGTTAACACACCACACTAGCCTATATCAGTCCACTGCCTTTTATTTTTGTAAACTTACTAAATCACAAGTAAGGTAAGAAAGTTAGAATACAGTAGTTATAGTAGCACCACCCGTGTGTTCATTTAATGTCGCCATTACAGCAGCACCCTGTATTGATGTATTTTTCAAGGTCGAGAACTATAATTAGAATGATTTCATTTAATTAAATTTCGGATCCCAAAACTGCACTTTCCTAGCTCCTAGTTCAGTCAGCGCACAATTTTGCTTGGTTATTCTGGCTATGCAGGGTGTATCGATTCCCGAGCACTAGGTTTAACAGTCTCTAGCTGAAATCCAACGCTGATATTTTTAAAATGGCTTGGTTAAAATTTTGCAATAGTTTTCCGTAGGCGGAATACTAATAACCTTAAGTCATGGCATTTCAATATTGGAAAACGTATAAATAATATATCTTATTTTTTTTATCCACTCAAGCGATGGTCGCTAAAGCCAAATAGATCGTTTAGATAAGTGGGCAACATTTTTATACCCGCAGTAAAGACAATGACCATTCGCGGAAAAACCCTTTATAGAATTTTATCTACGATTAGCGTCTGAGCAATAATTAACAAGTACACTTATTTATTATGGTTGATTTTTAAGATACATTATATTTATTAGCTAGCATGAATAAGTGAAGGTAACATTAGGTCTTAAGGCCGTTTTACGCCGGGGCAAACTAGTCCGTGGGCCTAATTATGAATATAAACGGGATATTTACCATGATTTTTGAGTGCGTCGAAATATCGGGAAACAGCAGAACTCACAAATCATGGTAAATATATATATATATGTTCACAACCATGAGAGTTTCTAAAGTTATAGTCCGTGGACCGTTCTGACATAATGTTCTTTTCAACTCATTTTTCTTCTTCCGTTGTCTAGCTGCATGGCTTAGTATTAAATAAGCTGCAGATAAAGATGTTTGATCAGCCATATTCTACGGTGTCTATCCCAAAAATAGCACCATGCTTTAAAAATTATCAAGGGAAGATGTTGCCTCGGCGTAAAATAGACTGCCGCATGCTACATCGGCCGCATGATGTTGTCGATTGTAGCATGCAACGAAGAGCCGCATGACAAATTGTAGGATGCCGCACTGTACCACGACGTTGCTCTGGCGTAAAAGAGCCTTCAGTACTACTATAGTAATAGGCTAGTTAAGCGTCCACAATGTGATCATTGTTATACTGAGCTATCCTATTTCATTTTCATTGTTTTGTTCATTCAATGCCAATGTTATCTCTATTTTTAGATCTGCCATTCTGATAATATCTGCGTAATATCAAGTATTTCGATAAAAGCTGGCATTGATCATTGATTTTTGTGAATTTGATGCTAGATATGATTATTTATAAGGTAATATCGATTGGCCGTGACTAAATTCATTTTTGATTAGTTATTCATGGCAATATTTTTATGACGGTAAAAGTAAATTAATTAATAATGTCTAAGTGTCACTGCCTACAGCCTGGTGACAAAAAGACAGACAGACAGACGGACAGTAGAGTCTTAGTAATAGGGCCCCGTTTTTAGCCTTTGGGTACGGAACCCTAAACATGACTGATTAGTCTTATATTAGCGCTAGGTGTAGCTTACTTCGGTGTTCTTAGTCCATCATCTGAGTTAAGCATCCGTGCTTGGGAAGGCACGTTGACATGTTGGTCACGGCTTTTCAGTCGTTAAGCCATGTCGGAGGCCTTCAGACTGCTAAAAACTCCCGACACTAACTCATACGCAGAAGAAGTATCTCAGAAATCTTTAAAGGGGTGTAAGGGGTTCTCCTCCATCTTCGGAACCCAAGCCAACCTCACCAGCCCGTGGTGCATCCCGCTAACAAAAAGACGGGTCTTTGGCGGCCGACTGATTGCGGCATAGCGCAGCCTAATTTCCGCACGTCTACATCTCTCAGCCGCAGAAAGGCAGCAGCGACGGCCATGTCTCGGTATTATGGGCATATCCCCCTTTTTATTAGGAGAGGCCTATGTCCAGCAGTGGACTGGTATAGACTAGTATTATTGTTGTTGAGAAAATCTTAAGCAAGTATTAGTATGTATTTGGATGTAGTTTATTGTTTTGTAAATAAATATAACTTTGACAGGCACATCGCAGTACCCGTTTGATTTGAAAGTTTATCTCCATCCAAAGATTGCCTAAAACAAATCGCTTTATGCGATAAGGTCGCCCGTTGCACCATTATTTTTAATGCATTTTTAATTCAGTTATTCTTTGTTATAATGTTAAGCGTGAAGACCTACGCATACTGGTTGGTGATATCACAGGCCACTGTGACCTTAACCACTGCCTAGTAAAGACAGGAGCTACGGACAGCACTTGTCGCGGCTTTCAGATGAAGAAACAGTGGAGCATGTCATCTTACACTGCACTGCCACAAACGAAGCCAGAACAAGTAGTTAAAAAGTTGCTTGATCAAAGCTCAGATACAGGCAGCACCGGGAATTCTAGAGCAATCTTGCCACAAACATAGAGGTCCTTCTCCGTTATTTTTAGAAGTTGGGCAGCCTGGGTTCCACTTAGCAAGGGGGCAATGTACAATACACCCCAATGCGGGACGTCAGTGCATAATTTTTTCCACTTCAAATCAGAATAATATTTATTTGTTATGTGCAATAGAGCTGTATCTATGATATCGATCTTTGATTCTCAGTAATCTACGCGCTAGCCCGTTGCCACTTCAAACAATCGCAAATTGTTGGAAATGCCTAGTCTTCCTGTTTTGATTTTGAAATTCCTAGTCTCTCCGATATTTCCTATCATGCAAATATCAACACAATCACGTTTATTCTCTATGTAAACATGCGGAAATAACTCGATTGATTTAGACTATTCTGGTCTGTTGAAATGTGATTTGCGAATCAGTTTTTAATCAATCTTTGATTCGATATACTGTGTTTGTTTACCGTGAGAACTTTAGATGATATTTAGAAATTCGGACTTGATTCGTTTGATTGTCGTGTTATTGGTACTTCTTCGTATGAGCTAATGACCAACTCTAATGTCGAAGTTTTTAGGTCGCTCGAAAGCCTCCGACATGGCTTAACGACTGAAAAAGCTGAGATTAACCTCTTAACGTGCTATCCGAAGCAAGCAAGCGCTCAGATCTAAATGGCACTGAACGGTCACACATCCAATTAGTGAACGGGCGGAGCGTTGCTTAACCAAAATAATCCGTTTAGAACACCGAAACGCCAAGAGCGCTTTTATTGGTACTGTTTTGGCCATTCTGTGTAGCCAGCTAATGTTTAAGACCTAGGAGGTTCCGGTTAATAATATATAGGTAATAGATTTATTTCTGTGGATTCCGTAAGTAGAAACTCAGGGGGGCAGCCGCACCCCTTACACAACAACCTTACACAATACCTTACACAAAAGCGTAAATTGTTGTGTCGGTGTAAATATGTTTTGGATAAAATTTGAAATACACATGGTTCACACATACTACCTTTTATCCCAGTACCTACCAGGCGAGCGAAGCTGGGGGCGATAGCTAGTTTATGTTAGTCTGTTCTTAGATATTAGATTTATTAGTTTTTCCTATTTCTGCAAGTAAAGCACAGCTTATAAAAGCTTAAGCTCTACAACAAAGCTCAATTCAATAGCTTTTAATGGGATAACTCTAAAGCCTTCTCAAATCGAAATTAGTTAAGCCTTATAAAGGTTCAAACTTTGGTATACAAGTAAGTCATGTTTAATATTCCAGTAAACAATATCTAATATAATAATGACAAAGGGATATTTATATCATGAACATAAAGTTATCACCGTAGAAGCCTCACCAAAACCACCTTATGGTTCCAACTGAATATTTTTTAATATTGTATTTATTGTCGGTTATTCTTTTATACCATTTTTTAATAGTATGTTTAATTTTTTTGATCATTCAGATAAGTTATTTAAATGAGGGTTAGTTCCACTCAATGCTACTTGAATTGGTTCAAAAACTTACTCTCTCAACTCACTTATGGAAATTTCTATGTTTTTTATGATATCCTAGGCAAAATTACCCAACAAAGGGTTCCAGTCCCATCTGGGTCAAATAGAATATCAAAAAATCTCAATTTTGTCGGCTATTTTTATAAAAATAATAGTCAGCGCTCGAAACCTTATAAACGATTATGATGCAGTTTCACTGACATAACTTAAAATTAAATTGTCACTATGCAGTCAGTTAAATATTAAAAAAAACAAAACTTCACAACAAAAAGTAAATGAAACACACATTTCTATCTGCGACGCGAGACGAGACCTTGCAACGTAATATCTTCATCAAAACATACGCCCTTACCCTTTTCCTAGCCATGACACAAACAAACACTATAACATAAACATAATACGCGTACGTGCTTCCACCACGGAATCCGAAATACAACTGAACTGACGATCGGAAGTTAGCAAGGGTGGCGGCGCCGCCCCAGGTCCCCGCGCATTCCAAATAGTCTCACAGTGCGGTTCACTAGCCAAAGGATATTAGACCAAATGGGGAGGAAGTAAGGGGTAGTTTCAGATGGGCCGGCGCATTTGGAACGGTTATTGCATTCGGGGTGATTCCGGACGTTACGTCAGCTGGTAAATTGTGTCGCGAGTTCCGTGTTCCGTGTTTTGGTGCTTTATTTTTGTGGAGGGCTGCAAAAATCAATGTCAAGTATTGCTCAATTCGGAACTGTAATTGCTGGGTTTTATTTTACGGCCTCATCTTAACTTACTGCTGATTTTGTTTTTATTTTTCCTTTAGTTTATTTCCCTGTTGATGGTTATTACTTTTGACTGATGTAATAATATCAGTCTGTATCACTACATAGGCCCATTATCCCTACAATGGGCATGCGAGTTTGATCACAGGGCACTTCATAATAGTGGAAGTTAGATATGCCAGCCAGTGTCAGGCTGCGTTATACCGCAAACAGCAGGCTGCCAAAGCCCCATTTGTTTAGCAGGTTGCACAACGGGCAGGTGAGGTTTGGGTTCCAAAGATGAAGGTTAAAGATACAAGAAGAAAGCTTAGCACCTTATACACCCTGCTGTACCTAGCTAAATATTTAGTTTAACAACCATCCAATTAAAAATATATTTTTTAAGATGAACTGCACCCTTCATCTCCAAATAAATAGCTGACAAGGTTAGCGGTTATTTAAAATCATTATTCTAAAGCCGTTAATAAACAAATACGGAATTTGATCCCACTGCCCTTTCGTTTTACAACTGAACTACTCGTAAAGGTCCAGGTAGTAAGTTTTTATTTCCTAATTCGGTGTCAACAGCTGCAGTCCCACCGTTTACAAGACAAATGCCTTATTGAGGAACATTCGTCATTGTCAGATAAGAGGTATAAGTTAAACGTGCAGGTTAGGCCCCAAATATGGATTTAATCATGGAATTTAAGAGCTTGGAGATGATGAATTGAGATTTACGTTAGGTCATCATCGTCATCATCATCATCATCATCATCAGTAGTCCACTGCTGGACATAGGCCTCCCCTAATGAGCGCCACCACGCCCTGTCCTCAGCTCGACGCTTCCACCTTCTACCAGCAGTCTTTCGCAGATCGTCATCCCACCTAACCAGTGGGCGTACTACACTGTGTTTGCTAATATGCGGCACGTACTCTGCGGTCAACTAAGGACATTTAAAGGATGAAATGGAAGGAACTTTTATTCATTAGCGGGACCACCATAGACCAAATTCTATCACAGTTACACACGTTAATTCATTAATTTCTGGACTGGAATACTTATCACAGTAGTTCGGTGACTCTCGCTGTGACTATCACCGAAATATGTTAACGCATCACATTAAATATGTTGGAGAACTGCATCGGAGTTTCCTCTGTTTCCCAAATTTCAATGCAAGACTTGTTGACCCGACTTCCCATCTAAATGCTAGGAATAATTTAATAAAATAAGTGCTCTACGACTTGGTGATAATGTGTAATTGGAATATCTACACACCGTGGTGAAGAAATCTTGAAATAAATCATGTTAAACGGGTGTCATGTCGTACACGAGGGAAATATAAATAATCGCTATTGGACTTGGTAGGCTTCGCTTCGACTTGAGTCCTACGGCTTCCACTCACGCTGAGTCGTCACGTATACACGTAATAAATCTTATCACAACAATATTTAATATAATATTCTTCAAATATTATAAAAAAAGGAAAAATCTCTTTACGCTGCCAAAACCTATTTCTAGCAGAGGACTGCTATAAGTTGATGATGATGATTATAATTATCATCTGTGTCAAAAAGGAATGAATGTGTATCTTATCTTGTACTTCACACCAAAACTACAGAACGGATTAAGCTGAAATTTTGAAAAAAAGTATAATAAGTAAATATAACAATCAAGTGGTTCCCATAAAATACAAGCTTTGCTTATTTTGGGGTTGTATTTTGATGTTGCGCCAAAAATAACTAGAAATATATTTGTACATTCTGATGGAGGTTTTGAAAAACGCAACGACACGATGGCGCGTCACCCTGACACGATATAATCTCAATCGTCACTGTTGGATTCGAACACATACAGGGTTTAATTGCTCTACAGACAATGGCTTTGCTGCTAACAGCAGACGCTGGTATTCTGCCGAACAGTACACAGTTACAGTATACACAGTATACACAGTTATAGTATATATTATACCGATGCCATTTTGCTGTACACATCCCACCATGTACTCTTTTCTATCTTTTTTTTATTAAACTTTTATTGTGTTTATTTATTTTATTTTACTTTAATTATCAATTACATTAGTTTAAAGAGTTAAAAAAGTCACAATAAATTAAAAAAAAACATTAATTTACGATTATTTCGGCAAAAATAAAAATAAAAATGTAATAAATAACTATCATAATAATTTAACACACAGTCATATCATTCACATAATTCTGTAGACCTTTCCTTTCCTTTCTTCGTATGAACTAGTCGTCAACTCTGGTGTCGGAATTTTTAAGCTGCCGCGCCCGAAGGCTTCCGACATGAATGTGTAGTGTTATGTGTTTTCAGTAGCAATCTATCTTTAAAGACCTTAGTGAGTTGTTGAGTCTAGACCAAATTCATTTAATAGAACGTGTGTGAACAAGTGATCATGAAAGTAATTTATTCTCACTTAGATGTTAATGCTAGTTTATTTCTTCAGTAAATATACTAGACTTTAGGTGAAGTGTTTGAGCAATTTTTCATACTCAGAGTTAAATTGAGATGCTTAGTATCACTTAGAGAAAATTCAGACTAGAACTAGAATATTTTACCGAGCACTACTCGCTAGTACTAGTTCGCTAGTCTTTCGAGATCAACTATATATTATATCACGAAGAGTAGCGAAATAGTATTCGTAACGTAGACAGTCCTCTGACCAGGCGAAGTGCCGATCTGCGAAAGCCTGCTTGGCTGCAGGACAGGGCGCAACGGCGCTTATATATGCTTTAGGGGAGGCCTATGTGCCTATGTCCACCAGTGGACTGCTATAAGCCGAAGATGATGATAGTACACGTAAAATTTTAGATATTTAGAAAATGTAGATTCAAAATAACGCTTTGTCATAGGCCAACATTTTCGTTACGCTTATAATACGTCAGGTTGAGATATTCGTGATCGCTCTACTGAAGATATCTATAACGAATAATAAGTCTTGTTCTTGAAAATGTAAAAGATACTTGGAGAATATTATTTTATGAGTATTTTCCTAATATAATTAATGAAAAAGTGAGTTTGTTTGTTCGATTGTAACGTTTTCACACCTTTAATATTCAACCGATCAATCATAAAATTCCGCAAACACGTTGCGAAGAGGACATAGAGTACCTTTCATAAAAAAAAAAATATTGCCGAAGGATAGAAAACTTAACTAGCTTTAACGTGCGGGAACTCGCAGGAAGGAGCTAGTAATTACTACAAGAGCCTATGTCAATTAATGTATAACGTTTTGAATGCTGAACACACAACTGAGCTGCAAGAGCGTTCGCTCTCCTCGGGCATGGCGCGTAGCGTTAAATTAAATTCAACAATTAACGAAACTACTTTCCCTCAATATGGATATTGTCCAAAACAAACAATTATCATTACGTTCTTGGGATATCTTCAAATATTGCAGTCTACTGAAAATATAGGTGGTAGTCAGAGGCAAGTCCGAACATGAAATTCAGTACAAGCCCTCTTTTTACAAGCATTCCGCGTAAAATAAGTTCAATTTTGCTTTTTATCATGCTGTGTACATATGCCTTGGGATACAATCACACACAACAACTTATTATTGTGATATTATAATTTGTTTTAATTTGTTTGTGTTCCGTTTTGTGTGCCAAATAAATAAAAAAGTAAAAATAATGATGATGCAATGAAAGATTACATCAGTAAAACACTGATGATGCTAAAGATTACCATCTAGACAGCAATGACCTGTCAAAAATGCGTTTTCCGCTAAAAACGTGTTCCTCCACTCAACGATTCTAAGCGCGCGCGCAGCGTCTCTGTGGAGTCCTTGACATTCATCGGGTTAACAGTCTTTAATTTGCTCTTTAGTTTGAAATAAGCTTTTTAAATATTTTTTATATGGTACCCGATTATGGAATAAGCACAAGATGCATCTCAGGCAGGCTTTCGCACTCTGCGACACAGAGGTCGTCATGTATAGGTACAATTTGAGGCCGGTGGAATTGTATTTAAAGAAATGAGCCCTCAGTGGCCAATATAATATAAATTAAGCTCATAAATCTAGGTTTACCTTACTCGTTCTCTCGTGGGTTTCATGCCGTTCGGCAATATCATTTGTTCTTACCTGGAATGAGAAAAATAAAGTTATTAGCACACGCGCTCCATTTATCTTGGTTTTTGCAACACGCAACCTATAGTTATGTAGTATACTTTGGCCTGATTCTAGCGTTTTTGTCTTGCTCTGATATCATTTACAACAGCCTATTCAGTTCTGGACACAGGCCTCCAATAATAAAAAGGGAGATATGCCTATAATCCTCACGCTGAGCAGCATGGGTTAGCTCGCAGTCGCAAGGCACAGTTTCTCGTCGATCTTGCTACCCGACGATGGTCAGGGAATTCAGTTCTGCCGGTGTTAGGCTGCGCTATACCGCAATCAGCTCTTAGAGCCCCGTCTGTTTTTGGGTGCACCACGGGCACCATTTTTGGCTTGGGCTACGGAATATGGAGGTTCGCACCCCTAACATCCCAATTATATACTACGATTAAATGTGAGAGGCATGGAGATTCGGTTTTACTCAATAACGTAGAAGAATCTAGTTAATTCTAATGCTGATTAAGATAGGTTGTTTCTTAATCGACAATAACGTATGGGGTTCTCCGAACGAATTCTTCGCGTTAGTCACCCTCGTGCTTCTAGAAGTGCCTTGATTGGCATTCCTTAATGTTCCCGTAACTGTTACATAACCCAACCATAATTAACCATGACCTCGACATGTCTATAAATCACGGAACATAGGCCAAGAATTTCATTATATTCCTCCCCGTCTCGGAACCTTCGCTCAAATACGTCATCTCAACACGATACTCATTCAACGGCTCAAATTGGCTTTAGGCACTGCGGGTTATTTGATTTACTGCTTTTATTTCACCGTATTTCTATTATTGTATCATTAGTATGTTATTTATTCTAGTAGGTTGCTAATTTCCTATAGTGCCAATTGGATATTGATGGTTATGTGTTGATACTTTTCGATATTGTATCATAATAATAGGCAAAATAGTATATAAAGTAGTTAATAGAGTCATGCAGATCTGACGGCTTCCGTGCTTTGGAAGGCACGTTAAGATGCTAGTTCTGGATTTTTAAGTCATGTCGGAGGTCATCGGGCGGCCTAAAAACTCCCGACACCAGATATATGGCCACTACCTAATACGAAGAAGGATCATAAATTAGGTAAAATAGTGTAACACAGACAACAATAGAATAGAATTAACCCAGTTTTGTTTTGTAACTATAAAACAATTCCAATTCTATATTGAATTCTATTATTGTAGCTAGAAAACAATTGTATGTATCACAAATCAAATCTAACTATACTAGTGGCATCATATTTATATTGATTATAGTGACGTAGTGATACATTATCGAATGCCGGGTGAGCTCTGTAATAAACTGGATCGATAACAGCTGAATAAATTACACATAGGCACGATTTCGTAGGGTTAGGCTACCCTTAAACACGATGCGAGTTTTTCGAAACTAAATACTTCAATTTTAGTAACTTCAACGTAGTTTTGTTTGAACATGTATTCGACAGCACAGACGCCACAGTATTGGGAAACAAATTACCTGTACAGAGGATCTCGGGGAGACCGGAGATCGTGGTGAAGCAGGCTCAGCCCTATGCTCAGCCAAGACCCTGTGCTCATGTTTCGTACCCACTACAGAATTCTTGACCCGCTCCATTCTAGCCTGTATCGCTTTCCGAGTAATGACCTTGGATTTCTCCGCATCTTTCGTTCCACCATCAGCAAGTTTCCGCATTAGTCTTGCGGTAGCGGCTACTGACTGCTGAGTGTCTGAGTTGGTTCTGGCAAGTCTGGTGGCTGTTCTGGGAACGGGGGCGGTGGCACCGGTACTGCTTCGTGTGGTTTCGTTTCTATTGAATGGTACCACGTCGTGTTCTGTATCAGAGTCGGCTGGAAGGTAACCACCACCGCCGACGGAAGACACGCCAGTGCGGAGTAAATTTTCGTGTTCTGCGTATCGGACTCTTTCGTCGACGGAGACAGTGCCGTTCTGCTGTCTTTCGAGTCCTCGCTCCATCTCTCCGATCTGTCGCTCTAATGTACGTAAAACATCGTCTGAAGGTGGTACGGGGCTGCCCTCATCAGGCGGTTCAGAAGATTGGAATGATTTTAAATGAATAGGATGTGCTCTGTTAATTTCTAAGCGTTTGGGTGCGATGCCCGTTGAAGTGACTTCATAATGGGCACGTTGCGGTTGGGGCGTCCTCTCCAGCATGGCTAAGGATACCGGCGACGGTGGCGGAGCTCCATTTACCGTGGGCTCTTGAGGTTCCGGAGCAGGCGACACCCTTGGAGCTCGGAAGCTCTTCCTCATGAAATCCTCGCGAGTCAGTTTCCGTTCCATTTTAAATTTCGTGCATTTCACTGGTTCAAATAGTTTTTAGTTCATTATTATCACAGTTATTATCACTAGGTATACGATTTAAACCTGTAAAATTGCAACATGAATGCCCTGTTCTCAGCGAAACACTGAACTTATCAATACCATTTTAGATAAGGAGAAAAGATAGCCCGTAAAACCTAAATAGATTACTCGAGCGACCTCAATAATCTGAAAGCGATAGTTTCGAAACAAATATCACAAATTATTACCTGCCCCGGGACAAAAGCTAGAGGTTAAAGGAACGACGCTAAACAATCGATAAATAAGTTTAGAATGACGTCAGTCGAGCCAACTTCATCTAAAATTTACAATCGACGCACAAGACAATTTACATTTAATTTGTAGAGTTAATTGATTATAAACGACTTTTAAATTGTAACACAAACTTTAACAATTCTAAACTGACGAAGAAAGTTCAAAATTACTAAGCTCAAACTTCTCAACATAATCTTAACTTGACGACACATTGTTAGCATACAATTGTGAACGTTATAATATTTCAGTGATGTTTGTTTAAAACAAAGACAATTATTCCAAATTACGTAATAAAATAAGACAACGAGAACATGAAAAGTGAAATCACCGAACGAACGGTAATTTGATAAGAATCAACAAAATTACGACAAATATTGCACTAAGATTATGAAATCGGGCTTAGCTTTTAATGCTATTGAAATAAGAGCTATTGTTTCCGGTAAACTAGTCATAGACATTATCATGGCAGTCGTAATAGGAAACCGAATTACTGATAGAGTACGCGAAACTATGTTAACCGCAATATAATTTCCGTCTACGATTTATACACTTTTTGCAACAGAAAATAAAACTGAACAAGTCCGAAGGACAGGTGAAGTTAGTAAGGGTTTCTTGCCGTCGGGTCGGTGTGAGACGGCAGGCGTCAGTCCATCTGCAAAGAGAGAGACAGAACAACTGTGTTAAAAGGAAAACCTAAATCCGTTCACCAAAATCCCATACACAAAGCGGCTGGCTGCTTCTGAAAAAAACCTCCACCATAACACTTGTATAAACAGACTACAATACGAAAACAGTAAGCAAGACAGTCACAGACACATATTCCGATGATGAAAAGTTTTCACAAATAGAACAGAAAAATCCAAATGTAAACTTATATTCACACGATGATGATAATGAAGTCAAATTGATAGATTAATGTGGGATAAACGCTATATGAGATACCGTGAGACGTGAATCCTTGGAGCGGCGTCACGACAATGAAACAGATGGTTAGCGAACTGAATATGACTCACGCGCTGTTGTTTTTGCACTACTATTAAATACAGATAACCTGTGCCAAACACGACGCGCGACTGACTAGGTTAGTGCAGTTTCATGGAGCAGTTCAAAAACAGAAACAAGACTACCATTGCAGTGTGTTTACGTCAGTATTTTCGTAACTTATACGAGATGAACGCATAGTTAATGATTCTAATTATATCGTGATTATATTTTGACGAAATGAGATAGACATGAGTGGAAAATTTTGTACAGGTTTGAAGAAGCGAGTAAACAATGTATGAGAATAGAATAATTAGAAGTCTTAGCAAGGGGTCTAAGATTAAGTACTATTATTTTGTTTAAGTATCTGTGTAGCTCTTGTCGGCGACCCAATAAATAAATCGGAGAAATTATAACTCAACTTTCAATACTTAAGACTAATCAGTTTTCTATTAAAATAAAGGTCATAAGTTCAATTAATAATAACTCATATTCAATACTTAAAACTAATCGGTTTTCAGTTACAATAAAATAGGTTAATGGTATAATCTATAAAATAATAAACATCCCACAAATGTGTCATCAAGTTCACACCTTGACCGATGCCCAAATATACGGAGAAATCACAACAAATACGAAATCGGCCCAAAATAGCATTGGCTATATCGGTGACGGTGATTAATGCGCTACTAATTATAACGCCAACGTGTTCCGCCCGTGGCTTCTTAGTCAATTGTAGCTAAAATAAGAATTTCTATTGCTTTAAAAATGAAAACTTGTCAGTGTCTTAATTTTTCAAGATATCATTTTTTTTTAATTTGGTGATGGGCTTTGCCCGGTGGGGCCGCTGAAAACCAGCGCTGCAGTTGCTAGGTACATCTGCAGATTAAGCCATGTGGTTACCTTTTTGAAACTAATTCTCATAATGAAATTACGCACTTTAAAAAAAACTAGACATATAAATGTTTCAAGCTAGACTATAAATACACTATATATATAACGAGACATATAATATATATATAACTAGACATATAAATGGGTCTGGGCGTTTTCTATGTATTATATGTATGTATTTACAAAACAAAAATTATATGTGTATTATATCAATCATGTGGTTCCCATAATACAAGCTCTGCTTAGTTTGGGGCTACATGATGCTGTGTGATTACGTCCCACATTATTTATTATTTATTATTATTTATTATTTATCTTTAAACGTTTTATTAGTTATATAAATTTACATTTGTGCTTCTGATTTCATTAACATGTTAATATTCAATGGTTTATATCGACAATAGATAATACACAAACAGTCTCGTATTCCGCAGCTAGGAATAACCGTTTGTAATCCAACTCTTTGTTAACACTATCACTATTATCATCTCTAGTATCTTGTATTTCAATAGCATAGAGACTATTATCGATTGTTTTCATTCTAATATCACTTTGTGCAGCTGCAACATTTGATTCAGATTTAATGTTACCACGTTTAGCTTCTGTTTCAATTGCTTTAGGTCTATTATCGTTTGTATTGATTGTAGAATTTATTTGTACGGTTGGACCACAACCTTCCGCTACACAATAGGCTTTAGTGGCAGTATTATTGTTTGCTGATGCTAGATGTTATTTTGCAAGTGGTTCTGCTATTGAGCTTAATAAGACGTTTTCCCATACGCAATCAAGATTATACGGACCTTTCTAGGAGGTCTGACCTTTTAGTAGACTAGCCACGAAGTTAAAATAAGGACTTATTTAGTAAGTGAAATGACACGGATCACTACATAGTAGAAAAAAGGGATGAATTCGTTCACAATAACGAACCAGAAACCTGAACTTTTAAAGAACCTTCTTAAATCCTATGAACAAACAAAGGCATCTTTGCTCGTACTAAGCTAAGACAAATATAAGAGAGGTCACCCAAAATTGCGCAAGACATTAAAGAAATTAGCAAACCAAATACAGCTTACAAAAATCTCTGCTACGCTAAACTTTCGATCAACGTAATGCGAGCCACGAAAATTAGCCAACACTTTAAAAAAAAAAAAACTTCCAGACGTTTTTGCTAAGACCTTTGCAAAACCGGTTCTTTCCCCCATTTTAAAAAGAAAAAGTTTTAGTCTGTAGTCATTCTTAAGGTGCGGTTAGTCCTTTAAAAAGAGAAGGATGTTTATCTATCAATCTGCCATTATTTTATGCTCTAACAAAAAATTCCAGACTATAGTCAATGTATTCGGAACTAAACCGACTTTAAAATAAAAACGACTACTCTTATTTCATATTAAGTATTAACCTCCCCCCACCCTTCCTTCTATGCACAGGATCATCGATCGCACAGGAGTCAACACAGAACATAACATATTTAATTCAAAGTTGTGCTAAAACCTCCAATTACTATTCCTTATTCTGTTGCAGATTCCGGATGCTTATATTCAGAGCCCAAAGCTCGCGTAAAACTTGCCCTTAAACCGCATGAGATCGTCTGCCAGGTCAGGTAAGGTAAAGTAAGGTGATAAACTGGTAATAAATCGACGGGGACCGGGTATCGAAGTGTCGAGTTACGTACTCCAACACTACGTGAATGCTGGGACCTCCGGCTTTTCGTATTACTTCAATACTATGTAACTGCGGGGCTTGACTTTTACTACGTCTTCGGCTCTTTAGATCTTTTTAATGGATAAGGGACATATTTTACCTTGTTCCTGGATAATTTGTAGCATCTAAGGCCAACAAGGCCGTGGGCGGCACCTAGCGCAAGATCGGGGCGAATGGCATAATCAAAAGAATATTGTCTATGCCTATGGCCCAGCATTCTTTCGAGAAAGCGTCTAATAATGATGATGATGATGATGATGATGATGATGATGATGAAGACCAAAAATGTGGCGTTCCTATAAATAAATAAACGCTTACTAAAAACACAAAACTTTTAGGAGCAGAGGCTGCTCTACTCAACCCGCAGTCAACGTGTTAGTGCAACATAATCGTTTCCAAATTTGGCGTAATGTCTACTTGTCTCTCAGATCCGGTCTTTTCGAAATTTGCAAATATCAAATCCACCATCTCAAGCTACTGCTACTCTTTGAACTACAATAAATTCAAACATCCCTCTAGACATTTCGTTAAACGAGCGTTATTTATTGCCCTTGTAGGTAAGAGGGAAATTCTCGTCATATTTTACAATTTTTCGCGGTATTTCTACTCGAGTTGAACCAGGTGGAATCAACTTTATTGATGGAGTGCCACTCGGGCTCTTAATATAAAATGTAAGATCCTTATAAAATGTTCCAAGATGGAAGACAATCGATTTCAGTTAGGTTACTTTTAAGACTCCGTAATATTATTCGTACGACTTCATCATCAGCCTATAGACCACTGCTGATCATAGGCCTTCCCTAAAAAGCGCCACCGAGCCTTGCACTTTTCTAGACGTATCTACGTAGCTTCTATCAGCAGCCTTTCGCAAATCACCACTTCAACTGGCCGGTGGAGGGCTCATCATCATCATCAGCCTATTAAGTCCACTGCTAGACATAAGCCTCCCTTAATGCCATTGCGTCCTGTGTTCAGTTAGGTTGTCTCATACCTTTACATATTTTTTTATAGAAATGACTTGGTTCTATGTTTCTCTTGGTTAGGGTTATATTCAAGCTTCTGATATCATGTATACCAAACATCAAAGAATCTAATAATGTTAAAATCATAAGCATTCATAAAAAGCATCATAAATAGGCAATTTAAGTTAAACTTGAGTGTAACCTTAGTTTTTGTGAACGGACAGATGATTCACCAGATGGCTTGCTCCATCTGGCTCATGCAATTATTATATTGCGAAGTTATTAAAAAAATATTCATTTCTTTGAATAAAAATGCCCTACTGTGGACGCAAATTAAATTTTTTCACATTGAAATCAATAAATATTTTTGGTTTAACAATTGGCGGTCTTATTGCCAACAGCGTTTTCTTCCAGAAATAAGAAAATAAGAACAACATTTCGCGATAAATAATATGGTTACAATAACATGTTGAATCAAAAGAAGATTGCAAGTAATCAGCCTATTTCTTATAAGACGTGGCACAGTAGTCAAAATAGTTACCAGGTACCATCACGGCACGGATGATGGTCATTGTGGTCAATCATAAGATTCGCACGATGCCAACAAGCCCGTATACCGAACCGGTTTCTACTCTCGACTAAACATCATGTCATGACTCATCGAAAGCCCAATTTCACATCATGATGGTGAAGCGTTGCTAATTGGAACTGGCTTTGAAATTTCGGGCTTAATTTTATTAGTGGCCGCACGAATTTCTTCGAAATATCGTTTTTATTGAATAACTAAGTTTTCCGGAGAGGTCATCTTATAAAACTTTAGCAATCTGTATTGTGGATGATGAAGGTGAGAGAGATACTATTCAAAATCTTGAAATAAAGTTTTGGTATATTCAATTCAAGAGTACATGCGAAGAAATACAATATAAAGCGAGTTGCAATATGTACTATGACATACATGGATGAATACTTCAACAGAAATCGAGCAAAAGGTCACGGATATAATAAGTTAAAAGCCTTGAAATGGATTATATCTCGCCATTTCGATTTGAGAACTGATGTCAAGTAACACAAGGTCGAAAATAAGAGACTGATGGTAATGGAGAGTATTGTATTTGACGGCTTTTACGGCGCATTATGTAATTCAATTTGATTCGGTTGGTCAACTTTTTAGGTCTGAGGGATCTAACTTCTAACTTCCACCTTCGGGACACAAACCAACCTCATCGGCCCGTGATGCACTCTGCAAAATAACAGACGTGGCTCTGGTAGCCACGCCGGCACAGTTGAATTCCCTAGTCGGTGCAAGAAGCTGTGCCCTGCGGTCCCCAACCCACATGCCCAGCATGGGGATTAGGGCATATCCTCCTTCTTATTGGGTGAGGCCTAAGTCCAGCAATGGACTATATAGGCTGGTGTTGTTAGTGGTCAACATTAGTACAATATTTTTGATATAGCTTCCATTATTGGACAGTTTAAAGTCAAAGTCAATTCAGATCATATTTTCGTATAGGAACAATATTTTCGCCTTATCTACTTCTGATATCACTAAAAAATTAAATAATTAAGTGAAAACCTAAATTGCAATCGTTAGAGACCATTAAAAATCTTAACGTTCACCGAGGGTTTAACAGTTAGAGCGAGAAGACAGAATAAATTGGTGTATTAGATAGAGACAAAGGATAGCTCTCGGTTCGATGATCGTGAGTCATGCTCCGGCGCTTGCGCAGCCCTCTTTGTGGCATGTTGTAACGGGTAGTGGACAGGTATAAAGTACGAATTTATGGTTTGTTTTCGATAAAATACATGTTGAACCCTAAATAAAATTATAATGCGAAAGTGAGTTTGTTTATTTGTTTGTTAAAGAATACTTTTTATACAAACCGCATGTAAAAGTTAAAGTATATAAATTGAAATACTGACAATTGTATAGCAATTATAATGCACGCAAAAACAATGTTGCCAGCTTCTACTGTTAGGCCGCAACCTACTAGTAGATGCATTTCGTTCTAAGGCCTGTCTACAAATATTTTTCCAAGGTGGTCCCTCCTACCCATGAGCAAGCAATATTTTAAACGATTTTATCGGTGATCAAATATATTCCAACACTTCCAACCAATAAGGTATTTCAAATTGAGGTACTTACCACGACCAGTTATAAACTCTAATAGCATGTGAGCCGAATTTCAAATTGAGGTACTTACCACGACCAGTTATAAACTCTAATAGCATGTGAGCCGAATTTTCCCTAGCGACTGAAATTTCCGCAAACATATTATTGTCATAGACTATCCCACTGTACCTAACAGAGTTCAAAATTATTCTGTCCTTAAGTGAGGTCAAAAACATTGCCGGCAATGTAATTTAAATTTAATGAGAGGATGCGAGTTTCCTCTGACGATTTGACGTGTGACTTTTTAATAAACGAGGGAAAACTAACTTTTTCCACACTTTGATATAAAGACGAGAAGCAATAAGTTCAACGCCAAGCTGAGATCCTTATTGAGGTAGGTAGGATTATAACAAGAAGCATCATTCACACAAATAAAAACCGGTCAAGTGCGAGTCGGACTCGCAAAGGAAGGGTTCCTAACCATCGTAAAAGATTTAACACTCTACCTACTTTTTGAATACTTTTTCTGTACTTATTACGGTTCATGAAATATAGCCCGCTGACAGATAGAGGGACGGGCAGCAGTCAGCAGAGGCTTAGTAATAGGGTACAGAACCCTAAAAAAGACTACAACATCAAAATATGATAGCATCAACAATGGAGAGACGAAAGAAGTCAGATGTCAGAATCCATCCACTAATAATTTTAGCAGTTGGGATAAAGTAATTTGTCTATGGTCGAACTTAACCGATCCTTTTCGTTCCACAATAGCAATGATACAATAGAATTTCTCAAGGGATTTCTCTGAATAGCAGTACCTTTCTACACAATGCATAATTATTGCTGTTTCCTTGTGTTTAAAAGGGACATATTAGCAATAAAAATATGCAACTATTTTTAGAAATAAATAACGAGGCAGAAAATATATTTAGATATATAATCATACAATTATAACACAGCATTACATAATAATACCAAGGCGCTATGATATACAAAACAAAAAAAAAAGAAATCTTAAACAAAATGAACATAAAACATGCATAAAAATTATGAAAGCAAATATAACAAATATCAACAGATTGTACTATTCCTTACACTATCAATCATCTCACAAAACTTCATACATACTTCGCACACTTCAGTCCATCGGTCAGCAAACAGATCAATCAATGCTCATGCCAGAAGCGCATTTAATAATTTTAGGAAGACAGACATTAAAATAGTTAAATCACTAATATAGTATAAAACAAAGTCGCTTCCCGCTGTCTGTCTGTCCCTATGTATGCTTAGATACGCTAGGGTATATACAAGATTTGTAAAAGAAACTTAGAAAAACAAATATCATAATAAATAAAATTCAATAGCTAATCAAATAAACATGAACACGCTTAATCTATACTAATAGTTTCATATTAAGCTAAAGCTTAATGACCTTAAAAAAATGTAAACTATATTCCAAAAAGTAAAACTTAACGCGAACACCCATTATGATGACGCAACCTGATGTGGGATGAACACATACGCAGTTTAGTGAAGTGAAAGTTTGACGACATTGTTCTAAGATAAAGAGTCGAAACTATTTTGACTATAACTGATTGTATTAACAAAGGCATGAGAGAAACATTTACTTCTGAAGGTATAACAGACAATGTAAAGCCAGATGAAGAGTTTCTCTATACTTTGATACACGAACCCAAAAACGTTGAGGTAAATAGCTTCAATATTAATGAAATTAGAAAAGCACGAGAAACATATTCTTTATATAAGGAGCACTATTCCTTGAAATCTGATAGGCGTTCGCGTTTTGCGCATCATTAAAATAATGCCTCAAGACCCTCGCCATTACTTTAATTGCACACTATTAAACCTAAGGTTTTTGCAGGAAAACGTAATTTACTCGGAAAATGGCAGATTCCACCTTGAGGATGGTACATTTTAGATGTTAAGTCGTTTCCTTATTTCGTTCTTGGATAAATTGCAATGAGTTAAGATGTTACGGTTGGTGCCTGAACTAATTGTGTTGTTGATAAAATGGCCGTAAAATATTGGAGAAAAAAACTTAAATCCCTCTAGGACTTATATGTCTAATTTTTTATGTCTAATTTTGTTAATATTTCGTAATTTATGACAAATTATGCTCAAATAACAAGCGAACCAGAATACATGAAACGAAAATTAATTTCGTACATGATAATATTAAACATCTCGTTACAACGCCATTACACAATTTTATGAATACCCAAAGTAAATAAATATCCATATAAAGAAGTTAATAAAGTCTACCCAGCTACCAAACCAGAAGTTACTTCAGTAGGCGTTGTGTAGGAAGTGGATCCGATATCGTAAATCTTATCACCAGGCAATAAAGTATATAATTGACCGTGAAAAACCGCCACAACCAAATACTTTTACTAAGAAATGTGTGTGTCACTATACGTTTAGATTTGTCATAGACATCTGTTCAAACGTAATACAGGTTTTATTTTATTAACAGAATTTTGAAATTTTGTTGAATACTTTGGTATTGACGATAGATTTATTGGGCTTGTAGAATATGTGTACTGTAAATAATTCAACTGTTCACGATATATTAAAAGGTAACTAACACCCATTACTACCAGAACGGAAAATTTAAATGCTAATAGAAAATATTCAGTCATCATCATCATCATCAGCTAAGGCATTCTACTGCTAGCTGCCTCAGTAAAATAAAAACAAAAAGTATTCTTTACAATCTAATAATGCTATATATTATGTGGTTTTCCGTGACGGCACGATTTATTGATTACTCCTAAAGTTACACAACCGAAGACCCAATCAAATTTAATGTAGCCCATGTATAGATTTATGAATTTTATTATCTTTCTGATGAATGATCTATCAATAGATTATATTTTGTATATTATACGCATATTAACTGCTTAATTATATCCTTTCTTGTAAGATTTAGTTAATTGAATTAGATAAGTATTGTCTTATTTGGGATTTTATGTTCGATCCCAAAAACATCTGCGTATGGCGTATCTACTTGATGTAGGACACTTACATCAGGCTGACATAGTGCCTATAACATAAGTAAAGATGGGTACTTCATATAATTTACCTACTATAAATAGAAGTAGTTCGTAGAAATAGAAGGAGTAGAAGCTGGAGAGAAATAAGCTTCATGGCTCATTAGGGGAAGCTTAGTTCAACAGCAATAATAGAGTGTTAGAAATGAAGGGTAATAGAAGAAAATTTAAGAAGAGAACATGCCTTACTACACATAACGTAGGATAAGAGTCGGATAAGATACAAAGATATCTAATTAAAAGTGTGTTGTAATACTCAAGTTTGAAAAAAAGATACATAGATGATGATGATGACAAGGGATATAACCTAACATAACCACATCAACAAATAAAATAGAAAGTCAACAACCGGTACATCTAGTTTTTCCACTGTGAAATCATGACCTTTATTGCAAAGACATAACGAATAATTAAAAATGTCTGTGAGAAAGCTAATTTATTATAAAGGATTAAATCAATTGAAGATTTATAACGTTTCCTGTCTCGCTTTGATTACAGTTTTAATTAATAACGCAGACGTATCATTGAAAGTAACCTAGAAAAGAAAAGGTCATTAAAATGATTGATAAGAAATACAAAAACACAGCCATTAATTAAATGAAATGAAAAGTGAAATCAAACTTACTTTTTGACTGCATAGTAAGTTTGATTAGTAAAAAACTATAAGTGACGGAGTACGAATAAGCAGTGAAATTATGTGTTATGAGCAAAACAGAAAAAGGCAGTTAAAAGATACGACATACAGAAGTGGAAGTCGCACATCTCAGTCTCATCCATACTCAATCACTAACCGAAGCGAAGTAGTCAACGATAGAAATGATCCATTCACTATCATACAAAACAATGCAATATTCACTATCTATTTTTGCACAATGCGGCCGGTCGATTTGCATTTAACCAAAAGAAAGTTTTAACAATTGTTGTTGGTCTTCCATGACCTACTGTCTCTATTACCCTCGGTTGTTACTCAGATAAATGTACTTTTGGACTCTCTCTAGTTTTGAAAATTTCTACAGGATTGTCTAAGAATTGAGACTCGGTGACCAAATTATGGTATGTTGGCTAGAGATTGATTATGAAGTTTTGTGCCGAAAAGATTTACTGCGAGTTGTTGGGGCTTATGCCTTTCTATCTTTCCTTCTTTGTATGAGCTAGTTGTCAACTCAGATGGTAGAGATTTTAGGCCGCTCCAAGGCCTCCGTGATGGCTTAGTGAAATATGATGAAGAATTATGAGTAAATGCTTCTAAAGAATTATTATGGGAAAAGGTGGTGTGTACACTGTACAGTGTACAAACAAACAAAGGCTTGACAAAACCAAAACGGACCAGAATCTCGAATTGATCTCCGATTGATAATTGGGTTACTTGGAAAGTAGACCTGCGACGACAATAGTTTCTCCTAAATAACGATCTAAACAAATGAAGCTAAACCATATCTAGGATGATGTTATAAGTCTTTCTTCTTATCTTACACCGTTAGATTAAATCAGGGTATGTTCCAAATAATACGCATTGAAATCCACCCACATTACACTTAGGTAAAGGCTGCAATACGTTCTACCCCACGCACTGCCTAATGGTATGATTTTGGATCAGAAGTGGGTGGTACCAGTTGTTACTACAGGTTTTAGTGAGTCCGTTGAAATAATTCGTAGTGGATTTACGATGTTGGTTTCGCTATAGATTCACGAAGTGGTGTGAATAGTATTAAATTGTACAATGTACAACAAAATAAGAATAGTAATTTTCGGGCTGCGAACAGGTATTATTCGCGCAAGACACACGAAGCTTCAACACACACTGCTTCGTCACGATAGATGGAGGTGCGGCCCCAGCATTGATACAGCATCGTCTTCACACAACGCAAATGTTTGCCAAAGGCTGACAATGTAGTCAGGGTAATAGATATAGCAGAGGAGATAACTGCTTCTGAGACAAACAGCGGGCTATTAGTTTATCGACAAAAACATTACCATAAATAGTTATTCTAACAGCAAACGTTTCTACCGTTGCCACTAAAAATCCTATTGATAAAAGCAATATAATTTTCTAATAATACAGAATGCATGTAATGAAATTACAGTTTTTACCGGTAGTAACATTTCAAATTCCTATATTCAATCTTTATGTATCCTCTAATAACCAGTTGCAATCTCAACTATGCTTCCATCAAGCACAGCTCTCACATTCGCATCATTCCAGCTGTTGAGGCCATAATTTCGTGCACAATTAATCCGAACCGCGGTGACTAAATACCGTTACATGTTCCCGTTACTGTTGCTTGTGATAGTCAAGTTTCAGTTTTTATCTAGAGAATGGACATTGCTTGCGAGTGTGATGGAGGAGGCCTATGTCTGGAAATGGACACGTAAATATAAATATTAACTAATAAAATGTACATTATGATTAAAATAGAAAGTGTAATGTATGAAATAATTAGGAAATTGTAGTAAAATTATGTGCATCAAATGTTTTCATAAGTTTATAAATAAATTGCTTATTATTTTTTTATTAGCGCGTTAAGTTAACATTGGTGATCCGGTGAGTATGAATGATCCTGACGTTTGGGGTTAGGATTTGTGTATGTTTGCTGACGCTAAATAAAGCTTTATTGGAGCTAGACAGCTATAAATAAGGACTACGTCGGAAAGGTCTTGCTAGACTCGAGAGTTGAACCTGACAAATAGTAGCGACACTAGAAATAATGTTTTTTTTTACTATGAAGCGCTCATGGCGTGGCTTACTTCGTTGTTCCATCTTATTTAAGCAAAACTCTGCGCGTTCACTAAATAGAAGGGTAGCATTATGAGAGCTCCGTGCAGTGCCTTCCGTTAAGATGTTGGTCTTTTTCAGTCTTTTAGCTATGTAGGAGCCGTTTGGGCGGTATAAAAACAGAGTTGGCTACTAGCTCATACTAAGAAGGAAGGGCTATTGGCTTACATATCACCTCTTGCCGATGATTATTACCAACTGATAGTGGGTCTGCTTTCTTTTTTATTTCCACTTCCCTATATCTAACGCACGATGCGTTAAGAAACTTAAGAAACATTGCAGGCTGTGAGATCTTCATTGATCACATCCATCTTGAATATGGACCCCCAGTACTATTAAGAATCATTCATTATTTATTAATAAGAAATATTAAGCAATGAATAAGCACCAGAAAATCGAGAACCCTGCTCATTTATCTAAATTATTTATACACAACAAACTCACGGCATAAGTACACGATATTACGAATTATCTCCGCTTTACAACAATTGAACGTCACCCGGTGCAATGCAGCGTTTATCGCATTGTTATTATCACAGATAAAATGTTGCAGAATTTTCCTCATATAAATGACTCGAACCTATAGTGCAGTGAGTCAGACACGAACTTGTTCTAGCTAAATGTGACTGGATATGTAGGTTAATATAAAAGTTATATAAATATTTTAAACTCCTGAAATATATATGAATAACTACAGTAGTTCCACTGGACTATGTATTTGTATGACTAGCAAAAGGCCGTGGTGGATGGCACTAACTTCTCGAGCCCTATAATCAACAGTGGACAAGTCAGGCTGTGGATGATGATGATGATACATTTGATAATGTATTTTGTTATTAGTCTCGAGTGTCATTTTCGATTTCAAAAGGCAAAATTAAAAACAGATGATGCACTGTTATGAAAGAATACTAAGTTTATACAGATATCTAGACTATTTTTTTAACCCAAGTTGGCAGACGAACAGGCGGGCCATCTGATAGGAAGTAGTCACCGCCACCCATGGACACCTGCATCATCAGAGGCGGTACGGATGCGCTGCCGGCCCTTGAGGTAATAACCCGTCTTTTGAAAGATCCATTGTATTAAATATAAGTAAATTGTATGCCTTGAAAAGCGCTATATTTGTAAAATAACTCGTTCAATAAAAATTATACAACAAAAATATTCATAAAGAAATATGACTTCGAATGAGTATATCGTTTAGTTTTACCGGTATCTAGATAAACCTTGATACGAGAGATAAGCCGCCTAAACAACTCGCGTGTTTATCATCTGATAACGATGTTAGACAATATCGGTGATTAAAAATAGCAATCATACTCTTAGTATATAACAGAAATACAAACGAGCGTAAGGCAATCCTACTAATATTAGGTCGAAAGTTTGTACAAAAAAAGATTTATAGTAAGCCAATCATTTTTCATTCTTCCAGTCAAAACTATTCAACGGATTGAGCTGAAAACGCACAATGTAGTTTTAGATCAGGAATAACCTCTTCCTCCTATGTCGTTCTTCTCAGTGCTGAGGGTCGTACGCACTCGATGGATCACTTTTTCTCTTCACCACCTAGATCTATTATGGGCTGTATGAATGGTTTCGTGAGCCTATGACTCAACCGTGGTGTGGATCTGATCCGATCAGCGCATCGGACTTCGGGCCCTAGGTTCATTCCCATACACTTTTCCAGTGATGAGAAGTTTTTCGAGTGTGATACTTCTTACTGTCCAGGAAATTCGCAGCATACTTCTTCAGTACCAATAACCAGGAATAACATATAGGCTACTTTCTATCTAGAACACGAAGGCAGCCGCGGACGGAAGCTAGTAATATAATACAATTCTGAATTTCTGGAAACCAGTGGGGTTTCCAGAAACTCACAGTAACTTATGGATAAATTGTTATACTGCTGAACCTAAGCTAAAGCATTGTAATTCAATATCAATTGGCAAGAGGGCACATACACCAGTTTGTGAGCACATCAATGCCAAGTGGTTTCCAATGATTGAATAGAGCCTATTGTGCCGAAGCAAGGTTGTTTGCAACGCCTCTCCGTCTGCCTAGGTCTGAGCATCTAGATCTAGTCATAAATATACCTAATGACCTAGACGTAATAGTAATAAAGCAGTTAAAATTGTCGCAACTCGCAATGATACAGATAAGTACTGAGAATTTGACACGGAAGTTTTTATGAAGCTATTAATCATTTCATTGATATATTCAGAAATAGCAATATTTAAAAAAATCTGCTCCACTGATGGAGCGTTTTGAGGCTTGCAGACGAGCGATTCTCCTGCTATAAACATATACATCTGTGGCTCAGTGAGCGAAGGCCCGACTAAGACGCAGATGGTTGCAGGTTCCATTCGATATCACGAGTATTAAGAAGTATTTGAAAAAAGTCGCGTGGTCACTGCTTACCCCGCTCGGCTAGCTAGGCAGCACCATAATATGTGATGTAGGCGTCAAATTTATATATTATGATGAAATTTTTAGTATCTACCTGTGCGAAACCGGGGCTGGCCGCTATTTATTTATAATTTACCAGACGCGATGCTAATGCATTGCGACAACTTGAGGCATATAGGAAGCATCAGTGGCAGTGACTTCAACGGCACCCTCACCCTTCAAACTTGCTATCAATGCTTGGCAGAAATCAACATGTTCATACTTCTTTGTAACTGCACAAAATCAATCCAATTCTTAATTCAATGGCGTCTGGAATATCACTTCCACAATTTCAATGTTCATTTCCGTTGGATCATGGTAAACTTTTGTATTGTTTAGATGGTAGATACAAGGCGAATGAATTATCGTTGTACGGTATATAAGCCCAGTCGTCAGTCTTCAGTCGAGTCCTTATCTGCTTGAGCAATGAATGAACCTCAATGAACTAGTTATTCGTCAAGAGTGTTTATATAAATTGTAAAAACTAGATATTGACAAGCACACGATCCTGTCAGTGACGAGGTCGCGGTGACCTTAGCACGGATATCGAGAGGGCGATATGCCGTCAATCAACTTTACCGCGAATTCATTTATGTAATGGCTTTTAAAGAGGTGACTGTCCATTTCTGTCTACTTTTTGAGAGGTGTTAATTTTGGACTTGGGTATTTAAATATTCCCTGTAATTTTACTAGGTAAGTAGGTACTGATACTAATGGGGTAAAAATAATGGTTAGTTGATCCAAAGTGTGGGGGTTCCATCACCTATCTGCGGAAACAAAGGCAACCTCACCCGCCCGTGGTGCATCCTGCTACAAACCGGGACTCTGGCATCCGTCAGATTGCGACATAACACAGTCTAACACCGGCACAGCTACATCAGGTGGGTCATGTGCCAGTTCTCTATTTATCTTGAGAAACATAAAAAAAAAGAAAAATGAAAAACCTTTGACCGCCGACATAAAGCGACGAGGCGGTGCGATCACCAACCCGCATGGGGTTGGTGATCGCACCGCCTCGACGCAGATAGATGAAGATAAAATCTGAAGATAAATAGGGAACTAGCACATGGCCCACCCAGCGTGGGGATTATGGTCATATCCCTCTTTTTTTGTGAAGGCCTACGTCCAGCAGTGGACTGAAATAGACTGGTGTGGTGTGGTCACCTTTTTATGAAATTATTCAATCTACACTAATATTATAAAGAGGAAAAGAGGAGTTGTGTGTGTGCGTGTGTGTGTATGTTTGTAATGAATAAACTTAAAAACTACAGTGCCGATTTCACAAATTCTTTCACCATTGGAAATATACATTCACCCTGAGTAATATAGGCTATATTTATTGCTAGAAAAGATTAGGGAGCCTTACAAAAACTTATGTAACGTAACCCAAAGTATAAAAAAGTGCCCTAACCCGTGCGAAGCCGGGACGGGCCGCTAGTAATAATATAAAATTACAACAGGAGGGCTGCGCTGGGCACCCATACAAACTAAGTTACTAGTCATATGCAATGTTTGCACAAAGAACTGGCACAAGAACAACCTGTTCTAACACGCGCCTTTGTTTGACAAACTTGGTTATAATACGGGTTATTGCAATGCGAAAGTTTCGACGTAGTCAAAATCTGTAATTTAAAATAACTACGCGCAGAAGCAGACGAAACGCAAATAGAGATATACTCGTATGTACATACAAATAATTACTTATTATTCTTTTTATAAGCACTTATTTTATCAAATTAAATAATACAAACTAGTACGTGGGCACGCTACGTGACTGCCTCGGGTACGATGTATGAAATTTAAATCGGTAATGTATATATTAAATTGTTGCTCATTGGGTTAATCGCGGTCTCTCGCTTAATGTTAATACTTAATGTAACGGACATTGTATTTTAAGGTTAGACGAATTATAACTTTACATTCACATTTAATTTTCATATTTGGGTTAAAATATTCAGCTTTAATGACAATTTCTTTGTTTGTTTTCAAAGTTTTAATATATCTAGCGTAAGATACGTTTCGATCACTGTCACTTATGGTACATTCCTATAGCAATGTGTAATCGTAACTGATTGCAAACCGTTTTTCTCTAAAAACCCTCAAGTGCCTGTTTTAATTTTTCAATTAAAAACGAAACGTCATAGTTTACGAAATATTTAAGGACTTTTAGTCTACTCCTGGGCAGTCTTGTTGGATTAACTTGACGAGCATTCGTTTCTTGATTGAATTAGCTTCCAAAACTTTTCCAGTTATTGACAAATATTCACCTCAATTCATTTATTCAATTCAATTCATGTATTCATCACAATAGGCAAATTACAAATTGCACTTTGGAATGTTTTGATAATGAAACATTTTGTTACAATATTAAAATAGTAAGTTATAAAAGTAGCATTGTTATAAAAGTTATAACTAAATATTGAATAAAATTATTTTTGCTATATTATAGCAAATTAACATACTTTAAATGATAATTATTTCTTTAAAAAAAAGTCCTGAGAAAATTTATTCATGGAGATCGACAAATTAGATATTTGGCGGTCACGTTTCTTGTTCTATGAACTTGAACACGATTCGATCAAACACCACAATCTATAAAAACTCTTACAAGAACTAAGTTCCGCACTGCTATTTCCCGATAACTATCCTTTCGTGGCGAAGGCAGGCATTAATTACAAATAAGGACTGCAGTTAATGTCAAAGTCCAATAGCGTTGGGCCAAAGTTGCTGCTAATCGGTTTATAGACCCCTATTAATGAGCTGTTAGAGTCAACATTAATATTGGCTAACAATTTGGTACCTCATGGCTTATACATTACTATCTTCTGCTCGCGGCTTCGTTTGCGCGGAACACGGTTTATAGTAGCATAAATGTTTTTCTCAGTCAATCGCATTGAAATTCTCTGAACTATTTTCATAAAATTTACACCCTTTTTTAAGGAAATATTTGAGGACTCTTTCACGCAAAAACTACTGAACGGATTTGGATGTAACTTGGAATACATAGCTTGACCTGTAATTACACATAGGCTACTTTTTATCAATGTAAAAATTAAAATAAATTCAATGTAAAATTACCTTCAGTAATACCAATCACGTTTAGTCTTTATCTTTCCTTGGAAACTTTGACAATTAATCAAAATCGATTAGTGGAGTGCAAGCTTACTGATTTTATTTTTCCGTTGTGGTTCACGTTTTGGGGTTCTGCTTCTTTTCGTTAGAAATAATAATAAATTATATCGTCATCATCAGCCTATCTACTGCTGGAGATAATTTTCTCCTAATGATAACAGATAATGCTCGACATTATCACGCAGCATCATCAAGCCCCAAACTAAGCAGAGCTGTGTTACGGGAACTTTTTGAACTCATTTGAGGTCACATTGATATATGTATACATCCCTTTCTTGCTAAAGACATATGGGCAAAAGAAAGTAGAGATAAACCTTAAGAGTTGATGTTCAGAGCATGAATGAATTTTAAGACTTCTTCTATGCTTTGGTCATAGTTCTTTGGTCATTTTATAACGTACAAAAAAGTAAGATTGTCCCTGTCATTTAAATGTAAATAAATCATAGATATAGAATAGAACTAAATGAAGCCTTAAAATTCACTATGCTCTGAACGTCAACTCATACGGCTGATCTCTACTTTCTTGTGTCCATATATCATTTGCTAGAAAGAGATGCATACTTTATCTCAATGCTATTGCTGCGACTTCGTACCAGGGCATTTCTATGAAACTAGAATTTTGTTCGAGCGCCCTGGTACGATTAACTTTTTGATCTATTTTGAAGTCGCATTAATATATGTATGCGCCCCTATTGGACATAAGAAAGTAGAGATCAGCCGTATGAGTTGATGTTCAGAATATAGTGAATTTTAAGTCTTTATCTAGTTCTCTTCTATAACTGTGACATAAATAAAAAGAGGTGACATGACATTTAACGCCAGTTTAGCTATCTGAAGTTTATAAAACTGTTATGAATGGGACGGTAATAGTTATGTGATTTTTAATTTCTAACGTCCACAAATTTTAGTTTGAAATATTCAGTCAACATCAGAGTTTTTAACCCTCGGAAGTCTACAATATGTTCTAAGTTCATAAGAATGTAGAAAGTAGCACAAATTATTTGCCATATTGGGATCTGTTTTCCCGCTAGCACCTTTCCACATTAGGAAGTTTACACAGTCGACATTTCAAACACTTGCTGCTATCATGAAGGCACGGTTATCACTATCCGATAAGAGCGATAGCACTGATAGGTGTATCATTATGATGTCATGTTACATACTTTTACTTGGAAACAAGTGTAAGGTAAGACAAAAAATGGACTGGTAAGTTATTATTTTAACGTGCATTAAAATTTTTGTTATTGATAAACGGCACAGTGAGTTGATAGCCGAAGGAGTGACTAGAAGCGTGGCTAATATTTCCACTGCAAGACCAATTTTGGTATGAATGCAAATACTTTAAGTTTTCGGATACGCGTGGCATGACTTACTCCAGTGTTCTTAGTACATCATCTTGATTAAGCAACACTCCGCCCGGTCACTACTTCACTACTTGGATGGGTGACCATTAAGTAGCATTTAGATTTAGGCACTTCCGTACTTTGAGAGGCATATTAAGATATTGGTCCCGGCTTTTGCAGTCGTTAAGCCATGTCGAAGGCCTTCGGGTGCCCTAAAAAGAGACACCAGGATTGGCCCCTAGCTCATAAGGAAAGCAACCACGAACAGAGACAGAACGATGCGTCCCCCGACCAAATGAACTGACAACATCCTCAAAATTGCAGGAAGTTGATAGATGGTAAAAAAGGGTCAGAGCCGTTCGCCAATAACATCCAATAAAGAAACGCTGAAAAGACGAAAACAATGTTTTAAAATTGACTTGGTGAGTTCGTGGTCAAAAAAAGTTCAATTTAATGTATAAAAAATTATTTGGTAAATTGGGAACCTATACTCAAATTTATATACGTATTTTTTCGGACAAAAGAGAATCTAAAATTGTTCATCATGTACCAGAGTCAACCATTCAAAGCGAAGCAGCCAACGTTAAACCAATAATACCGTTGAAATAAGACCCATTCAATTCCAGCATGTAACAATTTGTATTGTTTCCATACAAACTTTTAAATTCGTTACGTATACAATATGACGAAACATATAGCTAAGACTTTGATCAAACTTGAGAACAATATTGTACAAAAAGAGCGTGGTTTGTACCTTGACAATAAGTTAATGAATATAAGGCAGAAGCGAAAGCGATAATCGCATTGTGCAGAATTGTGCAGCTAGCTGTCAAATTGGAAGATAATTTTATAATCCTTTCACCTACCAAATATTCTGCCAGTAAGAAACAAACTTTCCATAAAACCAACTAAACTCTCTAATACGTAATGTATCAAATAGTTTCTGATAAGATGATGCATTGTTAGTTTGGATTACAGTAAAATCTGCTGTCCAACCGCTTGCCCTTTACATAATCTTTAAAATTTGTACCTTTAACCAGAAGAACTAGCCCGGAAAACAATCTAAGCTCTCTCACACTGTTGATTTTAAGAAGGTACAGCTTAGACGTTCTGCCCAACCCCCTGTCACATGATCTAAGAATTCTAAGGGAAGTAAAGTATAATTCTTTGGACCGCGACCGCCACGGCAGAGTAAACAATTCCAATGCGCATGGGGTAGTGAAAAGTTGCAACTTTTCAACTCAACCGCAACTGCTGCGATAATATCCCATCAGTCGAGAAACTATCCACTTTTCGTGTCAAACCGGCAGGTGTAGAACTGGGTCGCAATTTCACAAATGAGGGAATCGTGAGTAATGCCTTTGCGGTGTCTGCTGGTACAGTTTTCCTTTTATTTTACATTGTCTGTGTTGCTATTTGTTTAGAAATCACAATCATAATTTTAAGAGCAGAGAAATTCAGGTCCGAACTTCAAAATCATAGTAAACCATGAACTCGAAAGCAAGTTAATGAATCAGTCGGATTAAAAACATGTATACGCAAAATACACTTTAACAGCAAATTAACCTACTTTGAATGATGTTAATTCGAAAAGCATTATGATGATGATTAAAATGAATGCTATTCATGTGCAAGAAAGCATTACGCAGTATCTCCAAAGAACGAAAGACGATGAAAAAGAAAAATAAGTAGAATTTTACGGTAACGGTTTCCAAGAACTAGAATCCCTCAACCTTTTAATTTAAGTAGTCAAGAGATAAATCCCACAGGCCCTAAGTTCAACACTTAAACCCAATAATACCGGCAGCATTGTGTTGCAACGCCGGACATCAAGGTCCAATTGGCCCGTTTCACTGCCTCGAAACAAAAACCCCGGGTTAACTGTTAAACAGTGATCTATCAACCGTGGATATAATCATCGAGTTCTGTTCAGCTGTTGCAATCAAGTATTGGATCTTATTGTTCATCAAATCGTCCACCGGCAGTTCTTGCTAAACCACACCATCGGCGCAAGAAGAACAAAAGGGTTTTATTTTTTGTCTTTTAAATGTTTTCTTCCATTTGTAGTTTCAATATAACAAAATCGCAGGAAAGCTTTGCGCTTTTTAGGGAAGGAATTCTCAAGATTTATTTCTTTTTAACTCCTAACAGCCGCCATTCAAGTTACGGAGGGCTTTTTTTAATAAGGCACGGGTTTTGTTTGTCGATTTTATGAAATGAAGAAGATATATAATTTTCATGTATTAATGATGTAGGTAGCCAATAATATCAAATTATATGTTAAGACAAACAACTTTGTTCCACTTCCGTTTATCTTCGGAACCGCTTAAGCAGCTTAATTAGCATTTGCAGTTGCCTTTCTAAAACTCCAATAACGCATATGTTTAATATAATCAGATTTGATTCTCCGCAAACAGACTATACAAGATTCCTAAAAGGAAAAGTTTATCTAGGCTAGATTGAAGCTTGGTTTTTGAATGTAAATTGGCAATAAGTACTGCAATGAATGTAAGCAATATAAGACACGTAAATATTTATCTTATTTGTCATAGAGCATGATTAATCTTGAAACTGGTTTCCGCATTTGTCAAAAATATCGACATGACTGTTCAAACAAAATCTTCGAACACTCAAACTGTCAAGAAGTGAGTCAACAGATAGACAAACCAAAACTAGTTCTAGTTACAAAACGAGACGACAGGAAGCCGAATCTGAAACAACCTGTTTGTCAGAAATTGAAAGCTGGAGATTTGAACAATAATAAATCTAAATGGTATTGAAAAGGCAGTGTTCCAAGGTAAGTGACCTTTCCACAGTAGATCTTAGCACTAGCACTGTAGATCCACAACTCCACAAGCTATTAACTGAACTACCGGAGCGAGGAAGCAACGGTATAGTCCGATGCTAACAAAAAAACCATCCAATCACACTGAACTGTAATCCTTTGAGTCGCTGTAATCACGTTCCGATTGTCACATCACTAACTGATTTTTTTGTGAATTATAAGCGGTTGGACGGCGTCACGTCCGTCCCGCGCGGCGATCGAGAGTAGACTGAGGTGGCATAGCTGCGCAGGCGTCGCTCCGGTTTATCAGCCTTCGGAGGGGCAAAGGGGGTGACCAGAAAAGAAAAGTCCGCACGTGATATGGAGATAAGCGCGGCTGAAAGTCGTGCAGTCGATTAGTGTTCGTAACGGGCGTGAGATTGTTTGTTTTGTAAATCGAGTGATATGGTTTTAATTTATTTATTGCATGCGGTCAAGAAGTGGAAAGTTCAAGACCAGCAAACAAATGGTGGTTGAAGAGATTATAGTAATCGTATGATTTATTAAGCTGTGCCCTGCGATCCCCAACACGCATGCCCAGCGTGGGGATTATGGGCAAATCCCCCTATATTAGGGGAGGCCTATGTCCAGCAGTGGACTGATATAGGCTGGTGTAGTAGTAGTAGTATGATTTATTAAAACCGAATCGAGTACTGGTCTTCATATTAATGGGTGATAGTGGATGCAGCAAACGAGTTAGTCAGAATCATATTAGGGACCGGCACAGCTGTCCCCTGGCTGCCGACGGGCAGCAGCTTCGGCGGTGCAAGAAGCTGTTGACTGAATGGGGAGTTGTTGTTTTTTTTTAAGTTGTTTTTATGAAGTAGTGAATATCGTTAGGGTTTCTAAACTCATTCTCTACCAAACTGCATTATCCTCAACATTCCTCACTAGCTATCTGGTCTAGAACTACATACTAACTCCCATACTTAAATTGGATTAAAGTTAGCCCTGTCATCGTTTGTCATTAACAAATAGTGAGAAATGGCAATCAATACTTTAAGCATTGTGTATCTGTAGACAGATTTTTATGAGTCAGGCCCATAATGTGAAAATTTTAAGCTCATCTTAACTTTAACCAAATTAATATGATTTACTGACGAAATCTTAAAATACACCATGTATGTGTAAGATTTTGTCAGTTTGCAATGATACAATTTGAGAGCCTCCAAAACCCTCCAAGCCTCACCAAAACCTGGACCGGTCCTCTTCCGGTGCTTTGAACCCCTTTTTTGCCCAACATCAAAAGGAGGTTGTTACCGTCTCGAAGCGTGTGTAAAACCTTTTTGGCGTGCCATTATGAGTGTTCGTAATTTTTTACGAGCTACTGAACAGGTTGTCAGACGTTGCATCCAATGTAAAAGCGAGATGGACAAGAAAAGACAAGTAGTGCGAAAGGGACGTAATGATCGAAGTTGAATTTAAATAGGTATTAAAACTTTACGACACTTAAAATGTAGGCAAATTTTAATTATTGTTCACTTTCGCTGAGATTAAAATAATTTTTATGAATATTGATTATTTTAAAAGATTTTTATTGCAATCAATCTAACATGAGAGCGCATACTAATGATTGTAAATAAATGCTATTAAAAGATACTAATTTAGATTCATAGCATTAATTGACTTTCTTAGAATCCTTTAGCTATTATAAAATACTTAGTTATATTTATTGCAATGACATTATAACATTACATTATGTCGGCATGATCTAACATAATGAATAGCAATAAATACTATTAAGAGATAGGTTATAGCATTCATACCATTAATTTACTTTCTCTATTTAAATCGACGTCGACGGCCTCTATGGCGAAGTGGGCGAAGGTCAGACGCACAAGGTTGCGGGTTCGATTCCCGCCGCGGGACAAATGTTTGCATTATTTGCAGATATTTGTTTCAGGTATGGGTGATGATGTTTAAAAGTAACCATTTCCTATCACAAAGCATTGTATTGTAGATCACATTTTTCTGAAACGTGCTCTACGATGCAACGCCCTAAGTCCATCATCTTGAGGCATGACGATGATAAGCCCACACCCTGCAAACCGAAACACAGCTAAGCTGCTATCATCAGCCTATAGTAGTCAACTGCTGGACATAGGCCTCCCGTATTGAGCACCATAGTGTCTCCTCTCCTCAGCTCGACGCATCCAGCTTCTACCTAGCCTTTCACAGTCGCTCGTCACTCCACCTGGCCGGAGGACGGTCTCATTCAAGAACTCGTTTACCCTTACCCAAAAAACAATAACAACACCCGCCTTTTTATACCACTGATGGACATAGGCCTCCACTTTATAAAGGAGGATATGCCACGCTTCCCTTTTAAATATTATACCTATTTCTATAGTTTAATTAAAATAATAATCAAAGTTTTGAGACCTAAACAATATTAACCATCAAACCTTATTTTCTGAAACATTAACCTTAACTACTGCAGAGTTTTCTACTATGATTCATCTCCTTTCACGCGGACAATCTTACAGCCTTGTAAAGCAGACTAGCACATAACTATACAAATACATACATACATGGTAGCTATGTATGTGCAGGTTGCGAACATGTGCGCAAGCGTGACTCATCGCAGGCTGCGCCGGAGCGTAATAATGATCGACTGCGTGTCTATTATACGTATACAGGTACAAAAACTAAATGGGCATGGAGTGGAAAAGTTGAAAGATTATCGTAATACTAGCTTCTGCCGGCGGCTTTACGTATGTGGTATTTTTTTATGGTACTTGAAGATGGCACAGGGCCCATCTGATGTTAAGTGGTAACCATTACCTATCACGAAGCATTGCATAGTAGATCACGTTTTTTAGAACGTGCTCTACGTTGCAGCGCCCTGCGTCCATCAACTTGAGACATGAAGATGATAAGCCTTTTGTGCCTGTAATTTCACCGGCATCCACCCTTGAAACCGATCACAGCACATATGCTTCACTGCATAAATAGACATGGTGGCAGTACTTCCCCGGACGAGCCATCCACAAAGAACTCTAATACTACTATCCGAATAAAAGGAGCCTATGTTATACCAAATTGACAATACCAGCCTGTATCAGTCCACAGCTGGCCATAGGCTTTCCCTTACAAGAATAGATACATGCCCATAATCCCCACGCTGGTCATGGCAGGATACCTACCGCTTTCCCTGTTGCTAAGTTAAACTATATTACAATTTAGCTAGGAATAGCTAAATTTAAGACACTATAGAAAAGGTAATGCGAAAGTTTGTGTTTATGTACATATGTTTGTTTCCACGAAACTTCTAAACGGAATCGAATGAACCTTGGTTTTTTATGATTCCTGAAGATGGAACTAGTAAATGGCCTACCTGAAGTTAAACAGTAGCGATTACTTATAACAAAGTATTGCTTCATAGGTCAATTGTACGCAATTGGTAATTGGTTGTAGGACGCGTCCTACGATGAAACGCCCTGAGGCATGAAGGTGTTAAGCCTTGTAATTTCACCACATCCACTTCCTTCAAATCGGAACACAGCAATGTTGCTTCACGACAGAAATAAACAAGGTGGCAATACTCCCCGGGTAAGCCCTTCACAAAGAACTCTATTATTCTAAAACTTAGATTGAGAACTGGGTTTAACATAATATCCCAGTACCATGGGAGCGAACCCGCGTGGTACGGTCGAACTAGTCACAACATTTTATAAAATACCAACCACCGCGTCTCTCTGTCTGTTCGCGATTAACTCAAAAATTACTAAACGGATTTTCATGCGGCTTTCATCAATAGACAGAGTGATTCTATAATTGTTAACGTTTTGTGTAAATTGCTTGAAATATGACGATAATCGTTGAAAATATCGGAAAGTCACCTGGGAGCTTTCACCGAAAACGCTGCCTAATAGATATAATATAACAAAACAATGTATGGTGAAATAGGTCATATGCTCTACTGCGGGTCGCTACTAAATTATGATAAATGCTGTTCTTTTTTGCTGATATATACCAGCCAACAGAAGCCGCTAAGTTACTAGATTACCAAGCACAGAGAGAGCTGGGGGCTTATTTACTAACTCAGTTCGACATGGAAATTATCGGCACCGGACCTTTATTTGACAACTTTGACATTTATCTGTTGAAAGTCACTTCACTTCACTTCTTTATTTATTAGCTTCCGGGATAGTTCTCTACAATTTAGCTACTATCAAGTATAATTTTACTCAATATGTAGAGGTAACGTAGTACGTTTTATAAGTCCAGTCGTCCAGTCTAAAGTCAGGTCCAAAGAACATCAATTGACAAACTGTCAAAGTTTGTAAAAAGAGGACGGGTGCGAATCATTTCGGTGTTCAACGGAGTAAATGAGGCCTTTGATATACCACGATGAGTGTAAACAGTTCTACCACCTGTAATTACAGTCCGTCCCAATTGCATAATTAGACGGTGGCTGGTCATTAGCACTGTTGCAGGTCAATGGAACAGTTTGCGATTTTTTACGTTTCGCGGTGATGGGTCGAGTCTATGCCGACTTTAAAAGTGAGTATGGTTGAAATTGCCGCTGACTACCACTAACTTGCAAGTTACACTACTAGTTACGGGGTTAGCTACTCTTTCATACGAAGAAGAAGAAGATGTCTACATGATAAGTAGTAAAAAGTAGGAAATTTTTATATTTTCTGTATTCTGCTATGCTTGGAAAAGCCAACGTGAGGTACTCTAAATGATAAGTATAACTATATTTATAGTTTCTCTATTTTGCTATGCTTGGAAAAAGCAACTTAATAAATAATGCTGGACATTATCACACAGCAACATGTGGCCCCAAACTAAGCAGAGTTTGTATTAAGGGAACCACATGACATGGTATATGGAATAGTATCGATGTTTGGAGTTCAGGATGTACAATAACATTTTTTCTTGCTAGTATACGGCTCTTGAAACACCTGCTGCTAAAGGGTTTTAAAAATATATGTTACAGTACATGTGTACAGATTTTTATAACTAAGGCCATTATTTATTATAATTTATACAATAACTAAAAAAAGTGTTATAATAAATCAAGTACTACATACTCCATTTGACAGTTGATTAAGAGGATAACAGCTTAGTACATGGCAAAAATGTTAATCCATGCCTTATATGGACTCTATTCGTCAAAATCAAATCCAAAATGGGCTTTACACCTTTGTAATAACGACTAGGTTTTTTCGGTGATCTTTTGTAGTTAAGTAGGTATTACAACTTAATCCAAAAATAAGCCTTATACGTTTGCAATAAAGACTAGGTTTTTTGTATCTATTGTGGTGGTAGGTATTTGAATCAAGAGCTTCATACAATAATAGTCTTCATGCCCTTGCGATAGAGTCCGAGCTATTGGTGGGTGAACGACCTACGTGGGCTGATTAGGATTAAGACTAGACTCATTTTACGCCTACGTTTAGTTTAATTGAATTTAATACAATACATAATAAATACGACTAATAGGTACTTTACGATTAATATAATGCCAGGTATTCACGAGAATAATTTATTTTGTACTATACAGGTTGGGGCACAATTTTACTTAATTATGAACTCGGTGGTAAGGCGAATGATTTTTCATAAAAATTGTATGGAAAACTTTTTTTTTTTAATTTTCGCCGAAATCTTAGGATTTGATTTTAGTTGTTACTTTGGGAAAAGTTTTCTTGTTGGGAAATAGAGTGGATTAAGACGATTTTTTTTTTTACAAATGTGATTTTCTAAGCCGTCTTCTAACTACAAAAGAAATGGTAGCTGTCCTCAATGAGGAAAAATTTTGCCGCACCTGTATATCAACTTTATTTAAGTAAAGAAAAGCTTATTGAAAACTTATTTCCTATAAGGTTAATCCACTGCTGGACATAGAGCTCCCCTTATAAAGACGAGGATATGCCCATAATCCCCAAGCTGGGCATCCAGGTCCGAAATGAAAAGGCACAACTTCTCGCACCGCGCCAACGCTGCTGCCCGTCGACGGACAAGGGATCTAGCTCACGTATGAATATTGTAAATATGTACATAAGTACAGAAACAAAATCAACTTTAGGCAGATAATAAACATAATACGTATGTATCGAACGTCCCGAGTTGAAAATGAGCCTTAACCGCTAGCGCCATCTAGTATGGAGTAGTGACACTGAACACTGTACCAGTATACACAGCAAAACCATACAAGAGCATTTTCAAAATTTTACTATAATTAGGGACAAAATAAACAGAATATAGAAATATTTTAATAGTTTCCCTAACGTCAAAGGAATTTGAATAAATAAATACTATGTTACCTACACTGACCACCAAACAATTATAACTTACCAAACTGAATATACATAATAAATAAGGAAAAATAATACAATATGTAAACTGAAAATACCCACTGTAAATAAACTCGAAAAATAGTACAAAGGAAAAGTGAAGTCTCCGAGAGGTTCCAGATTCTCTAGTTCCGCTACTCGCCACTAGATGGCGGTACCTGTTAACTTTACTTCTTTGTAACTTAGAACAGTAGTGTCCTAGTAGGCTAGGTACTAGTAAGTACTACCTACACAATAACATCATACTTGCATTTATAATAGCGGAAGAACGCTAACATAAAAATATGCTTATATAATAGACAAAGCATGTACTACGAATTGTTACTTAGCATTTACATTGCATAAATAGACATTACTCTGACTAATTTGACACTTGGATAGGTGACCGTTTAGTGGCATTTAAATCTAAGCACTTCAGTGCGAAAGGCACGATATTATATTGGCACCGGTTTTTTGCGTCATTAATACTTGTCGGATTTTTAGGCCCAGTTATGTAAAAAAACTGGCTTTCTGACTCTGACAATTTAAAACTAAGAACAATCCTAGCCAGCAGTCAGATTACTGAAAACACACTTGCTCTAGTCTAGTACACGTTGTCTTCCTTAACGTGTGCCGCAGCCTACGTGTTATAAGCCATGTCGGAGGCCTTCGGGGGGCCTTAAAACTCCGACATAAGAGTTGGCCACTCTCATATGGCCCTCCGGCCAGGTGGAGTGACGATTTGCGAACGGCTGCAGGTAGAAGCTGGATGCGTCGAGCTCAGGACAGGGCGCAATGGCGCTCATTAGGGGAGGCCTATATCCAACAGTTTACTGCTAAATAGGCTGATGATAATGATGATGATGACTAGCTCATACGAAGGAAGGAAGGAAGGGCAGGTTTAACTTAGTACAAGTACTTATCGTCTCGTTAACCAAGGTGAACTGTAGATGTAGACAAGAATTACGTTTCAAAGGTTATCAATTATGCATAAATTTGCATGGATAACTGCTAAGCGGAAAAGTTTAGCTGAATGCGCGTGATGTAAACATACAGTGTTTACAAATAAATACTACTTAAGCTGACTTTATGCATTCGGAATCCGCACTTAGGTAATAAATAATCATCATCATCATCGAAGCGCTCGTGGCTTAGGTGTTCTTAGCAGATTACTTTGGTTAAGCAACACTCAGCCCGGTCATTTCTTGGTTGGGTCACCGTTTAGTGACATTTAGATTTTGAGCGCCGGCGCTAACATCTTAACGTGCCTCCCGTGCTTGTGAAGGCACGTTAAGATGTTGGTGATCATACAAACATTAGCTCTCTCGTCTCAGGTGAACATTCGCCTAGTACGTTACGTTACGGTTCCCATATTACAAGCTCTGCTTAGTTTGGGGCTACATGATGGTATGTGATAGTGTCCATTTATTTATTCATAAATTGAAAATTTCATGTTATAATTTAGATCCTACGAATTTATGATAAAAGCAAAAGTAGTGAAACGTGATTGAAGATGTATGTTGGTTCATCCTTCCTTCCTTGGTAGCTCAGTCTACGCCAGGTACAAGACATAGGCTAGGCTACTTTTTATACACGTACCATGAAAGCAAAGGCGCGGTCGAAAGCTACATGTAACAGAGGTCACTGCTCTGCGTCCATCTACTTGAAGCATGAAGGTGTTAGATGTGACCTTTAGATGAATGACATTGTGTTGAAGTGTATCAGGCTTTGAGTGCACTGCACGTGTTTATAACAACGTATGCAACACGTGAATAGGAGTGCAGTACAGTCTTCAACCAGATGATCTTAGAAATTATGTTCTTTTGTGGTGCTTCAAGATGGAACCAGCATAAGAAGTTGGTATTGCATTATAGCTCACGCATATCAAGACTCAGGAACGTACCCTCTATGTAGGGTACAGCGCTCTGTGTCTGTGTAACCGCCACCCTCAAACCGAAACACAGCAATGCTGCTTCACGGCAGAAAAAGGCTTGCTTGCTAGTTCACAGGTCACAAAAAGTTCTACTATTCTAATGTTCGGCGTTAAATATCTTGATGAAACCTCGGTTGCTGTATATTGACTGTACCATTCTAAACAAGTTTCATTTGATCTTATGCTGATGTCACTAGATAAAAACTCATATCATTGATAAACTTGAATTCCTTATTTACATGTAACCTTTATATTTATTTTTACTTCTGTAAGATAACAACAGTGTTTTGTTTGAATTAGGCAGTTACGGTGTGTCCTAAGATAAAACAGTTTTACTGATTTGGCCTACGTTACATTTTGTTTAATTATCAGAGGTCGTTTGACGGTAGGATCTCGCCCGGAGTCTTCGCATGCGGAGTTAGCTCGGGACAGAGATGTTTGGAAGTCTATGGGAGCTTTACCCAGCAGTGTGACGAGAAGGGTTAAATAAAAAAAAAGTATTTTTTTAGGTAATATGAGCGTGAGTTAAATAAAATAAAAATTGTTAAAGGAAAAATTGTGAAGGGAGGAATTAAAATTTATATTGATAGTGATGGCACAGCGCAGCCTAACACGGGCACAGCAAAATTACACGACCGACGACGGGCAGCAGCATCGGCTGTGCGAGAAGCTGTACCCTGATCTCCCGCATAACCAGCTTGAGGATTATTGACATATCCCCCTTCTTATTAGGGAAGGCCTATGTCCAGCTGTGGACTGATACAGGCTGGTGTAATTGATTATGGTTGTCTCCGATACTACGGTAAGCAATAAGAGCGTAAATTACGCTGTAATCATTGCACAATCGCATCGTCACGTGCAAGTTCTTTGAACGCATTGGAACTGTATCGTTCTAATTCGGGATCGGAGTGTTCCGCGCTTTATTTATAGCAAGACATCGTTCGACTTTATTTGATTTATTCGTTTATTTCGAGCCAGTGCTAGATGTAAGTCTACTATCATTAGAACGGAGAAGTCAGCGGGACGATATTACTAAGCCTGCCTAAGCATACTGTTTGTAATGTGAATGTACACATAATGAGCCAACAATGGTATAAATGTAAGCACTTGCTTTCTAATAAAAAAAAATAAAGCATTTATTTACAGCAGCGAATACGGTTAAATTACCTTATGACATAGTCAATAGTTGTACTGTTGGTTTTCCAAATGAAATACACAAAATAAATAAATAATGGGCGCGTTCACAAGAAAGGTACAAATTAGACCTTTTTATTATTTGTAACATAATCCTGTGTGCGCGAATATATCCAGGACCTGAGCTCTTTAATGCTTTGAGTGTTGAAAACACAGTTGCTCTAGACGGGCTGCTGCTGACGCCACGCGCAATGCACGAGGCCCGCAGCCTAAGTGTTAATAGGAAAAATAATAAATATATACGGAACACCTGACACAAGGCCAACTGATCCCAAACTAGGCAGAGCCTCCTGTACTATGGGTACCAGAAACTGATAATCATATTAATGTACTTATAAAACACCCAACACAGAACAAACATCACACACATGTTTGTCCTAGGTGAAAATCGAACCCGCGATCTGCAGCTCAGAAGACAGAGTTACTACCAACTGTGCTATGAAGCCAGTCGAAAATGAAGGTTAAGATATTCCATGACAGTTACTCCTAAAACTTTCACCATATTCAACGAAACAATACTTGACATAAAGCTTATTTCGTCAACAACATAAAATTCGCAAGTTTCACCGAAACCACTCCTACATCCCCAATGAATCAAGAGCTCAGCGAAAGTGCAAACTGTCTAAAAGGACCGGCTAATCTAGTCTTTACTAACGGCTATTAACTAGACCGAGGAGGCATTGTAAGAAACCTTACACCTCATCTAGTACCAGTGATCGTAATTCGTAATGCTTTAAACACTTGCAGTTCAGCTGAAAGGGCGGCGGTCTCAGGAGTGTGATGTGTATACAACAGTTAACCCGTCAGGGGTTAGTTAGGATGTGGACCCGTGGATTTAAGCTGGAACGTAGCACGAATCGAACACCAAACCAAACAATTATTTATAACCACATAAAGACGTGTAGGTAGGTATGTAAAGGCTATTGGATACCATATTTTGTTGAATCAATGTCAACAGATGTTCCTTTCCATGTGACTCCAGTCTTATCCTGATCAGTAACGCTTTACTAGCTGTAATCGTAAGTTATGTAGGTTTATCTTTAATTTAGTTTGTTTTGTTTTTTATTATAAGTGTGATTATTTTTTTCTGTTCTCGTCAAATAAAAGTTTCGTCGATCATTTTGCATAATTATAATAACTTTGATGAAATAACCATTTAACATACCAATTTAACGTACTTAATTTGTGTCTAAGGTACTCGATAAGGTAGGTTTAATAAATTGCCTGCTCGGTCTATATGACTGTCTGGTCTCAGCAACCAGTTCGCTATTAGTCACCCTATCGCTTTTGTTTGACCGTAATACGAGTGCACTCCGTTTCGTAATGGCAACACGCACATGTTGGTGCAGGTAGTGTTGTAAATAGGAAGACTTATAAGGCTTGGGAGCAACATTCTTCTTCTTCTTCGTATATGCTCTGGTAACTCTGGTGCCGGAGTTTTTAGGCCGACATGGCTTAAAGGCTTAAAAAGCCGAAACCAACATCCTTCTTCATGCCTTCCGAAGCATTGAAGCGCTCTAATCTAAATGCCACTAACCCGAGACCTGCCGCTCAGAAGAAAGAGTTGCCTACTAACTGAGCTATGAGGCCAGTCGGTAATAAGAAGACGTATATGCCCATAATTCCCACACTGCGAAGCACAGCTTCTCGCAGCCGACTCGCTGCTGCCAGTCGACAGCCTGCAATCACTGCAGAGGAATTATCTGTGCTTTGTAGACAACGCAGTAGAGTAACGTCACGAGTTATTAATTGAAATTGAAATCGAGTAAAAAAACACCAAAATACTAATTGTACACGCCTTTCCTGGAGCGAGAAGCAAAGCAGTTTATCAGCTGATTAAAAAAAATCTAAACCCACATGGATGATACGACCTTCCTCAACAAAGACGGAATGCCTACGTATCCGTTAGCGTCTAAATCGGTCAGATGACCTAACCGGGCAGATATTTCGTAAGCTGCCACGCTAGGTTAACATACCGACCTCCAAGTACCTACCTAGGGCATAGGTTTAACATTAACACTAGCCTTCATGTTTTGATGTTTGGGGTGTAAGGGATTCCAAACTCCGTTTTTCGGAACCCAAGCAATTTTTCATGAGAATAATTTTATCAAAAAAGGCACTAATATTATCAGTGAGTGTATTAGTGAAAGTGTGTATGTTTGTCCCCACTCAACTCCGTAACGGCTGAACGAATTTGGATAAAATTGGAATGTGTTTGTGACTTGGTTTAACACAGGATTTCTATCCCCGTACCACGCGAGTGGAGCCATGGTCAAAAGCTAGTGACAACATAAAACTCAGCTAGTTTTTAGGAACACGGTCGATAATTAAGATAAATAAACTGTCTGACGCAAATGAAAGTGTTTTACGACTTTGAATAATGTTTTAAGTACATTACATGTCGTTCACATTAGCCGCAATACTTAGCAGATTACATAATAAGCACCTGACAAAAGTTAAGCAACTGAGATTTATCTTGGCAATCATCATTATCATCATCAGCCTACAGCGGTCAACTGCTGGATATAGGCCTCCTCTAATGAGCGCCATTCTGCCCTGTCCTGAACTCGACACATAAAGCAAGCAAGTTACATTAAGTTTTAGCTATTAATGCGACTATACATGTCGAACCTCCCTCTCGCTCGCACTATTCAACATTTTTGAAGACATAAATTCACTGAATGTAGTTATGCAAAATAGCAAACCTTCACGGCCTAGAAAATAACAATACAAAGGTTTAGCAATAATATCATTTTGATTCTATCATGTTTTCTTACCAAAAAACTTGCACCAATGTGATCAATTTTAGTGCAATTTTTTTGGTAGGAAAACGTGTTGGGTTCATCATGATATTCTTGCTGAACCTTTGTATTGTTATTTTCTAGGTCGTGAAGGTCATTCACATTGATGTTGATTCTGTAGTTCACTTTTCTAAACTTAACTTAATTAAACAGCTTTAAAGTTATAGCTATCCTTGTCATTTTCACGTTTAAGAAAGGGATAGTATCACATTTAGGAGTGTCAAATTAAGTTTATTTTAGGAAAATGCACAACAGAATCAACATCATTGGTTGATTGATTTAACCTACCTGGGTTGGTACAACAAATGAAATAAATTGCCGGAAATAAAAATGTTATTATCATACAACTTTATTCGTCATTTTTCCTATGATTATATCAATCATGTTGTTCCCATAATACAAGCTAGGTTTAGTTTGGGGCTAATGCTGTGTGATATTCCAGCATTATTTATTTATTTATTATTAACCAATGTTTATCTTATTTTAAAGCGTTAAAGCGTTAAATCATCATCATCATCATCCACAGCCCGACTTTATCCACTGCTGGATATAGGCCTCCCGGAGTTTGTGCCATCCACCACGGTCTTGTGCTAGTCGTATCCACGCTCGCCCGGCGACGCGTAATATGTCGTCGACCTATCTCGCTACTGGTCTTCCGACGCTTCTTTTGCCTACCCTCGGCCACCATTCGGTCAATGTCCTGCTCCACCTGTCATCACCACTCCTCGCAATGTGTCCCGCCCATCCCCACTTGAGCTCCAAAAGTCGATTTCCAATGTCCTGGACTTTTGTCCCTTTTTGGATCTCGATGTTAGGGATTCGATCTATAAGTTAAGTTTGATGCCAAAGCGTTAAATACTAAAGGGAATTTTAAGGTTTGAATTTTCTAGGCAATTAAACAATTTTATCTAATCAATTGAACAAAGTTTTATACATAACTTTAAAACAGGATATTTACCATGTCCATGGTTAGTAAATAATCTTCTCTAAATCTTCAATGACAAAAAGTTTACATGATTCCACCATAACGTAAATAATATCAAATCTGGTCTGCAGTTTACACAATTAACACCATAAATAGTCAAAACCAGCGAAGCAAAAAAAAACTATCCAATCCAGAATTTTCTGGATTCATATCTTGAAGTAAAAACTAGTTTGAATAAGGCCAATCCAGTCGTTCCATAATATTTGCGACTAAACATGTTTATTTAAAAATATTAACATCATTACGTCTATGAGTATGATGTTTATGAGTCAGATATAGCTATGTTTTCCGTAATACCAACAGAGGCATAAATTAGTAAATGTAGCTCAAATAAAGCGTTCGATATGAACATTGATTGTTGTGTTTGGAGGTGGCATCGCTCTTGGCATGGCTTACTTCGGGGTTCTTAGCAGGTCATCTTGGTTAAGCAACATATCGTTCGGTCACTACTTGGATGGGTGACCGTTTAGTGGCATTTAGATCTGAGCGCTTCCGTCCTTCGGAAGGCACGTTAAGATGTTGGTCCCGGCTTTTCAGTTTTTTCGGTTTTTCAGTCGTTAAGCGATTCGGAGACCTTCAGGCGGCCTAAAAACTCCGACACCAGAGTTGGCCACTTATCTGATAACTTTTAGATTCATAAGTCAGGGTTTGCTTTTGTAACATTCCTATAATTTTATAAACTCGCCCATACTTAACAAAACTTTTTGATTGTTTATTTTAAGATATTTTGGGCCAGCTTCGGTCAGGTTTCCCTTTTATAACGTTAACCTCAGCTACTTTACTAACATTTTAATTTATCTTCAATATTAAGCATTAAATAACTAAACTCCTAACATAGACAGGCATTTATTTGTTGCTCCTTATTACATTTTACATCTCATCCCTCACACATTGCGTTCGATGTATGATCGCAATCATCGTGATTATCTAAGTCTTTCAATGACCCTCTCACTACGTTCGATGTATGATCGCAATATTCGCAATCATCGTGGTTAGACCAAATATCGAAAAGATCTGTATGAACGGACAGAAGACTATAGAACGAAGTCTATAGCTAACTCGTTCATAGTCCGACGTGAGCGCCTAGAAACTGGTTGATATTATAACACTTATTTGTTTCATTGATATATATACCGAGTGCGAGAGGCAATACTGCAATTATTGCACTTACAAATTGTAACACGATTCAAATCACGATTCTCGTAACTTATATGATTTTTAATATAAGCCAACAAAGAAAGCTGTTTATTATGAGATCTAAAAATGTTTATATAGTCAAACTAATGAGAATATATATAACAACCACAAAGCCCTCCCAGGCGAGAGGTGGAGTGTCGATTAGGAAAAAAAGCTGCTAAAAGCTGGTAAAAGCTTGAGGCGTCGAGCTGAGGACAGGACGCAATGGCGCTCATTAGGGGAGGCCGATGTCCAGCAGTGGACTGCTACAGGCTGATGAGGATGATGATAATTAAATCTTACTATCACCTACTGATACTATCACCTACTGATAGTAAGATTTAATTATCATCATCATCCTATTGATATGAACTATTTGTAAGAAAACTTCCTACAAAATAAAACTACTGGGAACGGTCGGTTCTTTGGTCGGGCTGTTTCTTATATTCCACTGCATGACATAGGCCTGCTCTATACCCCTCTCTCATCATGTACCTACTATAAATATAGTTAAAACTAAATAAATATGTATAGTTTATTTATTTTTAACTATTTTTATATAAAATCCAACCTATCCCCATTGTACTCGACCACAAAATACAAATGGTCAGTCATTAGTCATTCGATTACAATAACAATAGTTAAGTCACCATTGATTATCCCATTCACAACAAAACCATCGTAATTTTCCTTAAACACGTTAAAACTGGTTTAAATTCAATTGAATTACCTATCAAATCTTTTCAAGTTCAACTTCTTTTGGAAAATAAATCCAATCCAATGCATAAAATTACAATTTACTCAAACCGTTGCCTATTTGAATTTGTAATAGTACCTATGTTTCTTTTATTAACATTTTGGACAAAATGTTTGAATTATTCGAAAAAATCCTAGTTGTGTATAAGAAGTAAGGTCAAACACAACTCAAAGAGCAGCATTCAGAAAAGCATGCTTTACGTAATTCTATCTACATCACCGGTCTTTCAACTCACCTTATGCGGATGTCGATGGTGCGTCACCGGCGGCGGATGGTGTTGACTCTGCCCCGTCACCACAACCGGCAGACCGTCCACTATAGTCACCATCACCCGCTTATCAGCACTTCGCCGACGCTCCGTCGAGTTCCTCCTACGCCGTTGCTCATCGGTAACCGGCCTCGCGAAAACCGTTCTGCGGTCGTACGCAGACTGTCGTGGATCAGGTTGGCTTTCAGCAGCGCGCGTCGCTGGAGTATGACTCTTGGAACGCTTCAAGAGTCTCATCACGTGGGATTTGAGGGCATCTGGCTTGCTGACAGGCGGGGGAGGCTCATGCTTGTGCTTGTAAGACTGGGAGTGCGCATGGTGACGCTGCACAGACACCGTGTGCCCCATGCCTGGTGGTACGACGTTGGATAGAGATTTCACCGCGTACGCAGCGTCAACTTTGTTACCGGCGACGCAAGATACTTCGTACATCACGACAGTGCAATGAACAGCTCAAACTGCCATTTGTCTTCAATCCGATACACTGCAATCCAGTTGATAACTCACAAAACACACTGTACCGAGAATCGCAAGGTAAACAAAACACTGTTCGTTTTACATTTGAAAACTGTGGATGTTGCACGTTTGATGTCGGTCGTTATCACGCTGTTGGAAGCTGAATTCGCGAATTGAAAAGCGAGAGGATTATAAAATCGAAAGGCACGACCACCCGGCGCGGAGGATCGCAGCAGACTGGCCGGCCGAAACGAAGCGATTGTAACATCCTCTGAGTGTTATCGTTGATAAGATGCGAGAGGCGTACAGTTTAATCCGTAAGGTCAATGTTTCGGTGAAGTCACCGGGCAATTGATGGAATCACCGGATAGGTTAGGCGAATTGGATAATGAGTCTTGACGAAATGGTACCGGTCACAACGTACTTACACAGACTATCGAGTTTTGGGATTTTTTAAACATTAGAATAGATTCATTTAAATCACATAAAAATCGCGCCAAAGTTGAATAATTATTTTTTTTATGTTATAGTCAGCCAATTAATGTAATTAACATTTGCTTGTTAAAATTCAATTGGAGTGGAGAACAATGCAATTAAATAATTTGTTGGAAATTCATACATCATTTTATTATGTTGAAAATATATTTCGTAGACATCTGGTATCTCAAATGAAATGAAGTCTGATATTCAATAACTAATTTCAGGCAAAGTTTCAAACCCAGACAAAATAAGATAATAATATTCAATAACTAAATTCAGAAGAAGCCCACACACAATAAAACTCTACAGGCTCGAGGCAAGTTTAGATTATTTCAATTTCAATAAGGATTCCAATATGAAAATATTATTCGGTTTGTTTTCTTGGCCTTACATGAACTCTGTGTCTAACACTGACGAGGTATGTGTTCGATACCCACAAGGAACTGTGCAGATAAGGTGAGGAGTGGAAGACAAGCATGGTATGGGCATGTGATGAGGCGGGATGAAAACCATGTGACTAAAAGAGTGATGAGCATGAATGTGACTGGATGTACGAGTAGAGGGAGGTCGAAGAAGAGATGAATGGATTGTGTTGAAGAAGATATGAGAGTTACAGAAGAGATTAGAGTTGACAGCCGATAGGAGTGAATGGAGAAAGGAAACATGTTGTGCCGACCCCACCTATAGTTGGATAAGGGCAGGGAAATGATGATGTGTGTGTAAAAGCAACAAATATATGTATGTCTATGTCATGCCTCAAGCTGGACGCAGAGCAATGCATCTTAGGACACGTTTCAAACATGCGTGACCTACGACGCAATGCTTTGTGATAGGCAATGATTAACCACTTAATATCAGGTGGGCCATGTGCTTACTTATACCGGTACCATAACAAAAAACATTGTGAGGAAACCCAAGGCTTCCACACGTAATCACCATGTCTTACGTGTGGGTAAGGCCGACTATGCCGAGGAAGCCTACTCCATCTAAATCATGTCCCAGGCTAGCCTGACTCGCCTTAAGTCAGCACGAGCGCATACAGTGAGTAAAAGCTATCACCTGAATTAATGTCTAGTATAGATGTAATCATCATCATCATCATCATCATCATCATCATCATCATCATCATCATCATCATCATCATCATCATCATCATCATTTAAATATTTATGCATATCATAGCGCCTAGGTATTATACTGTAATGCTGTGTTATCACAGCTATGATATGCAAAACAACAAAAAGAAGAAACCTTAAAAAAATAAACATAAAACATGCATCATCATCATCTTCATCGGCCTATAGCAGTCCACTGCCAGACATAGGCCTCCCCTAATGAGCGCAATTGCGCCTTGCCCTCAGCTCATCGCAACCAGCTTCTACCAGCAGCCTTTCGCAACTCGTCACTCCACCTGGCCGTAAGGCAAGATGCAATAAGCCTAGGAAAATAAAAAAAGAACAGAAGCGGTTTACCGGCCCCGCATAAAGTTTTGACCGCGCTGAACTTTGCTTAACCTATACGACCTGTCTAATTATGCCACAGTAAGTCAAATACGTACCTAAAAATGAAAGTGTCCCGAAAATTAAACATAAATGTACGCTTGAATCGCATTTTAAAACCGATTAAAAATCGTTCATCAATTTCTGTTCATTCTCCCGAAAAACTATGCGAAGCATTTTTAATACAAATACCGCTTCAAGCGATTTTATTTTTATTGTACTTTTAATTGAATTTGAAACATTTTCAATATTGCTACGTTTCCGACGCCGCGTGGCGTTTATAGGCGTTTATCGTAAACATAGGGTAGAAATAAAATGTTTCGTTTTGTTGGCAGTTAACTTAGAAACTAACTTCAGCCGGATAAAAAGTAGCCTTTAGGTTATTCCAGTGGCTCGATTACAAAGACTAGCGAAAAAGTATTCGTATAATAGACGTTGGCCAATAAGAATGCGTAGATTCAAAATAACGCGGTCATTGGCCAAAATTGTTTGTTACGCTACGATACGTTGGTAAAAGTTGGATGCGTCAAGCTGAGGACAGGGCCCAATGGCGCTCATTAGGGGAGGCCGCCATCCAGCCGTGGACTGCTATAGGTTTATGATGATGATGATGATGATGATACGAGAACGTCAGGTTGAAATAATCGTCATCATCCTACTGGTCTAGCACTACATAATATGTGCAAAATTTGAGCTCAATCAGTTCAATAGTTTTGGCGTGATGAAGAAAAAAACATTTAACATTTCTCATTTCACTTCTTTGTCACATTTATAATATTACGTAGGATAGGTTTTGATAGATATAAATAACAGTCAGTGGGTCGAGTGTGAAAAACATGACAAACAAAGTTTGCGTTAACTATATTTTTATATGGAAATAGATCCCAAAAACTCACAAAGCAAATCACAAGCAAACTTTGCAGCAAGGTGCAAAGTCGAGTCACAGATGGTAAATCGTATATATATAACTAAAGTTGGTATTCCAAAACGTAACTCAAACGTGAATCCGTACAATAACCGTACTGTTGTATGAATCTAATATGAAACTAATATAAAGTTTTGCTAGGATTATTAACAATTTTCTATGTACATTTCTCTGTTTTAACCTAAAACTGGGACATCAATCTAACACAAATAGAGAGCTCCTTAGCATAAAGTTACTCCGAATCATCCAACACAAACTATGCTAAGTTGACAATGAAATCACGACCTTTGTCTATGTAGGACTTGGCTAATTTTGACTCATAACTTGTAAGTCCTATCACAAAGGAAATACCACGGGCGTCGAGTGCGGAATCCGCTTAGAATTCCATTGCAGTTGGAGTAGGATACGTAATTACGCATTTTGCTCAGTGTTACGTTGTTGTAGGGTATTATCATCAACATCATCATCAGCCTATAGCAGTCCATTGCTGGACATGGACTGACGCGTCGAGCTGAGGACAGCGCGCAATGGCGCTTAGTAAGGGAGACCTATGTCCAGCAGTGGACTGAAGGCTACTTTTTTTTTTTTGAACTAGCACATCGCTGACCTAGTATTAGGTGGTAACCATTACCTATAACAAAGTGTTGGTTCGTAGGTCACGGATGTTTGGTACGTGCCCTACGATGCAAAACCCTGCGTCCATCAACTTGAGGCATGAAGGTGTTAAGCCTCTTGTGCCTGTAATTTCATCGGCACCCACACCCTTCAAACCGAAACACACCGATGCTGCTTCATGGCAGAAATAGGCATGGTTGTAGTACTTCCCCGGATGAGCCCTTGTCAAAGAACTCTACTACTGGAAAAAAACTACTAGATATATTATAGAATCATTATGAATTGGACGGTTAGTGTAGGCGAGGTCACTACGCAATGACTCATGTACGCAAAACGCATGATAACCGATATCCAGTGAGAGTGTCCGTGGTGAAAGCTAGGGTCGACGCACTTCGGAGCAAATACGTGAAATGTACCCGTCAGAATATGATTGAAACGAATTGTCTGGTATGTAGGGCAGTGGAACGACTTCTTGAATACCGGCTGAGATGAGACGCAAGAGGCAACTTCTTGTGTTCCACCACCAGCATAATTCGTCCACTGCTGGACATAGGCTTTCCCTAAAGAAGAATATCCCCATAATCCCGACGCTTGGCGTGCGAGTTAGGGATCGCAGGGTACAGCTTCTCGCAGCCGACGCTATTGCCCATCAGCAATCAAAGGTAAATCCTTCCTGTGCCGGAGTTAGCCGCAATCAGCAGTTATCTACCGGGTCAGGGTGTTGTAGTACCATGGTGTACTCATGGTTCCTAATATCCACAGGATTTTGGGCATAAGATCCTAGTGTGGGGATGTATGTATGTTACGAATGTTATATTTTTATGACATGGTAATTAACAAAACCTATCATTAAATTATATTTTTTAGAAATGCTTGAAAAAGGAGACCGTTTTTTAAGTACGCATATGTTTTATTAGGGGATGCCCATGTCCAGCAGTGGACTGCTATATGCTGATGATGATTATGATGATGATATGTTTCGCATGAATGTAATTAATTATTAAGGTTATGCCTCTTCAATCTACTGCATTTTACTTTCAATTGTTTTTCAGTCTATTAAATCTACTGAGGGACTCATTGGAGGTAACGTTAGGTTTCAGGACCTATTTATAACGAATATATCATGATTAAAACAACTGATTTCCAGATTCGTAGATCGATTGTATTTTTGTCATTTACCGACAACGAAAATACAGTCGTATTTCTGGTATTTATTAGATTTGCCGCACGCATCGTTCATCTACATTTAACGCAACGGTATATCAATTACACATAATTACCAAAGAAAGTAGGAAGACGGTTATTGAGAATCTATTAGAGCAGAATTGGTAAAAACGCTCCGTTCGGAAACTAATTAGAGCTACGCGCTGCGGGCGGTGGCTTTGGATCTCCACGCGTGAAGTTTGACCTGATCTCATGATGTATGGCCATATGTAGACCGAAATGATAGTGATATTTATAATTTAACAAATAATGCAGAAATTTTTTCACATAACATCATAAGTAAGCGGAGCTTGTGTTTTGGGAACCAAACCACTAATACACTACTTTACTTATTTTCTTTCTTTATATTTTCTTAAACAGACAGACCAGAGACAAATATTTACAGATCATGCAAACATTTGCGTGGCTGGAATTGAACATGCAAACTTCTGCGTCTAAGGCCTTCGCCCACTGGGCCACAGAGGTTGAATATTTTCTTAGCTTACAAAAAAAAGAAACAAGCGTAAAAGTCAAGTACATTAAGTAATACTACACTAACAAATTATATTATTCCATTGGGAAAAATTCAAAGAAATGTTGTCACTGTCGCATCAATCATCAAAAAGGGTTGCTCGAGAAAGCACACCGGGTGAACGTTAGAGTTCGTTAACTGTTTTACACTAAAAATATTCATAAAACTCTAAAGTACTAAGTTTACTAACTCTAAGTTTAATCTGAGAGCACATCTGACGAGAAAATTCATCCAGACAATTTCAACATCAAAGAAAATTGCATCTACATGGACAGTCTTCCTTCAGTCAATTAATAATGAACTAGAAAAAAAGGATTGATTGGATAATTTCACCTCAGTATAACAATGAAAAGATTACTCCCTATAGGTATCATAGGTACATATTTCTGTAATGTTTAGTTCCGTCTTGTTTACAACATGTATGTAAAACATATGGGTTATATTTACGGTATCTACTACGAATACTCGTATTCCTGTAACTTTTATAGTTTCCAGTTAGCCTTAAATAGTGAAAGTTGCATCTATTTACGTGCCGTTCAGTGATATCTTGCAGTTCGACTGAACCATTAGTTGGAATAATAAACCCGTACCGTGCTTTTTACTGTATTCTGTTTCCGTGTTTTTCTCGAGTTGATATACGAGTTTTCTGGTGTTACTTGTATAGTGCAGTTGTGTAATGGCGGCCGAGATTTTGGTGAAAATTAACCACTGCCTTGTGGCATAGAAATAGTAACACTTTGCACCTACAGATGTGAATTTTTGCTGAAATTTAAAATATGAACGAGTTTATTCACGTTAGTTTCATGAGTAAAATTACTGAAACACAGAGACATCTGTAATAAAAACAATTATATTTTATAGTCCTAATTAATTTAATTAACTGTCAAATCGGAATGCGTAATGCGTGAATACAAGAAGCATGCAAAATTCCATCTAAATCAGGCAAGTAGACCCGAAATACGTAATAGTACGACACTCCGAAAACTTAACCCGAAACTACGTCAATGTGCCTGGCTGATCGGGAATAAACACGAACACCAGAGTTAGCAACAAAAAGCTTTGACGCAAATAGAAACGTGCGCATGTCAGCTAGTAAATATGATAAGTTTCACACTAAGGCATAAGGTGAGTGACTTATAGATCAGTTCCCGCGTCAGCCACCCTCGCATGACGTCGAGAACCTCTTCAAATTGTAAGTGAAATTCGCAAGGGTTGAGAAGGGTACTCGACCGCCTACTTTTGTGTCACCACATATCATAGTGAGGAAAATACTTTAGTAGTTTATTCTAATAAGAATATAGAAATATTATACTAGACTAGTCACCCCGCGCACAAACACTTTTTGCGAGGACCCGCCTCGTCAAGGGACCTCTGGTGAGTACGATTTTGTGCAATTTGGAGGTCAAGCCAGATCAAGCTGTATCACAGGTCCTGATTCTCAGATTTTTATAAATATAAGCTAGTTTTGAGTTAAAAAAAATGCTTTCGTGTTATAAAAAAATCAAAAATGTTGTTAAACGTAATCCGTGTAATAAAGCTTATTATAAAATATCTGATTATTTAGATGACAAAAAAGCTTGGGATGAAACTGCCTCCAACTCCCTCAAAACAATGTAATAGTTATTAATTAAGAACAATGACGTTAAAAAAATATAAGCCTATCAGAGATTCTTGCCAATTCTTCTATTTTTGGTGGCGTTACGAATTGGTTGTAAATTAAAAAAAATGACGATTCAAAGAATAAAGAGATTTTTACTTTTACTTTACTTTAAAAGTCCCATCAAAATTAATCGTTGACGGTTTCAATTTTTCTGCACTGTAGGATGTGGGTTAGAAGTACTTTCTATTGCAAATAGTTTCAATCTGCCAGGCAACCCGCGACAGCTAAATTTTTTGATTATCTTCAAATAACCGTTCAAGTAACACGGAAACGGTTGATCTTGTAATAACCTTTTTCTTATGAATCTGCTTTTATTTTTCTATTTATTTATAGCTAAGATCGACGCTAAAAGTATATTAGATTTGGATGTGCGAGCATATAAATAAGCGTATATACACCCGAATGCTTCTCTTCTATACACAACTTTAGTTCTAAAATTGTTGAATATACAATGAAAAACAGACTGAATACAAAAACTCGAGAGCGAGAACTCAATTGGAAACAATGTAATAAATGAAAAAAGTTATTCAATATGGACAGTTGTTTCATCGTTTGTATCGATACATATGCGAGTAAGCAAAATTTTTCCCTGTGCCGTTTTAAAAACCCGCTTCAGAATTATTTTTATTCTCTACTATCAAGTCAAAAGAGAGGATGAAAATACTTTCATCAGCATTGTATTTAAGTGTGTATTGTCGTCTAATCTGTTTATTTTTTAACTACACTAAATTCTTTGAATAAAAATAGTAATTAGTCCCCAGTATAGATGTATATAGTTTGGTATGCAATACTGATTGACCATGACTCCACAAGTCCACAGACAGATACATGGTTCTATGTAATATAATAATGCTGGACATTATTACAAAGCATCATGTAGCCCCTACCCTAACTGAGCAAAGCTTGTATTATGGAAACCACATGCACCACTACTTATTATACATTTTTTATGTATAATATAGACCGACATAGATATACAGACCTGCCCCCTTAGCATGCCGTTTTTATGTCTACGAAGATATTTTTATATTATTATTTTATTTTTATTTTTTTTATTCGTATTTTTCCTGATTTTGGGTCTCCCGACATCCCAAACATGCCTATTTTTTCCCCAAACGCTTATCTATTCTTTAGATAAAAGTATTTTGAACATTAAAATGTTGCTACATCAACAACCAAAAATAAGTTTTCTCTATTTTTTCGTCGACAAAACCTTGTCTACGGTTGCTGTACTAAGCCGGCTGAGACAAATATCGGTAGATAAGGTAAGCATTCGTCCCACTGCGCTCACTGCGCCACATATGTATTGAAAAAAGTTTTATGTGATGTACTAATAACTAGGCTAATGTATGCGGAAGCAAACTGCACCTAAACCATATTCCAGCCACTGAGTACTGCGGAATACTGCTGAATACTACAGTAATTCCAGCCACTGAGTACTGCTGAATACTGAAGTATGTGTGGTGTGACTTTGAGAGACAAGAGTGCAGAATAGTGTGATAAGAGAGAAATGTGGAGGAAATGAAGACATTGTGACAAGGATAGAAAGGTATGCCGAGGTGGTTTGGGCATGTAGAAACGATGGCTGAAAGAAGATTGACAAAAACAGTATGAGGTGTGTGAATGGGACAGTTGGAATGGGAATACCTCAACGTACGTTTTGCGATCAAATCGGAGATGTGCTGGAGAAAGGCCAGGTCAGGAGTACACTAAACCGACAAGCATGTATGAAGAATGTAATGAGATGAAGCAAAAGATGATTGAAGCAAAGGAGGTATACCAGGATCGTAGCAAGTGGAGGGAGAACCGTGGTCTCTGCCTACCCCTCTGGGAAAAAGGCGTGACTGTATGTATGTATGAGTACTGCCACATACAGCTGTAAATCACCTAGAATATATTGTAAGAGACTAGTGTATAGTCACGTCACGCTTCTTTGTTACACGCAACGCTCCGTATATTATTCGCATTTTTACCCGACTTTGTCCTCATATTTTTAATCTAGTCTCCCGAATCACAGAGGGTTGGCTGTGACGTGCCATTGTGAGGAGACGCTATCTTAATTAGACAGTGGTTTGTTTTTTTGATTAGATGTTTTGCGTTTTACGGAGTTTTTGTATTCAAAGCTGGCTCGGTACGATTATTTTTGATGATTCAGTCAAATTATTCTTGCTTTATTTTTCTTGTGATATCTATTGTACAATAACTTCCTAGTACTTGCATTGTATGTATGTAATGATTACAGTAATTTAGTAACTGTACGCCCAACACTACTCATTCTTTTTATTAATTCTTACCATAACAAAGAACAGAAGTAAAATAAACAATGACTCATAATCATAGCTTATTCGTAATTTGCCTCTGAAATTGCTACTTAGCTATCAAGTTGCAACCTTCGAATCTGAAGTACGGTGGTTCAAGCATGGACTTTAACCCTTCTCGTCTCAAATGATGAAACAAGCTAATAATATCACCAAACAAAGCATTCAGTTTAACTACACTAGGATTGATTCATGTGCCGTCTATATCACTCAGAGCCCAAAATCAAGTATAAGCAGAAAATATGATTTTTAGGGTTTCGTACGAAACGGGACACTATTACCAAGCCTCCACAAAAGAGCTTAGTCTTTATATCTTGTACGATGGTACGAAACCCTTCGTGTGAGAGTCCTTGACTGGATTTTTTTTCAATTACCGATTGAAAATACCAATTCTTAGTCGTAACGAATATTTCAGAAGGTATCGGAACCATCTCAGCTGCTACTCACTCACTGCACAACAAAGGCTGTCAATCACCCTCTTCCGGCAGCGCAATACTAACTCCAGTTTCCCGGAAAACCCGTCGCTTGTCGCGTCGCCACCGTCCCATCCGACGTTATCTGATCATTTTCCGTCAATATGAACATTATGAACACCCAGACCCTGGACCGTAGGCAGGCAACAAAGTAGACACAAAATATTCTAAAAATAACCACAGGAAAAGAGAATTTGTTTTGGAATATGGGCAGGACAGACTGCCAGAAATATATAGAAAGTCGTGTGGATTGAACGCCTTTCAGTTTCAGTACAGAACGAAATGTATAAACACATCAGTAGGGTGATCGGCTAACTCTGTTGCAAACAGAGATAGCCGATATATCCCTAACGGCTTCAAAAAGAGAGTTTCAAAGCTACCAAACCTGCTACCAAAGTCAGGAGAAAGGACAGATGAGTGTGCATCCAAAACGCCACCTCTATACCACTTATCCTCTCATAGTACACCTGATAGCGGATATAAAAAGGATCAAAAAAATCTGTAGGTGTCGCGTCGATGATCAATGTTTTTCGTTACAGGGCGAGGACTTTTAATGTCTATTCTACTACACCTTACCTTACGGTTCTCTAATAAAGACCACGAACAAGAAGACGAGACCTGTCATGCTAAGGATTTTGAGGGAATATCACGGGGATATAAATATTGCTAATGTTTAAAAATAAATATTACTCACAATTTTATCTCATTATTTAACCTTTGATTATGTAATTTAATTACAATGATAAGAGCTTATTAATGCCCATATACCTATTGTACCTACATTTTAAGCAAATAAATAAATGATAATGCTTATAAAAAGGTTGAAAATTATTATAAGATGGGCCAAAACACAAAGCAGGAGAAAATTAGCTGAACACGCTCTCACAAAATTCAACAAAGTAATTTGTAAAAGTTAATTACTTTAGCTCTTTCATGTTAAATTCAAACACCCACAATATTACGCCCAAATTAAGTAAAACCGAAATTCAGAACAGTAATTTAATGAATTTCGTATAAGTTCCCGTATTTCGAGTCATGTTATACGTCAACTATTTAAAAGGTTGATTGATATTAAATAAGTTTACAATACGAAATTCTGAAAATTATTGTAAAGGGATTGATGCTAGTTATTCCAAAGTACTGCTGGCGAAAGGCTGTTGGTAAAAGCCGGATGCGTCGAGCTGAGGTCAGGGCGCAATGGCACTGCTTTGGGTAGGCCTATGTCCAGCAGTGACCCTCTATAGGCTGATGATGATGATGACGATGATGATGATGACTCTAAAAGACCTACTCTGAAATTTGACATTAGCACATGCTTGTATAATCATCTCCATCATCATCAGCCAATAGCTGTCCACTGCTGGATATAAGCATACCCTAATGAGCGCCATTGCACTCTGTCCTCGGCTCGACGCATTAATGTATGAAATCACGCAGACACGAACTCAATTTTCATTGGACTTTTACAATTTTTGGCTCGCCTGGTGAAGTACTACTACCTCTATGCTTATTTCTGCCGTGATGCAGCAACTAACGAATGGGTTGAGATGAAAATTTGCACATATTTCTAGACTAGGAATGAGAAACGGACTACTTTTTACACGGGTAATACTCGAGCGAACGCAAAGCGCTCGTGGCGTCGTTTGTTGTTCTTAGCAGATCATCTTGGTTACTGCCCAGTCACTACTGATCTTTTTTCAGTGCTGTAATTGTATGGGCCAAATAAAGTTAATCTAACTATCTACTTGGATTAGTTGCATTTAAACCTGAGCGCTTCCGTGCTTCGGAAAGCACGAAGCTTGCTCCCGGCTTTTTCAATCGCTAAGCCATATCGGAGGTTTTCAAGCGGCCTAAAATCTCCGACACTAGTCGTAGTTGGCCACTAGCTCATACGAAGAAGGAAGGACGCGAGTGATGCCGCGGGTGCAAAGCTAGTATTGCTTATATAGTCGATCATCCGTGCCCTTACAAACGGCTATAAGATCGACGTGCCGCCCCATACAAGGCATGAGTGCTTGAAAGAACATTATTTGGTATGCAAAGAGGCGTCGTTGAGGGTATCATGTCGACGACCTGTACGTCTCGTGCTGATGAAAAAGTTATAGGTTCTGAATTATGATTTGAAAAATTAGTTTGTCTAGCATATGGTATTAGCCTTATACCTTATACTATAAGGTATTGAGTTTTAAATGTGCGTATGGATGTTCTAAAGTAGTGAATACGGAGTGGACGGCTGATAGGAATGAATGGAGAAAGAAAACATGTGTCGACCCCACCTAGAATGGGATAAGGGCAAACGAAAGATGATGTATAAATAAATAAATAATACAGTAATCTGTAAAAAGCAGATGGGTAAATTATTTATACTACACCTGCTCGGAAAGTACCTTGATACTTTATCAAATTTACGGTAGAAAGTACGTCATTGCATATCGAACAAATATGCGGGGAGAAAACGCATCTGAGCGGGAGAGAAAAGTGTATAAAAATCCATTTCTTACGTGGTTTTTGTTTTTTAATTTTGGGTAAGACTATGCGCTGGTAACCTAAATATCAAAAGCCAAAAAGTTTTTACAGTGAGTTTTTATCTCCAAGTTCGCAAAATGACACTGGCCACTAGCTAAAAAAAAAGCACTGGCTAGTCAAAGTCAAAGTAAGTCAAAGTCAAAGTCAAAGTCAAAGTCAAAGTCAAAGTCAAGTTAGTTTTTCATTTTCCTCGTAGGTGTAGTATAAAGCACTATGTATCACTCGAGAGAAAGTGCGATTCCCGATCTTGGGTGTTTTAAAGCCCTCGCCTACGGCTCGGGCTTCAAACGACACCCTCGACGGTAATCGGTCACTTTCTCCTCTCGGTGAACAATGTACTATTACACTACTTACTAATAAAAGCAGAGATATTCTACCCTTAGAACTATTTCACTAGCAGTTAGTTGGTAGGTAGGTGGTAAATACTAGGTGATAGAGTAAGGAGAGATTTAGGTGGGTATATAACCAATTAAAAAGAGACTTTCAGTATCCGGTAGTCAGGAAAAGCGCAGCCTTCTTTGGAGTATGTTGAGTGCGATGAGATATTCCTTAGTTATATTTTTGCATAATAGTTACTTTTTAGCTTAGAATTATGGAAAAGAATAGACTTCTTCTGCGTATGAACTGGGGCCAGCACTGGTTTCCAAGTGTTTAGGCCGCCAGAAGGCCTGCGATGTGGCTAAGATATAGTGACAATCACGCGAAACTTTGTGTTAGTATGTTTGTAGCCACTCAACTCAGTAATGGCTGAACTTATTTGTAACTTGGACTTAGTACATACATCATTTAGAACCTGGAATAACTATAGACCTTTTCTATTAGGGTATAAACAAAAGCTGCGAGTGGAAGGCTCGAACACTATATTGGCTAAAAATAAACCATTTGATTAAGTTCATGAAGGCATTCTATTGCACAGATAATTAATTTCTATGAATAGAACCAACCATTATAAACGGTTTTTATTTATTGAGCAGCTTTAGTTTCTTTTAAAGCCTTGAACGCCCTGTAATTAATAAAATATCCATCAAAACAAGATAATTAGTGGGTATTCGAGAGGTAATTTTAGAATGAAAGACAAATTACAGGACAGAATTCGTAAGAATTCTTTTTAATATCTTTTGACTTTTTTTACTGCGTATCATAAATTTTATCAAAACAAAGTTGAACTTGAGTGATTCAACAACATTTAATCTCAATTATGTATAATTTTTGAATTACTTATTTATTAATTATATTAATTTAATATATTAAAATCTTTGGTGTATTTATTTTGATATATCTCTGGTAGAGATACTTAGAGTGATTCAACCATATTTAACGTTTTGCTAAATTTTCGAATTAAATTCGAAAAACAAGGCAAAATTAAAAGTATTATTTTTTAATATCTTGCAGACCCTATCCTTAGATTTCTCTGCGTATCCTACCAAGAGTGATTTAACCACATTCAATTTCAACTTTGCTAATTCTAAACTTTGGCTCAGTTTAAATGACTTACTTGGTTACTTGGGTGGTTGGTTTGGTACCAACTTGGTACTATACTAACCAAACAGGCTTATAACAAAAGGGTTTCACCAAATCATATCACAATAGTGAAACGGTAAATAGAGTTAATACTCTATTTACTGTTTACTGTTATCACATAATTGTGATAGACAGAAAATCATACGTCAAAACTAGAAAAAATATCTTAGAACCTGCCTACTTTAAAAGATAAAGCTAATTATTTCGATATACAAAATATACAAATTCAAGGAAGTAGATCTGGGAATTCTCGCTACGTTTGTAATTTAAATTAGAAACATATCGAGTTAAATTTACTTAAAATATAAAAGCGTATAAAATAAATAATTTGGTACGTTTCATCGCGCAAGCAAGCCAGCCAATTTACCTAAATAACTGACACCACAAATCAGTACTACGAGAGTAATTATTAATTAGGGCACCATAAAACAGTAGGATATTTAGAAGATGTATTTTCATTCTTTCCATATGAAAGGCAAAGTACCATCGCTCAAAACAGCCAATACCTAAACAATCGACCACCACACTCCGCAGTCGAAAGTACTAGAGCAACATAAAATAGTAAATGTATAATAACTAGTAAATGTATTTTCGTTCTTTCCATATCAAAGCAATGGACGACCATCCATCAAAACACAGCCAATGCCTAAACAATCGACCACTACAACTCCGTAAGTCCGTACTATGAAAGTACCCGGGCAACATAAAAGCGAAGGAGGCTGGCACCGCGCCAAGTCGAGACGCGTTAACATAATTACATGAACACATTAGCATAGTAACTATAACTTATACTGCGACTTACTCATACAATATGCACAGCTTCCTCTCACCTTGCTTACCGTAAACGTGTTTATTAAGCCCCTTTATTACAAGGCATTAAGGACGATATCGATTGCGTCATAGCCATTGGAATTACTGAATAAAGAAAGGAAGGTACAATGGCGGTCGACATTGACCTTACATTTTTTGCGTGGTGATGGAATTTTTAAGACATTTCCTACTCAAACTATTTACTCTCATAAATACAGAAATTAAGATTTTCGTTTACTATTTATTTTGTATAACGCCGATTTTATTAGTAATGATTTTGGCAATAACCATAGACCTAAATTGATTTAAATTTCAAGCGTAGAAAATCTTTATTACATACAAGCCTTGACATGGAACCTTGCTGTTATTACAACCAACCAAACAAAAATAAATTTCCTCCATTATGGCAATTTTAAAACGTTCTCTCATAAAAAATAAACGAGGGCATATTGAGGTGAATCGTTTTAGAGTTTACCTATTTTACGCAAGCTATTTTCATCATACAGAGACAAGATTAAAACGTCCAACGGAAAAATTTGGATTTTTTGTGACTTCTTTTTTATGAATTTCGATCTAATTAAGATAATTTTATCTTTATATCTTAACTTTACGGGCATATTTTTATAAAAACCTCATTAAAACTTAAACGATTTATAATCAAAAGTACCAGGGCGACAGCAGAGTGCAGGAAGTTGGCGAGCCTCCAGCTACCGTTTGCGATATCAGCCTATCGGGCGTCATTTTACGCGAATAAGCTCATTCATTATCATGTATGATGGCCTAGTTTAGCATTTGACTTATTGTTTCATCAGATATAGGTACCGCACGGGCATGAGTTTAAAGGCGTGAGCAAAATAGTGGGGATACTGCGCAGAACAAGTAGACCAAAAGTAGACCAAACAGTCCATATAAAATATATTAATATAGTAAAGTGTGTTCTGCGCATTTAAGGTCAAACTTATTAATCCGTGCCACTATATAGCTGTACTATACTATAAGGTCAGTCAAATACATCGTTGTGTTTTTAAATAGCGTTACGCAAGGATTCAGATCGAGCATTCTGCCATCAAATAAGAATTTAAACCGCATTCATACGTACATGATTCAATTTGGGTCGATCAAATACTACTCACAATTTTTGATCAAAACAATCGATTTCTACAATGAAAAACTGATATTTACGCGGCCACTGAAAACGCCAAAGATGTCGCTTCTGGGAACGTACGAACGGGCACATTGAGTCTTTTCTTTTTCTATATTATCGACACGAAGAAGAAGAACGAAAAACTATAAATTCGAAAAGTCAAACAATTGTTGTTGTTCTTCAGGGTAGATTAACTCACTTTCATGATAAGATAACATACGAATTCAAACTCACCGTGTACAATGGTAACAAGAGTGCCGGCCATTATTCACTACAGAAGTGATCTGTCAGCGGCGATTTTGGACGATTCGCGAACTAAATTGGATAATGTGTCTGTCGTTTGAAAGTCATGAGTTCTGGTTGTTCCCAGTAATATTTAAGATATATACTAGTTATATCAAGGTAAAATTTTGATTTATTACGTCTCTCTCTCTCTCTCTGGCTTCTCTCACTTCTCACTTTTTGTTTCGTGTTCACACAAGATAGGTTCCATTCAATCATCAACAACAACATCATCATCATCCACATCATCTCCCTTTTCTCACGGGGCCGGCACAACATATTCTTCTATTTTCCTCCATCAGTCGTCATTTCAAAACATTATGTTGAAAAAAATGAAATTTACACGCGTTACATCGGTGAAAGCACCCACGGCGTTTCGACTCATTTAGAGAGCCTTTATCAACACACACTTTTCTTACTCGTATAATTTTTCTCTGACCTTCCTCTACCTCTCTTATTATATGACTAATGGGACGGCCCATTGAATAACGCAACCAAATGCCATCAAATCGTGTCCCAACAAAAGGTTGCACGATGTAGCGTCACATTTGCCGTAGGGTGTAGGGTGATCATAAAGTTTTGTTATTCTAATCTGCATGCTCAAGAATTCAGATGCGACACGACGAATACTTTCAATTTCGACCAAAATCCTACCCATCGAAGATTTGACAAAACTCCTACCGACGTACCTTACGCTGTATCAAAAGATGAAAATTACGATCTTAAATTTTCTGTCGTAAAGTTCGTTCGGATTAAACATAAAGTTATTCAACCTGACCTGTGAAACAGGAGCTTATCACAAAATTCTAATTAAAGGTCCCGGCAAAACTTTTGGCGTAAAATCTTTCGAAAATTCGCTTTCGACAATAGGATGATTAAATGGGGCGAATTTTCTTTGAAACGATTAAGAAATCAGAGTTCTTATGAATTATAAATGCTAAGTGGGAATTTCTATGAAAAATTTATTTGAATCTGTCAGACTTTTTTATGTTATGGGCAAGCTCTTGACACAGAGGTTTGATAAATGTTGAGTTTATGTTTGTAAAACTATACATTTATTTGTATTACTAATAATGTTACACTCGACTTTTCTTTTTCTTCGTTTTGATTGTATACTTTACACTTACACTTTTCACTTTCGTTGTTTCCTAAGCAAATTCAAATTCAAATTTATTCTCATTTATTTTCTATAGCGAAAGGATAAAAATCATTCTCTCTCAAACAATTTAATGGTGTGGTTATAAGTTACAACCCATTTCATCATTTATTGTTTGTGAATCCAGGTAAGTGTTAGCGAACTCTTCGACTTCTTGCAATCCTTTATAATACTCCATCATATTGTAAACCTTTTCTAGGTGCATTTAGGATCTATTCGATTGAGCATCGACACAATTGTTAAACAGAGCGTTAACGAGCGGTCGCACGTCCGATTCTGTCGCATGTAGGAACACTGTCTAGCGGACAGAGGGATATGTGCTCTGATCAATGTTGATAGAGTCACAATCTCCTAAGCAATTTAAGTTTTCCATGTTGGAGCATTATACAGGAGTATAGATTCTGGGCAGTGGTTACAGTTTAGTAATTGACACGTTAATGTACTCTAGTTCAGGGACATTTACATAAATGAATGCTGGAAACGGCCGGACCGTTTCCAGTAAATGTTAGATTTTGCACAAACAAAATCGTCGCGTCTCGGCAAAAGTAGTGTAGCTTCGTATAGGACGCCATTCGTCAGGTGGAGTGTCGATCTGCAAAAACCTGCTGGCAGAAGCTGGTTCCGTTACGCTGGGTATAAGGCGCAAAACTGCTTCTTAAGGGTGGCCTTACGTCCAACAGTGTCCACTGTTTAAAAGCTGATGGTGAAGATCATAAATTATGCTCGACAAATTTATTTAATATATATACGTTTTAAGATTCATAACAAGTCAACGTAGCAAAACTACTTGTAAACAAACCACTCCAAACTTACCTCGGACTCGATACACGTTCCCAACTTCCAAACTAACGAACCAAACGCAATAGCTTTTCTAGCATTTTTTTCTCCTTTTTGTGGTAATGACCGCCCGCTGTTCACAGTACAATTTACCGAGTCTATTTGTACGAAATACGATTTCGATTTCAAATTGCAAAAGCAATAACTATAGCATGTAACTTTTTTTTATTCGGTGATATACAATTTAAAAATCGGATAAGATTTTTAAATTGTATTCTCTTAAATAAATAAATAATGCTGGACGCTATGACACAGCATCATATAGCCTCAAACTAAGAAGAGCTCGTATTATGGGAACCACATTACTGATAAACTACTTGAATACATTTTTTGTAAATACATACATATTATACATAGTAAACACCCAGACCCGAGAAAAATATTTGCAGATCATACAAACATTTGTCTCGAGGTGGGAATTGAACCCGTAACCTTCTACGTCTCAGGCAGGCCTCCGCCCACTTCGTCACAGAGGCCGTCTTTTTTTAGTTGGATTTTTAATAATACGATACGACCTATGCTCACCCGTTTTCGTTATGAATCGGTCACATGGTACCCGAATAAAAGCCTTTAATGTTCTACTAGTGTAGAACTACAAATATCCAGAACTGCAGTTCAATCCCTTCAGGACTTATATTGGGACTAAACGTTAAAAAGCGTGAATAAAGAACAAACATATATGTTCATATGTTCAGATTTCATTCCCAAGAGTTACTTTTTATTATGTTAGTAGGATTCGACTAATATAGATACGTTTATAGTTATCTAAAGAGGTCCATTCATGCTCTTAGAAAGTGTATATAAATCTCAATGGTGTGTTAACACAGACAAGCAGGACCGATGAATTTCAAAGGAGTAGACGAGGCTGAATACCATTGGATAAGATGAGTGATATGAAAGTTGGTTCTGAATAGATTGGTTGCATGAATAACTCACTAAAGACAATTTCGTTTCGTATTAAAATGTTGAAGTCTTTGTGCACCAATAATAATAGACATGACCGAGACTAATTTCTATGGGATTTATATCTGAACTCAATAAAACAGGACAACGTCTGTCGGGTCAGCTAGTTATATTATATGCAAATAAATAATGCTGGACATTATCACACAGCATCATAACTTAACCTAAAGACCCAAACTTAGCAGAGCCTGTATTGTCGAAACCACATGACTGATTTATTAGGTACCTATACCTACTTATATTTTTCATACATAATACATTAAAGTTCTTTGTGAAGGGCTCATCTGGGGAAGGACTACCACCATGCCTATTTGTGCCGTGAAGCAGCATTGCTGTGTTTCGGTTTGAAGGTTATGGGTGCCGGTGAAATTACAGGCCGCAAATGGACTCCGGGCGTTGCATCATAGGGCACAGTTCAAACATCGATGCAATGCTTTGTTATAAGTAATGGTTACCCCTTAAAATCAGGTGGGTCAAGTTATATTAAAAAAAAAATAACACCCAGAGACAAATATTTGCAGAACATACAAACATGGCTCGCGGAGGAAATCGACAACCTTCTGCATCTCAAGCGGTCGCTCACTGTGCACACAAAGATCGTCAAATAACGGAAACCGTTTTCGATTTCTCATAGAGCTTGATCAATCGCCCACCCCATTAGCTCGAATCGACTGTAGGTACGTTTTTTCTTGATCACGCTCGACTTGCGTCCTCAGGAACGAGGTCAATCCGCAGCGTTTCCTTGACGATTGTCATCAGTCAACTCACTTCCTACGATGCTGGAATTGTGTCTTGGGTGCGCCGTTTTTATTGGAGTTCGTTGCTGATTGGAGACTACTTTTTGCGTCTACTGGTAACGCAATGGGCATAATGCTGAGTCGGGGTCTATTTGCTTCTAGTACGCACACAATACCTATGTATTCAAAGTGTTCTTTTGTCTAAGTAATTTAATTGTTATTTTAAATGTATTTGTGAGCTATTTTTTGGTAATTAAATAAATTGTCTATTTCATATTTTGTTTGACAGTTTGTTGGTATGTGATAGAGACAATTTTGTATTCGTTAAACTGATTACAGTAAAAATGTCTTAAAAGCTATGCTAGTTTTGTCTCGTTCGTTCCGAGTTAAGTGAGGGTGGGCTTGTACGAAGTTCATATGTGAGGGTTTGTAAAATGCACAAAACAGATGGTAAATAATTTACTCAGCAAACTTAAAAATACATTGTTACATTGTTTATGATATTGATTCTTGAATTTGAATTATTTGGCATTTTGAATATATTACAGTGTATCTTTGACCTAACATACTAACATACAAACAATCGTTTGCATTTATACTATTAGTGAGATTGTATGGCTCAATACCACTTACGATTGGGAAATGGAGCAAAACCGCAACCAGATCTCGGCACTTTGTTAACCCAAAGCATTTCGACTGAGTCTTTTACATATATAAAGGATCCAAAAGCCAGACTGTTTTGCCCAGAGCCATTTTAGTTTCACTGCTGAATGGACAAACGATGGACCGACATTTAACTAATGGAAAGAGAAAATGGTGGAACGGAGATGAGAATTGCGTAATACAAGGGCAAAAGGAACATTACAGGAGATATATCTTTGTATGTTATTCATTAGATACTTGGAACGCTTGTTATTTCCCTCATTTTAAGGGATTTTGGTAAATTCTTGAATCAACATCATCAACATTAACCTATAGCAGTCTACTGCTGGACATAGGCCTCACCCAATGAGCACCATTGCGCCCTGTCCTTAGCTCGACGCATGCAGCTTCTGCTAGCAGCCTTTCGCACTCGCCACTTCACCTAGCCACAGGGCGACCTACACTACGCTTGCAGAGACGCGATCTCTACTTAAGAACTAGTTTACCCCAACGGTTCATGACAGATATGGCCAGTGAATTCTTACAAGGAATTATTTTACGCTATAAGATGTGAGGATGGATTTCAAATGTCCAGGACATTGGTCAGTATACATTTGGGGAAGTTATATGGTAATCAAATCCATACAATAGCTTCTGAACTGCAAGACGCGGGTTCGATTCCAACCCAGGATAAACATTTGTGTGGTAAAGATGGTTTGTTCTGTGGCTGGGTATTACAAGAGTATTTATGTATTTATCAGTCTCTCGTACCCATAGTATAGGCTCTGCCTAGTTTGCGATAAGTTGACCATGTGTAAAATGTGTTATATATGTATTTATTTATCGCAACATCGTTAACATCGCTCCGCGACAGATTACAAATAGCATTAACACAGCCAAGAACAAAATACTCATTTCATTTACATTCACGGATAAAACACAACGCACCAAGAATGTTAATTTAAACATAAACAATAAAGTAAATGAAATCGTTCACAAACCAGGAAACGTATCTAAAATTAGAACAGAAAAAGAATAATATTTACAAGTGGCAACGAATTTAACCTGCAACGTATATACGAAACGTAGCGGAGGTGACTAAGAATGACATAAAATTCAAAATAGCCAACGTTCCGCACAAATCCAAGAATATGATGACCTTGAATATTTAATATTTTAAGCGCTCGATCTATAAAAACATTTCTCCAGGATTAATCATGGCATAATTTACGAGACACGTGAAAACACATTTGAGATGAGATTAATGAGATTTGAGATGAGACGTTTTCCAGCTGGAAAATGTCGTTTACCCAAACAATCTGCTTAGCTTGTCAGCACAAAATTAGCTACTAAACTTCCACAACCCATGCATAAAACAGCAAATCACACAAACATTATAAATGCGATGGTGAGTTTGTGAGTATGTGTGTTAGTATGTTTGTTTCCTTCCTACCCAACTTCGTAAAGTCTTTACGGAATTGGATGAAACTTGGGATATACAACACATTTTTAGGCTGGGCTATGCCGTAATCAGTCAGCCACCAGAGTCCCCTTTGTTAGTTAGCAATGTAAACCACAGGCAGATGAGGTTGGCTTGGGTTCCAAAGTTGGGGGTTGAAACCCCTTACCCTACACAAGACCTAAGAGCCGACAATCAAATCAGACATTCAGAAATTGAAAATCAATATTCAAACGACTAGCACTGTCAAGTCCAATAAGCTAATTCACTTTTGCTATCAGACAAGCAAAGGCTACATAAAACCCAATCATAGTTTTACAAGAACTTGAATTCTGAAGCTTTAGGAATACAGTCCAAATTGCAATTTAGACAAGGAGCCAGAACGTCTGCATGTTAGTAACCGGGAAATTGCCGACGCCGGTATACGATTAGCCGTGCCAACGATCATGAATGTGATTATACGACGAAATTAACCATTTACCAACGATTTTAAGTAACATAGGTGGAGCAGAAAATGTTACTTTTTAATGTTTACTTTTGTCGGCAACTTCTAAAGGGCGAATAATGGTGAAAAGATTTTCTAATTAAACCGTGTTTATAAGGCTCATTATCCTTGTTTATTAATGTAAAATATATATATAATGTAAAAGCAATGTAATAAATATCGAATACGATGACGGCGACCCTAGTTATTTTTTGTCTCTAAAGTGGGCCCTAATATGACTGGCCAGACTAAATTAGATTTTAAATACATATACCTATCACATGAGTTACAATAAAGTTGACCTGCACAATTGTAAGTATATGTAAGAGCTTATACTCCAGTCATTTGATATTATTATCTGGAAAGTTTTCCAGGAGTTTTGAAAATGGGTAATTTTAAGAATTGATGTGCTTTTTCCGAATTTCAACTTTACCACCTCGTAGTTTTGCCGAACGCGTCGCCATATTGGAAAAATGGCGCCCAAAAGTAGATTTTTGACAATATCTCCTTTGCGACTCATTTCACGATAAAAACTTATACTACAAAATAAAACTAGAGAAAATTTCTTACAATTTATGTTATAACCCTTTTTTTTCGTAAAATCCATAATCGTAAGAGTATAGCATCACTATGATTGAAGCTCGTATAAGAAAACTATTCAATATCAATAGGAATTCATCATTCTGATCACAAAATTGGCAAACCCCAAGTGAATAAATCCATAAACAAACATCATGATTCACATAAGACAAATAGCCAAACCTGTCGACCCGAAGTAACGCGAGATAGATTTCCGTCTTTCTCATATAAATATTTTTTCTGTTGCAAGGCAGCAAGCGATCGTGAGTCGTGGGAGGAGATGGGGAAGGCCTTTGCCTTGCGTTGGCAAAGCAAATTAAGTTACTTTGAAATATATATTTCTTAAAGTTAAAGATTAAGTTATATTAATATGAATTAAATAATGTTCTTTTAATGGCTGTGGACATAATTATTAATTTATCAACGGGATATTTATTTTTATTGTTTTTTCCCGTTATTTCGATGCATTTGTATGCGCCATAATCACGGAAAGAATTCTCGGGCAAAACTCACAAATCATTGTAAATATCCTGTTTATATTAATAAGTATGTTTATTTTTTTTACTTAATCGTTTATTTTTGGAGTCAACACAGTCGAGAAAATTAGATTCCACGAGGCAATATCAACTAGGTAATTAGTAATTACTATACTTGTTGCTTTTCTTCCATTTCGTGGTAGCCACGCGAAGAACGACGTAACTTTATAAATTAACTTCGAACTTATATAATAAAAGAAATGTTGTATCCTCCACTATCCGTCTGAGCTCTCTCACCCCTATACCTTATCTGGTACTGGTATGTAACAGAATGTTTTGTGTTCGTCTCCATTGAAAGACTTGTCGGATAGTGTATTGTCTGTTTATCATCACGCAACATTTTGCCGTCCATTGTGAAACATTAATATCGGCATACGATACGCCCTGTTATTGTTTGCTTTGCTAAGGTCGGAGTTTACGTTTTGATCGCTTAATAATTTCCAAAATATTATAAAGTTTTTTGTTGCATACTATATTTCAAACATCACTTTTAATAAAATACAGAAGCGCTCGTGACGTTGCTTACTTCGGCAATCCGCCCGGTCATTACTTGTATAGGTGGTTTAGTGGCATTTGGCATAGTGATCTGAGCTCTTCCATACATCGGAAGGTACCGAATGTTGGTCCCATTTTTTCAGTTGTTAAGTCATATCGGAGGCTTTCAGCCGGCTTAGAAACTTCGACACCAGCGCAGAAAAGCTCATACGACGAAGGAAGGAAGGAAAGAATCAATTATTCATTGCCATTAAGGACATTGTGGAATTTTGATGTTGAATGAAGCGTAATTGTGTACTCCAATAACAGGATCGAAGAACTATTTACGTACTTATTTAACCTAAAGTTCACAGACTCTAAATTGAATAAAATTGAGAAATTGCAAGCATTGACCAAATTCAATTCGAAAGCACTTTTGGTGGTGCAGACTTCAAATTGTGAAAATAAGAGGAGGGGGAACCAGCGGACGCGTTGGGATGCTAAATTCATATTTATGTGTCCGGTTGGCCATTCAAGGAACCGTTATTGTAGTTTACAGTGTTGAAGACAGATTGAATAATACTGCTAGCTCAAAGTAACAAAGCACTTCTTAACTTACATAATAAAGGATCTACTTATCGTATGAGCTTGTGGTCAGCGCAAATTTAAGGCCACCCAAAGACCTCTGACATAAAAGATAAGACATATTAATCTGAGATTGATTCGTAGTGATTACAAAATGAAACAGGATCGATTATAGCGCAAAGTCAACCGAAACCTATAGTAAACATGTAATTGTATCACTATCACTGCATATTATAAAACAAAGTCCTCCGCCGCGTCTGTCTGTGTGTTCGCGATAAACTCAAAAACTACTAGATGTATTTACATGCGGTTTTCACCAATAGACAGAGTGATTCACTAGGAAGGTTTAGGTGTATGATTTGCTAAGGTTTTGTGTAAATTGGTTGAAATATTTATTTTATTTCAAGCCACTGGGAGCTTTCATCCAAAACGCCTTCGTAATGACTTTGAGATAGAACAAAACAAAGCCACGACAGAAATAACGTGTAGGTATAATATGCTCTACTACCCGTGCGAAACCGGGACGGGTTGTTAGTTAAATCATAAATTGCAGCGAACTTACAGGGCACTAGGGTACTTAACTATAAGCTACCTATACTTAAACACCTAAGCCAATTTGTATGCGTTCGCAATAAAATAATCTAAATAGATCATTGTCACAAAAAATAACATTTCCCAACACAAAGAATAATCGAATGAATAATTCTAGCAAACATACAAATGATATAAAACAGTAACTCACCACTTTACCATTCATCGCTATCCATCCATCAATGGAAACCAAACTCAATGATGATGTCATCCAAATAGATGACATGAATAACTCAGCTATTAACGACGTTCAATTACACAAGCTCATAAAAGGTACTTTTATAATTGAAGTTGATAGTGATGAAGAAGCCTTTGTAATAAGAAAGTATTCACGTGACGATAAAAATATAAAGAACAAATAAGACGTATCAGACAGCGATGACCTACAAGATATAGAATTATAATATTCTCTGTCTGAGCCTAAATCACAAAATAACTCAAAGACCCGTGTCAAAATAAACGAAACTACAACATTAAATCCCATACAAATAGACCTAAATCCAGTCAGAATGAAAGTCTAGAACGTAAAAAGGATTCAATAGTGCTGAAAACCAAGCAGTTTAGGGTCGCATCAAAAGAAATTCAATTTGTCTCAACGGGGACAAAACTGTTGTTTACACGTTCAGCGGTTGTAACCCCGGCTAGAGTTAAGGCGAGACAACTGGATAAAAAAATATAAATTTTACGAAGAATGTATGTATTATTCGGACATTTATTATGAGCGGATGATGCTTCGATCCTAATAAGGTGTAGTTAAATAGCAACCGACTCACCACACCCGCCTATATCCGTCCACTGCTGGATATATACTAGCGCAGGGTTGAGGCGAGTGGCATAGTCAAAAGGCCTACGCCCAGCAGTGGTTCGAGAATGGCTGATGATGATGAGATTTAGGAATAAAGATACAATTTACACTTTGGGAAAGTAAAATACGCTCAGATTAAAATTATATAACTGCTAGCATTATAGCTTCTAACTATATAACTGCTAGCATAGCTAAATGATGTCTAAAGGAAAAAGTATCTTCTAAGCGTTGTGAGAAATATTCATTCATTGTGTATGCAATACTATTACTCTTAAGGGACTACTCACACTTATTCAGCTCGATTCAGCTTTTGTCCATAGAAAACAACTATTTTGTATGGATACGTGTACGCATCCATTCAGCTTTCCGCGTCTATTCTCCTTTCGCGGCAAACCAGTATAAAATGAGGATAAATGTGTTTTTATCATGCAAATGCGTTCAGCGCTGTTCCGCCGCGTTCAGTTCTGTTCCGCCGCATTCACCGTCGAACGCGGCGGAACAGCTCAGAGGGCTTACCACAGGTTTTGATAGTTATCGAAAACTTTATAAGTTTCGGTATCTTTGCATACATTTTCGTAGTTCATACACGTTTCCCTAGAGGCGCTGTACTGAAAATGTATGGAAAGATACCGAAACTTAAAAAGTTTTCGTAAACTATAAAAACCTGTGGTAAGCCCTCAGGGATGTTTCGCGACTCCTTGTCGACAAGTTGCGACCTGTAGGCTCCCCGCAGACGACCGACTGTCTGTAGGACAGAAAATCGGACAATTACGGATGGGACGTCATACCAACCAGGAAGAAAGAGCGAATACCAACCAGGTTGGATTTACGAAGGAAGTAAGGCCTAAAGAGCTAAAATGGTTTGAATTAGATTGTACGTATTGATATAAGTATTTTATGTGCTATTACTTTTTTTCGAAAAGTTCATAGTTTTGGAGTTATGGCACTTTGCCATTTATCAATGCGTCTCTTTAAGGCCTTACTTTCTGAATCCAGAAAACGAAATACTCATACATATTTGAAACTGCTATGAACTTTACGAAAAAAAGTAATAGAACATAAATACTTATATAAAAACGTACAATCTAATTCCAACCATTTTCCAATCCAATTCTAACCATTTTAGCTCTTAAGGCCTTACTTCCTCCGTAAATCCAACCTGGTTGAAATATGCTCTGTCCATGATGTCTTATCCCTAACTGTCCTACGAAAAATCGGTTGTAAAGTCGGTCGTCTGCGGGGAGCCTAACCGTCTTCGCAGCATATTCAGCGTCGTACGGAGTAGAAAGAAGCGTTTCAGCGAAGATAGCACGCTATGACGGCTTTTCTCATTCTTACGACTCCGTACGCGGCTGATAGAAGCAGAGCTTTATAAGTGTGACCAAAATCGTTCAGCGAAACGCGAATGGAGCTGAATAAGTGTGAGTAGTCCCTAAAGTATACAATATAAAGTATATCCATGTACTCTTAAATTCCGTGCAGTAAGCAAGAAAACACAAGCTCCTGAATCTGTAAAATGCAATATGCACCATTCCATCATCTCAAATAAAAGTTGCATCACAACCATTCCGCTGCCTGAACTTTTCTCATCACGTCCGATGGCAAACAGTAAATATAGACAGTTACCCCCAGGGGTGGATAGAACATAAACATGTTCAGTTTACTGCGAGCACGTGTGGTCGCTATACAGTTAAACACCAAAACCAAATTGAGAAAACTGAAAAATTCCGAGTCTTTTGTATATTTAAAAAAAACAAAGGATATCTTTAACTTAAGTTTTCGATACATCATATCCTATCACTTAAATCACATAATATTATATAACAAACTTCGGTGATTCTTGACTATATAATTGCGACATTTCCGACTATGAATGAATGAGGGTCATACAAAACCGGACAGGAATGATTTTGCCGTCATCATACGTAGTCAGTTTAACATAATAATACAAAAATCGCGGATGGCAAATTTTTGCCTTCTTGAAAGGAATTTTATCCTTATCCGATCCCTTCGCTATTCAGAACAGAATGGTCCTTCCATTATCAAAATTTCAAGACATCCCGAAAGCGGATTACGGTATAGGTATTTATTCACGTGAAAAAAACCCTCACATCCTTTTACATAAATGCTTCGTGTATTAGGGGTTTATTTGTGTTTTTTTTTTGGTACAGTCAAAAATTGCCTTTTATAGTCACTATGAACGGCATTAAGAGCACATTTGCAGTGTTAATTGATGTAGGTATGTACAAGTAAGAAGTGTAGTTTGCTTCTTGTTTGTGACCAGTACAATCTCGGAGTCTTCAAATCCAGTTAATCAGTTCATTCTAGGCAAGTGTGCTCCATGTTAGATCACATCTTCACCTGTTTCAGGTGTGATAGGGGTCAAACACTTGGAAATTTTATTTTAAAAAAATTGGCTGACTAAGCTCATTGAGCATATTCATATACTAGCTAGACGATGCATTGAATAGAAGTGTTTACACTCGCCCAATGCGGTGCTCAGTGGTTAGCATCGAATCACTGGATCCGAAAAACCAGCCCTATACAATCCTTTGTGTTGTACAACGTGACTGCGACACCTTCATATATCTTTACTGGGGACATAATCCATCTCATTCCAACCATCCGGCTGAAAAGAGATAGACGTTTTAGATACTATGCAAATAGTCTGAGCACTTGAAAGATGCTTTAGTTCCACTAACGATGTGGGGGTGACGTTGTAAATTTGCACTCGTAAGCCTGTCTGGGCTATGGTAGTTGATAACAGGCGTACGGCAGTTAACGAACTAGGGGATAGATAGGGGGGTAGTTCATTATTTTCTTTTCAGTTCTTTATGTAGCATACAACTCACTCCTGTTTCCGGGATAAACAATACCGTTTCTTGTTTCAACCTGCTACGATGATGACAAAGTTAAATTTGAATTATGAGGAAAGAATTCATGTGTTTGTTTCCTGGCTATATCTACGAGCTGATTCTTAGCGGTAAGAACAGGATTAACTTACAAATCAAAATATTGCTAAATTAATAATTTTGATATTGACGCTAAATTAAACTGTTTTGACATTCAGCTTGCAACCTATAACGGGGTAAGCTAACTCCTGGCAAGTGGATAGGTACCGAATGTTATGTTTGGACTTGCCAATATGGTCCTACATTATTCTTTTTATGAGCTAGTGGCTAATTCTGGGATTGGAGTTTTTCAGGAGATTATAAGTTTACGTTGAAATGAAATGCCTAAAGTCCTTTGAACCCTTTCAGCGTGTGGTGAAATTCACGAACTACAACCAGTTCAAGTTAATCCATGATATCTTCGTCTAATAACCAGTCTTGTGTTTCCTTACGACACGAGATATTGCAATTCGAACACCCATACCCATAATTTTGATCTACGATTAGACCTCCCTACGATTACACATCGAATACAATTATTGTGATTCAGATAATAATCAACCCAGTTCAAGTGAGAAAGCCCTGGTGTGCTTGTTCGTATCAGTTTCATAATTAATATCTATAGAGAAGATGGTACTGATAATCCTTTGGTAGATTTATAAATAGATTTGTATAACGGATTGTAAGGGTTCCAGAATTCATCTTCGGAATCCAAGTCAATCTAACAAGCACGTGGTGTACCCCGCTCACTACTAAACGAGGCTGCGGTAGCCGGCTGATTGCAGCATAGCGCAGCCTTATACCAGCACTAAATTCCCTGACCGCTGATGGACAGCAGCGTCGGCCGGCGGTGCAAGAAACTGTGACCTGCAATCCCGAGCCCGCATGGCCAGCGTGGGGATTATGGGCATATCCCCCCTGTTACTAGGGGAGGACTATGTCCAGCAATGGACTTATATTGACTGGTGGTGGTATCACGATATACTATTAAGTAGGTTTTTCACTTTTACTTTAATCGTATATCCATAAATTATTCGGACTATCGGAGGACTGCTAAAGGCTGATGATGATGATGGAGGACCAGTTAGTAGAGAATGTTGTGGAGGAAAACGTAATGGCAACATTCTGTGAATAAATAGCAACGATTTCCGTTTCCGTTGATCGATATTCTAAGATTCTTGGAGAATTAATAGTATATTAAAATCATAATATTGTCTTTATGAACTCAATATGATCTTTGACCGGTGGTTCGTAAAGTGGTCGTATGGGTAAGATTTTGTGATTGTGTAGAACTCATCGTGACAGATGAGGTTACGGCAATTGGACAGACACAGGTTACAGAAGACAGTCTTAGTCTTCTGCAACCTGCGTCTGGGTCGGCGCAAACGGGCTACACGCGACAGCCACAAAACGCGGTAACTGGCATATTTCCTGTAGTTTCTTAGCACCGGCAAACATTGATAGGTACTCTATCATAGAGTACTATCTCGAGGCCGGTGAAGCCCTTTTTTGTGCAGATTTAACACCATCAATGGGAGTTAAAATATAAAACTATAGGCAGAGATAGTATATAATAGAAGCCGAAATAGTTTAACTTCTAAACCGAGATTCCTACAGGTATAAAAACCAAACAATAAATTTTCAGCACTCGCTCAAAGGCATTCATAAAATTTCAGTCGGCAACAAAGGGTTTTGCAAAATATGACGTGAATTTATTTTAATTTCATTGAAAAGTTGAGAAATTCTCACGATATTTGAAATGTGTTTCGAATTGTGGTCGTAGAAATAGAAGAGTTGAGGCTTTGCTTTATGCTATAATTTATAGTAGAAAATCTGGAGTTAAAAGTCTTTTTTACAGCAAAAGGAAATGCAGTGAAATATATTTTGAAAAACAATGTCATTCGTATTAGTTTGTCTGATGTGCCAACTCTGATGTCGAAATTTTTAGGCCAATCGAAGGGAGGGATGCCTTTGCAGTGGGACAACTCAGACTTATAATAATGACTAGAGTAATAATTATAATAAAATACATGGCTTGGCTATCATTTTTAGCTAGATGCGTCGAGCTGAGGACAGGGCGCAATGGCGCTCACTGGGGAAGGCCTATGTCCAGCAGTTGACTGCTATAGGTTGATGGTGAACTATCATTTTTATATCTATCTAGGTGCGAGTATAGGGTTTAGTTCTTAATACAAACGAGTTACAAACCGAGATGCAATTTCGTAACTGTATGCGACTGATTAAGGATGTAACTTATTAAAATATGACGGCACATAAACATACACGTAACCTAAGCAGTGCAACTTCTTATAACTGGTATGGTGGCTTTGCACGGAAAGTGTTAAATGATATGGAGGCAATCCTCTTGACAATTTTCACCAAAATCTCGGCCTAAAATAGTTAATTGACAAGTCATTGTGGTGTTCCCCACCACCATAAGATTTTTATCAACTAGTTATCAAGTTAAATAGAGATATTTCATGGCGAATTTAGTTGACCGGAAGCTTTTCGCGTAGCCAAAATGCATGTCTAAAATATAAAAACACCGAAACAAACATTCATATTTCATAAGTTATTGTAGTGTAATCATAATCAGTGGCTCAGGTACAACCAGTCTCACTTTAAGCATTTGTGGTACTGCAAAGTTGTTATGTTGTTACATAGGTATGTAGGCAAACCGCGCTACGGTCGTAATCACCAGTTTCCAAGGTTCCAAGAATCATATATTGCCTCTTACTCTAAAGTTGCAAATATGATGTAGTTATCAACATCAGGCGCGAGAAGTCAACTCCTGGAGTTGCCTTTTTTCCTCATATTCGATGGTGCAGGTTTCTGATGTTTTCAGTGAAAGCCTATAGTCCGTCTGAGAAAGCTTAAGCAAATTCGCTGTTTTTTTTTTGGAATGAGCTAATGACCCACCTTTGCTCGTGTAAGATTCTGTAGGCTATCTGAAAGCCTCCGAAATAAAGCCCCTAATCTGCAGGAAGATGGACAGAACAGTATTTAAATAACACTGTGTATTACCCAGAACCCTGCGCCATTCAACGTAGCGGATGACCATTAACTATGTTTACGGGTCTCGGACTCTCGGGCATGATCTCGAGGAGTACACACACAGTTACATATTCAGCACTCAAAGAGTTAAAGTGCCAGTCAGCTCTTAATGTGTCAAAGAGACTCGCGTTTCTGGCACAGCTGATAAGAGGTTTCGGCCCATCCAATGGACAATTTTCAACAATCCAACACCTGCGTCCCAATCACACCCACGTTGAATTCACGACAATTTGACAAGCGAGAGCACACCGAGGTACGAGATATTGCAAGTAATTATGTCAGATGGTATAATTTCGCGTTATTATTTCGGAACGCGGTGCCGTTTGTCGTTTGTATTGTAACTTGTAATCCCTTTGCTCGTGTACGACATAATGAGTATAATTTGACATTTCATATGATCCGGGATACGAAGTATTGTAAGACACATTTTGTTCTTTATTTATTCAATAGCATATGGGATGACATTTACACAATTTCGCCATTGTAACGTTTTATTGTTCATATAATATGAATATGTGGGTAGCCTTTGGGCGGCCTAAAAATTCCGACACCAGAGTAGGCCGCTAGCTCATAAAACATTAAGAACAAAGAGAAGTGGAGTGATATTTAAGTGAGTATTCATTTGGCTACCAAATTAACCAAAAACTCTATTTGGATTTGAGTTATTTATTAAAAGATAATAAATATTACTTTGATCTCGCGAAAGGCCTAATGAAAAATTTTTTATTTGTGTTTGTTTCATATGTTAAAAAAATAAAAAAACACATTGTAATAGTACATACATTTCAATATAATGTCTACTTAAAACCCGCTTACTTACTCAGTCAGTAAATTAATATAAGTCTTATATCATGTCATGTAACTAACAATATCGCGAAACCAAAAATGTATCTAAAAATAATATATTGTTACATTTACAGGGTTTTAACATGTACCTCGCTATAAAACATAATATAATTTAACAGAAGGGTACTAGTACGCGACCTTGCGAGGGGCTATTTGAAACGCTAGACTTGCCTGACGTAGCGAGAATAATTAATCGTCAGATTTCAACACAATTCCGGTTTTATAAGTACGTTGAATCAAATTAACGACAAACTTTGAACAGAAAATGAGAGTTTCCAATGACCTTTTAATGATACCAGTATTGAATAGGAAAGTGAAAAATCGAAAAACTTGAATTATTCCAACCATCCTTTGTTATTCTAAAGGATTCAACGCGATATTTACTACGAAAATATCTCAAGATACAGAAAATAATACCGCAATATATCTTGAAGAATTAGGCTTATCCAGAGTTATAGACATGCGTGTTAAAAGCAAGCGGGAGCGATTTATTCTGTAAAATACGCTGCTAAAAGATACTATTGTACCGTATCGACGGAAACTTGCTTCTACCCGTATACTCTGAACTAGGCCTATAGCTTACATTCGACCTGCCAATAATTCCAGTGATCCCAAAGCTAGCGGATTACCTTCGTGGAATAAAGGTGCTATTCCGTGAAATAATTTTAAGTACCTTCGCAAGCATTGGCATATTAGACCTTAAATGATGTTGAAAAACCATGGAAGTTGACGGCAACGAACCATGAGGTAACACGTACGATCGTTCGACAGGTTAGAAATAAGGAGACGCGGACACGCTAGCATATGGGTCATCATTTTGTGCGGAAACAGATAGGACGCGATGGAAGCAGTATATTTAAAATCTCTTTTCCTGTGCTTTTATTATTACATGAATAAGAAAAGCATAGGAAAGAGCAGACGCACTAAACGCTAAATGAAAATCCGCATACATCAAGATACAAGATGTATTGTTAACAATACATCGAAACAGCAGTCTGCTACTTGTGTTGTAGCTAGGAACGTTGGAATCGTACCTTTAACCTACAAAAATTTTAGCACACAACGCCCACACGTTTCATTCCCCACCGTACTAAGCCAGTATCAGTTGTATTTATACAACTGACATTTTATATCAGCCACTTATGAAAATAAACCATCATACATCACACTGATATTATGTTTATATTTGTTTTTGTTACCCAATATTATTCCGTAACTACTGAACGTACTGGAATGCAATGTAGAATTTGATTAGGTATAATATACCGTGTTTTTTTAATGGAGGATGCATGCGTCGAGCAGAGTCAGGGCGCAATAGCGCTCATTAGAGGAGGTCTATGATGATTATGATGTTCATGATAATGATAAAATTTATTGTTAACCAAAAGCGAAAACTGTTTGTCCCAATACGGGAGTCTAATTACTTCTCGGCAGATTGAGATTAATATTGACAAATAATTGATGCTTTTTACCAGAAAAGCGAAAACATCAAGCAGATACGAGGGTAATAGATAATAAAAATGAAGGACTTGATAATATCTCATAGAATATAGTTAACACGCGGTGCCGACACGTGATATGGGTAATAAAGCCTGCTAGTGTATTTTAATTAAGCGAATATACTAGTAAGTTATATAAGAATATGATTTACTGATTTTGTTTTACAAAATTAGTTTCTATACAACCTCATCCTTGCCTATGCAAGCCTAGAGGTTAAGAGCCGGCCCTTATTAATTTTTTTAAAATTATTTTATCGATTTAAATAAAATCTTAAAAAATTACTTGGAATAAATAAATACAAATAACATTTTTAAACAGTTTGCACAATATTTTTGAGATGCAGTAAACTAAACTGAGTTTATTGAACACACCTGTGCAATATAACAAAGTAGCAATGATAGCGAGTTATAAAATTAGAATCAAACAGAAAGAGCTGAACATAAAAACTGCGTTATCTACGTTTTTTAGAGAGCATACTACGTTTTAATGATCTAAGATTTTTACTTTTAAACGACACATTACTGTCAATAAAAAGTTTTGATTAGATTACATCAATTGTTATTGTATGACATTAAGAGTTTACCGGCTGTTAAAAATAGGACGGACTGAATGAGTGAAGAGACGACTGATAAAGAGAAATAGAGGGAGAACAAGCTTTATGCTGAACCCACATAGCGGGGGATAATGGAAAAGGATGATGATGATGATGATGATGAAATAAAAACACTCTTCGAAAGCTAAAGGACAAACTCAGTACGCTTATATAGATGTACCTACTACGTAAGGCGCCAATACAGAATGACATAGCGACATGCGTCAAAATAGTCTGTATGCCATAACTTATGTATGCTGTGTATATTCTAGTAAAGTTTTTAAGTTTTAAGTAAGTAGACACTATTTGGATAAGTAGATACGCATAAAAATACATAGGTAACTGTTTTATTTCCATAAAGTGTATTTTAGCTTGAGTGAGTGTTTAGAAGGTCTAAGACCTGTAACAGGTTTTATAGTGTTTTTATGAATAAACGTTACTGTAACTTTTTGATTAATAAAAAAATACAATAAACCAAAACACGTACATTCTAAGTTTTATTTTTTACTCTGCGTTAGGTTAGGTTAGACAACAAAAGGATACTCGAAACTATATAGAACGAAAAGCAAACTTCGAAGGGACTCGAGAGGATACCTTATCGATCAGGCTTATCTAGCCAAACTTAGGGTTACCATTATTATCCGTCCGTACATGTTCAGTTTTTGACCATTGTCAGGCCAGGTCTCTTCATTTCTAAATTTTCTGTTGTCCGTCTATCTTTGTTAAATAAACATGTTTATTCCTTTCGTTCAATTGTCTGGACTTTTCAGTTCAATGCTCTCATTCAATCAAATTTGCACTTGCACTCTGTTTTACTTTGAAAAACGTTGATACAGGGGGGTTTTTCTCATAGCGAAATAACATGTCCGAACTCTTTGGGTTTTACCATATTTTTATTCGTTCTAGTGTTTGTTTGTCAAATAAACGCTTTCTATTTTATCATTTCATGCCATTCTCCTTATTTCCCAAGTATATAAAGTTGTATATCAGTCATTTTCCTATACTATATATAATACTCATACAAACACTAATTTAGAGCTAGATGCCAGTGTGAAAAAATCCAGCTCATTTATCTACTATCAGGACTTTCCAAAATTGTTACTCTAGCCAGACTAGAAAGTTCAGACAGATACGTTAAATAAACGCCGCAATTTACACGGGTGTATAGCTCAGACGTTTGATGAAACGGTCTGTAAAAGGCGAGGGTCAGGCATCTGCATAATGTTCAGGGATCATGGCTTGGAGAGCAAGCAACCGAATGGTAAACTTTGATTCGTGATTGAGAATGAATTTTGATGCTTTGTTTTAGTCTAGACTAAAGTTAGGCATTTAGAAAGATCCTACTATAATATTATAAATGTGTAAGTTTGTGAAGATGGATGGATACTCTTTCACGCGAAAACGATTTATTAAATGGATTTGGATGAAACTTGGAATATACGTAGTTTGTGACCTGGATACTTTTTACTACTATTACTACTTTTTTTCCGGGTACCACCGGGTATTGCGGCTTCGCTCGCAAGCCGCGGGCAGAAACCAGTAAATTAAAGCTAGCTTGATATAAAAAATTGGGACGCTGAAAATTAAGAGAAAGTAAATTTTAGTAATCCCCTAACGGTCCAAATTGGATTATCCAAACCTGCCAAAAAGTTGTGAACAACGGATGAAGAAGCAAAACGATAAATTAAGCCTCCGAAGCGATTTAATAATCTCTCGCTCCCCCGAGTACCGGTCCGGTAGAAAGTACTTGAAAACAAGGTTGTTGCGAACAAATTAGCGTAGCTTCCAGCTGAATCGTTTCCCAGTGGAAACTTTAGCAGGATGAGCCTCCCTGACTTTTTACTCACAAAACTAGCACAACTCATTCTGATGCTGCGTACTGTCGCCCACGGCTCCACCCTGGTTGTCATGTAAAAAGAAGGCTGACGGCATATTAGGCGATTTAACTGTATCTACCCGTGCAAATACGGGGTGTATTTGCACGGGTAGACCTCCACTTCTTCTATCGTTCTTTTTACATGACGCGTACTGTAACCAGATAAAAAGTAGCCATCATGTTATTCCATGTCTAAATCGTCTAAATCTATATATGTGCAAAATTTTTGCTCAATCCGCTCATTGGTTTTGGCGTGAAAGAGGAACAAACATTTCACATATTTTGTGCTATATTTCACTTTTATAAATTTCGTATGATCGTTTATTAATCTTCTATAAAACTTAGGTATTTTGTCTAGTCGCCTAGACGCTCACATACATCACACTCATAAAACTAAATAATATGTTCTCTTATAAAACTGTTACTATGTTTAGTTGCCTTGTGTGGAGCCCATTGTAAGAGCAGAATTCATTTAGCAAGTCCCATTTTTATGCAATTCGCGTTATTAACTTTTCAAACGCGTTCTACATTATATTCTAAAGGCATATCGTTCTCCGGCAGCATATTTTCAGTTGTTCAATTTTGAAGAGCATGCAACCATGCCCGGATAATTTCAATTTGAAATTATCTCAGATGTGAATATTGCGCTACAGAAAATAGCTCTCATGACTGTTTCATGTATTCGGAAAAAAATTACGCTGCGTCTGGCGTTTGAATTAGAGCATGCATTGTTCTGAGTCATTTGGTGTTCGGGCAGTTCTGATGCTAATAACATTTGATACTGTGTATGTATGTTAATATATAGCTTTGTATTCATATTCATAAAGTAATACGATGTATTACAAAGTCATGTAATGTACGATCGATCCCCCACACACTAACTACATCAAACCGAAGCATAGCATAGGTGTGAATCGTACATAAGAGTAACTTTACCTTATAATGAAGTACTTTAGTACTTTGAATATGATCCTAGATGAGATGACTTTTTGATATCATATTCATTAAATCACATATTCCCTAAAAGACTATGTGAAATACAGCTAAATTCCCTGACCGCCAACGGGCAGCAGCGTTGGCGGTGCAACAACGTGTGCCCTGCGATCCCCAATCCCCAATCCCAGCGTGGAGTTTATGGGCATATCTCCCTTATTAGGGGAAGCCTATGTCCAACTGTGGACTGATATAGGCAAGTGTTGTTTTGATGGGTAGACTATGAGAGTACTGAACAGCTCTGGCGACCAAAAGTTCTAAGTTTAGAAAGGCACATCAAAAATTTATCCCTCTGCTAGTTTTGATCTAATCCTGTTAGGATTTATGTTTAGGCTTTATGGTTCAACTTGGGTTTGATGTAGGAATATCTATTGATGTATTTTGAATAAAGGTTCTACGTTCCACATGGGTCAAAGGGAGTGTGGACGAGAGTGTGCTTGTGTGTTTTACGCGCACTTTATATGCCTTAAAATATCCTGCGTATCTGACTTGACTTTTTTATTATCATTATTAAAGTGTCAAGATTGGTTTTGATGCTTGCTTAGTTATTTTGAAAGTTTTGACGTGAACTAAATCAAACTTCTATAACTAAATCAAACTTTGCAGATTAATCTCAGATTAATAAGATAAATGGATGATTGACTTAATAATTAATATGCCTAGGATCTTAGTAGTCCGATTATCATAATGATAACGTTAGCATAACTAGCTTCTGATGCTATAACTAGCTTGTTGACAAATATTGGTCTGGGTGTTTTCTGTGTATTATGTATGTGTTTATTAAAAAATGCATGTATGTATAAGTGGTTCCCATTATACAAGCTCTGATCAGTTTCGGGTTAGAGGATGTGTGATAATGTCCAGCATACTTTATTTATTTCACAAATTTTCGCCTTTATAATATTAGTAGGATTCTACTTGGTACGATGCCTTTCATAATTACCACTCCGTAGAAGTCTATTGATGCGCATTAGCCAGCGTACAAATTTAATTACTTTAATTAAAACGGTTGCTATCCACAAATTTTCTAAATGAACGTTTCCAAGCCCTTTCATTCAACGATGTTTTTCAATCCCTTTTTTCTCCTTTAAAAAGAGGAGGTTTCCAGATCGTCTGTATGTTTATTTAAATTCCTTATCAATAGGAGTTTTACCTTATATCCCTTTAAATGTATTATTAAATAAATATGTATATGTAAATACAAGGATGTGCAGGCAAGCCATGGATGCGCGTGGGCGCAACAAGCATAATATATTGTGTTAAAGTATACTAATATGCCGTTTTGTAGAAACAAACTTTTGAATATGAATACAAAGCTATATATTAACATACATACACAGTATCAAATGTTATTAGCATCAGAACTGCCCGAACACCAAATGACTCAGAACAATGCATGCTCTAATTCAAACGCCAGACGCAGCGTAATTTTTTTCCGAATACATGAAACAGTCATGAGAGCTATTTTCTGTAGCGCAATATTCACATCTGAGATAATTTCAAATTGAAATTATCCGGGCATGGTTGCATGCTCTTCAAAATTGAACAACTGAAAATATGCTGCCGGAGAACGATATGCCTTTAGAATATAATGTAGAACGCGTTTGAAAAGCTAATAACGCGAATTGCATAAAAATGGGACTTGCTAAATGAATTCTGCTCTTACAATGGGCTCCACACAAGGCAACTAAACATAGTAACAGTTTTATAAGAGAACATATTATTTAGTTTTATGAGTGTGATGTATGTGAGCGTCTAGGCGACTAGACAAAATACCTAAGTTTTATAGAAGATTAATAAACGATCATACGAAATTTATAAAAGTGAAATATAGCACAAAATATGTGAAATGTTTGTTCCTCTTTCACGCCAAAACCAATGAGCGGATTGAGCAAAAATTTTGCACATATATAGATTTAGACGATTTAGACATGGAATAACATGATGGCTACTTTTTATCTGGTTACAGTACGCGTCATGTAAAAAGAACGATAGAAGAAGTGGAGGTCTACCCGTGCAAATACGGGGTGTATTTGCACGGGTACTTAGCTACGCCAATTAAACGCTAAAGTTACAACTTAAAGTATTCTGTCTGAATACTTTTGCTTAAGCTTTGAAACTAGTTACTGTAATTATAAAAATGTTTAAACACTCATGGCTTCGGCTAAGGTGCTTAATTGCTTCTTGAAAGACATATTCTTGACGTCTTTTGAATTATTAATATTACCTCTCTTTCTTTCATAACTTCATAACAAATTCATACTTGTTTTTTTTTGCTTTTAGTTGGCCGGGTTGAGGCATGTATTAGCTATATTTTCATCATCATCATTTAGCCCATTTACATCCACTGTCAGGTGTGAATGGGCTGACCTCCTCTTTATACTGTCACTCTTTTCGGACCCTTGCAAGCCTCATCCACAATTTCCCAGCTTCGTCCACGAAGACAACAGATTCAGACTCAATATTTTCATACTTAAGAAAATTGTAAAGAGTTACATTCTCAGCACTTATAGACTATAAAACGGCCTTTTTTGTGTATTTACTGACTAGCTTCCACCCCTGGCTTCGCTCGCGTGGTGCACGTATAAAAAAATCGCTGATGAAAATAAGATGTTAGTTATTCCTGGTATAGAATGTAATATGGTAATAAAATAAGAGAGAAGATGCCTTTAGTCAGCAGTGGGTGTTACCGGTCGCAAAGCACACAACATTGTGTGCAACATTTCAAATCCGTTTAGTAGCTTAGTTGTGAAGGAGGGCCAATCATTTCACATGTTCACTTCACCTTCATAATATTAGTATTCCTATACCCAACAAAATGTTACCTATATCAACATTTCCAACGTCAGATAAGGCAAAAAAATTTCTATTTACCATTTTTCTCTCCCCAATTTACCTCCACCGTCAAAGCAGGATAAACGGCGAGATAAAAGTGTGCTCTCATAGTCGGGAAACGACAATATAAAGGCACCCACATCGATATCAGGCACACGATACATTTCCCGTGAGTTGATATAAAATTTTATCTAAGGAGTTTACGGTCTGGTGCGTTATATGGTGTAACAATGTTTCGGTTTCGTATCACAATTGTGGAGAATAACAATATAGTTTTAGAGCAAATTCGAGACTTGTCTCCTAAAAACAGGGATATCAAATCAAAGTATAAATGATTTTGTATTTTTCTCATGATTAGAATGTTTAGGGTCAGGGTGTTGTCTATGTATAATATGTACGAGTTAAAAAAATATATAATTAAGTATTTTATAAAAGTTAAGTCGTACCCATAATACAAGCTCGACTTTGGGTCTGTTTTATATTGTGTGAAAATGTCAGGGCTTTGTTGTATGATAATATCCAGCATTATTTGTCTGGCTTTATTTATTTATTGCGGGGCATGAATATTTCGAATACTTAAGATTCTTCTCGTAAGCGTATCGTAAAAAATTGGCCAATGAATGGGAAAATCGTAGGAAAAAATATCTCTGCCATTGGCCAATGGTTGAAATATACGTGATTACCGTACTGACTGACCACACACACCATTATCATCAGCCGTAATCGGCTTGTCGGAGTTTTTAAGCCGCCCGAAGGCTTAACAGAGCTTAACACTGAAACAGCTACCTACCTCATCCGTCACAAACAGGGATCATGACATGACGTGATAAAGACTCGGGTTTTATTGAACTATGTTGTACTAGGTAACATCCATTATACGTAACAAAATAACTAGGGACCCTCAATACTATCAACGACACGAGCAATAGCGTATACTTCGCTACACATTACCGATACAATAGGCTATGTACACTGTCAGTAGCTATTTATCTACCTACCTACGCACAGTAGCTTATCTACGTACGCCTACATCTATTAAATACCAAGTACGCACTACATCTCACTCATATTACGCGTCAACGCGGAAATTACTCTAGTTGTTTACAAATAACATCCATTATAATATCTACACATCTCAAGCGAGGCCCTAATTAATTCCATCTGCGAATTGCGTTATCAGAGACATGATAAAGGAGCTATAGGCTAACTTAAAATGCGTCGATGTAATCGCACGCAGTGTCTTAGGTCTATATATTTTCACCGGGACACCATGAGACGGCGCAACCAGTTGGTAGCGGCGACTGGTTGCGCCGCCATGATGTGCCGGTGAAATATAGGCTTTAAGGTCACTCAAGTATAGATTTTTGATAGCAGCGACACAGCGCTGCAGACTAGGAGATGGGCTGTGTAGGCGGGTCTGGTGAGTAAGTAGACTGCTTTATGTATGTCACTTTGAGTGCGTAAAACCCAACTGAGCACCGGCAGCCTCCCCGCAACCAACATGTTAAAATGACAAATAAACTCTACTCTAGTTTCGATCTTCATGAGGCTGTGTTGGTGGCTGTCAGCGGATTTGGTGTGATTGTGTAGAGTCTACTATACATTATAATAATGACATAACTGAAACTTAAACACATATCGTGACAGAATACAGGGTGACCGTGATCCAGATTCTCAGAGTCACTATCCATTCATACTGCCCATCTTGCGACTTCATTTGTTCATACTCCGACTCTGTTCATCGTCATAGAATATTATATTACACGCATAGACGAGACTCTAATATTAGCTCCAAGATTGGAAACGCTTGACACCGCGTAACAGCAGTTTTGGAGACACGACACCTCTTGTAATGAATTAAGTTTCATGGATTTCATTTTTAGAGTGGATAATATAATAAATCCAGACTTAATTCATAGGACAGGTACACTTGTGCAGTTAATAGAAATTGATTCACATATTTCACCAAACATTTGCTATGTAAAATTTTACAAATTAACAGTTATTCTTTGTTGATCCGGCAAACTCTCCACTTAGTAGAAGGCATTCATTATTTTAACGGAACTCTCTATATAAATATGTTATTACGTGCCAATGCATATACCTGATAAAAAATAAAGTTATTTTCTGCTATTTATGTCATCAACATGCAAGTAGCAATGTGTAATAACTTTGATCTATTGATCCTTATAAAAAGGATATAAAATTCAAATTCAATTGAAGGATATTGTCTACTTTAAACTGCGTCGAAACGGCGAATTAAATTTATCTGATTCAAATCCAAAGTGAGCTTTATTTTGTTTGTATAAGGTTCAAATGCTGCTAATTCTTCGAAGGCTTTAAACGCCTGTAGGTCCATAAAGCGTTGGTTGTAAATTAATATTCAAAGATTGAGATAATAAAATTATAGCACTGATTTGTTTATGGTAAACAAATCCATATTGATCGAAACAAATTTAACGACTCAAACGATTAAACAGTGCAGTGCGTGTTTTCGCCTATAAAATTGAAAGCAAACAGATTTTATCAACAAGCAAACCAATTTCTATAAATTAAAAGTTCAAAACAACTTGAATTAATGCAAATAGCTTTGGGTTCAATTAAATTAGTTGTCCAAATACGAATCCCTAAATCGACCCATTCCAAGGTATTGTTCCTTGTTTTTGGGACAACAAAACAAGGGTAGGTTAGGTATAAGGCGACAAAACCGTTGGTATGACCCAAAACTGTCACAGTACGCACTGTGGTAGGTATATTAATGCTAGTCAAGAAGCCAGATCCGGTTTAATTACGTCATGTCATGATACTAAATGAAACGTTTGTCTTTGATGCTTGGACGCGCGGTGGCGATTTCCGAGGAATCGATTCATTCGTTTTCAATGCAACGTAATATTAAAACCCGATCCCATTTGTTCTACATCCCATTTCGTTAAAACTCATTTTATACATGCACATAGGTAAATTGCGTTTGGTAAACTCAGTCTGTCCCGTTCCTGTACAATGAGTTTCGTTTGGTAAGCTTTTAATAGGTACGCTACTGTTGTTCACTATCAAAGGACTTGATAAAGTATCTATAGTCGGTAGTTTGCGTTAACTATTTAGTATTTTTATATGGAGATGAAAAGATTAACTAACTCTCCGCCAGTGGCGCTGTTATATTTTTATACAAAAATTAAATAACGTCCACTTTGCAGTAAGGTGTGATATTCACACTCATGGATTTAGTGTGAATACCCTTATTATAAAGTTAGCGTTAACTATGTTTTTCTAAGGAGATTTTAATTTTACAAACTTCCCGCTACTGGACCATTTTTCATACAAAAATATAGTTAACGCAAACTTTGTAGTGAGGTATGTAAGGTACTCAAGGCACTGATCACGATGGATTTATTTAACGTATTAAAGTAATAACAAGCTCGCCCGCCGTAAGTCTACACTGTATCGAAAGTCTACACTACACTGTATCAAATCTCCTACAAAGCCAGCGCCCTTCCATATTCTGTGCCAGCGTCTAGTCCCCGCTCACAGTCTATTGACTTGCACCGTCTATCGAGCTACATAAGTCAAGTTTGACGTGAGAAAACCACCACAGTCTCCCAGACTGCACTGCGTACATTGGAAACCATTTTGGAACAGAAGGCACGGGCTCGTTCGAATTAATATTGCACGGCACCGGAATTGAATGTGGCAAATCTTTGAATAATGCTAGCGGGAAGGGTCCTGTAAATCGTTCCTAAAATAGCTATACGCTTACAGTACAGACCGATAAAAAATAAAACGTATTTTCCCTGTATCAAATAAATTTAATTGGTTTAATTTAACCACTAGCACTTTTCTCAATCGTAAAGCGCTACCACACCTGAAACAGGTGAAGATGTGGTCTAAGATGGAGCACGCTTGCCTAGATGAAACCGATTGAAGACTTTGACTCTGAATTTGGAAGACTCCAAGATTGTACTGGTCCTGGAAAATAGACCTAATAGTACGACGTACCTATAGTCAATTAACTTTTATTGTCGCTGGCAGCATTTTCGCATCAGTAACATTGCTTAAAAAAAATCTCCTATGAACATATTAATTTATATTCAACTTTATTTATTGCTTCATCATCATCCGCAGCCCAACTTCACCCAGTGTTGAGTATAGGCCTCCCTTTTGCTCCTGCCACTTGCTTCTTATTATTTATTGTGTACATAATTTGTCAATAAAGCATGGCGCGGACCAAGCATAATAAAGATGCTGATTTCAATTTCACGTCATAAATAAAAAGCCATCTCACTCCCATTACCATTATCATTAAGCCTAAAATATTGGAATTTGAGCCATTTCTTATTGCTATCTTAATTTCGCAGAGTCATTAAGGTCTAATGGTGTAACACGTTAAAATTATGTCTCGATGTAATTCTAGATCAAGCTTGTTTTGTGCGACGAAAAATTATATTTTTTATACAAGCCCTTCCTTCCTTCTTCGTATGAGCTAGTGGCCCACTCCGGGTATCGGAATTTTTAGGCCTCCGACATGGCTTCATGACTGAAAAGCCGAGGCCAACCTCTTAACGTGTCTTCCGAAGCACGGTAACACTAAGCCCTCATACGCACTAGCGGTTAACCGCGGTGGCGCGGGCGGCTTGCCGCGCGGCCAGCCGCTTCTACTTATTCATATGCAACTGCCTATGATTGTACGCACTTAACCGCCACAAAATGTCAACTAAAGGTTAACCGCGCGGCTACCCACCAGCGCGGTTAACCGCTAGTGCGTATGAGGCCTAAGATGTGCCACTAAGCGGCCACCCATCCAAGTAGTGACCAGGCGGAGTGTTTCTATTTCAGATGAGAGGGGTTAAGAAAACCTAATTGAGCCAGCGCACGAGCACGAGCGCTACGCGCATGTAAGTCAATCAGCAATGAAAAGGTGTGTATAGATTTAGATAATACTTAGAAGCTTGTTATTTATGTGTGTCTCAATCGGTAGCGTCAAATATGGGCGTCCGCGGCACGGATGGTATGGTGGCCGCCATTTGTATTCAATGGAATTCCTATGGCTATTTATCGCATTAATCAGTCATGGCGTGTAGCAGACTGTACGGTAGATACTATTGTTTTATACTTGTGGCGCTTTATTTCAATGTGTATTGGGTTCTAGTCAAGGTAGATGTTCCATCTGTAGTCCTACCATGAGTGTTAAATGAGGCTAAATAAAGTTAGTAACTAAGTAAGTAAAAAGTTTCTTTTGACTACAACTTTTACAAACCACATTATAAAGAAATATAATTTCCTATTGTCCGCTTTGTACAGTGTAGTCAAAAAAGGCCCATGCTCAGAATAATGCTGCAATAAACTGCAGTTCAATTTCATCACGAGCCTCTCCGTTGACGCACGGACAAGGCGCGATAACAGTCGCAGTCTCCCTCAAGCATTTCCACTGTGAACGGTCTCGAGCCCTTTCCGTCTTCCGATTTCCTGCAATCTTGACGATGTCATCAGATAATGTCGTATTGCGGCTAGACAATGGTTATGTCGTAGTTACTAACTTTAATAAAACAAAACTTTGTTTTTCCCTTTTTGTACATAAAATTTGCCTGGATCCAGAATCCAGGTCCAGGTCCTTCAAACGGACAGAATTTGTACGTATTTTATTATTTATCCAGTTTTCAGTAATTCAAATCACCTATATAACTGATAATGATTACAGTCATAGCTTCCGTGCTTCGGAAGGCACGTTAAGATGTTGGATCCGGCTTTTTCAGTCGTTAAAGCCATGTCCAAGGATTTCAGGCGGCCTAAAAACTCCGACACCAGAGTTAGCACTACACTAACTCATACGAAGAAGAAGAAGAAGAAGAATTACAGTTATACGACGCTTGACCATCGCAGCCTCTGGAACTGTTGCCTTGGCGTAATCCATGGAAATAATATAGAAGGGTTTTCGTTCTTGGCTCGAGACCTCCAAGGCACATGCCAATTTAAGTGTACCATTCCATGCACGTATTCTCAGTAAATAACCCACACTCTTTATGGCACCTAATCCTTTTAGGAACTTTTCTCTCATAATAAAGAATTAATGAACCAAGCGAGCAATAAAACTCAAAGAGCAAGTTACTGCAACTTTATTAGGCTGATATAAAAGTTGGAAAGCAATACACTTTCCGGGGAGATTAAAAATGTACAGAGAAGTTCAAGACTGCCCATCAACTAGCTTCATGGCTTTTGGATAGGTGGCCGTTAATAAGCTCAGAGTACCAATTTATTTAGGAAGTTGTAAATGAATCAACTTATTTTTATGGTGCTCATAGTTTTTGAAACTAACAAGGAATGTAGTGACAAGAAAACGGGACTTTTTGGGTATTATTTGGTGTATAGGGTGTTTTAAAATCTTTTTTATACCATAAATTAAAATCAGGTAAGCAAAACCAGGTACTAAAATTCATACATTCCTACAGCGTGATCCAACAAGAGAACTGCATATTTTTGTTTGCCGCAAAGGTCTAGTGAAACCGGTCCGACCTTGCCGATCATAACAAAACATACCCTTCGTCTCGTCAAACAGCTCCGTGCAACATTCAACTCACAACGTTCCTTCGAATGAACGAAAGGACACTGGCACAAAACACTGAAAAACTTCAATTTGTGGAGCACAATTTGAATTTTCGGTATTCGGGACACGGTGGTGTTGTTCGTTCGCAGCGGCACGGTCGGGCGTCCGGCGTTACGTCGGAGCGGTGCGCGACTGAGGATTCTGGGCTAATTCACACAATGCGAGTACCGAGTAGGCGGTTAAAACCACGCCCGAATGTTTTGATTCTAAAAACGCGTCTTGCGTTCAGCAAAACAAACTCTTGAGGTGTGCTATTATGAATGTTGACAAATAAAGTTCTAATTTAATGGTAGCGCATTCATATTTACAAACAGATCCGTATTCTTTCATGGAATCAATATTACACAACCGTTTCTAAGAGCAAAGAATTTGTCATAAAAAAGCAATACTCGTGAATTTGAACATTTTTTTTAACAACATAATGCTTTGAATGCTACACACTTGCTCTAGTCAGCCGGGCCGCTGCTCGAGGCCCGCCGTCAACGAGCTAGTGTTTAAAATGAAATGTAGTTTATGTAGTTGGAGGGAATCCTGCAAGGTATTATGATGTATGAGCAACTGGTCACCATAAGGGAAGTTGTCTGTCCTTTGAAAAAAACCTCTATTGATAGGTTGTTCTTAGTAGATCATCTCGTTCAGCATATTAAAATCATTGTTGCTGCTTGTTCATCGTCATCAGTCTATAGCAGTCCACTGCTGGAGATAGGCTTCCCCTAATGAGCTCCATTGCGCCCTGTCCTGAGCACGACGCATTCAGCTTCTACCAGCAGCCTTTCGCAGATCGTCAATCCACCTAGCCAGAGCTTCAGCTTGCTAATTTTCTGACCTATGTCGACAACTTTAGTTCTATGTCGGATATACTCGTTACGGATTTTATCCTTCAGAGAAACTCCGAGCATAGCTCGTTCCATAGCTCGCTGAGCGACTTTAAACTGGTGGACTAGCCGTACTGTGAGTGTCGGCTCCGTATGTCTTGACGGGTAGGACGCACTGATTGAGACCTTTCATTTTCAAACATTGCGGTATGGGTGCTGCTTGTTGCTTAACCTATATTGATGTATGTAGTGGTAGACCTCCTTGTGAAGGAATCGTCTGGGGAAGTATTACCACTATACCTATTTGTCATGAAGCAGTACCTATTGCTCCTTGCTGTTTCGGTTGAAGGTGTGGGTACACCTAAAGGAGAGGAAATTACAGGCGCGTAAGGCTTATCACCTTCATGTCTCAATTTGTTGGTTGCAGAGCTTTGCATCGTAGGGCATGCTCCAAAAATGCGTGACCTTGCGATGCAATTAGTCTTTTATGAAACAAGTAATAGTAAAAAGTCAATTAAGTAGACCATGTGCTTGTTCCATCTTCAGTAGGTTTTATGAGAAAAAAAAGCTTTCGTAAGGCCAAAACTTTCGACACCAGATTTGACGACTAGATCATACGACAAAAAAAAATCATATCTGAAATCATTTTGTCTGAAAAGTAACCCGCTAGATGGGTACGTCGAGCTGAGGATAGGGCGCAGTCGCGCTCATATGGAGCTTATGTCCAGCAGTGGACTGCTATAGACTGATGATGATGAATCCACTAGAGCTACCAGCAGCTAATAGCTGTCACCTACAAGTCTCAATTGCAAGTGAATGAACAAACAAAAGATTAGTTACAACATTATCAGTCATGAACTTGGCAATGCCTCAAAGTCATTGAATGATTTTATTGAAATCAATCGATCATCTTGTATCATCTTGAATAAGGCCATCTTTTGCAATTCTATCCGTTGCAATAAAAGTTTTTACAAGTTTATAGTTTTACCGTTGTTCTCAAGTTCTCAAGAGTTTAATTTAAAAAGATAAATAGCTTAGCGACTTAACCTAATCAGCTTATGATTGGGTCAGGTCAGAATCAGCCTAAAGATAATGATGAAATGATGAATCAGAAATCAGAATATTCTGACTTCACCCACTGCTGGGACAAGTAGAGGGAGACATTAAGTCAACCCATCACGATCCTACGCTAGCTTAACCCATGGACGTCTTTAAACCAAATGCAATATGCAAATTTACAAAACACTGAACATGAACCACGTCACTGCCTTGAAGCGACCACGTATTTTTTAAGCTAATCTAGCTCATACTAACTCACATAATCCTGCTAATAGACTGCATTACCATGATTCACTGATAACAATGATGCATACACCTCACACCGGAGAATGCGAGGTCTACTTTGCCAAACAAACTGAGTAATCTTACTTCCCATACCACTATTAATATAAATGCAAAGTATAAGATATTCTACAAGGCAAAATATTTAGTACAAAGTCCGCTTACTTTCGATCCATAAAATGCATACGCGTGCACCGCCCTACCGCCCATAGATTCACATGCAAATCAGAGAAAGAACAAGCAAACAAACAATAAATAAATGCAACCAACTCACTCTTTCACGAAATAAACCAAAAACCGTGACACCCACGTGTGCCTCAAGGTCAAGAAATGGCACATAGAAAGTAAAAATAAAAACGGTATTCAACCGAGACTCACAGCTAGCTTCTGACAGCAACAATAATCGTATCAAACATTTACCTTATCATTCCAACTTGAAGGAACGAACGATATTATTTTGCTGAAGTTAGCGTTTCTTAGAGTAGGGTACGGTTAAATAATTCGAAGCACTGTTTACCGTTTCGAATATTATATCAGTTTGCGCAGTAGACCCGAGTTTCTGATCTAATTTTGTGTTACATAATTATGAAGCCTGTTCAGTTGGATTAATGTCCAGGGTGGCTATCTCCCTAATGTGATAAGGGCGAGCTTCTGCGGTATTTAGTTGTTGCAAATGTTTGAAGATTACAAATAGCTTGACTTGCTTGTATTCTGAGACAAAAAAACTAATCATTTTTTTGTTGTCTGATGATGGAACAAGCACATAGCCCACCTGATGTTACATGGTAACCATAAGTTTATATTCATTTTTTCGATTTAAAGTTACGTCAGAATAATGATACACTTACATATTTAATATTTTAAATATTATTTACTATTTGTGTGTTCATAATGCGCATTTTTAGGTAGGCTAATAATACCTACTCTATTCACCCTATACAACGATGATCGTCGTCGAGTTATATCTTTTATTATAAGTTACAAAACTATCAAAACACACTTCAAACATGTATTTTGCATGCATCATGATGAATAATCTATCCATAGTCAGAAAAGCCCAATTGTTTCGATAATGTTACGTTACACGGAAGAGTAGCCGAAACGAAATGCAGACATTCCGCGAACATGATTACAAAACACTTCCGAAATGTTTAACTTAACCCAAATGTGGTAAGACTTAGTAAAAATAGAACAATGAATAAATAACGTCCAGGAAATGGAGCGACCCGTGCGTTACACTCACCCTGGAGAATTCAATAAATATACCTTTCGGTGCTTTCATTGACAATCCGTTTTTATGGTTACCATAATTAAATATACATGGTAAAAAGGTAAGTTTTTTTTTAGCATTTTCCTAAGTTAAAAATTAGTCTGGCACCATTTTACATGTATAAATATATGATGCATGTTTCAAAATTTTTAGAAATTTTGTCAATTTTTGTAAAATCTCAAAAAGTTTCCGACGTATTTTGAGAACTCAAATTGCACTTTCAAGCCCTACTGTAGACGCACATTTTGACATATAGCTTATTAGCGTACCTCTCATATTTGCGAAACTACAGGCAAATGTTACAATTCCATAAATCGGGGCACTATACTCTATCAGGAAAATACATTTTCAAAGTTAAAACTACATGTTAGAAACTCTAATCTTCTCTAGAACTCAAATAATGTGTTATTTTAAGTTGATAGTGGGACAACACTGTTTTTTTTTCTTCTTTTTCTGTGCTACTAGCTAATGGCCTCCTTTTACAGGGTGTGAGAAATAAATAATAGTTGAACGGAGTTAGTGTCAATTACCACGCTATCCGACCCCACCTGTGACCAGTCTACCTAAATTCAAATACAGTCCACTCAAAACTCTACATAAGCACTGCAACCGACATCTTTGTTTAGCATTATGCTAATACAGGGACTCATTTGACCCCACGCAGCATGATGCCACCAGTTCTCTTATTGACATTTTTTTAGTGAATCATTCAATTTAAAGTTTCTCAAGTCAACTCATTTTTACAGTTATTGTTACTAGAGAAGTCGAGACAATATCACAATGCCTTCTAAACACTATCCTAAGCCAACAACAGGGAACGAACAGATTTAAGACTTCAGAGTTTCAAACTCGCTAAGTCGCTAACACATTGTTATTGAAAAGGATCACCTAAGTCACAGTGAGGGTCCGCTGCTATTCTTAGTTAAAGACCCCCCTGACCTTGTGGTCCCTTGTCTACACTCAATGCACGTAACCCAAGGATATTAGTATTTATTCTGTGACCCCAGATTAACGACACAGTGGATATATAGCATGTTGTGTGGACGCGATGAGTTCGCAACCTGTCATGTGGAATATAGAGTAGATTAAATTATGGGACAATGTTCTAGATTATTATAATCTTTTTGATCTAAAATATAAAACGATAGTAAAGTTACAGAAAACTCTCTATTGTAGGATCTTATCATCATCAGCCTTTTCCTGTCTATTCGTGGACATAGGCCTCCTCTAATGAATTTAAGAAGTGCAACGAGGAAAAAACTTATAAGCGGACAAAATTACGGGGTACCCACTTCTGCCTATTAGTGCCGTGATTCAGCATTGCTGTGTTGCGGTTTGAAGGGTATAAGTGCCGGTGAAAATCAGGCACATGAGGCTTATCATTTTCATGTGTCAAATTAGTGAAGGATACATCATAGAGCACGTTCTAACATGCGTGACCTACGATGCAACATTGTGTAATAGGTAATGGTTGCCACCAACATCAGGTGTGCCATGAGCTTGTTACATCTTCAAGTATAAATAAATAAATAATGCTGGACCATTTTAAAAACATCGTGTAGCCCCTGAGCTAGAAGAGCTTGTGTTATGATGTGTTAAGATTATGGGAACCACATGAGAGCAAGAAAACTTATATGATCTTTCATACACTCGAACTCTAAAAACTGGCCGATAAGAGTTCTCTTGCCTTAGTGATTCCAAGTCTCCAATTTGGATCGATCACTGAAGTCTTCCTCTTCCAACTGCCTGTTATGTACTTCTATTCATACAGATAGATATCATTCAAGGCCGAGCACCGGACAGGGCGAATTATCCACTGGACGACACGCGGCGGACCCGTGACGGGGTGAAACGATTGAGGATGTCTTTAGACATGTGACGTCTTTGCTAATCAACGGAATTAGAACTGGCAACGGTGTAATTCGTATCCTCATTTGCTGATTAGACAAAGGCAGCGACCTGATAGGCGTCACCTCACATGAGTAGAGGGCATAGTTCAAGTATCACTGCAGATTGAAACTCTACTGTTATGTTTTTCATTGACCTTTGACAGAATAATCTTCCCAGCTGGCTTAGAACAACAACCGGAGTCAAGGGATTGTCGACGGAAGAATAGCGAAAACCTATTTTTGGATGTAGATGTAGCTACATTTACTGCATGTTTTAAACATAGTTCTAAAGAATGGATAAAAATGCGAATTTTTGAAAAATATACATGTTTGGGATGCAGACCAAAAATCAGACAAAATGTCGTATTCTAAGAGGGCTGGAACCTATAGCACGCTTAGCCTAATATACTCACAAGGAAGAGGAAATCTTCTAACAAAAAATATACAAGGTTCAATCTAAATCCCTTAAATTTTATGGGATTTAGATTGAACCTTGTATATTACCTACTTATTTTCTGAGCTTAGAATATAACGCTGTGAAGTTAAACCATTCAAACAACTGTGAACAAATCATGCAGATTGTATTGAATCACAAGAGTTTAAAATCGAACTTTAAGCAGTTTTAACTTGTTGGCAACTCGGCACCAGGGTACTTCAGAACAGAAGTCATTTGATCTAATTGAAGCCGAATATAGGTCAGGTTAAGGTCGATTTCGATGCAGCATCATTCGAGAGTAATGTTTGAAGGGAGTTGATGATGATACTTTGAAACAATATCAGTTCAGTTGAAATTGTGAAGAGAATATCCTCAATCACGAACAGAAAGTTTCCAAAAGTCAAAGCGTCGACAATTTGGGAACTCCTTAACTTCTAATGTCCTAATTAGGAAATGCGATTATCGTTTTGTGTTTTTAAGGGATTTGCACCATTTGTTGAGTGTTCTTAATGTTGAGTTTATCTTGAAGATTCGCATTGTTAATTACGGGTATTTTATTGAAGTCGTCACTGACTTGTTTGGCGCACAATTCGGTTCAATTAACCAATAAAACCTTTTCAACTTTCACACACTCTCCTTACACGAATGTTACAAATTACTCCACACTCGATTTTGCCTGGGTTTCTCAGGTTACATCTTCTAGCGTTATTAGGTGAGCTGGCACCCAACGTGGTCCAATTAATTAATAAAACTGGGAACTTGGGAAAATTCGCGCTGCGTTCTCCCACACGAAATCGTTTGGTACAATTATATCACCCTCGCCCCATTGGCGGATTCCGATGGTTCGTCGGCCGATGAAAATTGCTCTGGCCTTTTTACTGGTCGTTGCCTTTTTCTAATGTCTATGTGAGATTCATATGGAATTCTCTTTGTGAAGTATATTTAGGCAAATAACTGATTTTCTATATATAAATATCAATTACCTTGCGATAGTCTAACAATAACTCGAAAATGGCCTTATCGATTTGAATTGTTTTGTTTTCTTTGACTCAAGACTGGGGTGGTTCAGGAAAAATAAATAGGAAAAAGCTAAATGAACAATCTTTGAAATAAAAATTGGTAATTCTGTATGGGAGTTGCCATTTCGGATCATAAATCAATTTTAGGTAGTACCAAAGACGGAATAAGTAAGAAAGTACACCGGGTCACCTAGTAAATAATAAATAATAGTAAATAATTTAACACAACATCATATCATGTAACCCCAAAGTAGGCAGAGTTTAAGTAATGGTAACCGCATGACTAATATTTTAATACATAATTTTTACCTTGCGCTTATGAAACTGAACTGCCCTAGAGAAGAATTTAATTTCCATTACTTATATGACCCGAATGAATTCCTAAGTGTCACTACTTCCTATTTAATTTATATTTTACTACCCAAAAGGATTCCTAGATGTCAGTGATTCACTCGGAATCCCTTTGCGAACCCTTCAACATATTCTCTCATAGTTTTAGTGTGTATCCTTGAATGAGAAATTGTAGGAATGTTATGCGGGCCTTTTTAATGAGTTACTCATTCCAAATGGTCGTTGGATTCTGTTTAATTTTGAGTAATTTATAGCTTCGAGCCTCGTTTCGTTGATTAGTTAAGAGTTTGGAGCACGTTTCTGGTTAGAATTTTATTATTTTACTTCCGAAATAAATTAGCATTCTTTGATATTGTGTTGTCTGTCTTATGAATTTAATTTAATTTATTTTCATTTATTTCAACTAGAACATACGCACATGTAGTCTGCTTTGTAGGTATCTCAGCCTGAAAAAGTGTCTTTCCCAAATCTTAATGCCTACTGAAAAACTATCCTACCATCCAATATCAATAGAAAACTAGAAATAAAAGAAGTAACTGACATTCCTTCCTATCTTCGATTCAAAGTCGTCGATCCGTCGAACTGTTAATAAATAACTCAACTATTGGAAGGATAGAAGAAATTGATTTACTTCGGTCAAATTGAAAATATTTAAAGAAGGTTTCGTCTCAACAAGCTGACAAACAAAAGCAAAAGGTGTTATTTGATCATCATCATCCACAGCCCGATTTTACTGCGGCGTATAAGTTTCCCTTTGCTCTTCCCTTCTTCCCTTTGCGGCTTGCCTGATCCACTGACCTAAGGTATTATTTAGATAGGTTAAATATATCTTTTATTGAAAGATGTCTCGATTGTCTATGAGCGAGACCACTTAATTTCAGCTTGTAGTTGTGGGTATTGGTAACAGAGGTCGACGTCACATTACTATCTAACTCTCTGACTATAGTGTTGGCGTATTGTATTTGATTAAGATAACGTATTTGCAGTCATGCGACTGGTAATTTTCCTAGTAGCTGTCTTGTTACCTTGAAGCTAAGTTTTTTGGGCCTTTTCTTGCGCGTTATTAACCGAGCAAATTTACGCCAAACATATTGAAGTCTGTGATCCAAACTCAAACGTGACTTAAGTAATACGGCTTTTATAGCAATAGAATACATTTATTTGACACAATGACAAAACGAACTCACAAAGAAAAGATAAGTACAAACTAAAAGGTAGGGAAATAGGCACAAAAGAACATTAATACAAACAAACAAAAAAGCTAGCCGAGTAGAAGTATGTCCGCTCTGTACCGGGTGCACCTAAACAGACCCAGTGTCAGCTTTTGCTGTTTTAATACAAAAGTAGGCATGTAATGCCAACCTGTTCAGTGATTTTCAGACTGATCCTAAAATTGGATGAAGCACATAACATCTTCAGCTTGATTATAAGTAAGGTACCCATTCAAATTTTGGAGCATCTATTGAGTAAGGGAAATTCAGAGGGACCATTCAGCACACCTTATCTCAGCAAGGTCAATACCGACCATCCCAAAACTTATATATCGGATGGTCTGTAATCCTATTAATAAAGCTATCACCTTGAACTAAGTTCCATAGTGAGTTTGACACAAAAGATGAAACTTTCCTATCACAGAAATCATTCAAGCGGACAGGCAGGTCTATTATCTCGCACCGGGATGGAACAGCTTATTTTCTTGACAGCCGATATGATAGATGGAGTATTACAATTGGTTTTGTCACTTCGCAAATTAGGCAGTCATTTACAGAAATGACTATCAATTACAATAGCGAAGAACTAATTAAATACGCCTAGAGAAAATTACTGGATAAAAGCTACCATGTCTTTTTCTGTACCCCCGGATAACGTGTATGCGAAATTCACAATAATCTGTTGAGTAGTTATTGCATTTATAATACTTATTAATTAGCATGGTCCATTTTGTTAATTTAGTAGATCACTTGGGAGTTAGTTACTTCAGTCAGAACATGACTTTTACAAGTGTGCAGTTGGCACCATTAATTTTCACTTATACCATCGTATTTGTTTTTTTATATCGTCGATTTAGCAGCACCTGGCTTAGAAGCCATGCTCAGCAGCTAGTCGAAAACAGTTATTAATAATGTTCAAGCTTCAATTTATTTGCATATGTGTAGGTAACTATAGATCATCTTATGTAAGAACAGGACTTAATTATCCATCTCAGGCATCGCAAATTTGGTGGCGGCAGAGGGTGCTTTACATATAGTAGGTATACAAATGTACAAAATAATCATGATAATGGTGATATTTGTGTTAAACATGCGCCTATTTGTACAAAATTAAAATGAGCTGCTTGGAGTCCCTACAACTGGAACTTAGTGCCCTTCTTTTTCGTAATCAGCAAGTCATACCTAACTGATTGATGATTGATCATATATCATTATTAAAATTTATTCTACTTCTTGCGCCCGAACCTACGCTTGTTATGCTAATTACTCAGTGCTCTAATCATTTATTCATAATTGAAGGTGTAAGTAATCGATAGTTGCAAAACATTACAACAATACTATAGAGCAGCAACATCGCCTTGACACATCGCGTCGACACTCCCTCGCTATTATTCAATTGGCGGGAAAACGGACAAGATGGTCGACCTTACAATAATTCAATTCGGTTTTGATTAGATTTCTACTGCACTTTGAATCATTGATATTTGAGAATTATGAAGAGAAATTCAGCTACTCTTACATTCACACCACAAAAGCAATTTATTCTAATCCGAGAATATGCTAATCCTAACTCTACACACGCGATTTTCGATTACTCAATTCGAAATACAAGCTAAAATTTCATAACATAACACATGTTACTTCAAACTACTGTTATCTCAAAACATACGAGATAAGATAAAACACAAACATTAGTATCGCAAAACAATCCATATTTTATTTGATTACCGGCGCGCAAACTTTACTCCTATCTCAAACGTACGTAGTGGTTATAATTTATTCTGTAGCTCTAAATCAATAGGAGTTTCCGAGCCCGACACGTAGCGCCATCTATTATGCAGTAGCGGAGACTCGTACCTCACCGTTTTGACTTTTAGTTCGCGGAACGTCCACCGCGCTTCTCAGGTTCATATCTCTACGTAAAATTTTACCACTAGAGTGGAACTGGTTTTCGTATTAGTTCACGCAAATGTGTAAAATAAGGACTGGTTTAGCGATGTATGCGAAGGGAGATGCATTTCAAATGGCCTCCTGTTGACCGTTCGCAACCCAACTAAACATTATCCTTTATAGACTCCATAACAAGGACATCAAATATAATTTTTATACGACAACCAACAAGGCTTTTCCTGGACAAATTGGGTTTTTACCCGTACCGTTTCATAAATGCGTTTATTTTTATTTTAACATAACTCTGAATGATGAAATTGTTGCTGGAGTAACATACGTTTTTTTGAAAGTATCTAAATACTTTATAACAAACGTCAGGAACACACAATCGAAAAAATGGCAAAAAATCGGTATACATGTCTGAGACTTCACAGACTCAATAGGTATTAAAATTAATAGGTAGGTGACATGAGAATTGCGCAATGTGTGCATGGTGGAACTCATATGGTAACAAAGAAAACGGGAAGATGTGAGTGTAAACTATTACATATGATACTTCTTATTTTATTTTATTTATTAGGCAAAGCCTACAGTACACATAATGAGCATTTTGTAAAACACTAATATTGATAATACTATAGAATGTGTGCCAATAACAGGCATGCACAGCATTTACATTATACTTAAGCAATACACGAGTTCTTCATATGAGTTAGCCGACTCTGGTTCCGGAGTTTTTAGGCCGTCCGAAAGCCTCCGAAAGACTCCGATATGGCTTAACTGAAAAGGCCGGGACCAACATTTTAACGTTCCTTCTACGTTCGTTCTAAATACTACAAAACGGCCACCCATCCAAGAAATGACTGGACGGAGTGTTGTTTATCTCAGATGATCGGTTAAGAACACAGAAGTGAGCCAGGCCACGAGCGCTATGATACTAAGAAGTTAATTGAAGAGTTAATGTCTGCTTTTTACTAGGAAACAGCCGGGCAATTTGAAACTGCGGGGTCTGGAGGCATACTGTGGTTTCCAACTCATGTGGTTTGGCTTCGCCATAGCGTAGAAGTAGAAGCTCAACTGCACTTCCAAAATGTCATTTCAATAACATGATAATAAAAAAATAAAAATCATTTTATTTGAAGCAACAGGGCTCATTATAAAATTAACACTAGAAGTTTAGAACCTCACCAATATACTACATGTCTGTCGCAACAGCGTCGTATGGGGCAGTCATTTCGTCCGGTTATCATGGTGTTCGACGCTCCTACGTTGGCGCTGGCCCGTGTTCTTCGCAAAAGGGATACACACCTCCTATAATATAATGTGATAGACAGATAGATAGATGGCAGGAGAATCATCATTGAGTTTGTATTCATGACGAATAAAATAATGTTCGAGCCCTATTCGAGCTAGGTTCAAACTTTCAAAATAGGTGTAAGTGGAATTCGTGTCTATAATTCCACTTTAACATATCTCTGGTACTCTTAGTACGGGCTCTGTCTAGTTTGGGATCAGTTTACCGTGTATGATACGTATCGATATATTTATTTATATAGATTTTGTTTAATATATCTGTTGTCTAGACAATTTTATATTCCGAAAATATCTTATGTGGCGACCTTTATGTGTCACTATTTTTCTTATTTGATTATTTTTGTATAATTTGTGACTATTGTGACTCAAATAAATGTAAAATATCTTGCTTTTGATAATCGTTTCTCCATAGCTACATTTGCCGTACTGTTTAGCTCACACTATGCCATCACCACGATGACATTGGCATTAGCCAAGCTCCTTACAAAACTATATAGTTTAGCAAGATTTCATTGAGTTCCTTCCGCTATTGGGATTAACTACCATTCCCGACATGTGATCTTAATTCAAACGCTCTTAGCTGTGTTCGTCTGTTTAATTAGCAAATACCATTCAAGCATCTTCAACAATAATCAACGCAATTAATTATCCATCCCCTAAGCCCAATTACGGCAAGAGGCCAAACAATCAGAGAACGGCGTATTGAACGCCGCTACTGAATATCTACTAACATTGATTACAGTGATTACATTATTTCATTATGTTATTTTTTACTTTACCTAGTCAAACGTAAGGTCTTAGTAGAAAGTGGTAGTCAGGCCAACCTCAACGGCTCGTGTTGTTTGTTAGTTAGCAGGGTGTACCCTGCTAACTAACAAACGGGGCTCTGGCAGCCGGCTAATTGCGGCATAGCGCAGCCTATCGCGGGCACTGCTAAATTCCCTGACCGCCGAAGGGCAGCAGCGTCGGCGTTACGACTGTAGGAAGCGAGCTGCCTGCTGGTTTTGTAATGTCGTATGCATTCGATGAAAACCAACAAAGAGTTCACACAATATTAAGTTTTATTCTTTACGTTTACAACTCAAAACCACCATAATGAACGAAGTGAATATTTTGAACTTAACTCATAGACAATTTGGATCACATAGATCAGAGATTTCAGGTGGGCTGTCAACAACGAGAAGGATTATGGACATAACCCCCTACTTTTTTAGGGAGGTATGTCCAGTAGCGTACTAATAGCCTGTATTAGGTCTTGTTGTAGGTCTTGTTGTCCTCCTCTTCCGTGGCTATGGCTACAAGCACATTAAAAACCCACTTAAAAAAAAAAACGAAGATATTAATATAACCTGACTCGCCTAAGACCTGGTCTGGTGGACTGGACAACCTCATTGAACCGGCAACTCATTGGGAACACCGAAGTGAACCAGGCGCGCTGATTTGATATGGAAAGCATCTGGACCTTGCATATTAGCAAAGTTTGTCCAGCACTTGCTGTGAAGTGTGATTGCACGGTAACCATACTATTACTAAACTTATGCTGTGACCTAACGAGCCAAGTTATGGAACTCCCCGGCGTGGCCGCTTGTGGCAGTTTAGAGTTGTAAATATTTTAGAACCGGCTGGAGATAAAACGAAAGTTTCTGTTGGACCTTCATAAATTGACAAGCTGGTTGGCATTAAGGCAAATAGCTAGCTGAGAAGAAAGAGGTTATGGGTTCAAATCTCGCGGGATAAATGTTTTTTTTTTCTGATCTGGGTGCTGTGGACTTGTGGTAAAAAGGTGTCATATGGCAAAAAAGCTCCTGATACGAATTAGAAAATACACAGTAGGGTATGGTGCGGTAGGAGGCTCAAGAGGAAGGTTTCATTTACGATATCTCTGTTCAACGGTGAACTTCCAGGGTGGTGATGATGGTGTATTAGCAACGAACTCGCAACTGAGAGATATCGGTGTAAATACAAAACTCTTCTCATTTATCTTAGACAAAAAAAGCATTACTTTTTTTATTAAAGGCTTTATAATTTCTTTATTTACCTGATGACCATCTAGAATAGCTGTTCCGCCTTAGCGTGGATAACTATCAAATAGTAAAATAAATAAAATAATGCTGGACATTATCACACAGCATAATCGAGCCCCAAACTAATCTATGGGAATCATGACTGATATACCTACTACTTATACATATATTATTATTTTTAAGACAAAGACCCTTCAAAAAAATATCATATGTTAGAGCACCTCAAGATATCTCAAACAGTCTATCTAACCTACCGTCATAAACATGTCTTCCTCCCAATGAGGGTAACGACGAGCAATACCCACTTGAGGGTATTGCTCGTCGTATACTATGAGGTTTATAAAGAACTGGACGGCATATATTATGAATTGATGCAGTTGTGTAGGTCGCCGACATTACTCGGAAACGAAGAATCGATGGTGTGCAATGGTGCATTCTTAACGCTTAGAGAAACGCTTAGACTACTTCAAAACCGCGCATGACATACTGACATATGATACCACACAACAGTCACAAAGCCTTGACCTGTGATCTTGATGCTGTGCGCTGGTATCAGACTATGAGTAAACTAAGTTTTCACAGCCAAAACCCGGAATTAATATTATTACGAATATTTTTTGCAACAATAAATGAACAAATAAATAAATAATGCTGGACATTTTCAAATATCATGCAGCCCCAAAGTAGGCAGAGCTTTTGTTATAAAAACCACATGACTAATATACTACGTTTTTTGTAAATTCATACATATTTAATAAACACCTAGATCGACGACAATTACAGAACATGATGCAAACATTTGTCCTGCAGCGGGAATCGAACCCGCATCCGTCTGCGTCTCAGGCGGACCTGCAACCACTGCGCCACCGAGGACACTGTCTGATCCGTAAAAATTAATACCGCGCCGGGAATAAAAAACGACTAATGGCCAATTCCTATAATATTTTTTTTACTGTTTTTCAGGGGAAAACGAAGCTTTATGGATTGCGGTAAATTATAGTAATCGGCTATAAGTCCATTGCTAACTTGGTCGTCAAATACTCGCACCGATCCCCTCATATTCGAGGCATACAGTCAAAGTGTACAAGGGCTGTGAAATGTTTTAATGAGAATGGAATGATGTCTCTGAAAAAATAATTTTAATCAAAGTCAATTAGGTCGGTCATTGTAAAAATTAATTATTATAGAAAGACATATATATAGTACGGAATTAGATGGATTTATAGTTTCCGGAAAAGCATCAAACCAGAAGGGAATACACCTAAGTCAGGATCTGAAAGTTGTCTAAGCCCAGAACTGTACAAATAAGGTAATTCTTATTCAAGAGACACGTTCAGTCTTAAAATTCACGCGAGCCCGCTCGTAAAATCTGCCAATTGGAACATTTCGGCGGTTTTTTAAAGAATTTTATTTGGCACAGTTTATGAGAGCCCTGGGTATATCCGCTTTACCAAAGTCTAAGCTAAAGCTTGTTGTTTCAAGCAGGTATATTTAAGAATTGAATTCAAAATTTATCGTGACTCAAGCAGAGTTATTTCGACAGTTTTTGACACAAAAGTCATAAACCAATAAGTGAAGTGAAGTGACAGTTTTCAATACAAATTTCAGATTAGGTACTCAGTTATTAGATATGCCCGGAATCCGGATTATTGCTCATGTATCGGAATCAGATTTAGTTATAAAAATTCAAGCCGGTATAGAGTTGAACTCACAATTGATCGTGACTGAAGCAGTTATTTGGCGAGTTTTCAATACAAATGTCATATCAGATGCCCAGGTATTAGATTTGCTCGGATCATTGTTTATGTATCACTTAGATAAAAAGGACAAAGCATCCATAGCTACCGACTAAAAGGGCATGCGGGTCAAATCTACTACCTTTATTGTAACTATACCCTTATGCTGTGTCCATACATAATATTGTAAGCACCTACTTAGTAAGGGAGAGTCTGTAGCGCTGTAAACTCGCTATACAGGCTCAATAGAAACCTAGTGCTAAGACAGAGCTAAGCTGAGGTACATTCTTTTTTCTTGATATTCATACAGTTTATTTCCACAAAACGGCACATAAGTATACCTTAACACAAAGTGAGTAAGTGAGTTTAAGTATTTATTCTCATTAAATAAAAAATAAAAAAAACTATATTCAATTTCATAAAGCCAACATCAACAAATACGGAATAAATTATAATGAAATAAAATTAGGATAAACCCTGTGTCTCAGGCGTAAAATAATGCTAATAATAAAAATTAATAAACAAATTAAAAAACTTAAGCTGTAGCAGGTAATATAAAACTTTATAAGTAGTTATTTTAAATATAATCATAAAGGAATAAGCTTGTTGATGTTAGTACCACTGAATCTCCTAAAATTATGAAACTACCAGATTATTTTGTAATAGTTTGAATAAACAATTTACAACTTGTCCACATGACTAATCGATCCGCAAGAAAGGTCATCTCCCACTCGATTCCCTCTTCTTTAAGATAAATTCTATAATTATCTTCAAAGCCGGTCTCTTCCTATTTATACTGTGAGATATTTTCTTTGCATTTCCAATTGCCATCCGAACGCCTCTTGTTGACGATTCTCGTTATAAATAGTTGTTTATGGGGATCACGTTCATGCTGTTCCTTTTTATTTGACACTTCGAAAGCTTTTACTGTTAAATAACGGCAAATATACTGCAATTTTGATGAGGTTCAAACTAGATGGTGGTGTGATAAGGTGGAATTCTCGACGAGCTGTTATACTACAAGTAACAGTTAGAAGCAGTCTGGTTTAATTTAGGCACCGAGACATTTTATGTAACAAAAAATGTCCTTCTTAACCAATGTCTATTGAAGATAATATGCCAAGTGCATTATAATAAGAGTAAGCGATACATACCAAACGGAATCGATGTAAATTAGATGGAGTTTTAGAGTAACTAAGTAGTTTGGCGTGTGAAGGGGTTCCAACCTCCAACTAAGGAGCTCAAGCCAACCTCACCGACCCTTGGTGCACCCTGCTAAGAAAAACGTTTGTTTTTGCCGTGGATACAGGCTGGTGTTGCATTGATGTTGTTGCAGTTTGACAGTCATTATTATGGGCTTGAACAAACATAATTATGTAAGTAAAATATATTTTGGAAACAAAAAGGTCAACGCCTTACCCCTTCATTTTACAGATCACAGCCGTTTCTGCTGACTCAGAACAAAAAATCAGTTTAGTCGACATGATAGAGGTCTATTGCTATCAAATTTCACAGGCATGCTTAACAGGCAAAGCGATTGCCCGAAACGATAACAATCATACAAACCGAGCAACTGACACCTATTGTTTATACAGACGTGCCAACTTTGTGCGCAACTTGCAGGCCAATCTTGTTGACTGCATTTTTTTTATAATACATGAATATGGAACAAGCACATGTCACCTGATGTTAAGTGACCATTACCTATCGCAAAGTATTGCATTGTAGGTCAATCATGTTTGGAACATGCGCTGCAACAACGTGCATCCATCAGTTTGAGGTATGAAGGTGATAACCAATATGATCGTAATTTCACTGACACGGTCTTTCAAATCGAAACAGTAATTTACTGCTTCACGGCAGAACGTACGGCACGGCAGAAATGGCCAGCTTACTGGCAGTCATTCTGCCGTTTAGCTTATAATTCTCTGAGCTATGTCGACAACTTTAGTAAAAATGTAGTTAAAGTTATAGTAACGAATAGTCTTTCTCTGATCATAATGCAGATTATTTACCTTTCCACAAATAGATATGCATGACAGAGAAAAATTGAGAAACGTATAACCCAGCAATTAAAAAAGGCTCTATTCAATATACCATCTCAAATCAAAACGTATATTTTACATAGAGATGAATGCCTGCTAATCATAAATCGGAGCCAACTAGAAGAACTTTTGAAAACTTTCTTTTTGAAGCCGTATAGAGAGTCAATAGGCGTCTTCTGGGAAAGCTCGTTTCATCATCTACCTCTTCCTTGCCCACGCAAGTCTTGGCCAAGAGGCCTGATCAAGAGCTGGCCCATAATTGAAATAAAATAAAAAAAGATCGACCGTGACTGCAGATTGGGTTCGAAGTCAGCCAGTCCGCACCGCGTATGCAAAGTGACACCTACAATTCTGTATCCATTCATACCGATCATTCACCTTTGCGATTTACGTGACTGCTACGGCCTATAATAGCGTAAATTACTTTAACTACATGAATGGCGAAATGGCAAAATTATGATAAACTAGCTGACCCGAAAAACGTTATCTGTCAAAGTTAATACAAAAATCCTATAGAAAAAAGCACTTTCATTTTTCCATTATTTTCCTATTTCTTTTTGGGTTATCCTATATTTTCCTTGTCCAAAACAAACCTAAAATCAAATGACGAAAAAATCCCTGAACAAAACTTTTCTTTATTAAAATCGGTAGAGTAAAAATTTGGCCGCTGGAGTAAAGCTTTGACCAAGAGGTAGCCGAGGTCGTCCGCCAGTGTGTTGGGTTGACGATATTGCGAAAGCCGCCAGATATACCTGGATGTAAGAGGCAAAAGACAGGAGGCTTGCAAAAGCTAAGGGAGGTCTATATCCATCAGTGATTCAGGGCTGAGATGATGATGCTGATGATTAAAATCGAAAGAGCCGTTTGAATCTATGCGCGACACACGCACGACAGCAACAAGTTATTTGCCAAATGGGTAACCTAAAGCTGGGTACGTATTGCGCGTTCCTGTATACGCGTAGTCGGGGTTCGCTGTATACGCGTACAATGGATGAGCTTTTATTTAATGTGGACCACCACGAACCTGAAGGCGAGGTCAATCGATCCATAGCCCTACGCGAGCCGAAACCGACTGACCATGGATCGCGCCGCGAGCCAGCTCGCGCAGCACTCGTTCTCCAAAGTGTACGCGTAGCTTGCAAGTACAGACTGGGCGTTCCAAGACACACGCACCCCGACTACGCGTATATTGGATTCGCGTATAGTTAATGTGAACCGCCGCGAACCTAAAAGCGTTCCCCAAAGGATACACGTAGTTGCAAGTACAGACATGGCGTTCCAAGATACGCGTAACCCGACTACGCATACCAATATATATATATAATATAGCCTATAAACTCAGCTTTAGAATTTGAATAATTTTTGACAGGTCATTTATCCGTCAGTTTTCATTCAAATCAGCTTTACAGCACAATGAACCCCCAACCCTTAAGCTAAAAATAAATTATTCAAGAACTTAGACACCCCTAGACTGTTGTATAACAAGGTGAACGTCCGCCATTGTTCGTTTATCTTTACTGATTAAAGTAAACCTGGCGTTGAAATAGCCAATATTGAGAAGCCGTAATACCCCTGATCTACTAAATTAGGGTACAGCTTCCACTTCCATTACTTAGGATCTAGGAACGGACCACGAAATAAGATGGAATTTAGGTCACAACTACAGACTCAAAGGCTCTACAGGACATGTAAAATTTTGGCTATACACTTACGATGCCGTAAGGTTAAAATATTTATGATTTACCCTCTGTTTTGAAATGCTCGTAGCAAAGATTTAACCTCCATGGTTAACATGGTAGGTTAGTGGCATTTAGTTCCAATGATTCTGTGCTTCGGAAGACTTTAATTTAAGATGGTGGTTCTGGACTTTTTACTAGTCAAGCCATGTCAGAGACCTCTGGACGTCACTAGATAGCCAAGCCATGTCAGAGACTCTGGACGTCACTATGTATATTAAAAGCTGTTGGATTCAAAATGGTTGGTTCATCCAAATTAAACGTGTACACAGAATTTTAGCTCAATCAGTTGAAGATAACTGCATCAAAATTAATTTGCAAGATTCCACCCAAACCTACATAGTTACAATGCAAGAGAAATAAAATCTTTTTTTAAAAGAAGCTTAGCCTGGTACCACTTTGACTGCAGGTTGTAGCTCCACGTAGACCATGGAGCGATTTGTTCTCTCCGATGGTTCTCTCGCAGTAAAAACGTAATGGAATCTACACACCAAAGTCGTCAACACAGCCTTACAGCGTGGCAGAGACTCGGGAGACAGGCTGTAAAGGCGGTTGTCGACGTAGCGAAAGAATACTAATTAGAATATCTTCTACATTTATGTTCTAAATTAAAATTTCTAAAAATATGTAGTAAAGAAAAGTAACCTTCGATACTAATAGCTTATTACACGACCATACTTATTAAAATACAAAAGCTATATAAACACAAAATCTGCTGAATAAACTAACTCGCAAGGAACGTTTGTGCATACTTTAGCTGCGCATACGCCGCGTGACGTCACCGCGGAAGCTAAGGACGTGTGGCAGGTGACTAACCTATCTATTGTGTGGGCAATCGGTTAGCGTTATTGGCGGGACGCGCAACACGATTTGAACGTAGCATTCAAACAGAGAACGTTACTTTTGAATTGAAACGCCAAATTTATTGAATTAACAGCATGATTTACACAGCCTGAAGTATTTCTTGTCATCGTCATCATTTAACCCGTTAACACCCAAAGACTCCCCTTTATCACGGCACTCCTTTCATATACTTCTTGTAGTAAAATAAAATAACTGTTTATATTTCACACTAAGTTAAAAAAAAATCATTGTAATTGGATACTTTTGAGCTTTTGGTAAAATAAGCGAGGAAAACAAGAAAAATTAGCGCGGCATGATGATGAAACTTCACCATATAAAAGTAAAAATAGCCTATTTTAATATCTCCGAAACTTACAAACTAAAACAAATTCTGTCTTTCATTTGACCAGCTAATATGATTGATTTTCGAACAATTTGTATAAAAATGTGCCGTAAAGTATTTATACTTCAGAATAAAAAAATAAAAAAGTTTAAGAAGAGCCTTTGGACAATACATATATCGAGAAAAGATTTACTTTTCTCGTCCCACTGCTGGGCAAAGGTCTCCCCCATAGACTTACATAGCCTCTACTTTTAGTTTGACTCTATTAGATCCTGAAGTAATACTGTAGTCATTAAAATCAAATAAATACGTTTGGTGACCATCGAGAGAAAATGTCGGAAAAAAATCAGTAAAAATGTTATCATCCACTTAACTAAGATGATCAGTTAAAAACACCAGTGTATGGTACACATATAGATACTGAAAAGTATAAATTTACCGAACCTTCATTTGAGCTGAGTATTCAAAGAAATATTTTCAACTGAAATTAGGTCACATTCGTCCAGCAGTAGAAGATCAGACAAAAAAGCTGAATACCAAACTAGCAAGAGAAACCGCGAATTTATCAAAGTGCTCGCTTAAAGCGCAAATAGCAGTTTGTTCGTTCAGGACCGATTGCAGAATTAGTAAAAGCCTTTCTAGAGTTGCTTGTTGTCCGACTAAAGATAATACGAGTAAAAAATATTCGGCCATTGAAAGATATGAAAAATGTTAATTAATTACTACGAAAAAAAAAGAAAATGTAATTATGTGTAATACCTAACTGTTTAACCTACAACTTTAAATAAGATCTAGCAATGTAAAATAACGATTGCAATAAATTACTAAATAAATTACAATATAGACACACCTAAATAAATAAAGTATATTTCGTAGATACAATTTCAATGAAATACCTGTCAATTTCCGCCTGTATGGAGGAAACTTGAGCACGATTATCTTATGATTAAACTAAATTATTAACATCTAAATATAAAAATGGTAAAATGACTGACTGGGTTATATATCAACGCACAGCTCAAACCGCTGGACGTAGACTTGAAATTTTGCACATAAATAACTTATATAGTGTGGGCATCAACTAAGGAAGGATTTTTAGAAATTCCATCCCTAACATGGGGTAAAATAGGGGATGTATGAAAGTCAAAAGAAAATTTTGAATTTAGGCTGACGATTTATGTTTCTCAGCTTTTTGATAATTCAAACCGCAAAGGGGTGAAAGGGGGAAACGTTTAACAAAATACACATTAACGCGAGTGAAGCCGCAGGCGGAAGCTAGTTAATAAAAGGACACGGACACCGGACACCAGGCAACTCTACCGGTATATTTTCTAAAACAGCCATTTTGATCACACTAAACAATGTTTGCCCTAACTGTTTGGTCCCTTTGGGGGTTTAATTTGAAAACCACAGAGCTTCGTTCATATTCAAGAGGCAATATTTGTGTGTGTCAAATAATCATATTTTTTTAATGAAGTGTGATGTGTGATGTGTGCTGATGGCGTCTCAAATTTCAAATTTGAGCATGGCGCTCGTTGCGGAAGCTAATTTGCTTGGCTGTTATCAGGTCTTAGAGCGTTTCCACAGTATCCGATCCAATATCGGTATCGGATGCCGATACAATATCGAGGGAAAGTTGGATCTGATAATGTGTAAACGCTCTTAGGCCAAAGTCTTAGGTGTTCAAAAATAGATTAAAAGTCAAAACACTAGTGAGTCAGAACAGATGTTTGACAGTTGTCACGTGTGAGTTTTTTCAATCAATGTAAAAACAACACCATCACAAGGAACTATGGAAATACAAAAAGAATACCTCATCATCATCATCAGGTCCAGGTATCCCAGCGTGGGTGATCTTGCTGACCGGCAGCAAATTCCTCCACACAAGGGATATCGCGTTCCTCTCCGTCTTCACGACCGCAGACACCCAATCCTTGTAAGCCCTCTCACTTTCACTATCCACAATGATGCTGCAGGAGTGGGAGTACATTACAGTAGTACGCAGTACATTACAGAAAAGAGACGATTACTCAATCATAAATCGTTTCACCATTGTTTTAAAGTTCATAACCAGCAAACTCTGATAACCGAAAAGGGGTATTTTAAAACATAAGAAAAGTTTCCGTATAGAATATAGTTTTTGTTCAATTGTATTTCAATTCCGATGGATTTTTATAATCTTAGCTTAGATTGTGATTCTGAAGAACGCTACGCTACGACACGATGGCGCATCACAACAAAACACACCTTAACACAATTATATAATTAAAGCTCAATCGTCACCGTCGGAATCGACTCTGAAACGTTTCAAACGTTATAAAATACGCTAGTCCCTATTCCAACACGGGATAAGCAACTAATAACTGGGAGACGATTATAATAAAGCAATTAAAATTGCAATTGTGATTCAATAGCAAGAGCTAGACTAGCCTCAATCACGGCCAAAACAATCGAAGATAAGACAGAAATACCCGCGTGTGATCAACGACGACGTCACATAGGATCATGACATTGGGTGTGGTGACACGACACATCTACTGCATCGTGCACACTAGCAGAAAAAAATCATATGAAACTCACACGAATAATATAATGCGAATGTATATTAAGTGAGTATTGTGTGTTATGTTTGTTTGTTTGTTGCCACTCTACTCTACTCTGTTACAACTGAAACCATTCAGCCGATTGGATGAAACTTCGAATATACGTAGTTTGTGACGTGGAGCCTGATTCTCAGGACTTAGACATTTTTGTCACATCAGACATATGTCGCGACTACTGTAAAATTTTCATACACAGTTTTGACATATGTATAAATAATGTTACATAAATCTCTATCCCTAAGAATCAAAGATTACCATATGGCTACTTTTTACCAGGGTACCACGCAAGCGAATTCGCCGGCGGAAGCTAGTGAATAAATAAATAATTGAAAATTCCGTACATTTTTTACACATTTTATAGCTCAAAAGTAAGCAGAGGGTTACCACATGACTGATATGTAGATATAATGTACATACATTTTATTTGTAAAAATACATACATTTAGAACACCCAGTCCCGTGACAAATAAACCTAAGCTACTCATTGTATGTGTACGCAATAATATAAAAAATAAAATTGCACACATTGTCTCGCGGTGGGAATCGAATAAATGAATGGATGATAGTCTTTCTTATTGATGCAATATTTTATGTAACCTTTTCAGCTACTACAGAACAAAGGTCTCCTCTAAATCTTTGTAAAGTAGTATGATCACTCCACACTTCCCACCATCTTTCCAGGAAGGTCACGTAAGATCGTAACATTGTTGGGATGATGTGATACAAGAGACTTGTGTGCACACTAAGACACAGTAGCAGAGTTATCAGTATGTATACCGGTTTGGACGCAATATGGAAGGAACTGAAATGATTGTGTTTTTTATTGTTTTTAACATATTATTTGCAAGCCTATGAATATTTTATTTTCGGTTTGTGTGCCATCTTTTTTTGCATCAAATAAATATTTTGCTTCTATTTTGTATAATAAGGTAATTTTTATTCGGTCACCTTTGTTGACGAGCTTAACCTTCAGTGACTATCAGACTTTGCCCAACAAATCCTTGGAACCCCGAGGTAACTCCGTGAAGCCTGCGAAGACCCCAGGAAACTTCTATGCTTCTTTCTATTCTATTACAATGGACTAATAGGAGTCCAATTGCCGGAAAGGGAGTCCACCTTACTCACTTACTAATGACAACAATAACCTTTATTAAGGCTCACAAATCTCACAAACTTAATTCCAAACAGATTTTTCCAATTTCTACTTGATCAGTCTTCTTTTAAGGATCAAAATAGTTACAGCATCGTTAACCAGGTCGGCTGAAAGAGTTTTGAGAGACAAAAATGAACCCGACCCAACTGTAACCACCTTGACTTGATTACTGAGGTTAACATTCTTGCTATATTACTACTCCCACGGTAATCTGACCATTATGAATGAGCAAAATGTCTGAATATAAACACGACCTTGCGCCCCCTGTTCTGCTATACATAATGTATTACCAGAAATCTAGACCTATGTATATATTAATCTAAAATCCCGACTTAGTGTGAGTTGGATTCTCGCATCAAGGATTGTGTACAAACCTATAGGTATGAAATATTTTTTTGTGATGTAACTACAAGTTCACGGGTTTTAGGGTGACGTTACCGAGACGGTGAAACGAACCCTTATGGTGCCGCTTTGTCCGTCCGTCCGTCTGTCAAACCTGATTATTTTAGGAACTACATGCTATCAACTTGAAATTTGGTATGGATTTAAAATGCACTAAATGAATAAGATTGCCAGTAAAAAAAAAACTACCCAAAAGGGTCTAAAATAAAAAATCTATTTCAAACTGGGGCCAACAGGTCGAGTGGGGATCATATTAAAGGGCTTAATTTGTACTGCTCGAAACAGTTTTTATTTTAGTTTATCATGCACCGTATTTATATATATTCGATTTGCATAAATCCAAAATTATGATGAAAAACCTCCAAAAAAATTAATGTGGTACAATATCCACACTAGGCTGGCGGGTTACCAAGAAAAAGGATTGCATGTAACCTGCCAGGTTACATACAGGCCACTGATGAAAAAAACTTATAGAAATCAAATAAATCCATCATTCGCAACCTGACTTCACTCATTGCTACTTTGTGTCTCAGAAAGAAACCCATTAGGAAATCATCCTACTGCTGATTGCTTCCCCCTTTGCGTTTCAGAAAAGAAACCCATTAGGAAATAATTACAGGACATTAAAGCCGATAAGCACTTGTACCACACCCAGTCTTACGCATCGCACACGTGTCGTGGTGTAACAGCCCCGGTGTGAACGACGCTTTCTTTCAGCCGAGCTGGCGACTCGCCAACGCCCGGTCCAGTCGTAAAGCTGCTTTTATTATCGAAACATCGGTCGCGCGACAAGCGATTCGATACGGGGTGTAAATACTGGTGCTCCGAGTGGATATGATACGTGGATGATGGAAGTGTTATACTTCTCTTCTATTTCTGACGACCTCTGTGGCGCAGTGGCCGAAGACCCTCCTGACGCGGAAGGTTGCGGGTTCGATTCCCGCAGCGAGACAAATGTTTGCATAGTCAGCAAATATTTTTATCGGGTCTGGGACTCTGGGTCTACTACGTGTATTATGTATGTATTTATATAATATATCAGCCATGTCAGTCACTTCAAGCTCTGCTTAGTTTTGGAGCTACAACGATGTGTGATAGATAAAATATTTATTTGAAAGCTTTTTAATATTTATTTGAAACACACGTCTTGCTAAGACGTGTGTTCAAAAAAAGGGTTCAAGCGCGGTAGTAATAATGTTTTTCAGGACGTCTAAGCAAACAATTAGCCGTCATTAAGTATTTTTCTGTGTAACCACACAAGCTAGATGGATAAAAACTCTTTATTTTAACCACACCAATATAACGAAAGTAAAACGGACACGAATAGTGCAAGTATGCAACAAATAAAAATAGCAGCCTTTATGTCATTCGATTCCCTTGCGCTATCAAAAATATACCTATTAAAATATCCGTATGAAATTGTGATTCACTAAAACATCAGACGTCAGCTGAAAACTGACACTATACATATCATCCAGCTTAGCAATAAAGTTAATGATGTCATGCTGCATTCAGCAACAGAATCAGCACTAAATAACGTACAACTTCCTACCGTTGACAAGTGACAGTCTAAAAATACGTCACGAATGGCTATTAACTCACGTGTGTGTAAATAGTAACCGGCACGGCACGTGCTTTAGGTAAACTGGATGTTACGGTGAATTTCTGGTTTCCCATTAACAAACTTCGTGTTTTAAGAGCAGACTGTTAAATCGGTTTATACTAGTTTTTAATATCAACAAACAACAAACAAGATTGTAATACTTACGCGAGGGAACATAAAAACTGTTCATCAAAATAAAAAGGAAATTTTAAGGGAAATAATTTAGAAGCTAAAGGAACATTTACAGACAAAATTACAGAAAATAACGAAGAAAAAGGGCACATTTAGGTGAGATTAAAGGAAGCAGGGAATGACAAATATATTCCTTTGAACCTTCATTCGGATCACGCTTTGAGAATCAGAATCAATATTGGTTGAAAACATACACAGAGAAATCAATTTCCAATTGGAAACAGCTGGAATCGCTCATGCATACTTCGTTGATAATTTAGTGTATGCAGTGGTCCGTGGAAAGTTATTAATTTTACGTGAATAGAATTCAATTTGAACTTTGACGTAATGTGATGTTAACTCTGATAATAATGAAAAGAATTTGCGTATGCTAAAGCCGGTCATATCTCGATAGACAGATATGGTGCCCTAGGCAAATAGATGGTGCAGTGATTGTGAAAGGTATAACTTACAGCGAGCACACGTAAAATCATGATATGTTCATTACTGAATTATAGGCAAAATGCATTTTTGATCAGAGCAAGTGGCTCGTTCAACTCCTTGGCTAAATCAAACATTAATGTAGATTTATTTAACACAACAAGTCCACAGCCGAACTTTATGCACTGCTGGATATAGGCCTCCTGAAGTTTGTGCCATCCACTACGGTCTTGTGCTAGTCGCATCCACGACCACCAGAAGAAGCGAAAAGCATAAGAACGAACTAAGCGCTTACTTAATAACAATATCTTTCAACCAATATAGTTTTGTTACGTAATAACTATTATTTTATTCTGTCGTCTACTTGCTAATTCTCCTACTCAATGTTTTTTTTTTTTTGGAAACTTGTAATTGGCCGTTAGCGTACATGTAGCAACGTAGGTATTGTTTAGGTCTAGTTTAGCTTATGAGTCAGTATATTGTTGCTATTGATTTTTTTTATAGTTTATAGGCTTACGTTTGACCGCCATCTCACCTGTTGGCAAGTGTTAAGTGATGATGCGGTCGACGATGTGGCACAAATGCCTATAGTGTACCTATTTACATTTCGCTTGAAGACCTCCATGTCATAAAAATCGGAAAACACTGACTGTGGAAGATCATTCCTTAGTTGTCCTAAAAGAGTAAGGTCATATAGATTAGCGATCAAATGACTGATAACGCGTATGATTAACAAATAACAATTCTTTTAAGATACAACTTAGTCTAAATTCGAATGGCAGGACATTTGAAGACAATGTCTTCGTGTAGACCGAGTTCCTTGGAAACAATGTCTCCATATAGATACGACTTCATGCAAAGCAAAGCAAATATTATTAATTCTAGGCACGAAATTCTCAAAATGGGGTTTCCATTCCAGGATTCTAAGAAAAGATTCGGAATTGTAACCTTTAAAAGGGTAAAGGCATTCCAGTGTCGTATAAAACTGTAATAGCTTTTGGAGAAAAGTTCACATAACTTCGAGGCATGTGAAAGCTTGGGCAGACCAATAAAGCTACGAAGGAGAGGGATAAAAATCAAGATGCGAAATGTAAGTTGCGACACAGGAAGTTGTAATTATTTTGAGATTTACCACCACCACATAACATCGGCCTATACCTTCCTTCTTCGAATGTGCTAGTCTGATGTCGGAGTTTTCAGGCCACTCGAAGGTCTCCAACGTGGATATGCCCATAGTCCCCATGCCAGGCATGCGGGTTGGGTAGCTGCCGCAGTCCTCTTCCGTCAGAACCCCGTTTGTTACTTAGCAGGTTGTATCACGGACAGGTGAGGTAGGGCTGGATTACAAAGATGGAGGAAAACCTTCCACTTTTGAGATTTATAAAAAAAAATAACGCTAATGGAATTGCGCATGGATCAACTAGTCTGATTAGTTCAATATACATTGTAATACAATACATAATTGCGAGATCCACTTGTTGGGGTGAAGGTTATAGGTATTCTTGTAGAACTTTGATAGCCTACTAGTATTATTATGGCGAAATTTTAACATGTGTACATTTGTAAAGTACACGGAAAGAGATAGGGCTACTTTTTATCAGTAGATTATAATATTTATTTTTATTTTCGTGGTCGGCCAAGAAAGGGTGTTCGGGTCGAACTCGAATCCTTCGCGAGGATGGTGGGATATCTCAAAGAATACCAATGCCTAGCAGTGGGTTACAGATTGAGTAAAAAATATTTATTTATGTATAAATAAATAAATTTTGTGACCCACGGATCAGTTTTCCCCGGTCTACATCTACATTACATAGTTCCGAAATTTCTTTAAGCACTGATTCTACACTATTTTGATATGATAATTGAAATCAAAATAGTTACTACTAATAACAGTTTGTTGATTTGTAACCAGATATCCAGTTTATTCTTGAAAGCGTTCATTGAGGAAGCTGTAACAACTTCTTCTGGCAAGTGAATCTAGTTTTGGACGTTTACCGAGGAAGGCCTCTAGAGTCTAGAAGACTAAACTTTTTTTAATATAAAAATATATGCGCAAGTTATTCCAGATGATGAAGTTTTTCACAATTCCCTTATCTGAATTAATTTCTGGTGCATGACAGTTGCTTACGCAAATCACAAGGCAACATTGCAATGTTTATGTAATGGCATTGCGTTTTGCGGTCACAAGTTAATGTTGTGAGATCGTGTTTGTATCAATGTACTTTTCTACATTGTAATTTAATTTTAATCTCATCTTTCTGTTATTCGAGCTATGGTTAGATGTCTAATGTAAATAAAATGGATGCTTATTGTGTGGATACTCACACAACAATGCCTTTTTTCTTCGTATCAGCTAGTAAGCTAACTGTGGCTTCAAACAACAATATCTTACATAACGTTGTCAACACCGGAGTTTTTGATGAGTAATATGTAATGTATTTCCAAATCAAATAAGTACTATGTCAGTCATCATCATCATCAGCCGATAGCAGTCCACTGCTAGACAAGTCTCCCCATTGTCATATGATTCCAGAAATCCATCAAAGAAAACTATACTAAACTTATAATTCATAACCGCATATGTTGTAAATACGACTCCATTAAGGTAGTTTAGCTCCCTCAAAATCAAATTATCAGCTCCAAAAACGTATAAAATTGTGGGCGTGTGAGCAATACTCATTGGCAAGCACACTCACCCACTTTCCACATCCTTTGAGGTCTGAACGGATGAACAATAACGCGCGAAATGGTCCGGACGCGATCATTTCAACCGAAATGTGTTAAAAATAATTGAAATATTGGCCCATACTGGAGAGGTCAAATCAGTTGTGTTTATGTATTATTTAAAAAGACCCTGTTTTAAGGGAACCACAAGATAAAGGTACTTACTTTTACTTAAACATACTACATATTATACGTAGAAAACACCCAATAGCAGATCATATAATTTTAGTAGGTACATGATTGATCTCGAGGAAGTGTCAGGGACTTTTGAATCCGTCAAAAAACCAACCAGAGGCCTCATTTAGTAACTCAGTTGCCCATCGAAATGGTCGGCCCCAGACCTCTGTTTGCAAACTTTGACATTTCATCTGTCGAAATTCAAAGAACGTCATTTAAAAAACTGTCAAATTTTGTAAAAATTAGATCGGTGCTTATCATTTCGGTGTGCAACTAACGGCCGGTTTCTATATTATACCGTTACCGATTACGCCTCGTTTTCCCTTGAAAAACTGTCAAAAATTAACAACGAGGCGTCGAAAATTTGACAGATTTTCAGGGGAAAACGAGGCGTAATCGGTAACGGTATAATATAGGAACCGGCCATAAGAGGCCTCAGGTCAACCTCATGCCACCACTTAAAAATAAACATGATACGATCGAGGCGTGGCACCATTACATATTCTCCTAACGAAGGTGCGTCCGCGTCTTAGAGAAGGTACTGAATTGATTTAGAAGGAACCGGTGTATAAACTATGTATTATTCTATGATAATGAGTCACAGGTCCAGTAGAAACTGTTACTGATACTGTGTATGCTACAGAATAATAGAATGGTCAAGTTCGAGCCGGAACGAAGCGTGCTGGGAATTGGTACGCGTGATTGAACCAATCTAAGATGTTTGAAGAAGTACTTTGAATACTGTCCACTATGTCCACTGTCCAGTACCTACTGGGAAGGAACTCTGTTCCAATAACCTATGGTCCTTTAGTCACGACATATTATGAAACAAAGTTCCTGCCCCGAGTCTGTATGTTCGTGATAAACTCGAAAACTACTAAACGGAATTTCAAGCGGATTTGTGTCAATTGGTTAAACTATGACGATAATTGATGCTTTCATCGAAAACGCTGCCCTTTGAGATATAACAAAACAGGGTCGCTAGTATTGTATAAAGCTTTGACTTGTGAAGACTTAGTAACCTAGTGCATTTCGGGTTCGAACACTCTCTTTTTATGGCGCGGAACGTCAGTTACGAGGTCTGACTTCGGGCCTTGTATATGTCCGAAGTCAAGTGCGCAAAGGCGACAAGCACAAACTGGAACTAAACATTCACCTTGTTTAGCGATGAGTTTTTAGGCATGATCTTACTTAATCTTTTTAACACTTTCATAGTTATTAAGTCATAAGGTACAATAAGTATAATACATAAATAAATAAATATACGGGACATTTCACACATACGGTCAACTGGTCCCAAACTAGGCAGAGCCTGTACTATGGATTCCAGAGTCTGAACATACATAGTTACTCAAAACATTCTTCTTTTGGTATTAAGTAGTGTAGTGACCTAATTTGGTGTTGGAGATTTTAGAACGCCTTTTTAGAAATATCTTAGGTTTTTCCAAAGCATACGAAGCGAACTATGTTGCATTCATATTATACTCAAAAACTGCTATCTATGTTTGGGATAGGAGTTTTTAGATTGCCGGTCACTTGAAACATCATCGTATCCGCAATAAAAAGCGAATACACACATCGCTTTTCCCTCAAAAGCAACTTAACTTCAATCTATTTCTGTCCTTGGCGTTCGCTCCCTTGAGTATGCATCCAAATCGTCACAGTTCCACAGATTGTATTTTCTGTATGACAGTTTTCTAGGTCGGTGTCGGCGGTTCGACACGTTGGCAGCAAAGTGTTTCCGCCTCTTACAGTTCAGGGTGCATTCGCTTGTAAACAATTCAAGATCGATTTAATCATTATGAAGTTTTAAACAACTAACACACATTTACTTCAAATCGAATCTACTAATATTAAAGAAAATTTAGTAAAAAAATTAAGTCAGATGTAAGATGTTCCTTCTTTGTATTAGCGAGTGTTTGTCCGTCACGCTAAACTAGGGAACTGATTAAGCTGAAATTATGCATATAACATTATTATTCCACTGTATTTCATTTTAAACTCGTCAAAATACATAAATTATTATTATTCAGCCGTTTTGATCCCACTGTGGGGCAAAGGCCTCCCTTCCCTCTTTCCACTCCTCGCGATTCGTCGCTACTACAGGCCATGATCCTAGATACACTAGCACGTTGACTGCAGGCCTGGCACAGCAGCTCTATATCGAGAGTTGTGTTTTCAGCATTAAGAGCGTTGAATTCGCGTCAAGCACATCTCGCTATCTTTTTCTGGGTCTTCCACGTCGCCGTCTGGTGTTGGGTGGTGTTCCAAAATGTGATGGTCTTAGCCCATATAACAATAGGCTACTTTTTATCCAGGTTACACGAGCGAAGCCGCGGGCGATAGCTATTGTTACATAAATTCGTTACGGCATTTAGCATTAAGTGTCACTTACTATTGGTTTAGCAGATTTCTCTTCTAAATATATCAACGCTTTATACTTCGCCTATGGATAAAACTATGTGAGACCTCAACAAATCGCCTATCGATAAATTATCAATGTTTGTCGACTGTTTTTACTGCTACCATAGAATAAACAGCTTCTCTCGCATTACTCGTCTAATGAACTGAATCGGAACGTATTTGAATGTTGCCGCTGGCTATGCAATGATTCAGAGTGTAATAAAATCCAACTATAGATCATGAGGAAAATCTATTCACAATATTTGCTTACCCTTCCTACTAATATTCGTAATGGTATTTAAATAAATGAATTCGAGCCCATAAAATTTTTTTCACTCTCAGAGTGGTATCTTTTCTTCCATGTAAATGGGATCAAACGGGAAATATAGGGTATATTTCCCGTTGAAAAAGAGAAAAAAGAATTTTTCAAATTGGGTCATAAATGACAAAGTTATTATGAGGTAACAAACATGAAAAAATACCACCGAATTGAGAAGCTCCTTTTTTAAAGTTGATTAAAAAAATGTGAAATATTATTCATCTTCAATGCCAAAACGAATGAACGTAGGCCTTCGGGCGGGAATCACCTCTAGCGTAGTGGGCAAAGGTCCGCCTGAGACGCAAGAGGTTGTGAGTCCGATTACCGTCGCGGGACTAATGTTTGCTATATCTATAGATATTTGTCTCAGGTCTGCGTGTTTTCTTTGTTTCGTAGGGCTCCCATAATACAAGCTCTGCTTCATTTGAGGCTACATGATGCTGTGTGATAGTGTCCAGCATTAATTACGTCTGTTCAACATTATTTGGGCGCGTGATTACGTTAATCAAAGTCCTATAATTATTACTCCACTATAACTATTTATAATGGAATAATTATGATGTAATTTGTGACGGTGACATCACCATGTGAAAGCATGCCTAGATTATTGTTCAGGGATGTTCACAAACTTCATGATTAGTCTATGAATGCCATCATCAGATCATTGTCATAAAATGTATTTTTCATCCCACCATCTCGGAAAGAATATTTTTGCTCTTCGTTATCTGTGTGCAAAAGCCGTTTTAATTCGCTAGAAGCCGCCCGAAGTCCTCCGACATGACTTAACGACGAAAACGCCTGGACCAACATCTTAACGTGCCTTCCGAAGGTAAATGTGATCAAGAAAGGAGTGTTAAGATGAGGGCTGATAGAAGTTAATGGAAGAGGTAAACATATTTTGCCGATCCCACTCGAAGGGATAAGGGTGACTGAATTAAAACACTATTAAAAAACCACATCAAACAGAATCTTAAAACCCGCTGGTACCAATAGTACAGTAGGTTCTATTCTGCCTCGTTTGGGATTAGTCGACCGTGTGTGAGATGTCCCGTATTTTCATGCTATATAGGCTTCTTTTTATCAGGGTCTCACGCGACCGAAGCCGCGTGCGGAAGATACAACAAAAAATTCGATTTTCCTTGATCAATAAAAACAGATGTTTAAGTTCGTGTGATACCGATCGCAAAGGGTGATGTACCCTGTCATACAATAACTTTGATATTTAATATTGTTTCGTTTCAGAACTATGTAATGTACTCAATGCCTTCCTGGTTGGCTTAAGTTAGATTTTCCGTAAGGAACCCTTCAGATATTCCGTAGGTAATGCGAAACTGACACACGACAAAGAAAACGCGAACGAGATGGAGGGACGAGCTCGCTAAATTATTTGCCGAGTGGACCATCTTAGCACAGGAGAGGGATGAATGGAGACATTGGGGGGAGGCGTTTATCCAGCAGTGGGACGAAGGCTGATAATAATAACGTTGTTGTGGTTGTTGTTAGCCTGCACTGTCCCACTGCTGGACATAGGCCTCCCCTCGAGTTTTCCATTCTTTGCGGTCCTACGCCAATGTCTGCCACTGACAGCCGCTGAAGATGTCAAGCTCGTCGCGCCAACGCGACATACATAAAATAATAAATGATTCATTACTTATTACAACATCATTTACAAAACAAACATCAACATCAACATCGTTTAATGTTGGACATTACCCCACAACATCATTTAGCCCAAAACTAAGCAGAAGCAGAGCTCGTACTACGGGAACCACATGACTGATTTTTGTAAATACATACACATTAAAAAAAACACCGAGAACCTAGATAAATATTTGCAGATCCTACGGGCCTACGCCCACTGCGCCACCAAGGTCCTCAAGCACAGAGGTAGCTACTACTGCTAGTGTGGTCAAATACGATAACGTTTTAAAGCATTCATAGACCTCGGACATAGTTATTATCATTAGTGCGGGTGCGGATTACAAATAGGTTGATGTGTGTACCAAACACGGAACGAAATAATACACCCAATTAAACTGCAGACTTTAATTAAAAGCTGACACGCATATTTTGTAATCCAGTTCACAATTTGTCTAAATCGGCTCAGTCTGAGCTTTTTGGCAGAAACGGAGGTTTAAGCTTCAAGGCCTTGACATGGTTAATGCAAAGAGTTTGTTTTTTTTTAATGATACAAACAAGGATGGCTATACATTGGCTATACATTAAAATTTTATCCAATAAATAAATATCTATTTATCTATATTCACATTTCACGAATAAAATGAAACTTCGGGATGCACAACATACTCACAAATACACAATACATAGAAGCACAGTTTTTCTTGAATACATCATAAAGCAAGGACGTGTCTTATCGTAACTGTTCTGCAACTATGAATAACCAAGTAAGCAGATACGCGAACGTTTCAATGATGGACGACGAATCGATAAATCTTCGGTCCTACTTATCGAACTCAATCGGGGAAGTTTATTTAAGTTTCCAAGTGGTTCAATTAACTGGGAGGCTCGTAGATTATCATAAATACATAATTGAGCCGCAATAGTATTTATGCCAATATCAAACACCCATATCTAAATAATGGGAGGTTTTTTAGAGACGAAGAACACAGAGATGCAAGGTGTTCTAAAATATAATTAAACTTCTCGTCACAGATACCATTAAGCCTCAAGACACAAGTCTTCAATCAGTGCGTGTTGCCAGTGATGACTTAAGGTACTGAAACTTGGTCGCTAACTACTGGCCTCATGCGCAAGCTCAAAGTCGCACAACGGGCTATGGAGATTTGAAATAAATATAGCCTTTATTAAGGTAATAGATTTATAAAAAATTATGTAGGTAAGGCTCTTAAATATATATTCAGCTGGATTCTTGTTCTCTGTGTAATTGACTAGTGAAAATCTTCAAAATTCCCATAAGTGGGGAGGATTCACACTTTTAAAAAAACATGAAAGAAGTGTCTTAAATTGTAAACTTGCAACTTGTTAATTACAAAGAGCACACGTTCAAGTACCGGATCCCCAGATAGAACTCAACGATGTAAATGCTGTTTAATGATTGGTATGCAAAAGACAGTCGCTCAACCGAACACAATACTTGCTCCTAGTGGTTGAGACAGGAATAAGAATAAGGTATTAGTGGTTTTTTCCTTGTCTTAAATAACATACTACTGAATATTTCAAGTTGATGTACTATTAAGGTGAATATATACATGTCAAACCTCCCTCTCGCTCGCACTATTTAACATTTTTGAAGATATAAAATCCCTGAATATAGTTATGCAAAAAAGCAAACCTTCACAGCCTAGAATAAAAATACAAAAGTTCAGCAAGAATATCATGTTGAACCCAATAGTTTTTCCTACCAAAAAAATTGCACCAAAATTGATCACATTGGTAAAAGTTTTTTGGTAAGGAAACGTGATAGAATCAAAGTGATATCATAGCTGAACCTTCGTTTTGTTATTTTCTAGGCCGTGAAGGTTTGCTATTTTGCATAACTGCATTCAGTAATTTTATATCTTCAAAAATGTTGAATAGGATATAATTTACTATAATTTATTAGGATATAATTCAGTTTGTATGCCCTAGAAGTATGTAGGGCTAATATACGTTTAGGTTGACCTGGGGCGGATGTCGATTTTGTGTAGCGGAATATTTTAGTAGTATCCGTGACAGATACGTGTATTCTCGAGCAATTGAAGTTTAAAATGTACGCAATAAACCAGGTCAGAAAAACTACAGACAAACCATTCGAAACAATTCATTGTGAAATAGCTACAAATTTTGCAACAGGAAATAAATTAAATTTCAAAACAGATCTGAGAAAAGTGAATTTTAAACCGGGCAAAGCAATTCCAGTAAGCCTTTCGCAATTTATCTCGGAGGGTAGATTTAGAAATTTACATAAAATTATTGAGTTCGCTTCGCCTCAGTCGACCGCAGGTGCTCAGCAGAGGAGGTCGTTATAAGCGAACATTGTTATTGAGTGTCGCGGAAACCATTAATTTACATTTCCTATATTTCTGAGAGAGCAAGGAAATTAAACTGTGCTTCTATGTTAGTTTTAGCTTACTTTACAATATAAATGATGAAAACTCATTTTGCACAATGAAAACTCATTTTGGAAATAGGATTTTGTTAAGATTTTAGAACTAGATATAGTTTCTTAAGAGTTATTTTTTTCATTTTCTTTTAAGACAAAGTTTCCACTAAGCGGCTAGTCGATTCCTATTTATTTAAATGCCATTTTCCACTAGCCGGCGACCGACTAAGCCGTGGTGCAGAGCCTTGCCGGTACATAATATGGATCACTCTCCCCTCCCCAACTCCTTGACCTTTCTTTCTACTATCCTTTACAAACGATGTGAAATGTTTATTCCTCTTGCAAGTCAAAACTACTGAAAGGATTAAAATAAAATTGCACTCATTTGTAGTTCTAGAAACTCATTTGTAGTTCTGGAATAACATAGAGGTTACTTTTTATCCAGTTACTACGCGAGATAAGCCGCCAGTGGAAGTTAGTGTGAAATATGACAAAGCCTCCCTCAAGCAGGGTAGAAAACCATAGATAGATAGATAGAAAACTCTTTATTGTACTCACACCAACAAAAACAAATAGAACAATATACAATAACAATAATGAAAGTACAATGGGCGGTCTTATCGCTTAGAGAGATCTCTTCCAGACAACCTTTGGATGGACAGGATTTAAAATACTGTAGCAGACGACCATATCCTGCAGTGTACATAATTCTTTTATCTATCTTTTCACTAATGAAAAATAATCTATTCACTGAAAAATATATGCTTGTTAACATCAAACACAATGTGTTGAATTCAGATCTCATTAAGAACGTCACGAGGTAATAACGAGCCAATAAATCAAAACTACATAGCTCAATACTTTAGAAAGTAAGGATTTTTTATAGAGTATCGCAATGTCAACTCAATAAGGCGGGACGCGCTTTCCCATGGCCGTGTAAGGCAAACTGGATCCACAATCCACATATCGACTGCACTTTTTATCGTGTTCGAGCCTTTTTCACTGTAAGATCTTTTGAATGCTTTATTCTTCTTCACCAAAAATTGCAGGTTGTGGATCTCTGCCGATTTGGGAGTGGTTACCACAATCACTGCATTTTTAATCGAAAAGTAAGTCAGTAAATTGGACAGCTGGACAAAGGTTTCCCCTCAAGTTTTCCATTCTTTGCGGTCGAACGCCAATTCCTGCCACTGTGGTATTGTTGTTGTGTACAGTTTTGTATGAAAATATATGATTATGATAGTCGCTGAAGGTGTCAAGCTCGTCGCGCCATATCGCTTACGTGGTCTACCGCGACGCCGTCTCACTGTCTCCTATTAAGTACCTAATCAAATATTATTTCATCATCATCATCATCAACAACCGATCGCAGTCCACTGCTAGACGTAGGTTTCTCCCAAGGTTCGCCACTGAGCCCGATCTACGGCTCTTCTCATCCACTCCACTGTCATCAAATATTATTTACCTATTGATTAACCTAACTATAGTTTGGCTTATTAACTGTAACGTTCTTCTCTCTCTTAATATTGTTGTGCCCAACAGGGTTTATAATAATTTGAAAAGTCACCCCAGTCAGCCGATAGCCTACATTTATAAGCTCATAGGTGCATTCTAAGTGTAAGCTAAAGAAATACTTTTTAGATTTAATTTTAGGTAGGTAGGTAAGATTTCTGTAGATGTTGTTTTGACTCATATAATGATAGCACAAGTACAAACCTTAGTGGTTTTTAGGTGCTATTATTAAATTTATAACTTGTAACTTTTGTTTAAATGGTAAATAAATTTAAAAAAAAAAGTAAGTACGGTTTATAATACAGATTTTAGTGATAAACAAGCGGTACATTTACAAGATTATACCTACTTACTATTGAATCCTCTGTGTACCACGTATCCGCGAATCGAGGCAAAAGCACGTTTCGCTGCATCGGTGGATAGGCGGGAAAAGAAAATGTGAGTAATTGTTTCCACTTTTCTGCTATCTGTATAAAACCCAATACAAAATTTCTTAATTTTTTTAGTATCAGTATAAAACCGCATACAGTATCTTTTATACAAAAAAAATCAATATTTAATTACTAAAAGGGCTAAAATAAACTTAAATTTAAACTCACTCATAATCATAAGGCATAGGAACTCTCAAAGCTTAACGAGTATTCAATCACAAAATTTTAAATTAAAAGCGCTATTGTTATTAATTTCTGTGTCTATTTACATATTATTTTGTTACGTTTCTCATCTCTCAGCTTCGCAAAACGATTATGATACATTTGGAACGTTACGACAGTGCTTCGAATATGTACGCGATCTTAATTCGTTCATTTAGCACGAGTTGTAATAATACAAAAACGTTCAGTTCTAATTTTTTTTTCGAAATTCAATTTTAATTTTTGTTTTTTCGTTATTAGTGAACTGGTTTTAATACAAACTAATCTTACAAAATACATACAGGTAATGTTATCTTCTTGCAGGTTCCAATGTTTTCCACTCAATGCAGTAAAGTATGAAAAAGCCATTTTAAAATTTTGCTCAAAAGCGAAAACTATATTATATACTATAATACTATATATACTATATTCTTATTGCAGATACTATTCGTCCATCGTGTCTGGACGTTGAGAGCAGGGTTTGACACGAACCAATATATTGACCCAATACTCGTACATAGTTTATGGTTTAGAGGAGTAGACAAGGACACGAACCTGCGTCTTTGCTATGAGCCCAAGCTAACCAGCTAAACCAGCTGTATCACCGTTCAACTAAGTCACATCATACTTTAAACACGAGTTTCTCTTAAAATAAAACGCAATTCCGTTATAGTACGAAACAGGCACGCTCGTAAAAGAAAAATGTCGTCGGAAAAACTTTTTGCTGCCATTAACGGTCGAAGCTATATTTTTATTGCAGAGTTTCCAGCGTAAATAGAACATTTTGTGATGAACATGAAAAGCTTTTAGGATCATTTCAGGTGTCTTTATGATGTCATTTAAATTTCTTCTCTGTTGTCCGTGGAAAAGGCCGAATTTAATCATTGAATCTAGATTATTCGGACGCTCGTGGCGTGGCTTACTTCGGTTTCTTAGCAGATCATCTTGGTCAAGCAACACTCCGCCCGGTCACTACTCGAATGAGTGACATTTTAGTGGTATCTGAGCGCTTCCGTGCAAGCGTTTTATGGCCATGTCGGAGGCCTTCAGGCGGTTTAAAATCTCCAACACCAGAGATCATACGAAGAAAGAAAGAATCTAGATGATTTATAAATAGTCAAGTAGTAACTTTTACTCACTGTTGGGGATGCTGTAGTGCCTGGGTCATGGATAGATCGAGTAGGCTTGTAGCAACTATACCATCCTCTCAGCCTAGTCGGCCTTACCCACAGGAAATACATGATCTAAACGTGTGGAGCTAACTGAGCCGCGAGTTTACATTCCACTAAGACTACTGCTCTCTTTATCATCATCATCAGCCTATAGCAGTCCACTGCTGGACATAGGCCTCCTCTAATGAGCGCTATTGCACCCTGCCCTCGCCTCGACGCATCCAGCTTCTACCAGCAGCATTTCGCAGATCGTCACTCCACCTGGCCGGCGGGCGTCCTAAAATACGTTTCCCGAGCCGCGGTCTCCACTAAAGAACTCGTTTATCCCAACAATTTATGGGAAAGAAAATGCTATGAAACTTACAACTTAAGCTTCCATTTCCGGAACTGTGTAAGTAAAGTATAAACTGTATAAGGTTATAAGGCATAACAATAAAACCTAAAGAACATTAGTTCGTCGCTTTCCATTACGAATGCACGTCACCAGTTCGGGGTCCCACCCCTATCTAGCTCAGCATTTTATTGGCCGGCAATTATTAAAGAGGTCTGAGGTCACGCCATATTGGATTCAATCTGCATTAAATATTGATAGTAGTCGATATTTTATACTGGAGGATAGGACGCAAATTACTTTAGATTAGGCTATGTAGAGCTTTCTATCGGTCTAATACTTAGGTAAAGCGTTCTTGGCGTGTTTACTCCGGTGTTCTAGATCATATCTTGGTTAAGCATGTCCCAAGTACACTACTAGGATGGGTGACGTCGAGTGGCATTTAGATCGGAGCGCTTTTGTGTTTCGGAAGGCAAGTTAGGATGTTGGGCCTGGCTTTGTCAGTCGTTTAACCAGCGGGGCCTTCGGACGGTGTAAGAACTCTGACACCAAAGCTGGCCACTAGGTCATAAAGACGGAAGGAACTACATCTATATAATTTATACCACAACATCAAGTGGTTACTTTACTGATTGATTCAGACGCCACAATGCCTTGGACATGTTTATGTGGAGTATGTACATAAACAATATCGGAACGAATACGAACAATTAATCTCACACAATAAAGCGTCTTAGAGCCCTTGTAACCGATAATATAAGGACATGTTCTGACATAGTAAAGCCGCAAGTGCACTAATTAATAAACGCATGGTGTTTAGATAAGGCCTTACAACGTTCGAGTATAGTTTTCATGTTATGTAAATGATGCATGGAAAGTAACAATAATTAATTTGATAAGCACAAAACAACCAGGCTATATCAGTCTACTGTTAAATATAGGTCTAACCTAAAAAGGATATGTCCATAATCATCATTGGGGATCGTAAAACATAGTTTCTCGTATCGCCGACGCTGCTACCAGGCAGTGGTCAGGGAGAATTTACTGTGGTGATTGAAACGCTGCTCAATGCTCAATGCAGTAACCGCGACCAGAGACCCGTCTATTAAAAATATTAAACCATTAAAATATATAATACCAATACCGACTTGTTAGTTATATAGTTATAGTTATATAGACTTATCTAGTTAATTGTAATTTTGTTTTTTCTGCCTTCTTTTTTATTGTTTTATTGTTGTTTTTAGAGTATATTATAATTAAGTATTTTGTAAAGTTTGTATAGTTTGCTTGATGATTTACCTTTTACCTTTTAATTATATATTTTTCTGTATGCACATATTTTTATGTTACTACCTAGTTCTAATCTGTGTTTTTATATAATTTTGTTTTTAAATGGTTGTAATGTGTTTGGGCATCTAAATAAATAAATAAAACCGTTTACAACAACTTATTAATTTGACAAGCAATGGTAACTAAAAGCAATAACGTAAGCAAATTATGATCTTGAGGACGATAAAAGCTAAATAGCTGATACCGGAGCCATAACACGAAGTTTAGAGTGATAACGACAGCCAAACAGACAGCGAGGGTATTTTTTTAAAAGGCTCATTTTTTTTGGAACCACAGTGTAGAAGTGGGCGAACGCCCGCCTGAGACGCAGAAGGTGGTGGATTCGATTTACGGCTAAAATAAAATGTTTGCATGATCTCTTTCCGGTCTGGATCTTTTCTATGTATGATGATTGATGATAAAAAATTATCATTTAGTTATCAATCAGTCATGACGTTCCTCTAACACAAGCTGTGCTTACTTTGGGGTTACATGGTGTTTTGTGAAATTGTCCAGCATTATTTAAGAATACTTTATTCATCTTCCTAAGAACCATCTTCCTTAAGATGAGATAAAACTGATAGCAAGGAAATCATGGAGCAGAACACGAGAAAGGGAGGAGTGACAGAAGCTGGGGGAGGCCTTTGCCAAAAAAAAAACAAACAGACTCAGTGTTCGATGTTGTTTAAGATAGTTAATATTAAATACCATAATAATATTTTTTGTAATGTGCGAAAAATATAACAAACATATATTTTTCGCTTCGGATTTAGTTACGGATGTAGTAAATCTTTTTGACAATGCTACATACGAATATCAATTCTAAGTTGTCGATGTATAGTCTTCATGAATAGCACACACAAGCATCACCGCGTAGTATATGCTGTTGGCATGGGTCAGGTCTTTAGATCCCCATCCTCGTAAGTTATGAACCATTCTCGACTTTTCCGGAGGGTTATTTGGAGTTGGCCTTCGTCAAAATAGCCAATTCCGCAGTCACATTTCATTTGCCAGCGCCTTTCGGCTCTCAGACACAGTGCGAATAGGCAAGGCGTATGTCTAGACACCATAATGGATTCATTTCTTATAATGACTTGAATGTTTCAGACTGTGTAACAAGAAAAATACAACGGAAATTAACATTACATAATTTATAAATTACTAGACTTCGCCCACGGCTTCGCTCGCGTGGTACCCGGATAAAAAGTAAAATGTATGTTATTCCTGGTCTAGAACTACATATGTACAAAATTTCAGCGTAAAGGAGTAAAAAACATCCACATGGGTACCGAAAAACTTTCGCATTTAAAATATTAGTGTTATTGTCTAAATGCAATATGCTGCGATATTACCTAAAACGTTTTGTGTCTAAGTGAAATTGGTAATAACGAGAGAATTATATTCATTGAAATGAAAGACCACGATCTTTTATTTTGAAGTTATCGACAGTCTAAACATTAAATAAATAAATAATGCGGGACGTAATCACACAGCATCATGTAGGCCCAAACTAAGCAAAGCTTGTATTATGGGAACCACATGATCGATATACTACAATTTTTTTTTGTAAATACATACATACCATACATAGAAAACACCCAGACCCGAGACAAATATCTACTGAACATGCAAACATTTGTCCCGCAGCGGGAATCGAACCCGCAACCTTCTGCGTCTCAGGCGGACCTTCGCCCACTGCGCCATAGAGGCCGTAAAATTATCGTTATCGTCAAAGTATCATTACCGTTGGGCATTGGAAACCAAAGTTTAAAGCTAGGCTAAAGTTAAAGAGCTTTTCAGAAAGCATCAGGTTTAGGTCGCGTCACGTAAAAAGAACACTGGCGGTAAGCTGCGCAATAGGCGATTTATCGGTATTTACCCGTGCGCAAACACACCCCTTCCACTTCTTCCAGCGTTCTTTTTACATGACGCGTACTATACCACGCACCAGCACTCCTCTACACATACCTCTATTGAGATCTTTCAGACTAGACGTAATGCGAGTGGGATCTGCCGTATCCATTATAAAAAGCCAGTATTAAAAGTAAATGTTCAACCACTAAATGTCACGAATTGTTCGAAACCACTCGAATCTAATCAAAACATGTTTACAATATCTAAACGTGAATGCATAATGCTAAACGGCATTTCCCATTAATCATCTATTTGTGGTTCATCGATTGAATATTTTTACATGTAATCGTGAATATTGAAAACGCTTGCCAGATTTCAGCCTACGTGGTGAAACGGCGAATTCCTTACAGTGTTTGACCAGCCCTTCGGAGCGAGCGTTGAGCGAAATTGGATGCTTTATTTTCCAATTAAGTAAAGTGTTTCCTCTTTGCTATGTACAAAATCTTAGTAACAAAGATGTTGAGATGTGAAATGTTTGTTCTTTCTTCACGCCAAATCTACTGAATTGATTGTGCTCAATTTTTTGACATATAAGCAGTTACTAGCTTCCGTTGGTACCCGGATAAATAGTAGCCTTTGTGTTAATCTAGGTCACAAACTAAGTATATTCCAAGTTTCATACAAATCCAGTGTAGTTCTTGCGAAGAATAACAAACATACATCCATCTATTTATCCATCCTCACAAATTTTCACATTTATACTATATGTAGGATAGGATAGGAGGTATGATAGACCAGGATACTTTTTATCTAAGTATCACGAAAGCGAAGCCACGGACGGAAGCTGTATATCTGCAGATATTCTTCTTCATCTGCGCTAGTTGTGGTTTGTATAGTAGAGGCTCTGGTTTTGGAGTCAGGCCGCTCGAAGGCCTCCAACATGGCTAACGACTAAAAGACTTGGGAAAAACATCGTTAACGTTGCCTTCCGTAGTCCCGTCGAAAGAACTGAACCCGCAAACATCTCGCCAGCGACTCCGCACCGAGGTCGCCATTACCATAATAGATTCAATCCATGTTTCTGATATGACCCAGTATTAGAACAAGCTGGTACCGAAAGAATCTAAATAATCCCGCAATACATAATAGGGTTGGGCAGAATTTAGTTTTATTCGTTACCTAAGCATATTAACCGAACATTCGTCGATGAGGTTTTAAGTTTTACCGAATATTTTACTAATTAACTCATCATATTGAATTTTATCGAATATTTTGTCTATTACATTTTGACAGACAAAAATAAATTTATTGTGTCAATGTTAATCACTTCCATTCTTCAGAAGGCACGTTGAGATTTTCATCCCGGCTGTTTTCAGTCGTTAAGCCATGTCGGAAGCCTTCGGGCGGCCTAAATACTCCGCCGACAAAGTTAGAAGTGTTGGAATTTAACTTTTTTATGTTTCATCATCATTTCAACCTTTATCGACCCACTGCTGGGCATAGGCCTTCCTTTGATTATGCCACTTGCTTCGATCCTGCGATATTCTGAACCAGGTGCCGCCCACGGTCTTTCTAATATCGTTAACCCATCTCGCTGGAGGACGGCCCCTATTCCTGTAACCAACTCTCGGCCTCTTGTTTAAATAATTAAAATATTGTACACCCTTATAGTGTCCACATTTATACTATAATATAATAACATAACATAAATTGTACATGTGTTTCAACAATAAATATATTTATTGTTTACTTTTGACTTTGACATAGACTTTTTCGGCCTATTATTCGGACTCGGTAAATGCTGGGTCCATCTCTACCATCACTAACTACGATTTGGATCGAATACCGCACAAATAGCAACTCTGGATTCCGAATAATATCGGAATCAGAATACCATTGGATACGAGCGGGATAATGTTAATTGCCTTTCTGAGTAATTCGTAAAACATTTTTTAGGTAAATATTTATTTTTAATCGAGTTACATTTGAAGGGATGAATTGTGAAAAAGGATACGAGTGTAAAATCATGAAAACATTTTAGAACTCACCAAGCGTGGGACAGAGGCACATTTTATGCACTTACCATTATTTTTAATGCAAAAAAAAATTTGTGTTGTATGTACAATAAAGCTACTTAAATATATCTATACCATGTTCGAGTCATTCGGACAGTCTATAAACTTCAGTTGATCATTATTTTAAACCACTGATTAATAAACTATATAAGTAAATAAACTAAACTGTCTTCATCCATACTGTGTATCATGATAATATACGAAGCAGTTGCTACCCACCACAACCTTTGACGTTGGTCATTGGCACATAAAACAACAAAAAACCCAGGACAACTATAGCAAACAATGATGCAGACTATAGGTACCAAAGTTAAGAAATGAAAACTAGAAACAAACTTGCAAAGCTTAAAATCGATCATGAACCACTAAGAAATCGGAAAGTGGGTTAAAAGAGTAATAAATCCCAGTTAAAAACTCAGAGTAGCAGAAAGCGTTTCCTTGTAACTTTCTCTGCTAATCCTAATCAACTTACCAACTCTTCCGAGGGTCGTGATAAAATAGGATTTCCTCAGTTTTATCAGATAAAATTCAACTTTATCAGAGTTATAAATAAGTTTCAAACTTTTCTCATCTCAGATGCATCCTTGCTGTAATTTCCTGGCACTTTGAAATGCAATCAGCAGCTCGTAGGCGTAGAACTCGTAAACGACCATTTTCTAGATAGTAAATTTTAGAAAACTTAGATATAGAACTCGATATTAGCTGTAGCTTTGAGTGTGAAAAACATATGTTACTACAAAAAATGCGTTAAATATATTTTTGTATGAAAATCTCAATTCAAAAATAAAGTTATGTAGTACGGTAAGATTTAAGCCACTGAATATGGGTAGGGTAAGTAGTACCTATCTGACGTAAAAGCTTAGTAACGTAGCTAGCTTCATCTAAACTTGGATGGGTGCATATAGTGAGTAATATTGTGCTCTTCCGTGTTTTTCCGGGCACTTTGAGGGCACGTGAAAATGTTAGTCCCCGCTGAATACATTTAAAAGCTTCGAAGTTGCCCGTGGTGGGTACTGGGTATCTTCTGATACCTAAAATAAATTGTGATGTGATAATAAATGACACAGGTACTTTCTTCTGTTTGTGAAGCTTTGCTAAAAATAGTGGTAGGAATCAGAGACCCGTCCGGAGACGTATAACTATGCCTATTTATTCTGCAGTTAAACAGCATTACTGTGTTTGGGTTTGTGGTATGGGTGCCAGTGAAATATCAGGTTCATGCGTTGCATCTTCGTAGGGCACGTTCCTTAAAAATAACCTACAAATATCTCACCTATAAATTCTCACAAGGTCTTGTGGCCATTGTGGTCTCAGTATAACAGCGCCTTGCTCTAACAGTAGGCATTATGCTGAGTAGAGACCCTTTTGCTACTGCTATTTAAACGTATTAATAAGGAATCTGTATTGTATTAATTGTGTGCCCTACGGCCAGGTGAAGTGGCGATTTCCGAAAGGCTGGTAGAAGCTGGATGCGACGAGCTCAGGACCGGGCGCAATGGCGCTCATTAAAGGGGGCCTATGTCCAGCAGTGGACTGCTATAGGCCGAAGATGATGATTATGATTATAGGTGCTAAGTGGCAAATAAATTATACGTGTGCGTAACATGCGTGGCCTACGATGCAATATTTTGTTATTGGTGATGATTAGCACTTAAGATTAGATGGGCCATTTGGTTGTTCAATCTACCATTCAAAATCCAAATTAAGACATCCACGGAATTAACTTTAGGTGCCTGAATACTTTATCACGGGCAGTTTAGCCTGCACAATAACATCGTTGCTGGCCTTGCAGATAACCATGGGATAAGCTCGTTTGGGGCGTTACTTCGGTGTTCTAAGCAGATCATTTTGGTTAAGCAACACTCGGTAATGGTGTGACTGTTTAGTGGTATTTGGTCTCGGCTTCTCAGTCGTTAAGCCATGTCGGAGACCTTCGGGCAACCTGAAAACTACTGGCTCATACGAAGAAGACGAGATGGGGTAAGCTTTCCTACCGTGAACTATAAAAACAAGGTCTGTAGTTTTGCTAATTTTATTTGCTACTGGGGGTAAATTGTTATTTGCGGCTATTACAACGCATAATGTTCAATATGGCATTGGATGTTCTTGTATTAAGTACGGTCATGTTCATATTTTCAGTTTCGAGGGTAAAAAGTTAGGCATTTTTATTTAGTATGCATGGAAACTGTAGCGCTGGAGCGAAGTGACTGGTAGAAATACCCTAAATTGGGATTGTTCAGATTTACAACAACAATAACATCAACATACCATTATTGTTTCACATACATACATTTATGGGGGAGACCTTTGCCCAGCAGTGGGACAGTATAGGTTAATTAAAAAAAAATACATACATTTTAATATTAACCTGAAAATCTAAAAAAAAATATGGCATAAAATATTTATTTCTCGTTTTTGGTAAAGACAATTATTTTGTGCGCTGATAAAGAAGCTTCTAAGATATTTAAAAGACAATATATTTAGTACAAATTCCGCTAACATTCTGTGACGAGTTCTATAAAATATAATGGAAATTCGACTATGTTTCGCCTTCCCCATAAGCATCCTCAGAAAATGATCGACTCGATGTCTTTCGGCACTCCGCAGAACTCCGCAGACGTGTTGCTTCGCCGAGCGACCAACAGAATGGGTTTCCGCAGGAGGAGCGGCACGTGTGCTAGAGCAAGTGTGTTTTCTGCTCTCAAAGCGTTAACAAGCTATTCAACAAAGGCGCAATAGAAAACTACACGCAATCGTCTTTCAAAACTATCCTATTCCTTTAAACGCGACTGTACCCACATATTCTTGTAATAGCACGACTATAACGCTCTTAACCCGCTAGCATCGAAGCCAAGGTAAGCTATAATGCTAATGAAATAACGCTTTTCTATGACTTTCTTGATGTTTACAAACTGATGCATTTTTTAGTAATTATTATCATTATTTTCAGAATGGACACATAGTGTTGGTGTATGTATTCAAATTATTGACAAGGCCCCTTTACTGCAGCTTAATCCACATTCATTTTTTTAAATTAATAATTAAAATAGAATAGAATTTATTTATTTCTAAAAAGTTGCGTTAGCATAATAGTTTCTCCTTATCCTCATGATGTCATCAACCCATCTGGCTGATGGTCTCTTTATAAGTAATTTGTAAGGTATAGGTCATAAACGTTGAAGATTTGGCTTAATTTGCATCACAAAATCATGAATTATTTATACAAAATATTATCAATGGTCGATGACAGTTCACAATTCTATCGTTCTTAAAGTAGGTACCCCTAAAGTCTATGAACCTTTAAATGCTATAATGTAATGAAAGTAAGATTGTTTTCCCGAAGGAAAGCAATACAGAAGATATTTTACGCATTTCTGAGTCGGGCATAAAAATAAGGTACCTACCTCCCTCGCACCTATTTCATTGTATCTATTCTGTATTCTTTGTTTACGTAGAGTTCAACGTCCCCTAACTATCCCCATTAGACTAATCGGGGAATGAAAATAACACAACGAATCGAGCTTCTACAAATATTTTCGGAGGACAATCTAGTGAATAAAGCAAGCGAGTTTATTTTTGTTCTACTACACTCATTAAAACTTTAGACTAGCTAGACTAATTATAAAATAAGTGCTGAAAAAAAATCGAAAGAACGAGAAAACATGTAGATAATGCCATTTCAGATGTTTTAAGCAGCTCCTTCAGAGTGCGAACAAATTCTACTTTTAAAGTAAAAAATAATAATAAGTACTCAAATAATATCGAAGGAACGGGCAAATATGTAATGTCATTTCAGTATTTAAGTCGGTAGGTTTTGATCACTTTCCTTCAGTGTGCGAAAAAAAAAAATCGAAAAAGTCACTATTACTACAAGCGCTCGCGGCCTGGCTTACTCGTTGTTCTTAGCAAATTCTTTTTGTTAAAGCAACACTTCACCGGGCGGTCACTACTTGGATGGGTGACCGTTTAGTGGCATTAAGATCTGAGCACTTCCGCGCTTTGGAAGGCATGTTAAGATGTTGATCCCGGCTTTTCAGTCGATAAGCATGTCAGACGCCATCCGACGGTCTAAAACGACACCAGAGTTGACCACTAGTTCATACGAAGAAGAAGAAGAAGAAGCTACAAACTAACTAATTAACTAAAAACATGGTACTGTGCAGCTGAAGCAACTGTTTTTAATACAAACAAGCACAAGTCAATAAACGAAACTAGCATTATGAGTAATTTTAAGAAATTATAATTATTACCATGATTATTATTAAGAGAACAGAGCAATTTTATGAAAATCTAAATGACTGGAGACATCGTGGGGAGGCCTTTGGCCAGCAGTAAGACATAAGAGGCTAAACGTAATCGTATATATATTGTATAATTATATAATAAAAACATGATAAAAAAGTAATGCGAACGGGAGCAACGTATGCAAAGCGCCCATTAATTTTAATACTAGATGAGTTTGCGTATATTATATTCTCAATTTTGCGTGCTGAGCAATACTTGAAGAAATATTTGTTACATTAACGGTGGCTGTGTGAACTTGGCACCCGACTTTGGAAAATCGATTGTTTTTTATTTTATTCTTATAGATATTGGTTTGTAGTTGATTGTAGTAACAATTTTTTCGTTTGTAGTTACTCCAAAAAAAAATTGGAGCACTTTGAAAAATACTTGGCACCCGACTTTGGAAAATCAAAATTTTTTTTTTCGATTCTTATAGGCTTTCGTATGTAGTTGATTGTAGTAAAAAGGATTTCGTTTGTAGTAGCTCTGAAAAAAAGTTAGAAAACTTTGAAAAAAAAATTGGCACCAAACTTTGTAAAATCTATGTTTTTTATTTATACTTATAGATTTTGGTTTATAGTTGATTGTAGTAACCATTTTTTCGTTTGTAGCAGCTCTAAAACTGAATCCGAAGATTTAAAAAATCTCACACAGGTTTAGTCGACACTCGGCAATGAAGTGTTTGTATGAAATGATTTAATACAAAAAAAAGGACGCTACAACAAATGAAATTAACGCTACTACAAACGAAATGAAGGCTACTACAAACGAAATGAAGTTACTACAAACGAAATTAACGCTCCTACAAACGAAATAAAGTTACTACAAACGAAATGAACGCTACTACAAACGAAATGAAGTTACTACAAACGAAATGAACGCTACTACAAACGAAATAAATTTACTACAAACGAAATGAACGCTACTACAAACGAAATGAAGTTACTACAAACGAAATGAACGCTACTACAAACGAAATAAAGTTACTACAAACGAAATGAACGCTACTACAAACGAAATGAAGTTACTACAAACGAAAATAACGCTCCTACAAACGAAATAATGTTACTACAAACTAAATAAAGTTACTACAAACGAAATGAAGTTACTACAAACGAAATGAAGGCTACTACGAACGAAATGAAGTTACTACAAACGAAATAAATTTACTACAAACGAAATGAACGCTACTACAAACGAAATGAAGTTACTACAAACGAAATGAACGCTACTACAAACGAAATAAAGTTACTACAAACGAAAATAACGCTCCTACAAACGAAATAAAGTTACTACAAACGAAATGAACGCTACTACAAACGAAATGAAGTTACTACAAACGAAAATAACGCTCCTACAAACGAAATAAAGTTACTACAAACTAAATGAACGCTACTACAAACGAAATAAAGTTACTACAAACGAAATGAAGGCTACTACAAACGAAATAAATTTACTACAAACGAAATGAACGCTACTACAAACGAAATGAAGTTACTACAAACGAAATGAACGCTCCTACAAACGAAATGAAGTTACTACAAACGAAATGAACGCTCCTACAAACGAAATAAAGTTACTACAAACGAAATGAAGTTAGAACAAACGAAAATAACGCTCCTACAAACGAAATAAAGTTACTACAAACGAAATGAACGCTACTACAAACGAAATAAAGTTACTACAAACGAAATGAAGCTACTACAAACAAAATGAAGTTACTACAAACGAAATGAACGCTACTACAAAGGAAATGAAGTTACTACAAACGAAATGAACGCTACTACAAACGAAATAGAATTACTACAAACGAAAATAACGCTAGTAACTTTATTTCGTTTGTAGTAGCGTTTATTTTGTTTGTAGTAACCTTATTTCGTTTGTAGTAGCGTTCATTTCGTTTGTAGTAGCGTTCATTTCGTTTGTAGTAACTTCATTTCGTTTGTAGTAGCGTTCATTTCGTTTGTAGTAACTTCATTTCGTTTGTAGTAGCGTTCATTTTGTTTGTAGTAACATTATTTCGTTTGTAGTAGCGTTCATTTCGTTTGTAGTAACTTCATTTCGTTTGTAGTAGCGTTCATTTCGTTTGTAGTAACTTCATTTCGTTTGTAGTAGCATTCATTTCGTTTGTAGTAACTTCATTTCATTTGTAGTTGCGTTCATTTCGTTTGTTGTAACTTCATTTCGTTTGTAGTAGCGTTCATTTCGTTTGTAGTAACTTTATTTCGTTTGTAGTAACATTATTTCGTTTCTAGTAGCGTTCATTTCGTTTGTAGTAACTTCATTTCGTTTGTAGTAGCCATCATTTCGTTTGTAGTAACATTATTTCGTTTGTAGTAGCGTTTATTTCGTTTGTAGTAACTTCATTTCGTTTGTAGTAGCGTTCATTTCGTTTGTAGTAACTTCATTTAGTTTGTAATAGCGTTATTTTCGTTTGCAGTAATTCTATTTCGTTTGTAGTAACTTCATTTCGTTTGTAGTAATTCTATTTCGTTTGTAGTAGCGTTCATTTCGTTTGTAGTAACTTCATTTCGTTTGTAGTAGCGTTATTTTCGTTTGTAGTAATTCTATTTTGTTTGTAGTAGCGTTCATTTCGTTTGCAGTAACTTTATTTCGTTTGTAGTAGCGTTTATTTATTTTGTAGTAACTTCATTTCGTTTGTAGTAACTTTATTTTGTTTGTAGTAGCGTTCATTTCGTTTGTAGTAACTTCATTTCGTTTGTAGTAACTTCATTTCGTTTGTAGTAACTTCATTTCGTTTGTAGTAGCGTTCATTTCGTTTGTAGTAACTTCATTTCGTTTGTAGTAACTTCATTTCGTTTGTAGTAACTTCATTTCGTTTGTAGTAACTTCATTTCGTTTGTAGTAACTTCATTTCGTTTGTAGTAGCCTTCATTTCGTTTGTAGTAACCTTATTTCGTTTGTAGTAGCGTTTATTTCGTTTGTAGTAACTTCATTTTGTTTGTAGTAGCCTTCATTTCGTTCGTTTGTAGTAAATTTATTTCGTTTGTAGGAGCGTTATTTTCGTTTGTAGTAACTTCATTTCGTTTGTAGTAGCGTTCAATTCGTTTGTAGTAACTTTATTTCGTTTGTAGTAGCGTTCATTTCGTTTGTAGTAACTTCATTTCGTTTGTAGTAGCGTTCATTTCGTTTGTAGTAATTCTATTTCGTTTGTAGTAGCGTTCATTTCGTTTGCAGTAACTTTATTTCGTTTGTAGTAGCGTTATTTTCGTTTGTAGTAATTCTATTTCGTTTGTAGTAGCGTTCATTTCGTTTGCAGTAACTTTATTTCGTTTGTAGTAGCGTTCATTTCGTTTGTAGTAACTTCATTTCGTTTGTAGTAGCGTTCATTTCGTTTGTAGTAACTTTATTTCGTTTGTAGTAACTTTATTTCGTTTGTAGAAGCGTTATTTTCGTTTGTAGTAGCGTTCATTTCGTTTGTAGTAACTTTATTTCGTTTGTAGGAGCGTTCATTTCGTTTGTAGTAACTTTATTTCGTTTGTAGTAGCGTTCATTTCGTTTGTAGTAACTTCATTTCGTTTGTAGTAACTTTATTTCGTTTGTAGTAGCGTTCATTTCGTTTTAAGTAACTTCATTTCGTTTGTAGTAACTTCATTTCGTTTGTAGTAACTTCATTTCGTTTGTAGTAGCGTTATTTTCGTTTGTAGTAATTCTATTTCGTTTGTAGTAGCGTTCATTTCGTTTGTAGTAACTTCATTTTGTTTGTAGGAGCCTTCATTTCGTTCGTTTGTTGTAACTATATTTCGTTTGTAGGAGCGTTATTTTCGTTTGTAGTAACTTCATTTCGTTTGTAGTAGCGTTCAATTCGTTTGTAGTAACTTTATTTCGTTTGTAGTAGCGTTCATTTCGTTTGTAGTAACTTCATTTCGTTTGTAGTAACTTCATTTCGTTTGTAGTAGCGTTCATTTCGTTTGTAGTAACTTCATTTCGTTTGTAGTAGCCTTCATTTCGTTTGTAGTAGCGTTTATTTCATTTGTTGTAGCGTTCATTTTGTTTGTATTAAATCATTTCATACAAACACTTCATTGCCGAGTGTCAACTAAACCTGTGTGAGATTTTTTAAATCTTCGGATTCATTTTTAGAGCTGCTACAAACGAAAAAATGGTTACTACAATCAACTATAAACCAAAATCTATAAGTATAAATAAAAAACATAGATTTTACAAAGTTTGGTGCCAATTTTTTTTTCAAAGTTTTCTAACTTTTTTTCAGAGCTACTACAAACGAAATCCTTTTTACTACAATCAACTACATACGAAAGCCTATAAGAATGGAAAAAAAAAATTTTGATTTTCCAAAGTCGGGTGCCAAGTATTTTTCAAAGTGCTCCAATTTTTTTTTGTAGTAACTACAAACGAAAAAATTGTTACTACAATCAACTACAAACCAATATCTATAAGAATAAAATAAAAAACAATCGATTTTCCAAAGTCGGGTGCCAAGTTCACACAGCTATTAACGGTGTAACGTGGAAAAGGTCGTGCGTGATGATGACTGATGAGGTTTGTTTTTGTTTGTAAAGGGGGTATATCTAAACCAGAAGGACGACATGGTGTTCTACGAGTTTTCGAAATTTGTAGTTTTGCATTGAAGAAATTACGCCATTAGAAATTAAAGTACGCCATAATATTGTCTTTTCAAGGAGAGTCTAAATTCGAATGCAAATAGCGCAAAACCATTTGCAATTGCGTTTCAGGGAGTCTTATGCCCAGCAGTGGGTTATGAAAAGCTGAAAATGTTGATGGTGTCGAAAGTTAAAATTTGTAAGTTATTTCAGAAGCGTACATAATTATATACACGCGAAGGTTACAACATATTTATTCAACGAATTTCGAAATTTATAGTTTTTCATTGATGATTTTACGCATGCATTATTTTACTAGATTGGTCATTGAAAAAATGCTCGTAAATATACGCTATAATTGTATGCATTTTTTATAGCCTTGCATTTATTGTAAGATTTCTAAGTAAGAACTAACCGTACTAAAGTTGCCTAGAACTAATAATTTTGCAAGTGAAGTGTGATGGATGTTCTTTTGCTGGACTGCAGTAAATTTAGACGTGTTCATTTCTATGACACAACGGGATTGAGGGCAAATTTAGAAGTCTGCTAGTTCCTTCTGTGTTTACCACAGATCTTAGTTACAACTTCGCCGTACATTTTAAACAACTGAGTTTTTAGATGGGTACCTTCAGACAAAATGCCTGACCATGTTACTGATGTACTCTATTATTCATAAACTCCAACTTTATCATATTTAACCCTATAGTATGTATCTGTACCACGTTTATAACATTATGTAATTAAGCTTACGTAAACACGACATAATACGGACGAAATTCTCTGTACGGTATTGATTTTTTTTTATTTGACATTTATATCGAGGGCAATGACGTGTTATTGCTGTTCCCGTGCCAATTCTAAGTCAATAAAATATAATAGGCTAAAACAGTGTTATATTCTGTAATTTCAGTGCGCTCTGGGTGATTAGAAAATGTTTTGTATTGATCGGGATATTGTGAGATCATAGCCCTATAACAACTTACTTTGAGACACAGGCACTCTTTAAGTCCTAAACAGTGCCTTAACTTTAGGAGAATAGGTACTATAAGAATTAGAGATACTGAATGGGAAATATGATTCTTTGAGTTATGTTTTGTAAATTGATGATCTTATTGAACTTAGTCTGATGAGTTGTAAAGATAAAATTATTTTATAGCATAAAATAATGCACGAGTTGAAATGTTAATGATTCAATGACGTACGTCTCTTTATCATCAACAATAAACCGACAAATGAAGACACTTCGCTACGACAAGTATGTAGTTCTGAACATAATTACCTGCCTATTATGTACCTCTTAATATAAGTGGATCAATAAATGTATTTTCTTTCTTTCTTTATTCTTATTCTGAAATAGAAAATCCTTGGTTATCTACACAATTCTTTTTAAGATTTTAACTAAACTCTTACACTGACTGGCAACTGGCACAGTTAGGTAAGTGGGTTTAAATAAGCACGAATTTTCGCACTTAAGTTCCTCATACCCAACGAAGGTAGGTAAAATTCGTAAACAATAAAAGGTTTCAAAAATTTGTTCCCTAGAGGTTAAATCGGGAATCAACGTTATGTATACGGAAGTTCGTCGCCGATGGGAAATATTAAGCTCACAAGTAGATACAGAATGGACTTAATCATAACAAAGAAACCCGATTTCTACGTGCGGAAAAAATATTCCAACAAGTGTCAAAAGTTTCCATTCTAACGAAGTTTTGCGCGATAAAATGGCATAAAATAAAATTAGGGGTTCCAGTATGAGTTTCAGCGTGCTTTATGCATGAGCCACCCTGCATACGCAATTTGTAACAGGGTTATTGGATAAACATGTTTTGAAAATTTAAAATTCAGTAGCAAAAACAGGTTCATCAATGATAAAATGTGATCCTAGAATGTTGAACAAGACTTTGACTTTGAATATCCTACACTTTTTGCTCAATATATTTAAAAGTACCTACATTAGGTCATAGGTTCACAAAGGACCAAAAAGTCTTCGATATCTTCATCTTTATAACATGTTAATGAGAAGCCAATGAAAATTAACCAGTTACAGCTTAGACACATAATTAAGTATTTTTCTATAAGCCTATTTCCTGGTTCAGTTTCCTGAAGATGATTTGGATAACCTTGCTGGATGTATTTATGAATACTATTAAGACAATTCACGTCCGATTTTCCTTCCTATTATGTTAATGATTTATTGAAAACTTTTTTCCTATAAACAACACAACACACAGACATACAAGTAGAACTCGAACAACACACTGTAATATAGAACAAACTTAAACAATAACATTATCCTGACACAGAGCAGCAGGAAGCTGAACATAGAGGTAGGTTTCCCTAGTCATCAAGTAGTGGGCCAAATATAATATATTTATAGTTTATTGAGGAAAATACAGGTAATTTTCATAGGTATTGGTTACCACTTAACATCAGGTGGGTCATATGCTTCTCTCTCTTCAAGTATTGTATAAAAAAGGACAAAGAAGTGACATTAAGATACATTTGAAAAGAATGACATCTGTAGTCGTTGAAAAACAGACCCACAGATAATAACACCCTCCTCTGAATGACATAGATGTAGATAAATTCTGAGTACTATTAAACATTATCTGGCACAAACTTCTGGCTTTTGCCTCCCTATCTTTGTGAAATTTACCACATGGTCATGTCACACCGATATCAATTAAATAAATAAAATAAAATAGCCTTTTATTTTTCTCACTAAAGGTTAATACATACATGATCGAAAAAAACATAGTATTGTATTATCATTCATAAGCACTTAATTGAAAAATATTTAGGTATCTGATGTGAGAATCCCTCTTTGGGTGCAGGCCTTCTCTAGAGCATGCCCTGAACCAACAACACCCATATAAGACATCCATAAGTAATGGCCTAATGGGGCAAAATTATGTTTGTTTTTAGTTCTACCTGGACTGTCAAATACTGACTGAGACTTTGATCCTGCTACAACATTAGGTGATACTTAAAAATAGGTAGTTGTTGGTGAAATTGAACATAAATAGCATTGTTATTTTATGATAACACTCTATTACCTATTGTTGTGAGTACTGCATCAATTTTCATTGTTTTGCATTGTATGACATCTGTTCATCAGATAATTGTAAATAATAAATAGAAATGGTTGGATAATATGTACACTATTCTGAAAACGGGTGATTCAACCCATTTAGGTAATTATTTTATTTAAAACAAATTCATTTTAAACCTATAGTTTCATACAGGGGCCAATATAATTTTTGACTAAATAAAAGGAGGAGGTTCTCAATTTGTTGTTTTTTTAAACTTTAGTTTATATTTTTGTTTTTAAAATTTTCACTCTAATATAACTGCATTTGAAGTATTAGTTATTATATAAAATATAGATTGTTCCAGACCATAAATCTCTAAGAAATAAAATGTTTTATTAGATAAAATTAATTACGAGTTAGGTAGGTACTTATCTTATTATTTATATAACTGTGCACCTACTTTCTACTATTTAGTGTGGCTAATTTAAGTGTACACTATGTAGACTTCATGTTTTTGACTGATGATATTTTAAGGCAAATCAAATTATTTTTCAAAATGAATTGTTGCAACGAGATATTTTTAAATTTGTGCTTTATAGCATAGTATATTGTTTGGGAATAACTTTTCAAAACTCAACCTAAATATAGAGTACCTGCAGTAGACTTTACCAAGAGGTAAGTGTAGGCAATTGGGCATTATGATGAGATTATCAGATTAATTCATCTTAAGCCACATATAGCATTTAATTTTAATAAGAAGCAGATATGTGGGAACGGTATTAGTCTAGACAAAATTAATACTTAACGGATTTAGTGGACATGCAACGTTGGTCACACTTTCTAGGAAATCTAGGCTACAGTCTGCATTTACACAATTAGTTCTTTATCTCGTAGACTGGCAATCTACAGATTAACTGATACTGGTTTCATAACGGATGTTATCTCTTGGCCATAGAAAGATAAGCATGTACACATTGTTTGTTTGTTTTCCTTACTACAATAGGTATGAAACATCTGTTTGGTCACATTAGACTGGTTATGATGATATTGAGCAAGAAGTCCTATGAGCGCACTACTGGATGACCAGGGAATCATAGCAAAGGCTGACTTACCTTGAAGATGGGCCTGGGATGCCTGGGCGCCGAGGCGGGGGCGGCTGCGGCGGTGGTTGTCGCGGGCGTAGGAGCCGGTGACGTCACATGGTCCGCCGGCAAAGACTCCGGGACAGTCTGAAGGGTCGGCCGCATAGTCGTCGACATTATCACTAAATCACTTGTCCGAACACTTTAACACCTCGCTAGCCGGTCTGAACCGTTCGCATCCTCCGCGGCCGCACGCACAGGCCGCCCGACCGGCCCCGACCCTCACCAGAAAGCAGCACTTGAGACTCCACCGAACGCCGACCAACAACGCCCATCTAACCGCATTTTTCACCAGAAAAAAACATCGCGAAGCCCTATCGGGACGGTGGATAGACGTAACGCGTACCTGATTCACTTTCACGTATATGCTAACGATCGTTGGGATTGAAAACGGAAATAGACACGCAAAAAACTATTAGAAAGCTTACGGTGTCTTCTCCTGTCACATAAACACTACGAAGGAATTCACAGTTTCGGCTATAGAACAGCGTGCAAACTCGAAATGACGATGACCCTGATTGGAGCAAGTGTTGCGAAAATTAATAGTGGACGAATAACCGCCCATTTAATATTAAAATAACAAAAGTCAATCACTTTACTCCGCTAAAAGTCCTCACATTCTTGAATTCACTCTCAAGATGGCGGATTTTACCTACTGCTCGTAAATGGGCACAAGGCTGACACGAAAACATCAACCGGCTCTCTACCGATCCCTTTCTTTCTCTACTAGGAAGAATGGGATAGTGATAATAATGAACGAATTTTTGAAACGTCACAGAAACTGCCAATAGAGCATGCGCAAACTCCTGAAATTCTGAACGCATCTTTTACGTTTCGTTCAACGCCATTTCTTTATACAACTTATTAATTGTTTAACATAAATCGACAAACTTTTCCTTGCTCTAACTCTAGAGACTAGAGAGTTTTATTTATGCATGAAATATAAATAAATAAATAATTATTGGACAGCCCTGACAATCTGCTAGTTTAGAGGTTTGTCCACATGTTTGGGTGGTAGAAAATGCTGCAAGTGAATATTGCGCCCACCTATTACTACGTAATAAATGAGCCATTGTTCGATCGATGTAGGGTTAGTCTCATCACTTTAGCAATAACAGACATAAAATAAAGCTTCACCAAACTTTGGATCATGCTTGCTTGGTCTCAGAGTAAACGCAGTATGTAAAACGTTTCGTTTCTTCTAGATAAATAAAAACTAGCAACTTTTTTTTAGCTACAGCTGGCAGCACCTTTCTGACGACAGCAGCGCCATCTTTATCAAAATGGCTGCCTTGTTGTTGGCGACTGTTGGGTGCTTGTTTGGTTTTTAGATTTGTTTCTTCTCTAAATTATGGTTTCGACTTCCAACTTGTGTAAAATATTGTGGAATTGGATGCGTTACATATAATTAAGGTAAGTTTTATCACTGTTTTTTGTTTATTGTACGATAAATTCGCAACCTACTAAACTGTATCATCAGCACAACGTGAGATTTTACTTTGTGTTCCAATTTCTAGTATGTTTTTGGAGTTTACCTTCTCAAAACTACTGTTATTTACCCTTTTACTGTTTCTTGTACGTTCTAAACGTAAACGCATTGAGTTTTTCCTTATTTACATAAGCCGTGACCTTCTTCCGTGAGATTTTTGTCCCGTACATCGCAACAAAAGAAATGTATGTACCTAATGTTGCGCGTATCTCGATGTTTTCACGGTAACCACAAGCTACTTCATTGAGCCCGTGTAAAATAACAAATAAACAGCGCTATTTTTACTATCACGGTCACTTTAGTAGGTGAATGAACTGTAAACGGCCCTCAAATATCTGCTCCCAGAAACAGTGTTGTTTATGGAAGTTAGGAGGATAGACGACCTCTGTGGCGCAGTAAGTAAAGGTCCGCGGACTGCCTGAAACGCAAAAGATTGCTGTTTCGATACCCACCGTGGCACAAATGTTTGCATCATATTCTGCAAATATTTGTTTCAGATCTGGATGTTTTCTATGCATGTATAGGTATTTGTGTATCAATCATGCGGTTCCCATTCCACAATCTTCGCTAACTTTGGGGCCACATCATCATCATGATTGGGGCTACATGATGTTGTGAAATTGTCCAGCATTATTTATTTACTTTTTTACCTACATACATAAAGGTACAAAGCATATTATAGCTACATAGCTAAATGAGATCTATCATGTCATGCTTGTAAAAACATAGTAACTGTGTACCTACATAAATATGTCACAGAATAGAAAAAGAACAGGATTTTCACTTCCCAAAAACATTAAACAAATAGCGACTTTAGTTGCGAAGCATACAGTGTTATTCAGCTTGCACCTAACATTGTATATTCTCCTATACCATGCATCCCTTTCTATATGTAACTCTTATCTCTTGACGCATACTAACCTATGGAGCGAGCCCCACTGTTAGGGTCCGCCAATGTACTTATAGCTTCGTACGGAAAGTGAGACTTGCCTGTTGTAGTTGGAGGGAAGCATTTTGGTGTTTATAAAATGCCTCCATAACAATGATACCAAGACTAGGTTTCTTTTTGACATTTGAAATGGATTCCAAGAGCAATAATTCTTTTCTAATAATTCTTTCAAGAGCAATAATTGGTCTCAGAAAGTGACTCCAGGCTATTTTAAACCAAGTGCATTAACAAATCTAATATTTTGACTAATCTTGGTATGATGTAAGTTGGCAGCTGCAAGCCAAGCTTGAAACAGGTGCTTTCTTCCATCAACAGAGTAAATATGAACACCTTTCATTTTTAGTTTGTAATACATTGGGAGGGTACATGATAAAGGATGATGGATTGCAATTGTAGATGTCTTACCTTGGGTTTCTGACTTAGCCGATAAAGCTAATGGTCAAAAGATTGACATAAGAATCACTTCCCTGCCCTTATGCCCATAATGTGAAATTGGTATTAAACATTCCTCCTTCCATATCTCTCCAGCCCTCATCTAAACATTAAATAAATAAATAACTCTGAGCACTATAACACAGTATCATGTTGCCCCAAACTAAGCAGAGCTTGTATTATGGGAACTACTTATATGTATACATATTTTATGTTAAATACATACATACATAATATACATAGAAAACACCTAGCCGTTAGTCTGATACTAACTTCCTCCTTGTTTATTTAATCCTTTAAATTATTCTGTCTGATAAGAGTCTCATGTTTTATTAAAAATCTATTCCTTAGCATTGAATTCATTTCTTGTTACCTTGAATAATAGCAAGAGGCAACAAGTCTTAAACATGTTCTCCTAGCTTATGAGAGTAGCTTCGAAGATATTGATAGTAGATTGTTTTACAAGGGACTAAACCATCCCATCATATACGAGGTTGTTATACTCCCGAGCGTAGCGAGGGAGGATGACAAGACCGAGTTATAATGGGTGGCTTTGGCCCGAGTAAAACACTCTACTTTTCACTTCGATTGCGAGAAAATAAAACAATTCAAAATTAGACAATTTTCAGAAATTTTATTAAAAATTAATCAACCTTCATAAAACATCACCAAGACGGTTCTATTTAAAAAAAAAAAAGATTGACGGAGCACCAAGAAGTCGAGTTTTTATGTAAGAGAACGAATGCTTTGTACTGGCTGATGATTTTAGACAAAAATTAAAAAGAAAAAATACTTTTTAGCCCGAGGTATTAAAATCGAGTTATAGGCCCGCTAAGCTACACTATTATGATACACTTTTTGAGCAAGAGAAGTGAAAAAGTTATTTTAACACTGAGTGCTGAAAACACAACTGATATAGTGCAGCAGCTGGGCCTTTACTGACTGATGCTAGACACAATGACCGAGGCCTGCAGTCATTTTGCCCAAAGACATGGTTGATACCCTAAGAATTCTGAATTATTGACAATGTGTTATGTGGACTTAAAGGATGTTTAGTTAAGTAATCAGGGTGTGAAAGCATAACAAACAGGCAAACTCCCTTTCGCATTTATAATATTAGTTAGTATTAAGAACTTATGGCCATTATTGATAAAAAATACGAGGTTTGCCATTCATTGTGATGAATTGTACTTATTGTATGTTTACATAAACTGTATTATAATCACTGTCATCTTCATCTGCATCACGTAGACTCAATATAATGTTTATGTAAAGCCATAGTTGGACGCAGATAACAACCTAAAATCTAGTAGATAGTGTGCTAGTAAACTAAAAGAGCATGATGGTTAGATTAGTGACCTTTGAATATGAGTATAGTGTGCTAGTAAAAATACAGTGGATAATAGTGCATTGCGGTAGTACTAGTTGAGCTACTAGATTCTTTTTGTTCCATTTGAAATCCACAATCAGTTGGTGGACTATAAGCCGATGAATTAGTATATATATAGCAGTGGCGTTTAGGGTCTAGACTCATCAGTCCTTTCTCCTTCCTTTGGCAGCAGGTTATCCAATACATTCCACATATCTAGAGTCTACTAGAATCTAGTAACTAGATAAAACAATAAAGATCTTTATAACATTTACTCCAATATGCAAATCTATTGATGATACCATGAAGGAGGTAGTTAGAGCAAGGCTTCGCATGCAAATCTATTGAGAATACAATATAGACAGATAAAAAAAATATTTCAGAACACATGACAGTGTAGGAACAATGCTAAGAATAAAAAACTAAATATTAAATTACTATTACCAAGTACATGCCATATGCCGAAAGGGTTCAGCATGTGCTGTGTAAGATATAAATAAAACACAGGGCTGATTTTATCTTCCAAATCAATTTATGATATCAATAATTATAATATTAAGATACTAATAAAAAAGTCATTGGTGGTACAATGAACATTACTGGTGGTTCCTGCACTAGGGCTAGCCTGTATCGCAGGAAACCGGTTACAAGAGAAGATTACCGTACAATAAAATAATAACACAAATGTACAAGACAAAACAAAAGATCAACAAAAAAAATACTCTAACATAGAAGGTAAACTACAGCAGAACAAATCATAACAATTCTCAATAAATATTTTTAATGAAATTAACAAGATTTTTTTTAAATGTTTTTTTAATTGTAATCTTTAATCTTTGTGCCGCGGGCTACAAAGCTGTAAATTACCTACTTTTTCGCGTGAATTCGAAAAATTTAAGTAAATCTCAGGATTTTTCAATGGAAATCAAGCTTTTCTCTGGACTTTTAATTTTTCTATCTGGTAAACCTACACTTGAAAAAAATCTATCTCTATCTTAAAAAAAAACTGCATCAAAATCCGTTGCGTTGTTTTAAAGATCTAAGCATACATAGGGACAGACAGACAGACAGCGGGAAGCGACTTAATTTACTATATAGTGATAGTCACGTACACCCCAATCGTTATAGCTGATCGCGCCATAATACTGTCGATATGCTATAATGAATAAAGGTTTATAAAAAAAAATATTAAGCCTTTTTTTATTTTTGTTTCAGATTAGTTCAAATACAGGAACCCAACAGTAGCAAAGGATAACATTTAGATCAATGACGATAAAATAACCCACCATAGAAATAAGCATAGAATTAAGTGGTTTTCATCTTAAATAAGTTAAGAATAGAGTTCAAGATGTGGCCGGCAGCGCAGTACTCCCACACAAACACCCAGCCGCTTCAGAGCAATGGAGCGAAGAATGATCACCAGAATCAGGGGAACCTGAAGACCTTGGGGATGACATCGGCTATCTCTTTAGCAGGTTATTTCTCTTTTTATTCACCACTATCTTCCACCATGGCTTTGCTCCCACTACAAGATAAAAAGTAGCCTAAAGCGGGGACAGGCCCGCGGCCAAGTCTGCAGACAATGCAGCACTGCCTATGGTACCTGAGTAGCACAATCCGTTAAGTAGTTTTGGCACGAAGGAGAATTAAACATTTCATCTCTTTTTTAAACTTCTGTTGTCAAACCTATTTGGGAAGGTGCGTCATTATCATTATACAACACTCTTGCATCATCATCATCATTACCAATTATCCACTGACGTAAGCCAACTAAAAGAGAAACAAAAGAAGTATCATGCTTAGAAGCATTTTGTATTAAGCTTTTGTAACAACAATACTCTAATTCGTACCAAGATTTTTCAAAACATAATTGTTTACTAGCTTCCGCTCGCGGCTTCGCTCGCGTGGCATAAAAGTAGCCAATTTAACAAATTGGCTATCCAGGTTATAAACTATGTATATTTCAAGTGTCATCCAAATCCATTTAGCAGTTGCGGTTTAGAGGGAGAACAAACATACACACACACGCTCTCAAACTTTCGCAATTATAATTTAGCTTCCGCCTGCGGCTTTGCTCGCGTGGTACCGGAATAAAAAGCCTATGTGTTAATCCAGGTCCCAAACTGTGTAAATCCCAAGTTTCATCCAAATCTGTTCAGTAGTTTTAGCGTGAAAGAGTAATAAACATTCATCCATACATCCATACTCACAAACTTTCGCATTTATAATATTAGGATAAGATTTGGCTACAGAAATATATCATTTTTCATTTTCACGCAAGGAATAAAACAAAAAATCAAAAACAACTAATATCTAAAAACAACAGGTCCGAAGCCCTCAGACATTGAAAAGACGAATGAGCTGAAGGAATCTCTGACACCGTTCGCTGTGTTCGAGTCAGAGGCCGAGATGCACCATCGTATGGAGGTGTTGGGTTCCCTCCACCGCCTGGTCCGCCAGTGGATCCGCGACGAGTCTCTGCGCAAGAACATGCCGCCGAGCGTCGCTGATACTGTCGGGGGGAATATCTATACCTTCGGATCTTATCGGCTTGGAGTAAGTTTATTTATATATTTATTTTCATTTTATTCATTTCGACAAACCAACAAGAGATACATGTAACACTTATTGAAATTGAATTAAGGTTTAAAATTCTAAGGACCTGTCACATAAAGGTATGTGCAACATTATTGGTACCTTTCTCATTCTATGACCTAATCATAGATAGATAGATAGTCATTGTACACCAATAAAAAAACAACAATTCGCAGGAAAATTTACATAAAAAAGTGGTCTTATCGCTAAAAGCGATCTCTTCCAGACAATCGTTGCATGGATCGGATAGCACAATACACAAAAGTCCGCGGTGTACATACCAGAGTAGCTACATAAATTTTTGATTAGATTTAGATTAAATTTTAGAATTAAAATTAATTAAATGAAAAGGTTAGTTCTTATTTTATGATCAACAACAACAACAACACTATTTCATTCAGTCCATTGCTGGACCTAGGCCTCCCCTATAAGAAGGGGGATATGCCCATAATCCCCACGCTGGGCATGCGGGTTGGGGATCGCACAGCTTCTCGCACCGCCGACGCTGCGTCCCGTTGGCGGCCAGGGGATTTAGCTGAGCCAATGTTTGGCTGCGCTATGCCGCAATCAGCCGGCTGCTAGAGCCCCGTTTGTTACTCAGCAGGATGCACCACGTGCAGGTGAGGTTGGCTTGGGTTCTGAAGATGGAGGTTAGAACCCCTTACACCATGTGTGAAGTATTCTGAACTTTTGTCATTATATTGGGATAGTAATGAAATGAATCACCAATTCACCTGGAGATTTGGCAAATTTCGCAAAAAACTTTTTTTTACCGAATTTGTAATTTTTATGCTCAAATCTAGTCAGCGCACTCAGTTTATGTTATCTGTGACTGAGTACAGGCTCTGTCTAGTTTGGGATCAGTTGACAGTGAGTGAGATCTCCCTCTTTTACCATTTTGTTGAAATCACCGTGTTTCTTTACATAGTTTTAATGGAGAACCTCTACGCGTAATTTGCCTCTCAACAACGATACGAGCCTATAACAGTCCAGTGCTGGACATTTGCATATGGCATGTCTCCCCGTAGAAGGGAGACATGCCTATAATCCTCACGCTTGGCATGCGGATTGGGAATGTTGCCTCTCACCAATATGATTACCTCCTCAGGTACATCATCGAGGAGCTGACATTGACGCACTGTGCGTTGCTCCGCGCCACATCGATAGAAGCGACTACTTCGCGACATTCTATGAGCTACTCAAGCATCAGCCTGAGGTAAGGACTACTCTAGTAAGAATCGATAGATAAGCAGACTTTCTAGAGAATTTCAAACAAGCCCTTAACTTTGAGAGTTTTCACATTCGGACTATATTATCGTCAATCGTCAGGGATCTAAAGCGGTTTAATAGGTTTCGGTTGAAGATCGTTACTTACTGTCTCGTGAGTTTGATCCAGGATCCTGTTCCTAGCTCCTAGTCATATTTAGTGTGTAGGTAGACGTAGTAAAGATTCTTTAGACTGTATATGTCTGTACTTCAATACAGTGTTAAAGTGCGGTCACATTATAAAAGCAAATGCTATCGTGTCTTTCTTTCTTCGTATGAGCTAGATGCCAACTCTGGTGTCGGAGTTTTTAGGTTACCCAAAAGCCTCCGACATGGCATCGCGTGTCGTGACTAGATCTTTGTTAGTGTGAACGGATAAGGATTTTTTACTCATTGCACTACACTACACCGTGAGCTATCATTATAATTGAGTATACCGGTACAGAAAGGCTACGGTACAGACGGGGTACAAGCAAGAAATTTATCCATCATTCTCCTGGACTTATCCCACGCTAGGTGTGGACGGCGCATGTTTTTTGCTTCCTCTCTTTATCAGCCGTCAAATCTGTGCCCACTCCTTTCATTCTGATATCCTCTTTCACACAATGCAAACCATCTCTTTGGTCAAGTCACATAAATTTCATCCCTTCTTTCTTAACTTTAATCCATAACTTTCTGCCAATACCATGCCAGTCTACCCCTCCTCACCTTACTTGCCACAGATGCTACTTAATACTGCAACATCCATCTCTACACCAACCGTTCAAGCTAAATTTAAAAACCTTGAAGAAGGAAGTAAACGCAAAAATATCACATTAGTTATTATTCGTCTCCCACAGGTGAAAGACCTCAGATCTGTCGAGAACGCATTCGTACCAGTCATCAAGATGAATTTCGACGGCATCGAAATCGATTTGCTGTTCGCGAGACTCGCACTGAAAGAAATACCTGGTGAGTAATAAAATAACACTCATACTTGAATAAACAAATAATGCTGAACATGTTCAACACAGCATCATGTAGCCGCATTTTCGGATTTTTGTCTCAGTTTCCCAAAAGGAACTCTTTCCCCGAAGTAACTTAGCAAAATCAAATTGTAAGATTTTGGAAAAAAAACATACAATTTCTAGGAAGCGCATTTCACTACAGCATTGAGATCTTGAATGGTGTATTCGAAAAATCAAACAATTACAACAATATTAAATATACACATATAGGGTGTACAGGGTTCCAACCCCTATCTTCGGAACCCAAGCCAACCCCACTTGCACGTGGTGCACCCTGCTAAACAACGAACGGGGCTCTGGCGGCCGGCTGATTGCGGCATAGCACAGCCTACATCGGCACAGCTAAATCCCCTGGCTACTGACGGGCAGCAGCGTCGGTGGTGCGAGAAGCTGTGCCCTGCGATCCCCAACCCGCGTGCCCAGGGTGGGGATTATGGGTATATCCCCCTTTATTAGGGGAGGCCTATGTCCAGCAGTGGACTGATATAGGCTGATGTGGATGTGTGTGGACAACAATATTATAAATGCGAAAGTTTGTATAATTTCTTATATTGTTCTCAGATTCGTTCGATCTCCGCGACGACATGCTGCTGAAGAATTTGGATGAGAAGAGCGTGCGTTCGCTGAACGGTTGCCGCGTGACGGACGAGATATTGCGCCTTGTGCCCAATATCAACAACTTCAGACTTACATTGCGAGCTATCAAGCTTTGGGCTAAACGTTAGTATCGATGTCTCTAATATTTATAAAAGGGCTTATTAGACCTCGTGGTATTCAGTCTGTGAATGAATGAATAGAATACAAAAACTACAGTAGAATTTTAACAATGACTTACACCATCCTCATCAATAACAAAAGTTATCGTTAAGCTTGCGACACGTCAGTTTGAAATATTCGTGTCCCCCCTACAGGTCATGGGATCTACTCCAACACACTCGGCTACCTCGGCGGAGTGTCCTGGGCTATGCTGGTAGCGAGGACTTGCCAGCTGTATCCTAACGCGATGCCAGCTACCCTGGTTCACAAATTTTTCCTGGTCTTCAGCCAGTGGAAGTGGCCCCAGCCTGTGCTACTGAAACAACCTGACTCTGTCAACTTGAATTTCCCTGTCTGGGATCCGAGGGTGAGTAAATTGTAGTATAGGTACCAGTATTTTTCGACTGTTCTTTTTTGATTTTCCAAATTTTCTGAACCCCCCTGTATTGAGGTGTAAAAAAAAATTCAAATCAGTTGAACCATTTTCTAATTTTTGCGAGACTAACACAGAGCAATTAATTTTTATTTAGACAACATGACACTTCCTTGTTCGTATGAGCTAAAGTTCGGTCGCGGAGTAGGAAAAATTTCGTACATTAACCTGTACCTGTCACAGCAATCCCTTGTTAATATTACCTCATTTACATTCTGCCCGTCCCGCTGCTCCTCGCTGCCGGCAATACTTCCCTAGATCCCGCCGTAGCAGGATCGAGAGAAGTGTGTGTTTACATTCAGGCCTACCACTCACATCGCTTTCTAGTCCAAGAAAATTAGTCAAATTAGGGCAAGAATCTCGGAATGAGAGATAGTCGGCTATAAACTTGTATTAACATTTATTTGAGCACTCTAAAACTTGTGTCAAAACCTAGGGTGTTAGCTTCTACATAAATTCCAAGGTTAACGGTAAAAAAATCGATTTATTCCAATCGTCATGTTTCCTATGGGTATTATGCTATTTATAATAAATATTGTAGAGAATTAAATTATCTACAACTCTTAGACAATGCAATATCTGTAGAAGCTAACACCCTACGATAAGTAGGTTTTGAGACAAGTTTTAGAGTGCTCAAATAAAGGTTTACACAAGTTTATAGCCGACTATCTCTCATTCCGAGGTGAAACCCCTAATTTTCCTGGACTATTCGACTTGGGGCAATGAAACCCTATTATAATGCGTCCCGCTCGCACAGATGCAATGACCGTCGTCCGTGCGAGCGTCAACGGCTGCGTTGGCATTATATTAATGCGAGAGTGACAGACAGGTAGCAACAGGTTAATGTACGAAATGCTTCCTACTCTGCGACCGGACTTTAGTGGCCAGCTCTGGTATTGCAGTTTTTAGGCCGCCCGATGTACTCGTATAATAAATACCTGTAACCCCTACTTACAGGTATTTACTGACCAAACGGCTAAGTCGCGTGCTATCTCACAGCTTGTCCAGAAGGGGCAATTTACGCGCGAGTCGGGTTGTGCGTAGCCAATCATATGGACGCACGTCACATTCCACGTAACATTTAGCAAGCCTGATTTGATACGTGCGACGAAGCGCGTACATCGCCTCCTGGACTAGCTCATAGAATCGCGCCTAGGCATTTACATGTGTGACGGAGGTAGATACAAAATACGTTACGAACGTATTATTTGTTACAGGTGAACGTATCTGATCGGTTCCACCTGATGCCGATCATAACCCCGGCCTACCCGCAACAGAACTCGACCTTCAACGTGTCTCTGTCCACCAGAACTGTTATCATGGAGGAGTTCAGGGTTGGTAAGTAACAATCGAAAAGATAATTCAATTCAATACATTTATTTCAAAACAGCTTTTGTGTGAATAAAATCAGAAGCATGTTTAACATACAGTAACATGTAAGCAAACACCGTCGGTGCCTTCACCGATGTAACAGTACGTGAAAATTCCTTATTATAAATGTAAGCAACAAGTATATTTACATGGACATTAAGATATAGACTGTCAAACAGAATATAATTTTTCAGCAAAAGCTACCAAATGAGGCTGGTCAAACATATTTTAAGTTATTTCTACCTTTTTATAAGTAGTTGACCACTGACATCATACATTTTGGTAATTTCTTTGCATAATTTGACATTATTTGTGCCTGTACTCTTAATTTTTTGTAAATTATTTTCCTGCAGCGCCCTGACAGGGTTAATGTACCAACCAACCTACTCATGAATAAATTAATAAGGAAACAAATAATGCTACAATTTACGCAGGTACCATGCAAGCGAATCCGTTGACAAAAGCTAGTCCATAAGGAAAAGACGCCATTATTTTATAACATTTTGAGTGCTGAAAATACACTTATTCTTGGGCGCGAGCTGCTACTCCTCCCGCTTCTGCGAGGGCCACAGCCAACATGATAAAGAACGAAAAATTGAAATCTCTATTCTAGGACTGGCGATAACAGACGAGATAATGCTCGGGAAATGCGGCTGGGAGAGACTCTTCGACGCACCCAACTTCTTCTCGCGCTACAAACACTTCATAGTGCTACTAGCATCCAGTGCCACCACCGACGACCAGCTGCAGTGGTGCGGACTGGTCGAGAGCCGGATCAGACATCTCATCAGTGAGTAGTCAAGTATAGTGCACTAACTACATAATGCTACTAGCCTCCAGTGCTACCACCGACGATCAACTAAATGTAGACAGACTGACAGACGGACAAATTACATCTTTAAAAAAAAATTGAATACTTAGATATTTTGTGCAACTGCAAATAGGCCCAGACTCTATTAGCGGCCACTTTGTCTGAACCCGAAATGTAGCTAATAGAACAAGAGTGTAAATTACCTAAATCCGCTCTAGTTAAAGAATATTATAGGATTACATTATAGGTAAGATAGAATATATAAAATTTTCCAATAGCAATCACTACATATTCTGTCGAAAAACGTCAATTGGGAAAAAAATGCATTTATTATACATTACTGTTATTTTCCAGCGCACCTTGAAAGAAACCAGCAGATAACGATAGCGCACGTGAACCCAGAATGCTACAACTCTGTCCCGCTTTACACGAATAACGGACAGCCGCTCGCACTGCCGCCTGGTGAGTTTACACTTTACATGATTGTATCAGCTACAGTTGGTTAAATATAATTTGATACGCGGGTGAATGGGACATTTGGAAGGGGAATACCTCGACGTACGTTCTGCGATCTAATCGGAGACGCGCTGGAAAAAGGCCAGGTCAGGAGTACCCTAAACCGACGAGCATTTATAAAGAATGTGATGGGAGTGAATGAAGCAAAAGAGGTATGCCAGGATTGTAGCAAGTGGAGATCTCTGCCTACCCCTCAGGGAAAAAGGCGTGATGTATGTATGTATGTGTGCTACACAGGATATATACACGTAGTGATGATGAACGATGACGAAAACTAAAATGGCTTTTCAATGGTTTGACAAACCCTAGACTATAGAAAAGAACTAGATGAAGTCGTAAAATTCACTATGCTCTGAACATCAACTCATACAGCTAATCTCTACTTTCTTATGTCCATCTATCATTAGCTAGAAAGGTATGCATACTTTATCTCAATGCGATTGCTGCGACTTCGTACCGGGGCATTTTAATGAAACTGCATAGCATTATATTCGAGCGCCCTGGTACGATTTTCTTTTTGAACTCATTTTAAGTCGCATTGAGAAAAGCATCCCTTTCTAGCTAATTATATATGGACATAAGAAAGTAGACAACAGCCGTATGAGTCGATATTCAGAGCGTGAATTAATTTTAAGATTTCTTCTATGCTTTAGTCATTGTTCTTTGGACAAACCAAATTGGTTTTCGTCATCACTATATGTCAATGTTGACAAATTCACTCTTAAGAAACATAACATAAAGCTTAAATTTCAATGCCATACTGTAAGTTGAGTTGGGAGTCGAGTCGATGCAATGTGCGAAGACCTTAAAACAACGACTTTTCTCCATGACTTGCGTGGCGTGCTGAGTGTTAAGGTGTTTCCACCGATAGATTTACATTTTGTTTTATTGAAATGTAGTTGATGCCATACTGTGAGTTGAGTTGGAGTTGAGTGGGCGTTGAGTCGATGTAATGTGCGAACAGCTTTATTCATTTGCTAGAAAATGAGAGTACTATATCGTATTTCCAGATGCACCAGTGCCAGCTGATTCATCGCCTCCCGAAATCAAGAAAAATGAAAATGTAAGTTGTCGCTTGGTCTATAAACTCAATCAGAAGTAGTAGAGTTCTTTGTGAAGGGCTCGTTCTAAAGCAGCATTGCTGTGTTCTGGTTTGAAGGGTGTGGTTGCCGGTGTCATTACAGGCATAAAGGCACCTTCATGCATCAAGTGGATGGACATAGGGCGTTGCATCCTAGGGCACATTTCAAATATTCGTAACCTGCGAAGCAATATTTAGTTATAAGTCATGAATAGCACTTAACATCAGGTGGGCCATGTGCTAGTTCCATCTTCAGGTATCTTAAAAAAACTTTCACGTAACGATAATACATCTATACTTTTAATTTCAATTTCAAAAGCCTTTTTATCCTGAAACTTTAGACCTACTTTTTGTGTTAGCATATTTTTTGTTATTTTCTTTGCTGAGTTATATATTATGTATATCTCGGAGTTCAGTGTGCCTTTTGACAAAGGCCTCCTCTAACGATTTACAATGCTTTCTGTCTTTTGCAACATTTTGGACCTGCTGTTCCAAAATGTTGCAAAATCAAAATTGGGTTTGTCCTCCCATCTTTTCCGTTGTCGATCTCTGTTTCTTTTGCTATTTCTAGGGTGCCATTCATTATTTTTGTTTTTACTCTATAGATTGTCGGGGGCTTTGTAACATGCATTTGCATACGCGAGGACTTGTAATAGCTTTCTGTTATTATTTCAAGACATTAAAATCAAAATCAAAATGTGTTTATTCAATAAGCACTATAAAGTACACTTTGAATCGTCATTTTTTAATTAACACCAATTCATAATGCGACCAAACAGAGAAGAATTGGCAAAAAACTCTGCTTGGCTTTAGCTATTGTTCTTCTAACAATTAAGTCAATAAACATGAGACCCGCTCATTTCCATCCGCCACATCTACACTTACTCGCTTCTAAAGTTTTACAAATTTTCATATTTTTGGACCGTTACAGGGCGTGGTGCTACCCAACTACTGTTCAATGTGGTTCATCGGTCTCGTGTTTGAGAAGAACATCGTTAACGTGGACCTGACGATCGATATAACATCATTCACGGAAGCCGTGCACTACCAGGCGGAGACCACTAGTATGCTGCGAGAAGGCATGACTATCGAGGTGAGTATCACTGGTGTCTGCTTAACTAAGACTTTACTGCGGCCTTCGTTCTTAGTATGAGCTAGTGGCCAATTGTGTTGTTAGAATGTATATGAATACTAAAGAACCATAGTGTCTGGTTAAACGTAATTCAGGATTTAAGGCACTATTAAACATAAACATGACTTTTTGACAATAAACGTTATATATTTATCTGAGTTTGAGTCACAGTCAAGGAGGTTTACTATTTGAGGGCTCACTTTGAATAAAAATCTCAAGAGAGAACGAGAAACAAACCTAATTTGGGCAGTTTTATTCAGAAAAATCAGGCACAGATTTTTATTCAAAGCGCGCATTCCCAAGTATTATTCCGGAGTACTATTATTAATTCCATGGTCTCAGTCTCCAGGATAACTGACATAATCGACTGGGTAAAAAAAAAAACGAATAAGTCCGTCAGATAGATCCACCGAAAATATTGGACACGTATTTTTTTATTTATCAAATAAAAAAATTTAAAAACAAATCAATAAAATTTGACGGAGAAAAAGAGCGTCAAAGTTTAGGAGTGGGGACTCAGTGTACTAAGCCGTGACGTCACGCGGAACTTCAACGCACTATTTGAAGTCTTTGTCATATTTTGTTTAATTGACAAAATAAAAAATACGTGTCCAATATTTTTTGGTAATGTAAATGACGGAATAATTAGAATTTTTCAGACGTCATTCCTATTTTCCTAGCGTCGCGTCGTTGATATACCAACATCAAAATGCCACTTTTAATTTTTGTACTAATTTAGACGTCACTTGAAAAATTTTCAATGTTTGTGGCTCTACACTATAAAGTCTAAAAAATTCAAAGATCGAGATAGAAGCGCAGGTAGAACCTGCGTCTATCGTGTGTATCGCACAATACGTTGACGAAAATAAATTTAAAATGATGATTACCACAGGCCCGCCACGTCCGCCGTAAGCAACTCCACCAGTACCTATCCGCGTCCATGTTAAAACGCGAGCGCACAGTGTCCGGCACCAAAAGGAAACAGGACACACCTCAGCCGATGCCGCTCAAGAAGAACAAACGACTGTCCGAGAGCAGCGTGAGTACTTTACGATCATTCAAACAACAACACCCTTTTCAGTCCACTGCTGGACGCAGGCCTCCCCTATTTTTATAAGTCCCCATGCTGAGCATGCGGGTTGGGGATCGCAGGACACAGCTTCTCGTCGCGCTGCTGACCGTTTGCGGACAAGGAATTTGGCTCCTCCGGTGTTACGCTGTGCTATGCCACATTCAGCCGCCAGAGCCCCGTTCGTTAAACAGCAGGTTGCCCCACGGGCAGGTAAGGTTGACTTGGATTCCAAAGCTGGAGGTTAGAAACCCTTCATAATTCATTTATTTGCTTGTATTGGTACCTAAAATAGTTCTTTAGCATAAATGAGCATAATACGGAGTCAATTAGAGACATGCAAATAATTACAAAAACGTCATCCGGAATTATAATTGAGTATTATAATTATATAAGACACAGCCATTTAGCTTTAGGTGATATTATGAACTCAAGAGCTCAACATTGCCAAACTATTTTCTCCCATGAAATCGTTCACAAAATTACTGTATGTCTTGTGATATTCTTACTCTATTTTCAGGTGGAAGAAGTGAACCTGCTAGCCTACAACGAGGACTCGAACTCATCGAACGTCTTCGAAGTCAGCGTGCAGAACGGAACCAATGGAACATCGCACTCTGGCACGGAACCAGAACACGCCACTGCAGCGTCAGCGTCAGCGTCTAGTATAGTAGTTACGTAGCAGTACGTTGCTTGGCGGCATCGGTTCATATACGGCCGAGGAAAAGCCCGCGTCAACCGTGTAAAGCGGTCATAGACTACTAGTGATTAGTGAAAGGTCAAGCGTGATTGACCAGGCTGTTGACCTTAGTGATTAGTGTTGACTATTGCGTGGTCAGAGGTCACCTTTGTTTGACTTTGGTGTGTGAACTGTGAAAAATTGGATGTAAGGTCAACTATGCTTGACCTTTAGAGGTCACCAGAACGTCGTAACACCTCGGATTTATGAGGTTCTAGGGGTTCTATTAGAGGCTCTGATATCTTTATTAGCCTATTGAAGTCATGACATCATATAGGTCAAATGCTTGACCTTATCAAGGTCAGAAACTACTGAAAACCGATCTAACGAATAGTAGTAGTAGTTTATTGAAGTTATCACAATAACTTGGTCAAATTTACCTTCTAACAAATGATCAAAAACTACAGAAAAGTTAAAACTGATCTAAAAAAAGGTTGCTGAAGCCTAATATAGGTCAAAACCTCAGTCAAAGGTGACCTTTATATGACGTTTGTGTGACCTTCATAGGACGCGATAGCGATAGAAGGGGTTAAGGATCTAAGTGACTGAATTTGATTGTGTTGAATGTGACGTCCCAATTATTAAGATGGTTTTTAGACCTGAAGGTTATGTGATAAAGAACTTTTTATTGAAAGGATCAAAGAGTTGGAAGCAAACTTTTTTATTGAAAAGGTGGAAAGCTGAATGCTAGGAGGTGTTTTATTCAAATGATACACGGATATTCTAATGACATAGAGTCGGACGAGCAGAAAGAATAAGAACAAAGTCTATGGATTTAAGATTAAACGGCAAAAATGAATTATAAAAACAGACTACCCAAAAAAACGACGGAAAACATAGAAAATGTAGTCTTACGAAGTTACATGGAAAACGACTATTACGAATAAGGTAGTCACCAAAAAAGTCGATGAATTATGTAATTTAGAAATATTTAAGCAGATGACTTCTATATGGAGCGATATGTTCAGTGATAAAGACACTTGTACACTTGTGGAATAGACAATTGTACACTTTTAGAATAAGCATTGTGTGATACAACACAAACATTAGTTTGTTGGGGCAATTCTATAATCAATGTTAATGTGTTCTATTCGGAACTTGGTAAGTAGCTGGTTGTTTATAAATGATTCTCTTTTATTCACAATAACTTTTATTATAAAAGTAGATACAATTACGTAAAAGTTGAAGAGTATTTAGAATAATATGCTAATACATAATTACTTCCTTCTTCGTATGAGTTAGTGGCCAACTCTGGTGTCGGGAGTTTTTAGGCCGCCCGAAGGCCTCTGACACATAAGTACTGAAACTACAAGATACCCATTTTCAAATGTACAAAACTTTTCCTTCAGTGAGCCCATTTCCACAGTTCCTAAGCCAGATATATGTAAAAAAAAGTTATTGCTTCTATTTATAAGAGAGATTCATTTATAATTCTTCGGGATTTCTCACTTTTAGTTGGCAAACTTAAGAAATATCTTATCCAAACTTGTACACATATTCTAGAATCTAGATGATACAAAAGATGAGTTGTGTTCGCCATTGCGCGTGGAATTAGCACTTTCTGTTTAATTCAGATAAATAGCGCCCTTTATACTGCCATACTTGTCATACTTTTCGACGACTGCGGTAACGAATATCGCGTATACCTGAGGCTCGATACACAGGCACAAAGACTAGCGAAAAAGTGTTCCTATCGTAAACTTTACAATTTTGACCAATGAAAAAGCGTAGGTTCAAAATAACGCTCTGTCATTGGCCAAAATTGTTAGTTACGCTGACGATACGTCTGGTAAATAATTCTTGATCGCACTGAACAAACAGATGCAGTCTTTTCACGTTACAGTTAGCTGCAAAAAGTTAGGATTTTTTTACAAAATCCCTGGGTAGCGGTACTCATGCCGTTCTTTTGACAAGTAGAAGTGAAAAATCTCAAGAACATTCGACAAATCTAGGTTTTATAAAATACATATTTTTTTATTTTAACTCTTATTCTCCTTAGATAAGACGTCGCGCCGAGACGGCTCCTTCTTGGCTGAGTAAGTTTAATGTAGATGTTAAAGCATTTTCGATGTGTATAAAAAAATGAGAAAATTGGTACGACTTTCGTCATGATTGGCTGGCAAGAATTATGTCAATTTCAAATACCATTCTGGGGCAAAATACTTGCATTCTTCATATCTTGCTAGTTATATAAACAATCAATTTTAAAATTAAATGTTTTACCGACCCCAATCCTCAGGGCAATTTTCTAAACATGATATTATTATTTATTATCTTAAATAATAGCACTGAACGGAATTTTGCGTAGACCTCTATAACCCCTTTTCAGAGACTCGAATAAATTATTCGTTCTTCATAGAGAATAACTGAACGTTGGCACTTTTTATGGCTTATATATTTAATTTTTTATTTTGAAAATAAATAAAATCCTTCCTATTTGTGTTGAAGGCTTGCTCCCCTGATTTTTTAGTGTAACCAACTAGTTATTCAGCCAATCATAACGAAAGTGACCACATAAAAAGTAGTGATTCAATATAGAAGGTCCGTTAGTAGTAAGGATGCGTGTTTTATTTTCAGATTGTCGACGCCAGCCGCGGCATCATGGGATTAACACGTGATGCGTCAATGTAAGTTTATTATGTCACGCGGACTGCCATTTGCAAGGAAGCCGTAGCCAATGTCTAGCTATTGATTAACTTTACGATGTCTCATAATCGGATCAGATTGAACGACTGAACTTATACCGTACAACGTTTCCTCATAATTATATGAACAATATACTTGATATTCGTGAATGTAGAAATTCAGAAGCCATTGAATGTAATATGAATGAATGAACATTACGATTTCTCTTACTCAGATCTTCGCATTTTGATTTAAGTCTAGTAATATACTGTCTTTGACATCGAGGATGACCTATGAAGACGCCATAAAAGAAGATACTTAACATAATACTCTAACTCCAGCTATTGAAAAAAATCTTAAAACTCAAAATGCCTTAAGGTATTTTGTGAGTACAAACCACCATAATGTAGTGTCTACCTAGTTTTTAACTATAACTATCATAGAAGTCTCCGACTTTTAATCACTACTCAATATAGTCATATCTAAATATTTAGATACATATCTTAATGTATTATACATATTTATATTATATCCCTACCTAATTACATAAACCATCGCTTTAGGGTATAAAAAAAACCCTGTAATGATGTTGTTGTTTCTAAATAAATAATATTAAATGGACGAGTAGGTACTGAACTAATAAAAAAAAAAATACTTTGTCAATTCCAGATGAATCTTATACCTTTCTAGACAGAATTCTTGGCACCGCAAAGTTGTGAAGTTCAAGAAAGATCATAAACATGAAAGTTGACGTTGTTCGAATAGGTGAAATGGAAATAGATTTGATTTGTTATTTTCATGTCCTCACCTCTTTGTTTTTAGTTAGAAATAACCATAACTTTATGACTTTTAACAAGGTCATATTCATTTATCTATTGCAGTCATAATATTAAAGACATGGATGATTAGTCTATTAATATGAGCCCAATTTTTGGCCCAGCAATGGTATGGAGTAGTAGTTTAAATAAAAAAAATATATTATTTTTAAGTAGTGAAATTATAAATCGAACTCGACTTGATTGCTAATTTTCTGGATGTTTATGTGAGTCACCTAAAAAGTGTTGTAAGCTATATGTTTATAATAACGTTTATTTATTGTGTCGTTCAAATATTTCGTCTAAGTCCTCGTCCTGGTCTAAGTTTTTCTGGAAGTTTATTATAATGTTTTAAAGCCATTGTGTTTGGACCAGAACTGTGTATCTTCAATTTAATTCAAGTCAATTATAGACAGACCACTTATTTCCTTGCAAATGGTCGTGTAGTACAAAGTAGAAGAAATCTATACTCATATTTCTTATCCTATAGCCTCTTCAGAAGATGTTGCACATTATTCTTATTAAAAAAATGCAATTTATTCTTCTGACAATATATAATATAGCAAATGAGAAGTGATTCTCGACGTTCTCAACTGAATATTTTCGATCAATTTTATTTTTGTGTTCAATAACAGTTTTCTTCTGCTTTTTTAAACAATTTCAGGGTAAAAATAACGTATTTTATTTATTTGCTGATTTATACAAACTGCTATGTCTGTAATATGTTCACGAGCGTATACTTTCTAGTTATCTATCTATCATCTAGTTTATTAAAATGATTCCACCTAGTTGATAAGACTCGCGTAGATTTTATTATGGACCTTCAGGTAAATATAAGTTGTATATAGCCAATTGATGATTATATATGAAAAGTATATATCTGAAATGATTAAAATGGACAAAAAAATAAATAAAAGAGTTATACAAATTATTGTTGTTTTTTTCCCTTTTCCAATTTAGCTTTACAGTGACTGAAGTATAAGTCGGGGGTGGCGTTAGGTGGTTTTAAAATGTCGAAAGTGATATTTATGTGTTTCAAGAGAAACTTGTATCAAAGTAATTCATTTTCCGGTTTGAAGCACAGCGGCGCACAGCCTCGCCAAGATATACTTGTGGCACTGTAATTATAAAGGTGTGTTTCCGTAACTGACTGCAGACAGAACCCAATCATATCTACAAATATGAATAACTTGCAACTTATTGTACGCGTCATGTAAAAAAAACGCTCTACAAGAAGTGGAAAAGTGAAGGTGGTGTGTTTGCGCGTCTATTGCGCAGCTTCCCCTCAGCGTTCTTTTTACGTGGTGCGACCTATACCAACCTGTAGCTGTAGGTTATGATTATGAAGCAGACACTAATAAACTAGTACCAGTAGGTACCTACCTGGTGCCTAACTGGTATACCTATGACCTACTGTCTTGCTGCCGAGATGCTAAGTGCACCCGGATACTCAGGCTTGTTCAAGGTACAAGTTCGTAGCCTACTGCAGACAGCAGCAGCAGACAACGTGTCACTGCGACACTACTGGTTTATTCCCGTGGCTAGCGACACGTCGTTTGCAACTGTCACCCAACCTCAGATCACTAGCAACCTACTGGTTACGGCGCTGTCTGCTACTGCCGCCTGCAGTCGGGTCCGATTTTAAGACTGCAGCGACACGTCGCCTGCTGCTGTTGCCTACTACGGCTACGGTACCATTCATGGTACCTAAGGGGACGTCCATTAATTACGTGAGGCATTGAGGGGGGGAGGGGGTCGAGCCAAATCTCACGTGGGGGTGGGGGAGAGTCCTGGCAATCTCATGTATTTTTTTCCTCAAGAAAAGCCACGCAGGCCACGCCGCGGGCAGTGCTAGTTAATAATATTAGTGTTATTTATTTTCAATAAGCGTTTTTTGAGGTCATAATTTTCATTCAGTGCGAGCAAAATCTCACGAAATCTCACCTAGAGGTGGGAGGGGGTCGAAAAATAACCAAATCATTATCAAAGCCATTTTGTTTTTTTTCCACTTATTTTTTTTTTACTTTTTCATAAAATTTAAACTATCAAACTATTTTTTTTGTATTTAAACGATAGTATAAAATATGTGTGCTAAAAAATAAGTCTTACATCTTAGCCTTATGTGAGATAGTTTAGATTAAAAATAAGTAATAAGTAGGTAAGGTAAAAATTTACATTACCTACAAAGGTAATGGTACATTCATGTTAGAGCAGGCAAATCAAGGATTCTAGTGTTTAACTGAACGAATGCTGAAAACACAGATGTGGTTCTGTACGTCATCGTGCTCCTCGCATGGCGCGTAGCATCACGTAGTGCAGTCAACGTGTTAAACAAAATTCAGAAATCAATAAATAGATAGTTTTATATTGTAGGTAGGTACTATAACAAATCCTTATAATAATTCAGTATTTTACATTATATGAATTGTAGTTATTAACTGCTAGTGTACATAATAATAATAATAATAATTCTCATTATAACATGATCACTGATCTTACTATAACGGCAAATGATTAACAACATCCGTCAATAAGGACATTTGGATATTAAGGCATCGGGCTGAAACGATACGATAACATTTTGTACATCCATTGAGTACCTACATACTACTTCATTATATAAATAATTCATTTAGACAGATACAACATATTAAGACAGATACAACATATTAAGACAGATACAACATATTAAGACAGATACAACATATTAAGTAAGAAGAAAGAAAAAGAAGCTGGAAAAATGCACTAACGGATATAGGTGCTTAGTAGGTAGGTTCATCCTATCTACGAATTCGCTTACAAATGAAATATCCTGCGCACCCTCACAAAATGTCAGTTGAGTGTCTCGCCAAAAAGGCGTCAACTCAGCATAAGGCCCGGTTTCCACGAAAGCGGAGCAGAGAGGAGACGAGAGTAGATGTGTTTTGAATAACCAATCAGATTTCATTACTTCCACATCTCTCTGCTTAGCTTCGGTGGAAATGGATCAAGCGGAGAGGAGAGTCATTCATTTTTCTGTAGAGTTTAGTGCCGCGATTGAGCAAGCGGCGATGTGTGTAGCTTCGCTCTCCGTCCCCCACGTCTTCTCGCCGCGCCTCGCACACCCGGTACCAGCTCACATCTCCGCTACACACAGCTCACATCTAATAGTCCAAGAAAATCAGTCAAATGACGGCAAGAATCTCGGAATGAGAGATAGTCGCGCCAAACACTGCGCGCGCTCTGCCCATAGAGGAAATCGAAAATGGTTCGAGATATTAAAAAAAAAATTAAACAAAAGTTGTAGAGAATTTAATGTTCTACAATATTTATTAAGATACAAATATCAAAAAACCCATAGGAATTAAGATATCTGCAATAAATTGATTGTTTGACCTTTGACCTTGGAATATCCGTAGAAGCTAAAACCCTACGATAAGTAGGTATTGAGACAAGTTTTAGGGTGCCAAAATATAGGTCTATACAAGTTTATAGCCGACTATCTCTCACTCCGAGGTGAAATCCCTAATTTTCCTGGACTAAAACCTTTTTTCTAACTAACCTAGGCATAGAACTTACTTTGTTGTCTTGTTGCTTATAATGCGCATGCTGTGATACCCTATGATTACGAGACTTTTAACCTTTTGTATGTTATTTTGTGTGTATGGTGTTAACTTGTTTTGGGTTTCCTTTTACATAAAATAAAATCTCTCCGATGGAAATAACCTGCCAGCTTCGCAGCACATCTCTCGTCTCCTCTTCTCTCCGCTTTGGTGGAATCCGGGCCTAATGGTAGACAGGCACACTATACTGGTTCACATGAAATTACTACTAGTACTTGCGTACAAGGGAATGCGCGCTTTGAACAAAAATATGTGTCTAATGTATTCTTCCAAATAGACAGAACCCTTTTTGGCGTGCGTTACCCCAGCAGAAGTAGTAACTTCTATCGTAGAATCTGCTAGCATGAAGTGAGTTCCACAAATAAAATTAAGCTTTACATGATGTTAATGTGTGGCAAGTAAAAAAATTGTGCACTTCGCCGTTTTGGAATAAATCGTAAAATAATTTTTTGCTTTCTTCCAGCAGGAAGATTATAAATAAATGACCCTGGACACAAGTGAATTAAATGGGCAGAATAGCTATTAATTTAATTATTAATATATGTTTGTGCATATAAGTGCGTATCTTAAAAAATAGTAGATCTTTAACGGACAAACATATAGGTTCATTGCAAACGGTGTTCGGTTTTTGTTGTTATTCTTTGTAACCAAAGAAGTTTCTAGCAGGTACAATCAGGTACATACACACGTTTTTAAATAATATCGATTAACGCTAAGGGAAAACGTAGTGTTATTGGTTACGGTTACATATTATAGGAATCGGCCATAAATCAAAACTGGCAATGTCATAACTTTGCCGTCAAAATGCAAGAAACCTTTAAATAATTCTCTAATTATTTGCGGAACTCACTTCATACTAGAAGATACTTTTCTGCTGGGGTCATGCATTTTTATTAAGAAAAAACCAGGCATAGATTTATGTTCAAAGCGCGCACCCCCCTATAAAAACCCTTTGGGTGAAAACGGCAAAGAAAACCGTCAGTTCATTAACATATCACTGCTAACAGAAAGTTCAAAATCTTGTTCCTGAGACATCATTATATCATTTGGAAGGTCTATTACTTTAATATCACTTATATTGAACGAATGCTGTTTGTACTGTATGGGGTTTGGCTTCTTGTGTTTTGTATCCTTCTTTGAATTAATTTTGTTATGGTACTTCTGCAAATAAATAAACAAGGTATTGTTATGAAAGGCATTCCTTTATATACAAGAATATTTAAATAGCTCCCGCCCGCGGTTTCGTTCGCGTGGTAACTATATACAAGTAGCCTATGTATTAATCCAGGTCACAAACTATGTATATTCCAAGTTTCGTCCAATTTAGAACTGCTGTTACGGATTAGAGTGGGAACAGCTGGATGCGTTGAGCTATGGACAGGGCGCAATGGCGCTCATTGGTGGAAACCGTCGAACAGCAGTGGTCTGCTATAGGCTGATGATGATGATGATGATCAAACGATCAAATGTTTATGAAAAGTAAATCCTTTATTGGCTGTAAGATATACTATATAAGATTTGTTTGTTATATTTAAGGGCTGTGGATTTTGTTGAATAAATAAAATAAATAAACATACAAAACAAAATAATTTATTTCCGCTCAATCTTGGGAAAAGTGTTCCTGTTGGGAAGCAGAGTCGATTGAAAACAAGTTTTATTTTTTGTAATTTTTAGACTAACTGTAAATCTTATCAAAAATTCGAAAATGCAATCGTTTTTTCTTTCAATATAAACCTATAGATTCCTAAGAACAAAAACAACTAGCTACAAAAGAAAATGTAGCTGCGCTGTGAGGTAACATTTTGCGTGTGCGTTACCCCAGCAGAATTTTTTCTTTTAGAATGAAGTGAGTTCCAGGAATAATTAGTGCATTACTTGCTGTAAATGTGCGTCAAGAAAAAAAATTTGTGCGTGCTGCCGTTTTGGAATAAATCGCAAAAATAGGTTTTCTGCTGGAGTAACGTTCTTCCAGCAGGAAGATTCTAAACGGATGATCCTAGACAAAAATTAATTATATGGGCAGGTAGCTTATATTTGTGCATAAAAGTGCGCAAAAAATAAAATTTGTGCGTCTTAAGGTTTTTGAGTTATTAACTTTCCTGCTGCGGTAACGTTTTGCAAAATCTTGGTTCTCGGAAACCATTGAATGTGCAACTATAAAATATACATGCACGAGTAGCTCTTAATTTGTGCGTATTTGTGACAAAGTAAAATTAACAAAAATCCCTACAGTTTTTAAGTAATCTAGCTTTTTTGAAAAACCTTAAAAAAATTCTAGCTCTTTAATGGACAGACGCACAAATTCATTGTAAACGGTGTTCGGTTTTTGTTGTTATCCTTTGTAACCACAAAAAGTTTCAAGAAGGTACATACACGCGTTTTTGAATAATATCGATTAAACCAAATCTGATAAGGTCATAACTTTGACGTCAAAATGCAAGAAACCTTTTCAACGCACAATTGTGGTATGAACAAAAAAATTAGTGCGTTTAATGATAATTAAACCCTGAAAATTTCAGCTCTCTACGTCCTATATTGAGCTAGTTATAAACGATAGTCTGAAATAAGACCTAGACCCTGGTTTCTGACCTGTGATCCGACCAAATTCGAATGACCACTAAAAAGCGACCGTTTCATACATATTGATGACCTTCTTAATTTTCCTTACGAGCCGTATTGGTCCTGGATACACTCAAGTACAAAAGTTATTGATACTTTTGCAAACTATTTTAGGATTTAAGAGAAATGAAGTCAGCAGGTACCTATCTAACCACATACCTATCTTTTTAACCGACTACCTCGGAAGGAGGGTTATGTTTTTCGAGAATTTTAAACCTAAATGATTGTTTAACGTAGCTAATTTGCTACCTAGCTAGGCAGAGACTTTCTCCAGTCAAATTTACCTACTCTGGATCGAAAAACACACAGGTATTAATGGACAGAAACTATGGAACAAATAGGTAGACACGTTTATCAATAATTTTCAGTCTGGTTTTCATATTTTTTTAACTTATACTTACCCATCTAGTTAATTATAAGTAATTAGCTGATTAGGCCGTAGGTAGGTAGTAAATAAGTCTTCTAGGTATGCAGTTTACAAGAGCACAGCTCATCACACCTACTGATTTAAACATTAAGAATAAAATGTACCTACTTTTCTGTTTGTTTTGTTTTTCATTATTTTCTAATTTCAATAAAAACAAAAACCTGCATCAAAATATTCAATACTACGAGTAACTACCTACACAATCCATCTGTTTGAGCTCTGTACCTATAGCTACCGGTACCTACCTACCTAGCTATACACCTATATACCTAGCCTAGGTTTTTAAAGATGTGGTTACCTACATGACCTTCACTGTTATGAACTTATTAAATAAAATTGCATTTGTTTCTAGGTAAAATTTTGTTTATTCATTTTAGAATAATTATTTCAATCTCGTCTTGCTTGGCTCAGAAAATGCTTCCAAGCGAAACTTTGTGCTTGGTATTGACACGACGTAACATGTTGTCGGTCATCTCTCTCGCACTTATATATTAATTTAAATTCTACTCTGTCATTCTTAGCGAACAGAGGGCTTACCACAGGTTTTGATAGTTTTCGAAAACTTTATAAGTTTCGGTATCTTTCCATACATTTTCGTAGTTCATGCACGTTTCCCTAGAGGCGCTGTACTGAAAATGTATGGAAAGATACCGAAACTTATAAAGTTTTCGTAAACTATAAAAACCTGTGGTAAGCCCTCTGGATTGTTGTAAAACATCACGTGGGGTAAGTACTTAATTTATGATGTGGGGAATCCCAGCCTACCTAGCCGATGTTGCCATACGTACAGAAATTTCCGTTATACGGTTAGTATTAAAAAGTTTAAAGTCCATCAGTAATACAGGTCCTCCGTCGACCTGAAAATAAAGGAGATCATTCAGGCTCCATACATTTTTGGGCTAAATCTCAAAGTACCGGCCAAACAAAAATAATGTGATATTCCGGAAGCACATGCTTTTCTCATAATTTTTTACTAGTGGAGCAATGTTGTAAAGTCAATATCTGCCGAGTTTCAGAGCTTTGAAGATTATATATTTTCTACTATTTTTATAAAAACAAAACAAAAGTTATGTTTTCACATTCACTTTATTTAATACTACTGTAAGGGCAAAGCTGCAGTCATTCTCCGCCAAGTTCAAAAGTACGAATTTTGTTTGCATATAATTTTGATAAAGGCATAAATTCATTGATTACAGAATATTTACAATGTTTTTTTATGTATAATCTACCAAAGCGTATGTATTCGGTCTACGGTAGGTGCCGCCCAGATTTCGGAACCTAGCTTGTTTAGGAGGCTAAAAGTCGACACTTCATAAACGTGGCTCAGCAGCGTTATCACCATTCTTGAAAAAAAAAACACTATGTTTCTGATCCACGCTTACGGTGTCTTATCAGAGTTTTAACATAACATGTGTGATTCCATCTTCCCTCAGTGAATTGTAGTTTTTGAGCTAAGTATAAGCTGGCATAATGTATAAGCTGACGTCTAGGTTATATTTTCCATAATGCTCTTGCATCGCCTGTAGTGCCCACTTATTGTGTGATTTTGTTACAAGGTCTTTAATCTCACCATACATCCGTCTGCTGAAGCTCAGGTAGTTAATAGGCAAGGCGGCAGGAGCTTTACTTTTCATTCCATACATAAATAGGGTTACACGCAATATAAATGGCGTATACACGCAAACAAAGTTGCGGGCGGGTCAGCTAGTACTCAATATTAAAATACTCTAATAATCAACTTAGCCTTACTGATTGAACAATTTTATAACAAAGATATTAAAATACCTATTAATCATAAAATAATTACTCGAAAGATAACCCAACACAAACTTTCAATACCTAAAGTTAAAAACTTTTATGGCAGAAGGACGGTAGATTTCATCATACCGACCATACTAAACTCGTTGCCACCCGACTCATTAGATAGAATAAATAATAAAAATTACAAACAAACCTATAAAAAGTGCCTTCAAGCCAAACTGCAATCGAGTTAGACTGGAAAAGCTGGTGACGTGGTTTACCTGTGTTCTTAGCGGATCATCTTGGATAAGCAACGCTCCGCCCGTATACTACTTGGATGGGTGACCGTTTAATGACATTTAGAATCCGAGCGTTACTGTGCTTCGGTCTGGGAAGATACCCCAGTACCGTAGGTACCTAGATAGTCCGCTTGAGACGCAGAACTATGCGGGTTCGATTCTTGTAGCGGGACAATTATTTGTATGATCTTTAAATATTTCGCCTTACCTAAACCAAAGAAATGTAGGTAATTAAGTTGCAAATTAGTTGTATATTGTTGGGAAAGTAGGCGATCCTGCCTAAAGGGTTGGGGAGCATCAATTTAAAACTGCAATAACTTTGAAACTATATTCAATAAAATTAAACTGACTAACACGACCACTTTATAACCTCGATCACCGAGCACGCAAAGAGGAATGAATCTAGAGCAGTGTTCTTTTGTTTTATGTCTAGTGATGTAGTTCGTATGGTGCTAGTGATGTTCTAACAATCTCCTCCTCACGAGCACCTACGCCAACAGCCTTAGCACAATCCAAGACTGGTACGCAGCTCCTTTAATCTTGGGCCAGGGATACCCTTTGTTAAGATATCCGCTTCCATCTCTTGTGTTGGTTTGTATAGAATAGTGATTTCACGCCGTTGTACACATTCCCTGATGAAGTGTTGCCTAATGTCAACGTGCTTGGACTTCCCACTGATTACAGGGTTGGTTGAGAGTTTTTCGGCAGCTTGGTTGTCACTGTAAATTGTAACATTATTATTAAAAATGCCTAAATCCTTAAATAGCATTTTAAGGTGAATGGCTTCTTTTGCAGCTTCTGTCAGTGCAACATACTCTGCTTCAGCAGTAGAGAGCGCCACACATTTTTGTTTTTTCGCCTCCCAACTTATACAATCCATTTGCGTATTTAAAACAATATCCTGTGTAAGATTTTCTATCAATGTGGCAACCTGCCCAATCGGCATCTGCCATCCCATAAAAGTTTTTTCCCATTTTTGTAAAACATATTCCAATGTCCATAGTACCCTTTAAATATCTTAATATACGTTTTGCATATTTGAAGTGTTCTTCGTTATAGGCATTATTGAATTGTGATAGGTAGCTTACAGCGTAAGATATATCTGGTCGACTTGCCACAGACAAATACATTAATGTACCTATTAAGTTCTGAAAAGGAATGTTCTCATCACATATTTCTGCCTTCTTAAGATTCAGGTATGGTTCGATTGGAGTGCTAATTGGTTTGCAATTTTCCATATTGTATTTCTCTAATGCTTTCTTGATGTACTTCTTTTGGCTTATTTTCAGACCATTTTCATCATGTGCTATTTCGAGTCCGAGACAATACTTTAAGCTTCCCAAGTCTTTCATGTCGAAAGCTTTTTGCAATCCTTTCTTAAGGTTATTTAGTACTTTTCCATTTGAATAGGCTATGATTATGTCGTCAACATAAATTGCAATAATTGTATCATCTGCACCTTGTTTGCATGTGTAAATACACGGATCTGCAGTTGACGCTTTGAAATTAATTTTCTTTAGTTCATTATCTAGTTTACAGAACCATTGACGACCAGATTGTTTTAATCCGTAGAGAGATTTCTTTAGTGAACAAACCTGCTCTCCTTTTACGCTGCATAGATCTTGTAGCATATTTCTGGCTTTGTTGAATATTTCTAGGTTTTCATATTTACTTTCGTCCACCATTATTTCCCTGACATACTCTTCTAAGTATTCAGGCTTTTTCATTTGGATATTTTCTTCCAAGTCACCATTTAGGTATGCTGTTACCACATCCATTTGGTGAAGCTTTAAGCCTTGTTCAACTGAATAAGCCAACAAAGTTCGGATTGAACTCAATTTGGCAACAGGGGCATATGTAACATTATAATCTATCCCCGGTCTTTGAGTAAATCCTTGAGCTACTAAGCGAGCCTTTTTTGTTATTGTGTCATTCAAATTTAATTTGTCTTTTAAAATCATTTTGAAATTTACTATATTTTGGCTCTTTTCTTTCTGTTGAATTTTCCAAGTACCTTGTTTAATGTGAGCTCTTATTTCCTTTTTTATAGCATCATGCCACTCGTTGTTATCTATTTTTTCACATAAGTACATTTCTTCATTGAGATCATAGTCTTTAGTCCAAACGGGGGGTTTCTTTATCCTTTGTGGACGCGTAGTGGAACTAGTGCTTTGATAATGTGGAATGTTTTGTGAACTTACTGTTATCTCACTTCCCCCACTTTCCTCATTATCTGTGATTGAATGCATGCTATCGTCATCGTCATCATCATCCTCACTGTCCACACGATTTGTTTGTAATTGTGAAGGCTGAAAATAAATATCACTTTTTTTTATTTTCTTTTCTTGATTTTCAGTACTTGTTTTTGTACTTTTTGTCTCTTCTGGTTCCATTAGAATTTCATTTTCGGGTTTTTGATAGTACATTTGTTCATCCAGGATCTTAACATCACGACTCACAACTACATCATTTATTTCAGGTATGTATACTCTGTAAGCTTTACTATACTGTGCATAGCCAAGAAATACTCCTACATTAGCTTTAGATGCGAACTTGCTCTTTCTTTTCTGCTTGATCATTGTATATGTCTTTGATCCAAATACATGTAAATGTCTTACTGATGGAGTACGACCAACCCATTTCAAATAAGGTGTTTCGCCGTTTAAAGCTTTAGCTGGACACCTATTCACCACGTAGTTCACAGTGCATACAGCTTCTGCCTACAGGTGTTCTGGAACCATCGATTCTATTATCATACACCTCGCTTTTTCAATTAGAGATCTATTTTTTCTCTCAGCGAGCCCATTCTGTTGCGGTGTGTAAACTGTACTTAGCCTCCTTTGTATTCCATTAGCTTTCAGATATTTGTTGAATTCATCGTTACAATATTCTGTGCCATTATCGGACTGAAGGAATTTAATTTTATTTTCTGAAAAGTTTTCAACCTCTTCTTTATATTCTTTGAATTTTCGCAAAGTTTCTGATTTATTTGTCAAGAAATATACATAACAGTATCGGCTATAGTCATCGACGAAGGTTAAAATATACCTTGCGCCTCCCAGTGAAGATTGATTTACGATCGATCACCGAGCACGCAAAGAGGAATGAATCTAGAGCAGTGTTCTTTTGTTTTATGTCTAGTGATGTAGTTCGTATGGTGCTAGTGATGTTCTAACATATATATTGTTATGTGTATGTATTTATATGTGTACATACACATACACATACATATACATACATATTTGTTTAAGAATTGTATTAGTAAAGTGGTTCCCTTATCAGAGTCTTGTTTACGCGGGGGCTATATTGAACTTGCTGTTTTTGTGGGACATTAATGCCTAGTTAGACAGGGTATATACAATATTATATCTATATTATTTAGTAAAAAGTGAAATGTTCTAGTTAAGTGTTATTCATAGCCAGGTTAGTAACAGTGCGGAACAATAAGCGAATGTGAGTACCAATACAAACCAACTCAGGTTTTTTGGTACAACAAGTGTTAAATGTAAAAAAAACTTTTTATGGAATAAATGTATCTATCTATCTATCTATCTAGATGAAAACACACTAGGTACCTCTAGTACCTATGTAACGTCTTTTGAGTACCTTCTTATATATATAACCACGGGCATATAACTGATATTTGTTTTATTAACATAACTTTTATTTATAAAAATTGTGGGGAATATTGATTTTAATTTCCTCAAAATTGGCATTTATGGCAATTTACGTATCTTTAGAGAAATCTTTATTTTTTTTAAGAAGAGACAGACAACGTTTAGAATTTTTGGAATATCTGGGTAACTGTAACCCTAGATGAAAAATACGAAATCGGCGAGGGGAGCGAGCTGCAATTTTTTTCAAGTATTGCTAATTACGCTGTTGTGTTATTGCAAACTTTTTAGAGTTGGGTACGGTAGTTTTGAACATTACACCCTTATTGGTCTACAATTTAGGGCATATTAGGTGCGACTACGAATCAAATGGAAGCAATCAAATCGGCGAGTACAGCGAGCCGCGAAATTTTTCTAACATTGTGAAAACAAAATATAAAAATATAAAATCTTTATCTGGATTTCAACCCAATATATAATGAAGAATATATATTTAAATAAATGAGTGCGAGACGGATGACTGACTACGTCGTATCAATGCCAAGGACGAATTTCCGCTTGGAAGCATTTTTTTAGCCAAGACGAGATCAAAATAAATATTCCAAAATGAGAATAAAACGAAATGTAACCAATGCAATTTTATTTAATAAGTTCATAACAGTGAAGGTCAGAAGCGCTCATGGCGTGGCTTACTTCGTTGGTCTTCGCAGATCATCTTGGTTAAGCAATACTCCGCCCGGACACTACTTGGATGGATGACCGTTTAGTGGCATTTAGATCAGAGCTCTTTCGTGCTTCGGAAGGCACGTTAAGATGTTGGTCGCGACTTTTTTAGTCGTTAAGCCATGTCGAAGGCCTTTTGGCGGCCTAAAAACTCCAACATCAAAAACCACAAGGCTAGGTATACATTTTATAGCTATAGGTACAGAGCTCAGTGTTCGCCGCCGATGGATTGTGACGGTAAATAGGTAGGTAGGGTACACATAGGTATAGGTACTCGTAAATGTAAGAATATTTATATGCAGGTTTATGCTTTTATTGAAACTAGAAAAAAATGAAATAAAAAACATACAGGCAAGTAGGTATAGTCACAGGTAGGTAGGTACATTTTATTTTTAATGTTTAAGGACCTACAATACCGAAATTCGATGCGGCGCGGCGCCACGGCGTTTCTTGTCTACTCGCCGCGCTATACTTCGCGCGCAAAATTATATTGGGTTCACGCGAGGTCAAAACAGGAAGTAGGTACAATATTTAGTCCAAAAGGTAGGTCCCTACTTAAATATGAAAATAGATGACCAACTAAGTATACCTAATGCTTTTTATTAAGTTTGTAGGAATCTTAGTAGGTAATATACCTATCAATAGTTACCTAGTAGCTAGGTTATTACTATTATTACTATTAGTGATAGGTACCTACTTTAAATTACAAAACAATATTTTATTATATTTTTGATGGGCTCTGCCCTAGTAAACTACATAGTAAGGAGTAGGTATATTATGTACCTAATATACATAAGTACCTACTTCCTAACTACTGCCTAATTATCTAAATACTTTAATAAACTAGATAGGTAGGTATACCTAAGTTAAATAACCGACTAAAACCCGACTGTAAAATATTGATAAGCGTACCTACCTAGTAAACTACACAGTAGACATAAGTACTACCTAACTAGCTAATTACTTATAATATACTAGATAACGTTTAAGTTAAAAATAACTAAAAAGATATTGATAAACGTACCTACCTAGTAGTATATGTACATTTATATGTGTTTTTCGATCCAGAGTAGGTAAATTTGACTGGAGAAAGTCTCTGCCTAGCTAGGTAGCAAACTAGCTACGTTAAACAATCATTTAGGTTTAAAATTCTCGATAAACATAACCCTCCTTCCGAGGTAGTCGGTTAAAAAGATATGTGGTTAGATAGGTACCTACTGACTTCATTTCTCTTAAATCCTAAAATAGTTTGCAAAAGTATCAATAACTTTTGTACTTGAGTGTATCCAGGACCAATACGGCTCGTAAGGAAAATTAAGAAGGTCATCAATATGTATGAAACGGTCGCTTTTTAGTGGTAGTTCGAATTTGGTCGGATCACAGGTCAGAAACCAGGGTCTAGGTCTTATTTCAGACTATCGTTTATAACTAGCTCAATATGGGACGTAGAGAGCTGAAATTTTCAGGGTTTGATTATCATTAAACGCACTAATTTTTTTGTTCATACCACAATTGTGCGTTGAAAGGGTTTCTTGCATTTTGACGTCAAAGTTATGACCTTATCAGATTTGGTTTAATCGATATTATTCAAAAACGCGTGTATGTACCTTCTTGAAACTTTTTGTGGTTACAAAGGATAACAACAAGAACCGAACACCGTTTACAATGAATTTGTGCGTCTGTCCATTAAAGAGCTAGAATTTTTTTAAGGTTTTTCAAAAAAGCTAGATTACTTAAAAACTGTATGGATTTTTGTTAATTTTACTTTGTCACAAATACGCACAAATTAAGAGCTACTAGTTCATGTATATTTTATAGTTGCACATTCAATGGTTTCCGAGAACCAAGATTTTGCAAAACGTTACCGCAGCAGGAAAGTTAATAACTCAAAAACCTTAAGACGCACAAATTTTATTTTTTGCGCACTTTTATGCACAAATATAAGCTACCTGCCCATATAATTAATTTTTGTCTAGGATCATCCCTTTAGAATCTTCCTGCTGGAAGAACGTTACTCCAGCAGAAAACCTATTTTTGCGATTTATTCCAAAACGGCAGCACGCACAAATTTTTTTTCTTGACGCACATTTACAGCAAGTAATGCACTAATTATTCCTGGAACTCACTTCATTGTAGAAGAAAAAATTCTGCTGGGGTAACGCACACACATTTTGCCTCACCCTGTAAATGGAGTGATGGTTTGATCCGACACTTACCAATTCCTTATCCTGCGAGCTCTGCATTTCCAGGACCTCGTTCTGTATGGAAACGCTCAACTCTTGTATGGGAACCGTCTCCGTCCTCCAAAAGACGTTCGTATGTTTTGTGACGCGGTTCCTTCTTTTCTGCTGCTTACTCAGGTGTACCTGGTTACCAAAATTATTATTTATTTCTCTGAACTATATTCCTAATTAACTAACTTTTAGCTGTAGTAGAGTTATTTGTGAAGGGTTCATCTGAGTGTGTACTAGTACCATGCTTGTTTCTGCCATATAGCATTGCAGTGTCGGTTTCTAGAATGTGGGTGCCGGTGAAATTACAGGCACAAGGCTTTTTTAAATTGATTTACTAACTTCCGGCCGCGGCTTCGCTCGCGTGGTACTCGGATAAAAAGTAGCCTATGTGTTAATCCAGGTCACAAACTATGTATATTCCAAGTTTCATCAAAATCCGTTTGTTAATTTAGTTAATTTAGTAAGTTTATGCGTGAAAGAGTAAAGAGTAGTACTCACAAACTTTCGCAATATTAGTAGGATTTATAATAAAAACGGGCTTTGTCGCTGAGCGACCACATAGCCCGATTTGAAGCATAAATAAATAATATTCTTATTAATGTTCAAACACTTAACTGCTAAGTTTTAATATAAAAACTGTGCATCATTAGAACAAGTTGTTTCCAATATGCTGTTATACTGACTAATATTGCAGGCTAAAGAGTACCAAAGATTTGTCTTCTGTCATTCGCACTCCGACTCCAGACGCATTCACATGAGGCTTTTATTGCAAAAATAAAATGCGTTCGAGACTTATATTATACTAGATTCCGCCCGCGGCTTCGCTCACGTGGTACCGGGATAAAAAGTAGCCTATGTGTTAATCCAGGTCACAAACTATGTATATTCTAAGTTTCGTCCAAATCCGTTCAGTAGTTTTTGCGTGAAAGAGTAACAAACATACATCCATACTCATAAACTTTCGCATTTATATTATTAGTACGATTTTAGGACCATTATTGTAGCATACTTCAGGCAAAATAAATACTTTAATTTCAACACCTTCATGCCGCAAGTGGATGCACGCTGGGGGTCTACTACAGTTCACCGAAGTAAGAAATTTCGTGTTTCGTTTCGTGCGATTGGTCGTATTTTATACTGTAAATTCGATTATTACGGTCGTATGTTTTGTGAAATAGAGTAGGATGCGCAACGTTCCGACTGTTACATTACAAACTTCGTGACGAAATTTCGGTTTTCGTTTGATTATGGGTATCAATCGCAAGAAACGAAACACGTTATTTCGTACTTCGGTGAATTGTAGTAGACCCCCAGGGCTTTGCATCGTAGGGCACGTTCAAAACATGCGCGATCCACAAATCTATTTACAGTGCCACAAGTATAAGTTGGCGGTGGCGTTTTTAGAAACTAAATATGGAACTATGTGTTTGACGCGTGGTAATTTAAGGAAAACAATATTGCGAATCATTTGGGTTTTAAAATACCGAAAGTAATGAAAAGTGGTTCAAGAGAAACCGTCATCAAAGTAAATTCATTTTGGTTTGAAGTACAGTAACGCACTGCCTCGCCATGTTATACTTGTGGCAATGTAAATATTAATCCTGCGCATCTAAAGTAAAAAAATCTGGCATCGAAAGGGATGTCACGGCATTATTTTAAAGCATAGGAATTTATACCGTATTACTATTTCGATAGGTTTTGAATGTCCATTGTTAAAAATTGAAAGCCCTTGCCAAACGACACTTCGTTTTCCCTAAGTGTTATGCGCAGGCCGGGACGGCATGGCAAGGGATTTCAATTTTTAACAACTTTTTTTGGTTTTGGTTTTTGGTTGTAACGATAACCAATGAAGTGTCATTGGTTATCGTTACATAGTAAAGGAATCGGCCATAAATCAAAACAGGCAATGTCATAACTTTGACGTCAAAATGCAAGAAACCTTTACAACCGGTATTTAGGCAAACACATTCTCCTCAACTTTTTCCAGCGTTCTTTTTACGTGACGCGTACTATACTGTGACCCTACTACACAGGCTCTCACGAGACCTAGTGCAGGGAACAGAGCTCTTGTAGGTACGATTTGTTATTTTATTAAGATATCATTGTGCCCAATTTGTAAGTACCAAACATTGTTATCAGATCAATAAAGCATTACTACCTTCTTGAGATGCGTGTTGACCATGGAGCGCAGGTGGAAGAGCGCGGGGCAGAGCGGGCAGCGGCGAGCGGGCGGCGAGTGAGCGCACAGCGTGTGCTGGTTGCGACGGTTCACGGACACGAACTTGCGGGAACATATCTACCACAAATACACTGATTTTTTCAAAATTATTTTTTAGTTTAAAAGAATACTTCACAGGTGGTCCCATATAAATTTTATTCCTGAGGGATTGGTACTTTTCCTGGAAAACTCAAAAAACCTCATCCTCACTTGTAACTTCCGCCCTATGATCACCAATATCTGCGTCGATTGTGAACCGATTTTCAAAATTCTTTAGGGTAAAGGCTGTGCCGGTGTCAGGCTGTGCTATGCCGCAATCAGCCGCCGCCAGAGCCCCTTTTATTAGTTAGCAGGGTGCACCACGGGCAGGTGAGGTTGGCTTGAGTTTCGAAGATGGAGGTTGGAATCCCTTACATCCATCATCTGATCTTAATCCATTATCTTCATCAGGAAACCACGTAAGTACTTGTATGACTGCACTATTGTATTAGATATATCCTGTAATGGTTGAAAGTTGAATAATAAATAATCTATTTATATATAAAAGCAAGTCGTGTTGGTAACACTATTTATAACTCAATAGCGGCTGAACCGATTTGGCTGAAAATTGGTAGGGAGGTAGCTTAAAACCAGAAGACGGACATAGGATTTTTATCCCGTTAATATTTAAGTATAAGTATGGAAGGGGTGTACAGGGTTCCAACCCCTATCTGCGGAACCCAAGCCAACCCCACCTGCACGTGGTGCACCCTGCTAAACAACGAACGGGGCTCTGGCGGCCGGCTGATTGCGGCATAGCACAGCCTACATCGGCACAGCTAAATCCCCTGGCCACCGACGGGCAGCAGCGTCGGTGGTGCGAGAAGCTGTGCCCTGCGATCCCCAACCCGCATGCCCAGCGTGGGGATTATGGGTATATCCCCCTTTATTAGGGGAGGCCTATGTCCAGCAGTGGACTGATATAGGCTGATGTGGATGTGGATGGAAGGGGTAGGGTAGGGTAGTCGTTGTTGTTTTAACCTCATTGATTGTTTTTTCCACTTCGATTATAATCTTATCTTTTTTGAATGTTTCTTTAACTTCGATAGCCTCTTTGAGACAAGTCAACGTCAGTCGGGTCAGCTAGTAAAAAATAATAAAATCACAATCGACTTACATCGCATACGAAAGGCCTGTCGTTGTCGTGCAGCCGCTGATGCCAGAGCAGCGACCTCTCGTCAACAAAACTCTTCCCACAGACTCCACAGATGGACCTCTTCGAAGAACTTCCTTCTTTCGTCTCGGGAACTTTAGGCTTACTTCTGAAAATAATTAAGCAAGATTCAAATTTCGAGATTCTGTACCGAGAAGTGAGCGTGCTTTACAGCTCCGGTACTATTCATGGAAAAAATTGTAGTCGGCTTCACTGACGGCCTAAGCTGGGTTACAAGCTATCTTTCAGTGGTTAGCGGGTAGTGAGTGACATAACAGCTCCGGTACAATTCATAGACAAATGGTAGTGCGTCCTTAGCGCACGAGTAACTCACCTGAGTACCGGGGTGCAGTTTGCATCTCGGCAGCAAGACCTACTGCAATAAGGTCCTGGTATATTTGCCAGTTTAATCGTCTTCTTTATAACCTACCTGTTGGTAAGGGGACGTTTAACATTTCGTAGCTTTGTCTGTCGGTCTGTCATGAATTCATGAATGATGCTTGCCTTGTCGGAAGCCTTCGGGCGACCTAAAAACTCCGACAACCGAGTTGACCAATATGAAGTAAAAACGAAGAAGTGTAACAATGGGTCTAGTTCAAGATATTTCCCTTTTTGCTCTCATGTTGAAGCCATACTTAAGTTTCAAATTATGAACTTAAATACGACATGAATGCAATAAACATTTTTGACGTGGCTTTGTTTGCATAAAATGTTGTTTAAAAAAAAAAAAAAAAAAAGTTTTAACATTTTTACCGATATACCTTAGTAACAAGACACATGTAAAGTGAAATTGAATAAAAGTGATCTTGAGCTGCGATTCTGATGAAGAAAATTGTTCATAGACCGGTTTTTGTTACAGGTATTAAAACGACTGGACTTACAAACCTTACTACGTTCATGCCTCATATTATTATGAACAAATTAAACTTGATACTAGCGAAATTGGGGAAATATATCCCAGAAGGACATAGAGCTCAGGACAGGGCGCAATGGCGCTCATTAGGGGAGGCCTATGTCCAGCAGTGGACGGCTATAGGCTGATGATGATGATGATGATGATGATGATCCCAGAAGCTATTGAACATTGAATATTGTTCCTTATTATGGTCGTTCTATATCGTCTGTAATTTGTATAATTAATGCCGTACACATTTAATTTAGGCACTTTTACATAATAAGGTTCATTCATTGACATGGTTGCTTTTAATCTTCATATTTTTATATGTAAATAATTTTTAATTTTATTTGTAAGAACATAATGCGTTTCACAATTACTGCTGCGCTCCGCACGGTGGCACCACTGTAAACCAGCGCTGCAGTAACTTCCATGCTTCTACAGCATATGCTGAGTGTCGACATTTTTGTGTCACTATTTCTCGTATTAGATATTTAGGCACTTTATTGTCTTTTTGTGAACATAATGTGTGACTCAAATAGATTTATCTCTTTATCTTTAACAAAAAAGTGAATTGAAGTAAAGGTACAGACGGTACCAGAAAAAAATCAGGGCTTTTGTACCTAAATCTTGCAGCAACATGATATCTCTTGACTTACCTATTGTTCAAATGAGCCTCATGCTTCTTGATGTGTGCCTCGAAGCTGTTCCGTCCCTTGTACATCCTGCCGCAGTAGTAACACGTGTACCTCAGCACGTGTCTCGTGGCACGATGGTCGGTCAGCGCCGTCTCGTCCGGTAGGACCACGCCGCAAATCTCACAGATGTTACCATTCGCCTTAAATTAAAAAGCACTCATTATCCTCTAGAGGTCAGGTCATAAGACTCAGGTCATAAGACCCCTACAGTTTGTTAAATATATTTGGATACTCGGACATTGTGATCCCCAACTTCAAATTTTACATGCCCAGCTTGGGATCATTTTCTTATGATTCCTGAAGATGGAACTGGCATCGCCAACCTGATGTTAACTGGGAACCATTACATATAAGAAAGCATTGCTTCGTAGGTCTCGCATGTTTGTAACGCGCCCTACGCTGGCATGAAGGCCTCGTGTGCCTGTATTGTCACCGGCACTCAGACCGACACAGCAATGTTTTGCGGCAGAAATAGGCATGGTGCAAGTACACACCCGGGTGAGCCCTTTACAAAGAATTCTACTATTCTATTGGCATATCCCCCTTCTTAATAGGGGAGTAGGGGAGGCTTATGTCCAGCAGTGGACTGATATAGGCTGGTGTCGTAGCTCTAACTAGTTTTAAAGATAAGTATTATTTTGAATCCACAAATATGATGACACTATGATGGTGATTATTATTATGTAAGATACATTATAGTTAACGCTTTGAGTGCTGAATAACAAATTATGATTAGATTATTTAAGCAACCTAAGAAATTTTGCAATGCCCTTCCTTGTCTGTTGAAACTTTATTTTAAACACATAAACATCATCATCATCAGCCTATAGCAGTCCACTGCTGGACATAAGCCTCCCTAATGAGTGTTATTGCGCTGTCCTTGGCTCGGTGTATCCAGCTTCTACTTCATCTTGTCATCTCCATCATCACATCATCAGCCTATAGCAGTCCACTGCTGGACATAAGCCTCCCCTAAGGGCTATATTTAACTGGAACACCATGGCGGCGCAACCAGTCGCCGCTATCAACAATATGTATGGTGGTGTCCGTTTGGTTGCGCAACCAAACGCACATCAGGTGAGTAACTCTCTATAGAGCTGTATACATTTTGTTGGTAGCGACAACTGGTTAGGCCGCTATGATGTCTCGGTGAAATATAGCCATAATGAGCGCCATTACGCCCTGTCCATAACTCAACGCATCCAGCTTTTACCAGCATTTCAATACTCAATACATTTATTGCTGTCACATGGTAGTACACAGATGTTACATAGAAGGTAGGTATCACACATGAACCCTGTCTAAGGGCATAGCAACTGAGATAGGTAGGCAGACCGAGCATTTGTCACACATGAAATTTATAACATTCACTTATTAAATGTCAAGCAAGAAAGTAAGTCAGGTAGTTAGTCCTGTAGTAGGTAGGAAATATGCAGTTTTTTTTTTTTTCAAGAAAAAAATTCAATTTCATTTTTTAAAGAATCAAGTTATCTATTTTAAAAACATATCATTTTATTTCACATAGTATAATAATTGATTGGTTATTATTAGGTATTATTATTACATGTCAAGTTGTGTTTTTAATTAATTATATGTAGGTACTAAGTCAATTTTTCAAAATAATTATATTTATTATATGTTTAAGTAAATCGTAATTGATTATTCTTAAAAATTGCCCTATAGGTACTCGTCAATATCATAAAAACACTTTTCAATTAAATATGATTTTAACTTTTTAATAAATTGTGCGTCTTTTTTTATATTTTTCATGTTCATGGGGACTTTATTATAGATTTTAACAGACATTGCGTACGGACTGTCACTGTGTAATTTTAAACGTGATGTAGGTTGTATTAATTTATTCCTGCCTGGTCGTAGGGCGTATTTTCTGGGGATATCTTCCAGTTTCGTGTATAGGTGTGGATGTTTTCTAACGAATTTACACATTTCTAAAATGTAAATCGAAGTTAAAGTTAAAATGTTAAGGTTCCGGAAGTGGGGTTTACAACTTTTTATTCTTTTTATGTTTGCTATAATTCGGACACACTTCTTTTGTTGTATGAATAGGTAATTAACGTCGGGACTATTTCCCCATAATATAATGCCTCGTGATAAATGCGCGAAATGGTACGCGTAGTAGGCAGATAAAGTGCTTTGAAGGTCAGTGGTAAGTTTAAGCTCGCGGAGGGCGGGCGTACGTGAAACTTGCTAATTTAGATTTAATTTTTTGTACATGTAGTTTAAAGTTTAAATGGGTATCTATATTTATTCCTAGGAGTGAAAAAGTGTCAACACGTTCCAATTGATTGTTATTGTACGATACCTGTATATTTAGGGCTGGTTTTTGGACTGGTCTGAACTCCATAAGTTTAGTTTTCGTGTAATTTATTTGTAGACAGTGGTCCGACATCCATTGTGCTACATCATTGAGTGCGCTTTGTATTGTGCTGGTTGCGTTAGCTGCGCTGTTACATGGTGTTATTAGTGAGATATCGTCCGCAAACAGAACGCAAGGAATTTTTACATGTTTAGGTAAGTCGTTGATGTAGGTCAAAAACAACAGGCATCCAAGGACACTTCCTTGTGGTATGGAGCTTGTCACTTGATGCGCATCTGATCGAATGTTTTCTATAACTCCGGTGTTCGAATCAAAGTGTTCCACTTCAACATACTGTACTCGGTTATGTAGATATGATACAAACCATTTATGGGCTAAGCCTCGTATTCCAATGTCTTCCAACTTTTTTAGTAGGATACTAAATTGTACCTTATCATATGCTTTTGACATGTCTAGCAGTATCCCGTACGCGTATTGTTTTTTATCCAGAATATCTAAAATTTTGTCTATAAATCTATATACGGCTAGCGTAGTTGAATGTTTTTTCCTAAATCCGCATTGGGCTTCGTCAAATAAATTATATTTTTCGCAATAAGAACATACTCGATTATACATGACTTTTTCCAGTATTTTTGATGAGGTTGGAAGCAACGATATGGGACGATAATTATTGGGGTCAGTTTTCAAACCTTTCTTGTGGAGGGGTTTTATTATTGCCACTTTCAAAGAATCCGGGAAAGTACCTTCTAGAAAAGATTGATTACATAGTAGGTAATAAGGTAAGGTCAACTCGTCTGCACACAATTTAATTAATTTAGGGGGCAGTTCGTCAATTCCGCAACTAAGTTTATTTTTTAAAGTTTTTAGTATGCTATTGATTTCTTTTTGCGATACAGGGTTTAGGTACATACTATTAGAGGCGCGGCTGAGAGTAGGTACGGGATTAGGGGTACCGTTTCCTGTTTGTCCCACGGACGCAAAAAAGGCATTTAATGCATTAGCTGTTTTTTTTGGATCGGTAATAATTGTTTTTTCTATGTCAAGTTTTATGTTTTCTTTGCTTTTTATAACGATTTTATTTGACCGTTCTTTTATGATTTTCCACATACTCTTAATTTTATTGTCAGATTTTTTTATTCTTTCTATGTAGTTATCATTTCGTAGATAGTAGATGATAATGTCTTACCACATTCTCCTGTTGACACTTCTTACTATTCTCATGTGATTTCATGTGTGCCAGCAGTGATTCGTGCCGTCTGTACACTGCATTGCATTGCGTGCACTGGTACTCGCCAGTGTGGGTTAATATGTGCTCTTCGTAGTTAGCTTTGTTCTCGGTTATCAATTTGCAAATCTAGAATGAATGAAAATATATTTGCAGCAAAAATAAAACGTGATAACGTGTACGTTTACGTACATCCTATCCTATGCTATTTTACAAATATGCAATGTGTAGCCAAACCAATATACGGTCGCTTAATATGTGATCAGGATTACTGGGGTGTACAGGGTTCCAACCCCTAACACCTAAACAACGAACGGGGCCCTCGCGGCCGGGTGATTGCGGCACAGGCTACATCGGCACAGCTAAATCCTCGCACCACCGACGGGCAGCGGCGTCGGTGGTGCGAGAAGCTGAAGTGGTGGTGGTGAAGCGATCCCCAACCCGCATGCCCAGCGTGGGATTATGAGCATATCCCCCTTTATTAGGGGAGGCCTATGTCCAGCAGCGGACTAATATAGGCTGGTTTGGTGTGGTGGTGGTGACGATTACTAAGGGTCTATGCACACGGCATATTTCATGCGCGCAGACGACGCGCGTTTACGCCCCGTAGATGGCCATAGATTACGTGTGCATAGGTTACAAGGCTGCGACTGAATCTAGTTCGAATTGTGTTAACGCAGTGGTCTGCGCGCAATAAAAAACGCCGTCTGCATAGGCGACTTTAAAAACTTTAATATTAGTATTATAAATGTGAAAATTTGAGAGGATGGATATCCTCTCAATATTTCCATACATCTATCCGGATGTATGGATGAATGGATGGTTGTTTGTTACTCTTTCACACAAAATCTACTGAATGGATTTGGATGAAACTTGAAATATATACATAGATTGTGATCTGGATTAACACATAGGCTACTTTTTATCCGCGTACCACGCGAGCGAAGCGGGCGGAAACTAGTCTTAAATATATATAGGGTCTACCTACACTTCGTCTTACAGATCGCAGTCGCCACTCGAGAACCTTTATTCCCCAACAGTTATCGGTTCTTCAAGCTAAATGGCCTAACCATTTCCACTTCAACGGACTAATTTTAATTACGATAACGATTACGATTAGCCTGCTACGCCCCACTGCTGGGAAAGGCCTCCCCACGATCCCTCCATCCAGTCATTTCGATATTGAGCTATTTGTACCCACGCTATATCGAAGGTGTCAGGGTGCCTAGTGCGAGTTTTTTTACCAGCTCGATCGCGTTTGCGTTTACGGAAATTTGTATGAAAGAGTCAGTGCCACGCGTTTTTCACTAGATGGCGCTACCTTGATTCCATATAAATTTGCGTAAACGCAAACGTGATCGAGCTGGTAATAAACTCGCACTAGGCACCCTGTTCATTCCGCCATCTGTTTCTCGGTCTGCCGCCGCACCGCCTTGCGTTCACTGGGTTGTTATCTTAGCCCATGTCATCGAGCATGCTACAGACATGGCTAATTCTAATCTAGCTTTTCATAAATAATTGATATTTATTTATAAATAGCTCGATTGTACGTTCTTTTCATCCTTTATTCATTCCGAAACCATTGATCAGGTTGTGTTAGACTACTTTACAAGCAAAATAAGTTGCGGCGGGTGGGTCAGCTAGTTTATATTTCTAATTGCCAAAACACAAGTTATATTAACATAGTTTGATAAGTAGGGCTATTAACTAAAATGTAATAAATAAAAATATTTTTTTTATTTTTGATAAAAATAAAAATCTATTTTTCTATGTATGTCCTATATGTGTCACCAAACCATTGATCATATTGCGTTATACATCATACACGCAAATGCAGTTGCGGGCGGGTCAGCTAGTCTATAAAAATAAAATCAATGTTTGTCCTCTCCTTGAACAGATTGTGATAAAACTTTGGTAAGGTGTTCTGTGGATGCCTGTGACGTGACATTTCCTGGCCAAAAAAACATATGTTAAATAAAAATTAATTTGCGTTCCAAATCCATTGATCAAAGTCAAAGTCAGATCATATTGTGGTATACAAGTTGCCAGCGGGTCAGCTAATAAAAACTTACCTTACAATAATAAATATCTACATTATGCGTCCGTTTCACATGATCCTTGAGCTTAGACAAAAACCTGTATCTCACAGGGCAGCGGGTACAAGAACTATAAGTCATCGGATCTCTTTTCTTCCGTATCTTCTCATTAACAATCATAAGAATATTTTCATCATCTGTTACTTCAGAATCAGATTTCTCAGCATCTTTTAAATGGTATGTTGACTTCCCATCTTCTACTATAAGAATAACTTCCTCTTCTTTGTCTGCAACACCATTATTGCTATCAGTGGTTTCAGCGGCAGTATTGACCTCAACCTCATTGCCATTACAAGCCTCCGAGTCATCTCCTATTATTCTCGTACCATCAAATCTGTACTCAAAACTTGATGTTTCAGGGGTATAGACTGGCAAAGGAATACAATGCTTGCATTTGCTCTCTCCTTCGTTTAGTTCAATGCCTTTAGTTTTATGTAAAAGATGATCGACATAGAAGTTGAGGATGTCATGGCTGCGTTTAGCTTGTAGGTAGAATTGGTAGGTGGTAGAGGATGCTTGGAAGCAGTTGCTGCAGATATTGTAGTGATCTGTGTCTTGTATCTGAAATAGTTTTTCTTATGATTGTTATTTGAATTTAATTTAGCCTAAGTCGCGGCACCTTGTTTTGCGTTTTGAACGAGTGAGTTTGGCTGTCAATAATAAATTACTAATGCGAGTGGGACGAGCGGCCAGTTAGCGAGCCGGCAGAAAGTTTCGCTGTGGGACTAGAGTGACGTAAGATACTTGAAAGGTTGATAAAAGTGTACTTTGTGTTACTAATGAATATAATAAAATATTTTATATAGTGTTATATTTTGATTTGATTTGATGTTGTTATTTACAAACCAATCTCTACTATGCATTTATGTAATAATTAAAAAGTACATAATAATTCATATTTCCTAATATTTATAAAAATACAAGAAAACCTGTTGATTCAGCTCGACGCATCCAGACTTCTTTAGAGGGTGTATCCTTTCTCCAATGGTATATCCTACTAATATTATAAAGAGATCGTATTTTTTTACCAGACTGAAGGCCTCTTCAGTCAGGTAATGATATTAGGGTTTATGTATGTTTGTAATATTATTTGTCGGTCACTGTAGCCCAAACGGCTGGGCGGATTTTGACTAATGAGGTGTGGTTGGATTTGTCTAGACAACAAAGGGTGATGATAAGGATATATAAAATTTCAAAATGGCTGAACCGATTTATATTAAAATTGGTATAGTAATAGATCTTTTCTATTATCTTTATTATTATTTGTCGAGCTCAGGACAGGGCGCAATGGCGCTCATTAGGGGAGGCCTATGTCCAGCAGTGGACTGCTATAGGCTGATGATGATTATGATGATGAATAGATCTTTTTAGGACTACTTTTTATCCGGGTACCACGCGGGCAGTATACATAAAGTGTACTTTTATGGTTTGTACACCCATACCTTTAATTTACAGACTTCCTTCAGTACATCAGCTGTACAATATTCCTTATCTTGTTGGCAGATCGATGTGAATATATTCTCAAAGTTATCCCCTGTGAAAGGCAGTAAACAAACCACACACAAATTGCCAGCAAGAGTTCCATTGACCAGATGTTTAACAACAGTTCTAAACTCCAAGTTCTCTGCCATTTGTGCAATATTTGGGCTGCTGTTGCTGTAAAAACACATTTGTTATGTCCACTACACGAATTTTAGTTAGGAATTTGTTTCTCTCAAAAATTCAGATTTTACCACCGGAATTAGAAGGAAATCGGAATTGTAAAAAAGTTGCGTTCAATTTTACAATTTTCAGAACAAAAATTGTTTGACATTACTTTTGCATTTCTATGTTTGACATACATGACATAACTGACACTTGAGTAATGACAATGACAGATAGAAGTGAGTGAAGTCAATCAATCCGGGTCGTCCACAGTTCTCTTTGCGCGCGTGTGTGTTTGTTGCGGAACTGCAGGTAAAGGCCTCGGGCATATTACCCAATTGCCCTGGCGTCTACTCACGGGGATAGTGATTTGTCGAAAAAATCTTCAATGACGTTTTTGTCGCCAACTCGCCATGGCGGCGCCACCGCCATTTTGATTTTCTTTTTGTCCCTTAACTAGCCCCTAAAAATCATGTTTGTTTCTATGTTCTAGATAGGCAGGTACCATGCAACCTGTGTCAACGTAATAACCCTTTCTAGCCTTACTTGTACAGGTGGTTTCTAATCAAATAAAATATTAGATATACCGTAGGTACATGAAAAGATTGTCAATTAAAAGTATTAAAAACACTTTATTTGTCATCTTACTCTTCACGACATACTCTAAAAGGTATCTTTATCTATGTAGGAAATTTATACAAGATGAAAATTTACACAACCGCACATACATTGTACATTGTACTAATGGGCCTACGAGAAACAGTTCTCCCACGTGGTCCCATCAATGGGACAAAAAAAAAACAGAGAAAATTAGTTTTTATATTGTATACATGTTAGTTTACACATACCTGCTTGACCAATAAAACACCCCACGGCGCGGCGGCGATAGCAACGTTTTTTAGAGATAAAATTAACCTATGTGTTAATCCAGTTTATAAGCTAAAAATTTCATCCAAATTCGTCCAGCTGTTTGATCTAGAAGAGGTAAAAAAACTAAATTTCAGATTTTGAAAATGATATAATTTTCCGTCGCGGTGGGGCTTAAGTACGATTCTCACTTACCAGCTCGGGTAAGAGCGCGTCGGAACGCATTTTCTATCATGCTAAAGAAAATTGAAACATCCACAATGCAGATAAGTTCATTATTTGCATGCATTTTTTTTTTTATTTGCATGCAATTTACGCAGCAGATCTATTTATGTCAGTGTTTGACAAAGCTCAAAGCTGCGTAAATTGCATGCAATCATGGAACTTAAGGTGATGAATGATACACGTCAAATCTGCCTCCCACGTGCACAATTCAACATTTTAGAAGATATAAAATCACTGAATGTTGTAATGCAAAATAGGAAACCTTCACGGCCTAGAAAATAATAATACATAGGTTCAGCAAGAATATCATGTTGAACCCAACACGTTTTTCTACCAAAAAAATTGTACCAAACTTGATCACATTTGTACAAGATTTTGGTAAGAAAACGTAATAAAAAAAACAAAATAGTAGTAGTAATAGAATCAAAATGATATTATTGCTGAACCTTTGAATTGTTATTATCTAGAATAGAATGTGAAGGTTTGCTATTTTGCGTAAATATAGTCAGTGATTTTATATCTTCAAAAATGTTGAATAGTGCGAGTGAAAGGGAGGTTTGACATTGTATAGTCAGTCACCTTAACTGCTTTGTGGGTGTCTCAATTTCCTATAGCATGTTTTATTTTATGCATCATATATTATTCTGTGGTGCAGGTAAGACGCGAGTGAAAGTGTCGAAAAGATAGAGATAGATTTGATGTCGCGCAATCAATCCATCATACGCGCTGATGATCATGATCAGAGAATACTCACTGGCTCAACTTTCCTTTATATGTAGTGAACTAGGCGGCTGAACTTTTGTGACAGCTAAGCTACCTAGAAAGCCTAAATCGGAAATGGGGGAGAGTCCTAATCATAGATTAGGACTATTACCGTACTACGGTAGTAGATAATATATCTATCGTCCTACCTTTACATCTGATTCTGACATTTATGGTACATAGTATAGCTAAAATATCATGTAAAAAACACTAACCGTTTCGTACATACGTACAATGTACGAGTACAACACGGGGAAGCTGGGCACCCCGTGTTCACAACAACACGCACGACACAGCACATTCGGATTTTTTTATCTTGCAGCACTGTTTTGTATGATAGTATTGTCAAAACGTCAAAACTGATAAAAAAATCCATCCAAAAATGTCAAGTCGATCGAATGTCGGTCTATCGATTTGTTTGGGTTTTTTAGCTAATTCCTAAATATTCAAATAAAAAATAACTATTGCGCTGCATTATGTGCGTTACGTGAATATAATTCAGTTTCAAACGTCCTGTTCCGAGTGATTATTGATTTGATACAACACATGTCTGCTTCAGACTAACGCCAATTTGCGAAGTTGAAGGGAGGTAATTATTATAATTAGATCGTAGATATTCAGAGTTATCGTTGAAATTCTCACTGTTATTGCTCTGGAACAGTGTACCTACATTCCAGTAGAATTTTGTGTAAGCTAGGCTAAGTATCATCAGCGGTTATCGCGTAAAGTACAAAATATTTTTTATTCCATTACTTGGTTGATATTACTTCATTCCCATTTAGTAAAAAAGTTAATCAAAAGGCGAACAAGTGTCAAACTACCTGCATTCTTTAGCAGAATTATTGGAATTATCATTGATACCATGTTACAGGTTGGGTTTACAATATTGTCGCATGAATCTGAGGATTCTGTTAATGTAGGAGAGTTAACTAAATTCACCTGAAGCCATAAATATTGATTTTAGCTGCAGGAACACAGTCTAAATATTTCAAATATTTGTAATCTTGTGAAATGAAACATAATTTGTGTAACTTGTGACAAATTAGGGTATTTTTAACCGACTTCAAAAAAAAGGAGGAGGTTCTCAATTCGGTTAATTTTTATTTTTTTTATGTTTGTTAGCTCTTAACTCTGTCATTTATGAACCGATTTGGAAAATTCTTTTTTCGTTGGAAAGGGTATACTTTCCAATTGGTCCCATTTAAATTTCAAGAAAAAAATATTAACCCTAAGGGTGAGAAAATTGGGAATGAACTTTTTTTGGACTCGAATTTTATAATTTTTTTTATGTTTCTTACCTCATATCTCCGTCATTTATGAACCGATTTCGAAAATTCTTTTATCGTAGTGTAGGGTATACTTTGCAAATGGTCCAATATAAATTTGAAGTAAAAATACTAACCTTAAGGGTGAGAAAACTGGGAATGAAAATTTTATGGGCTCATATTTTATTCGATTTTTATGTTTGTTGCCTCATAACTCCGTCATTTATGAACCGATTTAGAAAACTCTTAGTTTTTTGTATAGAATATACTTATTGATTGGTCCCATAAAAATTTGAAGAAAAAATACCAACTCTAAAGGTTAAAAAACAGGGACTAAGATTTTATGGGCTCGAATTTTATTCATGTTTTATGTTTGTTATCTCATAACTCCGTCATATAAAAACCAATTTGGAAAATTCTTTTTCGTTGTGTTTTTCGGGGATAAGACAGTAGGGAATAAAATTTCTATGGGCTTGAATTTTATTTATAGTTTTAGTAATCGTCTTAAAGTCAGATTCACTAAAACTTCGGAAATAAACAATAATTTAAAATAAAAAAAAACCGACTTCAAAAACATTTATTGAAAAAACTGTTAAACTAAAAAGTTTAAAATAATTGCTTATTTTTTGGTTCATCCACCTTTTTTCTATAAATTTATCCCTTACGATCTATGCATTTACCACATAGGTAGATCTAGATACCTACCTGTTATTTTTGGAGTCGGTGTCAGCCAAGGCACGCCAAGGTAGGTAACTATTGCGTGGGCGGCGCAGGAAGGCATGTCCGAGGTGGGAGAAGTGTAGTTGTTATAATGTCGTACTCCAAAGCTGACTCCGACTCCAAAAATAACAGGTAGGTATCTAGATCTACCTATGTGGTAAATGCATAGATCGTAAGGGATAAATTTATAAAAAAAAGGTGGATGAACCAAAAAATAAGCAATTATTTTTAACTTTTTAGTTTAACAGTTTTTTCAATAAATGTTTTTGAAGTCGGTTTTTTTTTTATTTTAAATTATTGTTTATTTTGGTAATCTGACAATGGCGACATTTAACGGCATAGACAGTAGGTTATTAGGTTTTTTTATAACTACCCGGAAATTCTTCCTGCTGCAGTAAGTTCTAGGACACCCCGACTTGAGTAGATTAGGTTCTAAATATATCACAGAACCGATACAGAGATTCCCCGTGCCACCTAGTCTTGTGGTCCCTATGCCTAGAGTGTATATAAAAAATGTTTAGCTAGAAACTCTCATGAGAGATTCTGAGCGGAACACTTTAAACCTTCATAAAGAAAAAACTATGCATCTTCTAGCATTGATATTGTTACTACCAAACATTTATAGATGTCAGTCAGCATGGCTCTCCAAAGGCAGCTGATAGAAATTAATCCATCAGTTTCTATCAGCTGTTCTTCAGAAAGACTGTAATAAGTCTTCAAAGCAGTCAAATCCTCAGAATTGAGAGAATTATGGAGGAGGAAGAAGTTGATGATTACAATAGGGATAAAGACTGGGTAAAAAAAAAGTTCGAATTAGTCCATCAGTTAGATCAACAAAAAATACTGGACACATAATATTTTTTTATTTATCGAATCAATAGAAATTGACGGAGATGCGGAACGTGAAAGTTCGGGAGTGGGGGCTCATGACGTCACGCCTAAAAAATGTACAATATCAGGACGTCACGTGGAACTTTAACGCACTTTAACTTTGTTATTTTTTGTTTAATTGACAAAAAAAATATGTGTCCAATATAATTTGGATATGTAAAAACAGACTAATTAGAATTTTTCAGTGGTCTTGTCTATTGGGATTAACATTGATATATTACCTGTAACTAGTGGAAGTTTTATCGATATATATTTTGTTACTATCAAACAATTGGAAATAGGATTGATGTATTACCTGTTACTAGCAAACAATTGAAATTAGTATTGCTTTTTATTTTTTTACAATCAAACAATTTGAATTGTCATTGATTTTTACCTCTTACTATACATAAAAGGATTACCTAAGGACTTATTACTATCAAACAATTGGAATTTGAATTTCTTGATATATTTGACATAATGACACCACAATATGCTTGCTTTAACACTTCAACATATCTGATGGTGTGGAATTAAACTGACTCAAGAATTGCCATTGATATATTACCTGTTCATCATCATCATCATCATCATTTCAACCTTTATCGACCCACAGCATAGGCCTTCCTTTGATTATGCCACTTGCCTCGATCCTGCGCTATTCTGAAGCAGGTGCCGCCGATGGTCTTACCCGTTACTTTACAAAAATGGATTGCTCGTTGTGTAGGGTGATTACTGAAAATAGACCTGTTTATTAAGTACCTACCTTTATGAATAAAAGTATTGTTTATTGCCACTCTTATCTCTTATTTATTGTTTCAGTTTCCAAAATGGAGACCACTAACGACCCCCAACTGTCAGCCTCCGAGGCTGTGACAGTCAAACAGGAATATGAGCTGACAAATGATGAAAACAATGTACAAATTAAACATGAGACTGAAGATATACCAGAGGACAACCCATTTCAAAACCTGCAGATTGAAATCAAACAAGAACTACTCATTAACACTGATAAAGATAAAAATGTAGAAACTGATTCAATTGATACACTAAATGCGGAACAGGATATGAAAAATGAGCCGATAGATGATATAAGAAAAGAAATCAGCATCATAAATGTAAAAAATGAAACTACAGAATCAATTTTGCCAAATGATGAAGGAGAAATTGATCTAAAATTTAATGATGGTGAAGCAACGGTGAAGGAGGAAATCGATAATGTTGTTGATTATGATTATCCGAGTTTTGATGATAGTATGGACAGTAGTGAGGCAGCTGCACTGAGTCATGTTGAAGCATGTTTGAGCGATGATGTTGCGATGAAAGCAGAGAATAATGTGAGCTACTAATATTCAATATATTAATAATTTGTCCACATGTGGGCGAACCGCCGCGAGACAAATGTTTGCAGCATTTGCCAATATCTGTCTTAGGTCTCAGTGTTTTCTATGTATAATATGGTGTATGTATTTACAAAAAAAGCAGGCTCTGCTTAGTTTGGGGCTAGATGTTCCTGTGTATTATAAATAATGTATCCAGCATTATTTATTTATTTATCATTTTTCTAAATTACTAAACCTTGTAATAAATTTATTTCACTTGTGTAAAATAAATTTCAAGTGGGAATATAGTTCCCACTTGATTGCCAGAATATAATTTATTAGCTGCTGCTAAAGGGCTTGTAGTAAGTTATAAAAAGTTCGTGTTTTTGATTTCAGGATCATAGAGAATTTCCCAACATCAAGGAAGAATCTGAAATAGCTGTCACTGAAACAAATCTTATATCAAAGAAATTGATCAACACAACTTCAACGGTCACTAGTGTGGTGGATGGCGTCATAGAGTCGAACACAACAAACACTGTAGTTATGGAAATACACCCTGTTTCTAGCAATGAAGCTTACAACAAATTTGGAAACCCTGAAGAAATATTACCTACTTCAGAGAATAACAAAATGGAATACGGAGAAAGTTTTCTGCTCAATTCTATAACTGGAAACGTTCTATCGTTAGAACAAGAAGCGTACGGACTTTTAAAAAGTAAAAAGAAAGTCGCAATAGAAAGCTACACACACAAATGCCCGAAATGTGCAAAATGGTTTAGGTCAAAATACAACCTTAAGAAGCATTTAAGGGTTCATGAGAGTATAGAAAAACGAGCATTAGGTGTTATAAAAGGACAGAAAACTAGAATAGAGAATCTCACTAAAAGGAAGCAGACTCAAATCAAGGAGGAAGAAATTATTAAGAGAAAAGAAAATGGAGATGGTTACAAATGTACATGCGGCTTGATTTTTCAAAGACGGAGCAGAATGGAAACATGTCTCAGGTCGCACACGGAATACTCTGAAACGTGCCAGTATGCGTGCCTAACCTGTCAAAAAAACTTCAAGACCAAAGAAACGTTAATGTTTCACCGAAACAAGTTTCATAGAAAGAAATTTCCTTGTAAATTCTGCCCGACTGACTACCAAACACAAAAAGAACTTTTCAAACATTTGCAAGTTCACCAAAAAGTGCAGCTGATGGAGTACAAAGTTATAGCGGAAGTTGCGAAAGGAAACCAAGAGTTAAAATGCTTGATTTGTTCTAAATCAAGAAAAACATTATCAGATTTGAAATCTCACATAATGGAAGATCATACAGCTCCATACAGCTGTGCGTATTGTAGTCACGGCGAGTTTGCTAAAATCATGGATTTCGTTGATCATATGAAAAAAATCCACCCTGACGTTGGAAGCCAAGCTGTTTTAGATGTTGTAGAAGCATTTTCTAAACTAGTCAAAGCGTGGAAATGTGAGGAATGCGGTCAACAGTTCCATGAAGCTGACAAACTAGCTCTGCACCAGATTGAAACACATGCGCCAGAAATGAAGAATGAACAGCATTTTCAGTGTGAAGATTGTCAAAGAGTGTTCATCAGTAACCAAGGTCTTAATTCTCATAGACGAATGCATCACCGCGTAGAAGTATCAGAGCCACCCGAACCAGAAGAAGTAGGTGTTATGTGCCTAGCTTGCAGGAAAATGTGTAATGATATGTCCGCACTAACCTCTCATATGCGACTACATTCCATGGACAGAAAGTTTCCTTGTAAATACTGTGATTTCCGATTTGCTACCTATCAGAAGCGGAAAGCTCACGCAGAAATCCATACGGGAGATATGAAATACGTTTGTTTTATATGCGAGTATCAATGCAGTTCAGAGAACAGGCTAAAGGCCCACAAAGCGTCGATAAAACATTTGAATATGAAAGAGTATTTGCTGACAGGAAAGCCATTGATCGAAGAGCAACAGTCAACATCTAAAAATGAAAAGATAAAAGATACACTACGGAAGAAAGAGTGGGATGTTAAAAAGAAAAAGAAAGATAGGAAAGACAGAGATAAAAAAACGGAACCTGAAAATGCATCGGAGATTGCTTGCGATATTTGTGGTGAAAAGTTTGCAGGAGAAGCTGCAATGCAAGAACATAAGCAAACGCACCCATTCATAGAATTTCCCAACGATGATAAACCAAGTAGAATATTTTTTAAGTGACAATTCTTTCTTAGACCAAAATTTACTTTAAGAAAACTTTGGGTAAGCAAAATCCAGTTTTAAGTTGATTTATTTACAAATATATAATTACGTAGTTGACTGAATTACTACTTAATTAAGACAGTTTTTATTCATTTAACTTTGTTCGCCTAAAGTTTTCTTCTTGTAGATTCACTTGTTCTAACTTGTGTAGCAATAATTTACAAATATTTTATGAAATCGTTAAACGCGCGGGCGCGTTACTTAAATATTAAACCCAAAAGAAAATTGTATATAAATAATTGTATTTATACCTACCCAAGAACCTAGGTACCTATCAATTTTGTGTGTATAGTTATCGCACATTTAAAATGCTTTTTAAAATTGAAAATAGTTATTTCAAGTGGGCTTTATTTAAATTGTAAAATAATATTGTATTTCCAATTTAAATAATGTAATAAATAATAAAAAATAACATCATTCTATGGTGAATTATCAATAAAATTAAAGAGGGTATATATTTCCCACCATTATTGTTAAAAAACAAATCCCAACCAACCCTGCCGCTTTTATGGTTGTAAGAGCAATAAAAAATAGTATAGGATATGTTTTTATGCGTTTATTATGTTAATAATTTGTATTTTAAGCATTTATTTTTTACTAGCTTTCGCGTGCAATCATCACAAGCTATGAATCAGAATAAGGACAAGAAATAGAAGAAATCTTAAAATTCATCATGTTCTGAAATATAAACGCCATACAGCTACCGCCTACTTTCTTATATCCAATATCATCAGCTAGAAAGGGATGCATACTTATTAGTTCAAATTGTAAATCGTACAGGGCACTCGAATCTAGTGCATATGCAGTTTCGTTATAATGCCCTGAGGGCTTACCACAGGTTTTTATAGTTTACGAAAACTTTATAACTTTCGGTATCTTTCCATACATTTTCGTAGTTCATGCACGTTTCCCTAGAGGCGCTGTACTGAAAATGTATGGAAAGATACCGAAACTTATAAAGTTTTCGTAAACTATAAAAACCTGTGGTAAGCCCTCTGGTAGGATTTACAATTTGAAGTCGCAGCAATCGCATTAAGATAAGTATGCATCCCTTTCTAGCTAATGATAAGGATATAAGAAAGTAATGATCAACCGTGTGAGTTGATGTTTCAGAGCATGGTGCATTATAAGATTTCTATTTATTTTTCTGAGGTAGGTATATTCTCAATGTCGTCTAAATCCGTTCAGTCGTTATGGAGTTGAGTGGAAACCAACACAAAGGGTACAATGGGCGATCTTAGGCGGTGTCCTAATTGGCAATGACTGTACGATGACACGATGCGTTTTGGTTGTGCGATGAAAATTTTGGCCTGTGCTCGTGCGATGACTTGCATGCTTCATAGGACACTAAAGAAATTGTGTTTAATCTCGTCGTGCGACGAAAACGCATCGCACCTTCGTACGATCGTTGCCAATTAGGACGCCGCCTTAAAGCTTGATAGCGATCTCTTCCAAACGAAAGAGATTGTGGGTAGGTAGCAAAGGGGATTATGATGTTTATGGTGTTATTGCGTTACTAGTCTAGCTAGGTTAGGTAGCTATATTAACAGTGCCTGTGTATATTGTAAATTGTAGCTTTACATAGATAATTGTTGCTACGTTTAATATAAGAGAACTATTCACTTTATTAATTTGTTTTTCTTAATCTTCATGTATCTAAGATAGCCACAGGTTCAGATGTGCAAGCTGTTGAACTATAACTCTGGTATACACACAGTTTTAGGCCTGTAACTCCGTATTTTTTTGGAACCTCAATTTTGACCTAGATTTCTAGAAAGCACGGCTAAGGGGCCTCCGACGGACGAATTGCCCCTACAAACGTAATACCAAAATGATTTCTTATTCAAGCATATTTCCACTATATTGTTGTTTTATTTGTATTCCAATAGTATTTATCTAGGTTCCTGGATAGTTGTTTTTTACAAAATACTTACCTAAAATAAAATAAAAGCCAATAGCATTTTGCACATTTATATGCCATAATTGGCCACTTTTCTTCCTCTTTGTTTCGTATTAAAAACAACAATATCTTACGTGTTAGCTTAACATAGCTTAAATTATCTAGTTACATAACGTTTCCAGTCATCCATTTTTAAGTATCAGGTATTACGGAACACAACCAAATTCTTAGTAAATGTTGAACGGCCAATATTGCTATCCCGCCCGCACAGCTGAATCATCCATCAGCTAAACAGAGATAGCAATATACGGAGCGATCCTTTGCCCGCGTCTCAGATTGAAATTGTGAACGAGGGTCACCGCAGTCACTCAATAAGGAAAATAAAGCCTAAAAAGAAACACCCCTCCATTGTGTTTAGGCCGTTGGAGTTATGTTTAGTGAAGGGAGTTTTGCTTTTAGATTAGACTGACTCTGCAAAGGGTACATAACTAAAACACAAGTTTTTAATTAAAACTATTTTATTATCACAAGGCATGATAAACACAATTCTCCGACAAACCCAAGTTACACCAATGACCTCAACATTATGGTATTTACGTTCATACAAGTGTAAATAATACCGAAAACCATTTATGTATAAAATACCAATCGATTTTAAGAACAATAATTAGATGCACTTCGTTTAATAATTAAGTCGCTCCGCAGACGAAGCAACTTTGTCCTCCAGATAACTGCAGACAGGAACTCTAGTTCTTATAGAAGTTGACAGTTTCGTGTTGCGGAGCGCCTAACAAATGTAACTCACTCGGCAACACATTTTGATTAATAACAAGGAATTGTTTGTATTCATTATTATAAGTAGTTATAAAGATTGGATAAAAATACACCTTACAACATTTGACTACGGTTCACTTTCGCGATAATCACTAAATTCAGAGAGAATATGTACTTACTAATAATACAAAAAAATAATTGTATTTCCACATCTGTTAAATAAAATAAAAAAATAATAGTTTAACTTAAAACTTCTATCTTTGCGTCTACACATTTAACGAGTACCGAGGCGAGTGACAACAGCATAAGACAAGTGTAGTGAAATGGAATAAAAGTCAATCTGGACTGGAATTCTCTGATTAAGAAAATTGTCGTTTTTTGTTTTAGTCGCTATTGCTATCAGAACAGGACCTGACTGAAGACTGGTCGACTGGACTTATAAACCGTACAACGTTGCTTCATAACGATATGAGCAATACACTTGATTTGAGCGAAATTGTGGAAATTATCCCAGACGCTATTGGATAAAAAAAAAAGGAAGGCAGCTCGCCAATCGCCTCGTGACTTGCGCTCGCGCCCTGAAGCGATTTCATGGCGCGAGTCAAAGGGTTTATTGTATGCACGAGTATCGAGATACTACATCTTAATTTGCTCGAAGTACACGAGCAGTGTGAAACTACTGAACACTCGATGATGGTATGAACGGTAGGTAGCTCAAGTTAGCGCTCCCAGGCGATTTGTTCGTCGACGACGAATTTGTAACCCCAAGGATTTTATTGTAAAACTAGCCCTACAGTCCAGATTTGATTTCTGTTACAGGACAAAGTCTGCAAATATCTGTTAAAAACAACATTTGCTTTATCGTCGATTTAAACTGACTCTATGCTCTTATTGACTAAAGGGAACTTATGGTATGGAGGGTGTAAAACTGCGGTGCTCGTTTCGTTTCTGCTACCAACAACACTATCCATGGCCGATTTCTATAATATACCGTAATCGATAACGATTCGTTTTCCACTAATTTTTGGCAGTTTTTCAAGAGAAAACGAAGCGTCATCGGTTACGGTACATTATGCAAATCGGCCATAAGACTAATGGATTCTGTGTTGTGGGTCGCAGAAACTAGTACCGCAGTTTTTCACCCTACTTACCATAACTTCCCTTTAGTAAATCTGCCATAAAGCTATAATTGTAGTAACAATTAGCAGGTACTTGAATCTGTGAAATGTTCTTCTTCTTTTACGGTGTATACTAAGTCGATAACTTTTTTTAAATAAATAAATAAAGTTCAGAACTATGTTTAATAGTGTAGGACTGTTTTTCTTAAATCAATACACAAGTATCAATTCCCATATTCTAAAAAATTCTAGATTATTCTTGACTATATTGGAGCATTACGCATACTAGCTACTGACATCAATACGTGAAACTGATGGTCCAAGGCAGAGCCATGCTAGCCGCGGGCTTCCTAACTACCAGCACGTCATTTCCTTTATGTAATGTCATCTGTAGTGCGTTGGTTTTGTCGTTTTGTGTTAGTTTGGCTGTTTTCGGTGGAGTCTTGATGCCGGCGATGACAATACGTTCAATCCAGGCGCGAGTGGGGTAGGACGCTTTCTCGTTCACGAATCTGTAGGTGGAAAAAAGTTGTTTAGCTTTGGTAGAAAAACTTCAAATAAATTCGGTTTTAACTGTGGGCCTCGCTGCATGCCATACACGAAGAGGGCGACGCTTCCTGACCTAGTTGAGTTTTCAGCTCACAGTGTTTTTAACCGACTCCGAAAAAAGGTTCTCAATTCATGCATGCCATTTACGGGGAAGGCGACTCGCTTCCGGATCTCTCTTTCCGGTGTTTGAAAACGCTTTGAGTGCTGTAAACACACTCGCTCACGGGCACGTCGCGAGGCCCGCAGTCAATGTATTAATGTCTGTTACCTCATAACCCCGTTATTTATGAACCGATTTGAAAAAATATTTTTTCTTTTGTAAGGGTACTCTGGTAGGGGATCACAGTACTCACTGTGATCCCATATAAACTAGAAGAAAAAATATTTTTATCCTTATAATCTATTTCGGAAAATCTATTCTGCTGTACAGCATTGTCAAAAGATAACAAACAATATTAACTGTCTAACTATCGCGGTTCTTGAGATACAGCCTGGTGACTTACTAATATAAAATAAAAGACTTAGTAATATAATTTTTTATCCTGTGGGTACGGAACAATAAAAAATAATACTCACTTATAAGTAATGCCAGTAGAATCGTAGTGTATTTTAGCGTAGATATACTTGTTGTTCTGATAGTCGTAGGTCTCTCCGTCGTCGATGTAGATGGTGCCCTCAGCCGTGCCCTGACAAATAACAATAAATCGTGTTGTGTACGCATCTTTCGAATTATTATCTTGTTCAAAGGCTCTTCAAATTAATACATAGATAAGGGACAATGTACTGGGACGTCAAAATGCGAAATCGGTAGAGCTGTCTACTAAAATCGGTATTATTGTACCCAAAATCGGTATATGTCAAAAATATACACAAAACTCAATCAAACCAAGTATACTTGTGAAGAACTATGTTTTTTTAAAGCCTTTATCTTCAATACAACTCTTACAATAGGCATAGCTTACGCCTTTACGACTAGGGTAAACCACCATAAATCCTATTAAAATTCCCGTAAAAATCCGTTGCATTTCGGTATTTCGGTAGGGCAGAACCCATATCGGTAGAAATACCGAAAAATCGGTAGGTCCAAGAACACTGATAAGGGACCACGCGGTCAACTGATCCCAAACTAGGCAGAGCCTGTACTAACTGCCTGGGGGTCTACTACAAGTCACCGAAGTACGAAGTTTCGTGTTTCGTTTCGTGCGATTGGTCGTATTTCATACTGTCAATTCCAATATTGCGGTCGTATGTTTTGTGAAAAAGAGTAGGATGGACTGTTACATTACTAACTTCGTGACGAAATTTCTGTTTTCGATTCTTTTGATTATGGCACAGAATACAGAAGGGACAGAAGCTTCACTCCGCGCAATCATTTAAATAAATAGCGACTTTAGCTGCTACGCAATAAAGTGCTATTCAGCTCGTACCGAACTCAGTGCCTAACATTTATATTAACCTACACCTTGCATCCCTTTCTATCGTATAGCTCTATCTCTACTGACGTGGCACGTGTAACGTTAGGGTTGTCTTGAGAATTATTCTGTGACGAATAATAAGAACCTGGCCGCCGACGGGCAGTAGCGTCGGCGGTGCGAGAAGCTGTACCCTGCGATCCCCAACCCGCATGCCCAGCGTGGCCAAAATTTTAGTAGGTAGGTACCTACCTAGATATTTGCAAGAGAAAAAAACAACATTTGGTTTGTAGGTAACCTAGTTATCTAGTTTTAGTTGTTAGTACGCCTACCTTTAGGTAACTTACCACATCGATTTGTCTACCTACACCTACCTACCAGACTGTTTTTAAGTAGGTAACCTACACTGCCTACTTAAAGTTAAATCAAATAAAAATGTACCTAGGTTGGGTTTCTAATCTTGCTCTCAGTCTACATAATCAAAATCATAATACCTACTTACTACAGCACTATGTAGGTAGATACCTACCAATGGCACAAAAATTGTCTATGAAAAAATACCTACATTATAATATTACGTTTATTTATGTAGGTAGGTAACGCATTCAAATAGAACTTGTACCTAAGTACCTACCTACTTAAGTAAATACGGGAGACTTTGATATCTAAACAACGCATTATTTGGTAGAAAAACTTTCAGTTCTGTACCTACTATTGGTATTATTTACATTTTCTTATTATTATTCAGGCAACCAAATGCTATGCAGTATTTTTTTGCCTTCATTTGGCGTAAAATATAGGTACATTAACAAAAACAAAGTAAAATGCCGCGGCTGCTCAAAGACACTTTCGTTCCGGGCAGAACGCGGCAACCGACGTAACGAACTATGCTAGGAGGACCGGCGATGCGTAGGTATATTTTTATACCTATTCTGCGGAGTGAAAGAGGCCTGATTATGGGTACCAATCGCAAGAAACGAAACACGTTATTTCGTACTTCAGTGAATTGTAGTAGACCCCCTGAGATTGTAGTGATAGAGAACATCCAGGCACAGAGCAAAACATCTATGTGAACATAGATGAAAATGTGAACCACGTGTATACATTTTGTCCTGGGAATATTGAGTAGTATTTACTGGCTTATGACCGCGACTTCGTTCGCTTGGAGTTTTCTATTTAGTGATTTTTACATTGAAAATGAAGGACTTTCCATGCATACGTCATCGCCCTTTTCACCTCTTCGGGGCATCAAAAAAGCTGGCACAAATAAATTAATTTGCAATCGTCAGCCTAAATACTACATTTGAGGATTCTCACTTTCAAAATGACGGCATTCATCAAAACTTCATTCCTAATGTATGCATTCACTAAGGAAGGGTTTTTAGATGTTCAACCCCTAAGAATTTCTAAAAACTCTTCTTATGTGAGATTCACGCCCACAAGCGCACGCAGGAGGGCATCAAATCGCATTTTAAAACATGCTAGAGGAAATTGAAACATACACTAAGCAGTTAAGTTCCTTATTTGCATGCAATACTTACGGATCTATTTATGTCAGTGTTTGACAAACCTCAAAGCTGCGTAAATTGCATACAAATAAGGAACTTAACTGCTTTGTGGATGTTTCAATTTCCTTTAGCATGTTATAAAATGCTCTCCGACGCGCGCCGGTAAGTGTGAATCGTACATAAGTGAATGCCTACACTATAATAGGAATCTACGTATAAAATTTTAAGACCTTAGGTCCAGGCGGTTCGGGGTGTGCGTCAGTCAGTCAGTTTACTATTTTATACATAAATGAATGTCGGACATTATTTATTATTATTACTAGACTAGATACGTACGTTGATGTCGAGTGTGACGACGAGCGTGAAGGGATCGTTGGCCATCAGCGCGGACGAGCGGCGGATCCTCTCCTTGCGCGGGATTATGGCACCGCCGCGCTGGTACACCGGGATCTGGAACAATACATTCACAAAGGAGAATAAAAACTTAATTGCAGCTAGCGACACGTTAGTCTAGCGCTGAACGAAACTTCTTGCGCATGGGTTTCGCTCTGTCTCGCCTCTAGCTCCCTAGACATGGAACATTTCATGAGTAGCAGTGAAAAATCATATGAAATAAAGTATCATACGTCACTCCTGTTCCGAACCTTAGCACAGACTGCTATAAATCATAGGTTGCGATTTCATGTTCGGGTTCCGAATGTGAAATAATGAGTGTCCGAGCATTTCATCGTGAGATATCCTCGACTCAGTAAAGCGAGACCCGCTTATGGTTTTTATGGCGTGTCAGAAAGAGCGAAACATACTTTGCTGATGCCTCGTCAAACGATGTGATTTTTGATGACCTTTGTCCGTGATCTGTGTTCAGAGTAGAATCATAAACTCTAATGTACGTAAAGTTCTTTCTTTATTATAATGATTTGTAGAAGTTCTGATATTTAATTTGGGATATTTGAAAACAATTGCACTTCTCGCGCCATTTGTAATTATAGACGTACCTATGCGATTCGTTTATTATTTAATTTCGATAATCGAATTGTTGGAATGTTCGAAATTTTTTATGCGTGCGGGTGCGATTTGCGCGAACGAACGTTTCATCAGTAGCAACACTTCACAAAACGTGTCATTTAGGCTTTCGAAATGAAAATAATTGCCTGTGATATTTCACCTGTGAAATAGCAGTGACCAAAAATTATAATTTCATGAAATGACAATGATTTAAAAGTAGCAATAATTTCCATCGTTACTTATGATACCTTAATTTTGACTTCTGCGCGATAACGGTCAGCGAGTTTTGTGCCGCTGCTTGTAGAACTATTCCGAATGAGGCGATATACGCGCGAGTCGAATTGAGAATTACAGTTAACAGAACCCCAAATGATCAAACTTTCTTAAGATAAGATAAGAATATTTTGATTGAAACCGCGAAAATATTGTATACAATTTCAAACTTTACTTATGTGAATGCAAAAAAAAAAAACAAAATCAAATCAAATCTACCTTATAAATGAAAAAGGCTACATTAGAAAAGTATGTTTATTAATGTTAACTGTGCTAATATGAGGTTTGAGGCCAGACTTCAAAGTAAACAAACATTTTACACTGTAAAATGAACACTAGAACATACAAGCCTCGCCCTAATCAAGTAGATCTAGCTTATGAATACGCATTGAACCACAACAAAAAAACTCCCTCAAACAGGACCATCTTTTTCCAGTATCTTATGACCCTAACGGCTTCAAAAAGAGTGTTAATAGGCATCTTCTGGGAAAGCTCGTCCCATCATCGACCTCATCCTTGCCCACGCAAGCCTTGAGGTCAAGAGCTTGACCATTGATCCCCTCAAACTGTTACGGCCCCACTCTATCCACAGTTTGAAGGTAAACCCCAAAAGCAGTAATGAACCCCCTTTACCTGGGATATAGTGACATGTTGGTTGAAATATTTACTGTACTACAACCAAATTTTACGTACTACACCAAACAGTTGTTCCCTTAAACAGTTGCGACTCCGAAACAGTTGTGACCCCTAAACAATTTTTATACCCCAAACAGTTGCAACTCCCCACAGATAGTTGTGATCCCTCCTCCAACAGTAATGCCCCTCTTTACCATAGAGATAGTGAAAGGCTGGTGACCCCCCTCCCCTCCAACAGTTATGAGCCCGCCCCCCAACAGTTGTGACTCCAAAACAAAACAGTTGTGACCCCCCAAACAGGGGACCCCAACAGTAATGCCCCCCTTTACCTTGGAGATAGTGACAGGCTGGTTGATATACCCGGCGGCCGGGTGTGCCTGGTAGGTGTCCACGTCGTACCAGAGCGTGTTGGTAGCGGCTCCGGGCAGGTACACCCTCACGCTGGTAACGCCCGGCTCTACCACCGGCCTGATCAGGAGCTTGTTACCTGCAATATGTTACTATGATTAGATACATACAAGTAGCGGCCCCAAACTCTACCGCTGACCGTTATCGCGCAGAAGTCAAAAGTGAGGTATCATATGGGAGCTAGAGGCGAGAGAGAGCGAGTGACCCATGCGTAGACGTTTGGTCCAGCTCTAGACAAACGTGCCGCTAGCTAGATAGACATAACTTTCTGCACACTATACAAACAATAACTAATAAATGAAAAAGGCATTAAAAATAATGGGAAAATGGGCGACCTTATCGCTCAAAGCGATCTCTTCCAGCTGTTGGTTTTCCATCAACATAATATTATGTGGCATCAGTATGACGTATCCAAATTTGGTTTGAATGCGAGATCTCTGAGAGAAGATTTAGCGATAGTATGCAAGTGGAGTGGAACGAGTGAAAGGAACGATTTAAGTAAGGTTGTGAACGATGTGATGAATGAGTTATGATTGACATCCATCATGTCAAAGCCGAACCGCGGTCTCCGCTCAACAACTCGTTTACCTTGACGGTTGTCATTTTTTCGGCAGATATGGCCAGCCTACAGCCACTTCAGCTTGCTAATTCTCTGAGCTATGTCGACAACTTTAGTCTTGTTGCGGATTCTATCCTTCAAACGAACTCCTAGCATAGCGCGTTCCATAGCTCACTGACTGAGTGACTTTAAACTGGGGGAATAGCCGTACTTAGTGTGTACCATTACTTACCTAGTAGGTATTGATCGTCGATGGTGTAAGTTTCCTCCTCTTTAGGGTATTCGTGGAAAGTGGCTCTCATCACCGGCAGACCGTCGATGGAATGCTCGTAGAATAATGTGTACCTGTAACAGTAAATTTTGATTAACTCAAACTCGAAATCTCAAGTTTTTTTTTTATTTCCACTTCGTAAGGCGACTTAACAGACAAGCACAGATGCTGCACTAACTGCTTGTTCTTTCTCTGATTTGTAGGGAACCCATTGAATTGTATTTTTTTTATTTTACTCTTCGTAAGTCGTCAAAGTAAAAGACCTATTAGACCACGCGGTATTTAGTCTGTCTTAGTAAGACTGAATAGTCAGTGACTGAATAGTCAGTGACTAATTAGTCAAGCCTAAGACAGACTTAGTGGCTAACTCTTATTCTCAGAATAAGGAAAAGAAATAGAAATCTTAAACTTTTTCATGCTCTTAAACATCAACTCATACGGCTGATCTCTACTTTCTTATGTCCCATATTATCTGCTAGAAAGGGATGTATACTTCTCTCAATGCGATTTCAAATTAGTTCAAAAGAAAATCGTACCAGGCGCTCGAATCTAATGCTATGCAGTTTCATTCAAATACCCTGGTACGATTTAAAATTTGAAGTCGCAGCAATCGCATTGAGATAAGTATGCATCTCTTTCTAGCTAATGATATGGACATAAGAAAGTAGAGATCAGCCGTATGAGTAGATGTTTCAGAGCATGATCAGTTCTAAGATTTTTTCAATTATTTTCTGAGCTCTTATTCCACTACGCTAAGTGTAAGACAGTGTTACTAAGACGGACTGAATAACGCGTGCTCTAATAAGCCTTTCAGTAATACGGATGACGACTGGGTACAATAATAATAATTCTCATTACTCCGTCAGATAGATCAGCTAAAAATATCAGAAACGTATTTTTTATCAAATAAATAATAATTGACAGAGATACAGAGCTTCAAAGTTCGGGAGTGGAGGCTCGTGACATCACCGCTAGGTAAAAAGTATATAGATTATTTCCACAAAACGGCACATAAGTAACACAACATATAGTAATAAATTGGTTGCGTGTCCGCGGACACCGCAGGCTCCATGGCTTGCCTGCACGTCCAAGGCGACAACACGCCTTTGTTTGCGATTAGATAATCTTGGTGCAGCTAGTGTAGATCGTGATGCAAGGGCAGCCGCAGCCACCGCAGCAACCTCCGCAAGGTCCGCAACACATCCTGTTTTTTGAAGATTGAAGAAGTACTACTAGAGTTCTAAAAATGGGTCGAGTGGACCGAAGAAGTTGCCGAGTAGTTAAAAGAATAGACGTAATTGTTTGTGGATTATTTTTGAAAAAATGGGTTTTTGAGAAGTATTAACTTTTTTTACTGTTTTGTAGATAAGTGTATCTCGCAGATAATTAGAGTGTACTGAGTGTAAAAAGTGTGCTAAGCCGTGACGTCACGCGGAACTTCAACGCACTATATCTTTGTCATTTTTTGTGTAATCGATAAAAGAAAAAATGCGTGTCCCATATTGTTTGTTGTACTATCTGTCGGAATAATTAGAGTGTTTGAGTGGTGATCTGTATAGTTTATTGTCTGTGTAGCGGTCACCAGTAGTCGAGCAGTGCGTATCTCCGGCGCGTGGCGTCGCGCAGCAGCGCCGTGGTGGACGGCTCGTAAAGCCAGGGCTCACGCCGCTTCGTCTCGATGTGAGAATGCGCGCGGAAGAACGGCTGGAACGCACCCGCCTACAACAACATTTACAACTTAATATAATCGTTTATTTTCTCATCAAAAAGGTCATACTAATCAATTACTCAGATTCAAATTCAGATTCTCTTTCTTTGCGAAACATGGGTATATAACAATAGGTGGTCGGTACTAAATTATGAACAGCCATGATCGGCATAAAAGCAAGCAAAATTAAAATTTAAACAAATTATTAAAAAAAATTGATATACAAAAATTATTACAAATCAAAAGAAATTAAATAAATTAGTCAAACTTATGTAAATGTGAAATAAAATAAAAAGGATTAAAATACGTCACACTTATATAAATGTCCAAAGTAAAAAAAGAGTTGAAATTAAGTACAAAATAGAAACTTAGTCAAACAATACTTATTAATACACATTTAGGTCCATAACAAAATTCAATTATAAATTATAAAATTTGTCAATTAAATATTCATTTACATCATAATAAGCTTCCTGTATTAGTTTTTTAAGTTTCTTTTTAAAAATATTAATTTGGTCAGCTTCTAAAATGTCTTTCGGCAAATGGTTAAATATGCGAGGTGCCATGCAGAAAAACTGTTGTTAAGCAAAGCAGTATTATTTTTTGGACAGCAAATTTTAAATCCCTGTCGTTTACTTTTAAAATTCAGAAATAATTGCAAATTGTTCTTAACAAATAAAGCCATTTCATATATATACATTGATGGTAGTGTCAAGATTTTAAGGTCCATGAAAAGTTGCTTGCAGCTGTCAATTTGTCTTAATATACATATTGCCCTCACACATTACATAAGGGTCTCTCGCAATATAGGTCTCCTAGTTAGTAATTACTAGGAAACCGGTGGTGTGAGAGACTGGTGCCTAATGTAGGTTTATATAAATCTGTGTTACAGGTGGGTAGGACTCCACTCCACTCCACAGATAACTTATAAGATATACAATGTTAGGAAGGTGATGCGGTTGTATGCTATAATTATAGCTAGGACAAGAAAAACTTAGACAAACAAAAACAATAAACCAAACATGTTACTTACTAGCTGACCCACCCGCAACTTCGTTTGCTTCTATACTATACATCGAGATATTAATATAGTAAGCCCAAGAGACATTTGTGAATGAATGAATGAACTGAATGGGCAGTTATCTATATAATATTTATGTGTACTATGTATCCATAATCGGACATTTCTATGTTTTTGAGTATGTATTTTGACTTTATTTGTAACGCGTTGGTATATAATACCTATATACTAGTGTCGATTCTGTTGTTCACTTTTCTAAACTTAACTAAATTTGGCAGCTTTAAAATTATAGCTACCCTTGTCATTTACACCTAAAAGAAAGGGATTGTATCACTTTAGGAACGTCAAATTAAGTTTAGTTTAGGAAAATGCACAACAGAATCGACATCATTGTTATGTTATAAATAGTGAATAAATAAATGATGATCATGAGATCCCTCACCTGGTACCACCTGGTCATGAGTTCTTGTTCCGGGTAGCGGAAGAAGCCGCCCACGTCGGCTCCGCAGAAGCTGACGGCGGCGGAGGCGAGCGATAGACACATCGGCACCGTCACCGCGAGGTGACCCCACTCCGCCGTGTTGTCGCCAGTCCACACTGCCGCGTATCTGTACACCAAATCACAATATTATACATCAGCCTATAGCCGACCACTGCTGGACATAGGCCTCTCCTAATAAGCGCCATATTATACATTTGGTTGTTGTCACAGATATAGAAGAGAACTAGATAAAGCCTTAAAATTCACTATGTTCTGAACATCAACTCATACGGCTGATCTCTACTTTCTTATGTCCAATAACATCAGTTAGAAAGGGACGCATACATATATCAATGCGACTTCAAAGTAGATCAAAAAGTTAATCGTACGAGGGCGCTCGAACGAAATTCTATGCAAGTACATAGAAATGCCCAATGTTACGAATTCGCAGAAATCGTAAAAGTATGCATCCCTTTCTTGCAAATGATATATGGACATAAGAAAGTAGATCGGCTGTATGAGTTGACGTTCAGAGCATAGTGAATTTAAGGGCTTTATCTAGTTGTCTTCTATATATGTGGTTGTTGTATTATGTAGTCTATAGTCGTTACTAGTAAATGTCACTGTCATGTATGTCACTAATTTATAACAAGGTCAGGGTGCCTAGTGAGTTTTTTTTACCAGCTCGATCGCGTTTGCGCAAATTTGTATGGAAAGGAGTCGGTGCCACGCGTTTCTCACTAGATGGCACTACCTCGATTCCATATAAATTTGCGTAAACGCAAACGCGATCGAGTTGGTAAAAACTCGCACTAGGCACCTTGTTCGTAGAATCCTTTTCACGAAAGAAGTACCGCAGACGGGGCGAAAAAAAGGTATGGTACCTGAAGATCGAGCGAGCATATGGCCCACTGTACTACTATAACATGGTCTGTGCGTAAATAATTAAAGTCATGGCAGTGCGCAAATAAAGTCGTTAAGTTTACAAATTATAAATTAGAAGAAACTAGGTATCGAGACAGTATACTCTATCTGGAGCCACAAAAGCGGAAAAAAAATATCCGAACCAAAACTCGACAATATTGCACACCATTCATGCGAAATGGGGTCAAAATCATTGTAATTTTGGTATTTCTGTTCGTGACTGACTGATTGACTGAATGACTTCATTTCAGCAGCGCTCGGCCGCAGCCTAAATTGACAAAAGACAAACAAAAAAAAATACGCAGCTATACAGGGGTTTTGTTAAATTGTATTAATACTTCCTACTATAATATTATAAATGCGAAAGTTTGTGAGTATAGATGTATGGATAAATGTTTGTTACTCTTTCACGCAAAAACTACTGAGCGGATTTGGATGAAACTTAGAATATACATAGTTTGTGACCTGGATTAAAACATAATAAGCTAGTAAACTTATATTTTTACTTGCATGTAAAAGTTAATAAAAATCTCATAAAATTAAATAAATAATGTCAAATACCTCTGTGTCCCCGCGAATGTGGAGCGGGTAAGTATGAAGGGTCGGTATTTGTGGTCGGATCTCTTCTGCAGACCCTCGTGAGTCGCGCGGATGTTCCAAAGCCCGTACTCGTTATGCACATGCCTGTTCAAATAAACAAACGCTATTAAAAACATTGAATGACATTATTGTTGGCGAAATAACAATGACGTGGTATATGAACGCAGGCGCAGCCCTCTCTCTATTGGATGGCAGCCGGCGCATGACGTGATAAAGAGCTAATGAGGGGACCGCAAAATCACGTCATGCGCTCGCCACGTACCTAGACGCCGCGGCACTACGACTACACATTGCAAACTCGACAACTAAGCGCGTGCCAACCTATTTATACTCAAAATCATTGTGAAAGGCTAAAATTCAATGTTGTCTTATTAAATACTTAATCAGTATTATACTATGTGCCATCATACATAATCTATCATTTTGGTTTGTTCCCTATCCCGAACAATTATTATAATTTAAAAATAGCAATAAAAACAGCGCAGCACGGCTAATCGTGGCATAGTGACGCCTAACACTGGCACATCTAAACCCCCTAACCACCGACGGCGGTGCGCGAATTGTTCCCTGCGATACCCAACCCGCATGCCCAGCGTGGGAATTATAGGCATATCCCCCTTCTTATAAAAGGAGGCCGATGTCTAGCAGTGGACTGATTTAAGCTGGTATAGCAGTTGTAGTTTATAGAAAGCCTTCTGAACTGGTGGTTTATTTATTTATTTCGACACACCAACAACAGATACATTATAACACTTGATAAAATGGAGTCTATGGAACTGTCACAAAGGTATGTGCAGCATTCTTGAATAGGTAACTACAAGCTTCTATATTATAATAATAACAGTGTAACAAAGGAATCTAAAATAAAGTACCATCCTGAGAGCAGCCAGAGAGAGAAAGAGTATTGATGCATTCACGATGTGATGCTGGAGGCGAATGTTGCGGATACCGTGGACGGCGCACAAATGTGTCAATCCTCTCACAGCTCAATTTAAGAGAACGACTTTCCATGATATGCCACCGCCGGATTCTGTCGTATTTCGGCCATATTGCGAGACGTAGAGCCGGTAACTTATAAAAGCTGGTTATCGTCGGCCATGCAGAGGGGAAATGTTCCAGACAAAGATCCCTAACCCGATGGTCTGACCAGCTTAGGAACAAGGGAACGTCGTTCTACAGTGTGGTGCAGATGGCCACAATTCGGCGTCGCTGGAGACAGGCCGTCCACGCCTGCAGGACATCGCATGGTGATCACGATCTTCAGGAATGATGTACCGACTACAAAGAAGAAATAAAAATACCTGTGTTCCCAGTATGAAGCTATTCCATCTTGTCCGTCTTGCGAAGGCTTGTAGTGCCTGCAGTCTTTGGGCATGGTGATCTCAGGTCCGTTGAATACCTGCAAGTATACCATTATTATGACTTGAGAACCTCTTTGGCGCAGTGAGCGAAGGGCCCGCCTGACACGCATGAAGTTGCGGGTTCGATTCTTAATGCGGGACAAATGTTTGCATGATTTGCAAATATTTTTCTCGGTTCTGTGTGTTTTGTATGTATAATATGTAATGTATTTACCAAAAAGTCTTCAAAGTTCATATTCTTTGGCTGGTGTGCTTAGTTAATTTTATAATTAGCGAATTTAAAGGGTAAGTTTATTTTTCGATAAATACTTCCGCTTCTGATACCCAAAAATATTTTTTTTTTGTATTGTGTTAGCCCACAATTCAGGGAAAATCAGACTTTTATAATATACCAAATATTTCGGCTTAGGCGGGATTTGAACGCGCGACCTTCTCATAAATACAGTGTTGGTAGCGCGTCCTGGTATTTCCCGCCTGAGTCGAAATTTTAGAGATATCATAAAAACTTAAAAATATTATTATTTGGAAGAAAAGAGAATTGGCAAGAAATTCTCCATGGTTTATATGTTTTAACGACTTTGTTACAGTTGTTATTTATCTTAAGAGGTTCATCTTATGGGGCCTATGCCCAGCAGAGGACTGATATTCTTCTATTGTCGTAAAAACTTACACTAGGCTCATTCATATCGTTCCAGAGATGGACATCTTTGCTAGTGCCAGGGAAGTTCTCGAAGCGATATCTCTCGGAGTAGTACTTGGAGGCCTCGGGGTCGAAGAAGTCAATGTACGAAGAGGAACCCGGCCAGCACCAACCTATAAACAAAATTGAATCACATTCCATTCAAACTTTATAAATCGTACTTCAATATCACTACATATTACTCTTATAATTTTTTTTGTGGTAATTTTAGGCTGCCCGGCAACGTCAGACTTCAAACGGTCGCAGCAAATGGGCCACACGCGACTGCCACAAAACACGGCCACTGGCACACATATTTCCTGTACTTTCGATACATTTGATATGGATTCGCCGCACACGGTTGACGCCGGAAGCCGCCACACGTCGCGCCTTTTAGCTTCTCGTCGCGGCGTTTGTGGCTGTCGTGTGTGGCACGTTTGCGGCGACCCTTAGTCTTTTGCCAATTTGGGCTACGGCTGAGCGAAGAATATTGCATTCATTTAGCCGAGTTTTGGTGAGGACATTTTTTTCCGCGTTGTGGCTCTAAATAGAGTTCTACATCTCGATAGTTAGGTTAGGTTAGGTTAGTATAATTTGTAAAAATAACAAATTCATCGCACACGACCACGACTGTTATTCTTTATAGTATTTTTCACTTAAGAAATTCTGCGGCAATCAGTGTAACTAAAGCCGAATCTTCAATATACGTAAAAAACACCGAATATTCATCAAGAAATTCTGGACAGAACAGATTAGTCGGGCATTATTACTTATTTATTTCTTAAAAATACAGCAGGCAGCCATATTATTTACTGTTGTGTATGTAATAATAAAATGTACTGAGTAACTTTATAATTGTTTATTGTATCACACGCATAGGTACTCTAAGGTTCACTTCACTTCTTTATTAAATGGCTTCTGGGATAGTTTTCACAATTTCGCCAGTATCAAGTATAATTGTTCATAATAATATGAGGCAACGTAGTACGGTTTATAAGTCCAGTCGTCCAGTCTTCAGTCAGGTCCTGTTTTCTTCTATAGCAATGGCGAATATAACAAAAAACTATCGGCGCACAATTTTCTTCAACAGAGAGTTTCCGTCCAAATATTCTTTATTCCATTTCACTAATACTTGTGTCTTATTACTAACGTATAACGGTTATAATACCATTAATAAAATCGATATACATTAGAAAAACACTAGAAAATGGATGTACTGAATCTAAGAATAGCAGACTTACTGACCTTCATAGACCTTTCCATCCTTATCCTTGACATAGTAGTCCTTCTCCAGACAGTCTTCGTGCAGGAAGTAGCCAGCCTCTCTCTTAATGTGAGGGTCGATGATGACCACCAACTTCCTGCCCTTAGCGGTGAGGTTAGCTACCATGTCGGTGGGGTGAGGGAACTTCTCAGGGTCCCATGTGAAGTACCTGTCAATTTATGTTATTTAATTATGGAACTGATGTTACACTAAGATGTTGGTCTTGACTAAAAAGTTTTTAGTCGTTAAGTCTTGTCGGAGAACTCAAAGAAAAAGAAAAAACCGGTCAAGTGCGAGTCCGACTCGCGCACGAAGGGTTCCGTGCCGTTGTATTGGAGCCCCACTTATATATTTATTTTATTCTGTTTTAAGTATTTGTTTTATAGCGGCAACAGAAATACATAATCTGTGAACATTTCAACTAGTCTAGCTATCACGGTTCATGAGATACAGTGTGGTGACAGACAGACAATATAGCCCAGGAAAATTAGGAGTTTCACCTCGGAATGAGAAATAGTCGGCTATAAACTTGTATTTACCTTTATTTGAGCACTCTAAAACTTGTATCAAAGCCTACTTATCGTAGGGTGTTAACTTCTACAGATATTCCAAGGTCAAAGGTTAAAAAAACAATTTGTTGCAAATATCATGTCTCGTATGGGTTTTATGCTATTTATATCTTAATAAATATTACATTTTCTACAACTTTATAATATTTTGAACTATTATCGAGATAGAGGGCAGAGTGCGCGCAGTGTTACACACCCTACGATAAGTAGGTTTTGAGACTAGTTTTAGAGTGCTCAAATAAAGGTTTATACAAGTTTATTAGCCGACTATCTCTCATTCCGAGATTCGTGCCCTAATTTGACTAATTTTCTTGGACTAATAGTTAGTAATAGGGTCCCGTTTTTTAGGGTTCCCCTTTGGGTACGGAACCCTAAAAAGACTCAGGAGGACGTAAAATTTCTAAGATCGGAGTTGGCCACTAGCTCATACAAAGAAGAACTAGCATATGGTTCATCTGATGTTCTGATCAACTTGAATCATGAAGTTCTTAAGCCTCATGTGCCTGTAATGTCGGTGCCGGTGACCTTCGGAATGATGCACAGCCATTTGGGAGAATAAATTAGGCTCATATTTTTGTTCAAAGCGCGCACTCCTATAAAATCTCTTCTTGAATGGCACTTACTTCTTCCTGTCAGTATACTCGATGTCCAGCCAGACGACGTCCATAGGAATGTCGTGGACGTCAAAGTTATCGTCGACCTGCCTCACGTCCGCCTCGTCCACGTAGTTCCAACGACTCTGGTGGTACGCTAGAGAGAATTTCTGTAATAAAAAAAATACTAAAAAAAATAAATGATTGTAACCGACTTTAAATAAATAAATAAATCGACTTCAAAAGATTTATTGGTAAAAAAATCTGCAAAACCCAAAAGTAAAAAATAATTGCTTATTTTTTATTCATACAGCCATACAACTAACAAAAAACCATTTTTTCAATGAATTCATCCCGTACGACTTATGCGTATGGTAGACCTGTTATTTTTGGAGTCTGAGTCAGCTAAGGAAATACGATGTTATAGCAACTATAGAATATAGCAATATAGCAAATAGCAAACTCCCACCTTCGAAAAATTTTCGAAGTCGTCATTTTATAAATTTGAATATGCCATTCGATAGCTATTTTTTATCTAAGCAGTAATAGTTGTCAAGAACATGCCCAGAACGAAAAGAGACGAAAAACGCCTACTATTTATGTTTGTATGTTGCTTCCCATATCCCATACAATGAAATCAGTTTTATGCCATTACTCCTGAACTATAAATCTAGGCCGTGCAATAAAATATTTATTGCTTAGATTAAAAAAAGCATGTTCAAATTTATAAAATGACCTTTTGTTTTGTTCCATTTCCATCTTCGGAACCCAAAACCTAATCAAATCGAAAGATTTCGCGAAAATAAAACAGAAAAAAAAGATTCCATACAATTTCTAGGCAATGTCATTCGCCTTCATTAGAGTTCATGAATGCAGTTCGACGTAAAGTGGTAATCAGTGGTATCACCATTCTGCCGACATTTTAAGAGCGATCAATTTGAAATAAGGATAGTAGGATTTCGCGAATATTGGAAAAGTTTTCCATATAATTTCTATAAGTTATACAATTTATATACAATTTATATAATTGAATGGAAAACTTTTTTCAATATTTGCGAAATCTTACGCTTTGATTTGGTAAGTTACTTTGGGAAAAGTGTTCCTGTTGGGAAATAAATTCGATTGATCCCAATTTGTTTTTTTTGACAATTGTCATTTTCTAGACTGACTGTAATTTTTTTTCAAAATTCCGAAAACGCGATTGTTTTTTCCTTCAAAATAAACCTATAGTTTCCTCAGAACAAAACTTTCTAACTACAAAAGAAAAGGTGGCCCTCGATGAGGTAAAATTTTGCCCCAACCTGTATACTAATACATAATACTCTGAAAGTGTGTGTATGTATGTATGTATGTATGTATGTGTATTTATTGTGTGTGTATGTATGTTTGAGTGTGAGTGGCAATAGTTACCTAGTAGTGTCGCTGTTAATGATAAATTACATAAGTGCTACTCGACTAACCTTTGTATTGTTATTTTCTAGACCGTGAAGGTTTGCTATAACTACATTCAGTGATTTTATATCTTCAAAAATATTGAATAGTGCGAGCGAGAGGGAGGTTTGACATGTATCGTCACCATAAGTAGCGGCACGAAACTCCAGCGCTGATCGTTATTGCGTAGAAGTCAAAAGTAAGGTATCATAAGGGAGCTAGAGGCGAGAGAGAGTGAGAGAGCCATGCGTCGTTGAGCGCTAGAGTTACGTGCCGCTGTAATAGCCTACGGGTGTACGGGGTTCCAACCTCCATCTTTGGAACCCAAGCCAACCTCACCTGCACGTGGTGCACCCTGCCAAACAACGAACGGGGCTCTGGCGGCCGGCTGATTGCGGCATAGCACAGCCTACATCGGCACAGCTAAATCGCCTGACCACCGACGGGCAGCAGCATCGGTGGTGCGAGAAGCTGTGCCCTGCGATCCCCAACCCGCATGCCCAGCGTGGGGATTATGGGTATATCCCCCTTTATTAGGGGAGGCCTATGTGCAGCAGTGGACTGATGCAGGCTGGTGTGGTGTGGTGGTGGTGGTAATAGGTTACCGGCGGTAAGGGCGCGGGTCCCGTGAGCGTGGCGTACTGCCGCAGCACATCTCTCGGCTTGTCTCCGAGGAACACGAACACGTCTACGATGCCGGACTCACTCATGAACCTGCACAACAACATAGATACATAGACAAATAATTTATTTGTTTTTGATCGACCATTGCTTTTGATCAAATAAACATTTATCATTTTTTTATCACTAAAACATACCTGGCATCGAGTCTTCGCTTCTGCCCTCCGGTGACAAGGTTCACCAACGAAGACACCACAGTCGAGTCGGCATAGTTGATCACATCCACCCACGTCTCAGCAGAGTTGTGCCAGAACACACCGGCACTGCGCTTTGGGCTGAAAAAATACAAATATTCAAATAATAGCTAGACATTTTTATTATAGGAAACATTATCTAGACCCAAACTAATACAAAGATTCAAATAATAGCTAGACATTTTTATTATAGGAAACATTATCTAGATCCAAACTAATACAAAGATTCAAATAATAGCTAGACATTTTTATTATAGGAAACATTATCTAGACCCAAACTAATACAAAGATTCAAATAATAGCTGGATGCGTCGAGCTCAGGACAGGGCGCAATGGCGCTCATTAGGGGAGGCCTATGTCCAGCAGTGGACTGCTATAGGCTGATGATGATGATGATGATGAAATAATAGCTAGACATTTTTATTATAGGAAACATTATCTAGACTCAAACTAAGCAGAGCTTGTATTATGGGAATCACATGATATAATTTTTTTTTTATATAGCATAGTTATACACCATAAACAGGGTGAGGCAAAATTTTACCTCATGAAGGCGGCTTGTATTTTGTAGTTAGAAGGTTTTGTTCTTAGAAAACTATAAGCATATTTTAAAGAAAAAAACAACAACCGCGTTTTCGGATTTCTTATAAAATGTACAGTCAGCTTGAATACAGAAGTGCAAGTTTTCAAAAAAAAAAAAAACAAGATGGTCTCAATCGACTCTATAACAAATCATATTGTAAGATTATGCGAAAATTAGATTCGGTAAGTTACTTTGGTAAAAGTGTTCTTGTCGTTGAGTTCACTCAAGAACACGTTTACTCAAACAGTCCCTGTATCTGCTCCATAAATCGCCATACGACAGTCGAGCTCATATTCTAACACACACACACACACACCAGCCTATATCAGTCCACTGCTGGACATAGGCCTCCCCTTATAAAGGGGGATATGTCCGTAATCCCCACGCTGGGCATGCGGGTTGGGGATCACAGGGCACAGCTCCTCGCACCACCTAGCTGTGCCGATGTAGGCTGTTCTATGCCGCAATCAGCCGCCGCCAGAGCCTCGTTCGTTGTTTAGCAGGGTGCACCACGTGCAGGTGAGGTTGGCTTGGGTTGCAAAAATGGGGGTTGGAACCCCATACACCCCTATTACATATTCTAACACATACAAGAAATCCAAAATGGCTTTTCTTTGATTTGTCAAACCAAATTGGTTTTCGTCATCGTTCATCATTTTTCGTCGTCATCACCAATGTCAATGTCAAGGGTTTCAAATATCAACCGTTATGTAACAAACTCTAAAAAATAAATGTTAAATACTCACCCATGTGAGTACATGACAGGGACCGCTCCATATATGGCCATGCGACTGTCGAGCTCATATTCAAACACATCCAAGTTGTACAACCTGTAGGGCTCGCCGCCAGTCGTTGTCTTCAGGTGGAATCTATCAGTGTGCTCTGGGATACCTGGTACAGAAACAATTCATGATAAACATCATACGATACATACTGCTCAAATTTGGAATCAGCTGTCTGTTTTTCACTTGACATACGACCCCAATGGCTTCGAAGAGAGAGTTAATAGGCATATTCTGGGAAAGCTCGCCCCATTATCGACCTCATCCTTGAGGTCGATAATGGGAGATGGTTTATCATCATCATCATCAACCTAAAGCAGTCAGCTGCTGGACATAGATCTCTCCAAAGGTACTCCACTGACAAATAATTATTATGAGCCCTCAATATTTCATTGCTGGGCAAAGGCCTCCCCTCGATCTCCATTCATCCATCTCCTGTGCTAAAATGGTCTGAAAAAACTGAACCAACTAAGGAACGAACACACAAACAAACAAATGTGTGAATGAATGACTTTTTTACATTGGATGGACTTTCATTTCACCACAACAAATTAAAACAAATTTAAACTTATACACATTCTAAATTTAATCCATATAATACAATTTATTGTTTAATTATACTTAATAATTAATTATACCTTTATAATGCTTTAGATGAAAAATCCTACTTAATCATTATTATTTTTATTATGTTCAAACGTCAAATTTTGCATGCAGTTTGCACCTATAATTGAGGTATCATTAAGCACTGTGTTTATTGAACGTAGTTCCTAATTAATTATGTTGGTGTTACTTTGTTGGTGTAACTAAATAAATAAAATAAAATAAATAAATAAACAACACCTCATGTTCAGTAACGACAACGTTATGGTCTTAAATTGAGCACTAAGGTCTAGAATACACCCATTCACTCTAGACTTAGAGTCCTGCTAATATTATCGGCGAAATTTTGTTAAATGATGTAAGAAGTCATGCGAAATCTTTGTTTATGCTTCATGCCAAAACTAGTGAACAGATCGGGCTGAAACACCACATAATGTATTTCTGGACCAGAAATAATGAACTCTTATTCGGGTACCACGCGAGCGAAGCCGCGGGCGGGTATTAGTTTTAACTATTTTAGTATGGTAAAGCAACAAGCATCAGCTAATTCAGTCCACTGCTGGACATAGACCTCCCCTATCAGACGAAGACGCTGCTGCCTGTTGGAGGCCAGGGGATTTAGCTGTGCCAGTGTTAGGCCGCATTATGTCGCGATCAGCCGCGGCCAGAGCCCCGTTTGTTAGTTAGCAGGGTGCATTACGGGCAGGTGAAGTTGGCTTGGGTTCCAAAGATGAGTTTGGAAGCCCTCACACCCCAAATAAGTCTGATGAATGGTTTCATTAATTGTTTAAAGACTATTAGATAAAGAAAGGTTCATTGAGATTGTGACTTGGTAGTAGTACCAGCTGGGTGATCGGCTGACTCTGTTGCAAACAGAAATGATTGATATCGATCCTGTTTTTACTTTGACATTTCATCTGTCGAAATTCAATGAACGTCAATTGACAAACTGTCACAGTTTGTAAAACAGGATCGGTTTCAATCATTTCTGTTTGCAACAGAGTCAGCCGATCACCCCGCAGTAGGCCGATCGCGTATATTTTGTTGCAATCAAAACCTTGTCACACGTGTCAATTTTAGCAGCGTTGAGATCACGTGATAGCTTCAAAACTACATCTTTCACAAGGAACGATTGCAACAAGATGTAATAATGGTGTAAATAGCTAGCGGTCGAAAAATGATAGCAAACAAGATGAGTGAAAGCTGTACCTTGATAGTATCAAACCTTTGATAGCAACAGAATTAAGTGATCGGCCTGCAGATCTCAGAACTTTTTTGTGCGGCAGCAGAAGTGCTCCGCGAAGAGTCGGCATAATTTTTGCATTTGTTAAAATGGTTTTGTATTGGATTATATTTACCATAAACTTGGTCTGCCTCCGGGAAGGCGACGTCGAGTGAGACGCCCTCATTGCCTCGCGGCTTGCTGTCGTGATGAGACTTGAAGTTTTCACTCCACGTGCCCTCTTCCTCCTGCAAGAATAACGCCTTATAATACTCACACCAATATTAAAATTTTAAATGTAGGTACTCAATGTACATTAGATTCCGCCATCGTAGCTAAGTAATAGATTTGGCACACATTTTATAGTATTATCAATATTAGTGTTTTACAAAATGCTCATTATGTGTACTGTTGGCTTTGCCTAATAAATATAATAAAATAAAATAATAGGGATGACGACTGGGTAAAAAAAAAAATTGTCCGTCAGAAGATCAACAAAAAATATTGGACACGTATTTTTTAAATTATCAAAACAATAAAAACTGATGGATATATAGAGCGTCAAAGTTCTGGAGTGGGGGTTCGTGACGTCACGGCTAAGTAAAAAGTGCACTAAGCCGTGACGTCACGTGGAACTTCAACACACTGTATCTTTGTAATTTTTTATTTAATTGACAAAAGCGCTCAAGTTCAAGCTCAAGCTCGCTTAGTTTGATAATGACCAGCATTACATACGCAAAAAAGATGCACGCAGGACAGCTAGTATTTAGCATACACATTTGTTAATAAATTTATTATTATAATGTATTTACACAAAACACTAATTATAATAATTATCATTGCACATATGTAATTAAGTCATTTGATAATAATTGATGTATTTTATAATATCAATAATTATATTTAAGTATCCATCCATAAACCTACTAGCAAATAACATTTCTGGAAAAGGTCTGGCTGTATGTATGTTTGTCTAACATCACGGTCAAACCACTAAACTGATTTTGATGAAATTACGTATAGAGAAAGAGCCTTCTTCCTTCTACGTATAGTTAGTGGCCAACTCGGGTGTCGGAGTTAATAGGCCTCCCCTTCGGGCCTTCGCCTCCGACATGGCTTTACGACTGAAAACGCCGGGGCCAACATCTTAACGCGCATTCCGAAGCACGGAAGCGCTCAGTTCTAAATGCGACTTCCTTGCTTCGTCGTATGAGCTAGTGACCAACTCTGGTGTCGGATTTTTAGCCCGCCCGAAGGCCTCCGTAATGGCTTAAGGAATCAAAAGGCTGGAACCATCTTAAGGCGATTATAAGGGTCAAACCTCCCTCTCGCTCGCACTATTCAACATTTTTGAAGATATAAAATCACTGAATTAAGTTATGCAAAATAGCAAACCTTTACCGACTAGAAAATAACAATACAAAGGTTCAGCAAGAATATCATTTTGATTCTATCACGTTTTCTTACCAAAAAACTTGCACCAATGTGATCAATTTTGGTAGGAAAACGTGTTGGGTTCAACATGATATTCTTGCTGAACCATTGTATTGTTTTTTTCTAGGCCGTGAAGGTTTGTTATTTTGCATAACTACCTTCAGTAATTTTATATCTTCAACAATTTTGAATAGTGCGAGCGAGAGGGAGGTTTGACCCTTATAATCGCCTTATTTTACCTTTCGAAGCACGAAAGCGCTCAGCCCTCTTACCATTCCGTTTTTATTACTCTACGATAGGGAAGACATGTTTTTCATAACTGTGCCGTGCTTATCTACATCCAAAAATAAGTTGTTTTATAAATCCCTCGATGTTACGGTTGCTGTGCTAAGACAACAGATCGAAATGCCTTTCATATGCTACTAAACGATCACACATCCTAATAGTAACCAGGCGGAGTTTTTCTATATTCTATGCTGATTCCGGGTATATGTATAGTCTGGGCCTGGCCTTGCTAAGTTTTGTATCGATCTTGACTCACGCAGTTCATGCAAATAGCAGAGTTATCTGTCACGTACGAGATAATACGCAAGATCAATGACATGTCGCTCTCGAAGTAGGCGACTCGAACAATGAAAGATAGTGTTTATTGGTTGCACTGGTGACCTGCATACTGTATTGACATACATAGATGACCCTGTGCCGCAGTAGGCGAAGGTCCGAAAAAACTTTGTACGATCTGTAAATATTTGCCTGAGTGTTTTCTATGTATGATATGTATGTAATTACAAATACGTCATGGTGATTCCCATAATACAAGCTCTGCTTAGTTTTGGGCTACATGATGCTGTGTGTTAGTACAGCATTATTATAGGTTACGAATATGATCCTAAATCCTTAATAACTAACTATTATTCTTCAAAAAAAACGACTTCAATGCTTAAACTAAATGTACCAACTTAAACTAATAAGTAATCTTTTTAGAGCAGTAAGAAAAGTTTTATGTAGCAATGGCGCTATTAGGGGAAGCCTATGTCCAGCAGTGGACTGCTATAGTCTGATGATGATGAAGAGATAAGAACCTACGGTACCAACCGGTGAAAATTACAAGTGAGGATGAGTTTTTTTGAGTTTTGCAGGAAAAGTATCAATCCCTCAGAAATAAAATTTATATGATAAAATCGATTCATTATTGGCGGAGTTATCGCGGAACATAAATACAAAAAAAAAAACAACATACAGTCGAATTGAGAACCTCCTCCTTATTGAAGTCGGTTAAAAAGAAACTTCTTCACGTTTTTTGCCCCATAATGGATGTAATAAGTGTGAAAGAAGCAAAAGATCCAGGATCGTATAGCAATTGGAGATTGGCAAGTGGAGATCCGTGGTCAAGCAGAGACCACCTCCACTTGCCACCCCTCTGGAAAATAGGTGTGGATTTATGTATATATTGGACAATGTCAACCCAGAAAAATAGAAATTATTTTTGAGTTCTAACGTGGATTCTTATAAAATACGCCAAAAGAAATTGTGTTTTAAATACCCTATCGCAAGTATGATGTACGTATACGACACCAGCCTATTAATATCAGTCCACTGCTCTACATAGGCCTTCCTTATTTATTCCTTATATACTAGTAATCCCCACGCTGAACATGCAGGTTGGGGATAAATAAATAAATAATGCTGGACTATCACACAGCATCATATAGCCCCAAACTAAGGAGAGCTTGTATTATGGGAACCACATGATTGATATATTAAAAATATACATTTTTTTTGTAAATACATACATATCATACATAGAAAACACCCAGAGACATATATCTGCAGAACATGCAAATATTTATCCCGCGGCGGGGATCGAACCCGCAACCTTCTGCGTCCCAGGCGGACCCTCGCCCACTGCGCCACAGAGGTCGGATAGCAGGATACTGCTTCTCGCAGCCGACGCTGCTGCCTGTCAACGGCCAGTGGATGTACCAGAGCCTGTGTTTGGCTGCGCTATACCGCAATCAGCCGGCCGCTAGGGCCCCGCTTGTTAGTGGGTTGGGTTCCGAAGATTGAGTTCCTGTACCCCTCTGGATGTAAGTATCTCGTTGAAATCTGTGAGTCGCATCATCCACTTGGCTTAGCCAATAGATATTAGCTATTATGGCATGACGCGCGGTCGAGTGCAAAACCGGTTTTATTTACGTATTTAAGCTGTGTTTGTTTATGTAATTTTTTTTCAAGTAAGATAGCTATCTAACAAGGTACGCATAAAAGAGAATGCCGTCTGATGTATGGCGCTCGGTACCAAGACTAAAGTGAGTGCGTCAAAAAAATTTCTAATATGGTTTTGGTTGATTCTACTGTCAAATTAATTAAAAATGAGGGTTATTAATCCTGTCGGTGTGTAAAACTAAAGAAAATGTTATTGACATTTATAAAATATAATACATTTTATGGGATACGTTCGGTTTTGCTATGCCGCAATCAGCCGGCCGCCAGAGCCCCGTTCGTTGTTTAGCAGGGTGCACCACGTGCAGGTGAGGTTGGCTTGGGTTCCGAAGATTGGCATAGCACAGCCTACATCGGCACATCTAAATCCCCTGGCCACCGACGGGCAGCAGCGTCGGTGGTGCGAGAAGCTGTGCCCTGCGATCCCCAACCCGCATGCCCCCTTTATTAGGGGAGGCCTATGTCCAGCAGTGGACTGATATAGGCTGGTGTGGTGGTGGTGGTGGTTCGGTTTTGACGCAATTGGTACGGGTTCTCGGCATTCTCCTTTTATTAGGTATTGTTTTTAGTGTAATTTAGCTTTCTGAGTTTTTTTTTCTTTACTCTCTCTTTTAGCTCTCGTGGCGAGGCTTACTTCGTTGTTCTTAACAGATCACCTTTGTTAAGCAACACTCCGCCCGGTCACTACTTGGATGGGTGACCGTTTAGTGGCATTTAGATTTGAGCGCTCCCGTGCTTAGGAAAGAACGTTAAGATGTTGGTACCGGCTTTTTCAGTCGTTACGCTAAGTCAGAGCCCTTCATGCGGCCTAAAATCTCCAACACCAGGGTTGACCACTCATACGAAGAAAGAAGGAATTTAGGTTTTATAATGCTTTTTTAGATAAGTTTTACTATGTATGTACGTATGTATGTTTGTTTATATATGTACATGTGATGAAATGAAATAAACAAAAGGTCACTCACAACAACATCAATGCTGTTCCCGTCCTCATCTTCTGTCTTCTCTTTCCTCTCCCTCAACGGTTCAACGAACAGCTGAGCGTTGTCGTTCAACATCACTGCTACTTCACCGGCCTTGTCCAAGAACTCCAGTTTCAAAGGCTCTGCTGTGATGATGACCTTATGCCCTTGGGTATTCTTGAGGGTCAGCTTTCCATGCTCGTTGGAGATCAGTTTCAAGCTGTAAAGGTAATTTTAGTTAAAGTAGTTATTCATCATCATCACACCAGACTATTTTGCCCATAGCTGGACATAGGCCTCCCCTGTAATAAAGGGAATATGCCCATAATCCCCACGCTGGGTATGTGGGTTGGGAATCACAGGGTACAACTTCTCGCACTACCGACGCTGCTGCCACTCAGCAGTGAGGGAATTTAGTTTCGCAACCTGCGCTTTGCCGTAACCAGCCGGCCGCAAGAGCTCCGTTTGTTAGTTAACACGTTGCACTACGGGATGGAGAGTTGACTTGAGTTCCGAAGGTGGCCGTTGGAACCCCTTACACCCCATCATCATCATGTCAGGCATATGTCCAGCAGTGCCACAATAACAGTCCAATTTTGGAAATGGGCTACATTAGCGGAGTAGTTATTATCGTACATATTATATTAATGTCATGTACTATTAGCCCTCGCCTCAGTCATCTAGCATTACCGACTTGGCAGGAAACCAGCCCGGCTTTAATAAAAAATGGAACCGGGCCGGCCATGTTAGCCGGATGTCTCCAGACAGATGGCCAAGTGCCATAACATTTTGGGAGCCTGGTGGAAGGCAAGGTCGTGGTCTTTTTGTCTGTACAAAGCTTATGTATATATATGTAATATATCAATCATGTGGTTCCCATAACACAAGCTCTGCTTAGTTTGGGGGCTATATGATGCTGTGTGATAGTCGAGCATTATTTATTTATTATTTATTTAATGCAAGTGACTGTACGCACCGCTATTTTCATGTGTAGAATCTACACTGTGTAGACTACACAATTAGAGGCAATATAATTTTTATCACTTTTGAAACACGTTTTATAAAAACAGCTGCTGTAGGTACATTTTTGATATCGAACCTATGTATCGTTCAAGAACTAAGGAATGTGCGTAGTTTATAGCTCATTGAAGCCCATATTGCCACCCATGGCTTCGCTCGCATGGTAGTAGTAACCACCACCACAAAACACCAACCAGTATCAGTCTACTGCGGGATATAGGCCTCCCCTAATAAAGGGAGATATGTCCATAATCCCCACGCTGGGCTATGGTAGTAGTAACCACCACCACACCACACCAACCAGTATCAGTCTACTGCTGGATATAGGCCTTCCCTAATCACGCTGGGCATGCGGGTTGGGGATTACAGGGCACAGCTTCTCGCGCCACCGGTGCATCTGCCCCTCGGTGGCCAGAGAATTTTTGCCGATGTAGGCTACGCTATGCCGCAATCAGCCGGCCGCCAGAGCCTTGTTCGTTATTTAGCAGGGTGCACCAAGTGCAGGTGAGGAGGGCTTGGGTACGGTAGATGGATGTTGGAACCCATTACACCTCAGTAGTAAGGCTACTTGTACATAATCTACATCCGGAAATACATATGTATGTATTTCCAGATGTAGACTATGCTCTGGGTCCGATCTATCCCCAACTAGTAATCTAAGCCAATATTTAACCCCCAGCAGCCCGTATCAGTCCACTGCTGGACATATGCCTCCCATGATATTATGGGAGATATGGTCATAATACCCACGCTGGGCATGCAGGTTGGGGTCACAGGGCACAGCTTCTCGCATCGCTCCGACGCTGCTGCCCGTCGGTATTCAGGGAATTTAGCTATGCCAGTGTTAATTGCTTGTTAGTTAGCAGGGTGTGGTAAGGTTTGCTTGGGTTCTGGTGATGGATGTTGGAACCCCTTACACAACATAGTTATGTACCTTAAATGTTAAAAAAATCTATGCTGCCACAATCACCATTGAATTCAACTCCTGAATACTTTAAAGCATACTTCGTACTTTCATTTAATTACATAAACTTAAATTGTATTTCTTGTACTATTTCTATAAATAATAAATAAATAAATCATTTATTGCAAATCAAGCACATAAATAATAGGTAAGTATACCAATCAAAATTACAGAAGTTGTAAGGCTTGGGTTCATAAGGATGTTGGTCTACGGTACATACACTAAGTCGAGACTTTTGTTGTAGATACCGTTTTCCTTCCATGGAAACTTACATAATTCATTTTCATAATTCTTAACCTATGATATTCATCTAATTCGTTTTACATAACTTTTCAATTTAAAAAAAAGCATGCATTAATATTGATACAACTATAATGCACTTGAACACCATAATTAAATGACTATTTAAACTTACCCATCAGGCTTGGGTTCTCCGTTCAGAGCGAGCTGGGTTCTGTAACGAGGGTACAGTGGGTCGGCCTCGTCTATCTCCACCCGGAATGTACCATCCAGCAGCGCTGACAGCCGAAGCGCATAGTGCCACTGGGAATGCAGAAAGACAAGGTAAGGTTAAGGTAACAACTGATAGAAAGAAAAGGAAGGACATGCACATGATGTGCCGACCCCGCTTAACTTGAAATGAATAACATCATCATCTAGAAGTCCACTGCTGAACTAAGTTTCCATGAAGAAATTAGACTTGCAGAAGCTCAAAAGTGACTAGACCAAATTTTTTATTATACTTCTTTGTTACTGGGAGTGGTATAGGAAAAACACAAAGGAACAGTCAAACAATGTAAAATGGTAATTTTTTCTGGGAATGCCACTTCAGATAAGAAATACAATATTAGGTGGTATCAAGAATATTAATATTATTAGAAGTATTTATCTGGGGCCAGGTTTGGATTTTTCTATAATTATGTACATTGAGATTGGACAATTATCCCACCCAGCTTGTCCAATGCGGGTTGGTGGGTGGTTTTGCCAGAGCCTCGTTTGTTGTTTCCCTGTGCACCACGGGCAGGTGAGGTTGGCTTGGGTTCAGAAAGATGATGGTTGGAACCCCACACTCAAATATGTAGTACATATATGTATATAGGTTCCCTTAAAATCTTTACTTAGCTTGAGGCTATATGATGGTCTACCATAATAATGAATTATTCTCTGTAAGTGAACTGATGTTAGGCATAGTACCACATGCATAACTAGCTTTGGCCTGAAGCTTTTTTTGCATAGTACAAGGTTAAAAATCCTATATATATTTAGTTAGTTATTCCAGGTCTAGAGCTACACATGTGCATAACTTCAGCTCAATCTGTTAAGTAGTTTGCTGTGAAGGAGGGACAAACATTTTACAACCTTTTTCTATATAGGGTGTGGTAAAACACCCTATATAGAATCCTCATTCAAGGCAGCCACCTTTTCTTTTGTAGTTGGAAGGTTTTTATTCTTAGAAAACTATAGGTTTATTTTAAAGAAAAAAACAATTGCATTTACAGAATTTTGAAAAACTGAACAGTTAGCCCAGAAAACAACATTCATCAAACAAAGTTGGTCTCAATCAACTCCATTTCCCAACAGGAATATTTTCCCTAAAGTAAATTACCAAGTCAAATCGTGAGATATCACAAAAAATTAAAAACATGTTTTTTATACATCTATGAAACATCATTCGCCACAACATTGAGTTTATGTATGCAGTCTTTAGAGAGATTTAATAACTTAGACTTGGTTATACAGAACTGAAGTTGGAGTGAATCCAGACTTAATGAGTGTCCCTAGAAGGCACGTAGATAGCAGAAGGTCAGAATAGAATATGTAAGGTTGATATCCTTTGTTTATTAGTTCAAGGTTGTATGATACCATGAAATCACAGAAAATAGCATCCACATTTTCTCGCAAATAGGCTAAAGACTAATTTCTATGTATAATAAACTGATTATGAATAAATGCATAATGATTACAGACTTATGAAAATCAGAAATACCTTGGCTGACGCCCAAATGTAAAAAAAATTACACCTTTTCTAACAGGTGGATAATTTGCTATAAAAACTTACCAAGACTGTTTTCTTCTCTGTTGCAGTGTCGATCGTGACCACTTCAGCAGACAAAACATTGCCGTGGACAATAACAGAGTCTAAATTCAACGAGTACTGAGATTTCTCGGGCTTCATTCCGCGAAGTCTTTTGCAAAAGCCCGACTGATCACAGCTCTTGAAGTTATTTCTATCCACTCCGTAACATAGCGATATAGCTAGCGCGCCGACCAGAAGAAGGCCTAAGGTCTTCATACTAGAAAAATAAGAGAATTTATAACAAAGACCGGTCGGGCAGAACAGTCGACCGAATATGAACACGATACCACTCAAATTACCTGGCCGTTTTCCGAGATGAGAGCTGAAAACCTAATTAAACCTGGGTTTATCACTACAAATTAGCTCATAGCAACTAATAGCATGCGATGCGAGAAAATCGAATGCCGAAAACACGCGAAATAAAATAAAATGCACGCGCACGACGTGGAGAATTTGTGTTCGACAAAATTTTGGGTTGCCAGATTTCCCAACGATAATTTATTCATAAATATAATAAACAACCTGGTGCTTATGTTGGTTCGTTATCATGTCATAAATGTTATGACATAAATTATCTCTTTCAAGTTACCTTAGTATTCTTTGTAACTTTATGTATTCATGCACTAACAAAATTATTTGCTTAGAAAAATTTGTAAAGACAGTGGATAAATTGAATAATGTAAAATTTATGATTTCATTTTCGCAGTAGGTATATCTGTAGAAAATACTCCAAACTGTGCTATCTGGATGAATGGTTCATTTTAAATCCATTTAAATAAATAATGTGGTATGGGCAAAGTAGTGAGCTGATGCTAGTGACAATGCAGACATAAGACTTGTTTATTTGTTACTGGCAACATACACCTAAGTTTTGTCATTCGAATTGAAGAATCAAACTGTCAATGTCAATGTCAGACAATCAAAATAATGGCACCGGCATTTAGCGCAATTTTTCGCAAAATCCTTCCGAATTCTACAAGGAAAACACAAACTCGATTTTTAACAGTTGCCGAGATGACTTCGCAAGAAAAATGGAAAAACGAGAAGGCCAAAATACTTTCAATGCCGTTAGAAGAGAAGAGAAAACTGTACAAGTCGCCGGACTACGTTATTTTGGACAAAGTTCATCCATGGTCCAAATACGTGGTAATAAACAAAGGTATTGAGGCTAAAAAACATACTCAAGACGATCTAACAGAGTTCTTGAAAATGAAAAAAGACCATACGAAAGATAAGGAACTTACTGACAAGATTTCCATATTCAAAGGCGACATTACCCAGTTGGAGGTGAGACCATAAATACAGTGTTAAAAAAAATCTAAACTCTTTGGGTGAGACACGCTTAACACGTTGACTGCTAGCCTAAGTGCTTGTGGGGCTGAACATGGAGGATTGTTATTCAGTACTCAAAGCGTTAACTTAATGTATATTGAAAACGCACTTGGTCTAGCCGGGCTGCTGCTACTCCTCAACGTCATGTCCGAGGCCAGCAGTCAACGTGTTAAACCATAATCCAGCATCGGCATCATTAGCACGCATGGTACCTGGATGAAGTCGCTTAAATGTTATACCTGGTAGAGAACTACATAATGTGCAAAATTTAAGGGGTTGGGTTTAGAATATCCTTACACGAGTCTGAGGATTCTGATAATCGGCGCGAGGCTTTGCGCACCATAGGTTAATGTAGGAAGTGAGGGGTTATGTGAGTTCACCTGAAGCAAATTTCGAAAATAGAATAAATTACCTACATAATATTATGAGGTAGAGTCTGTTTCAGGAAAGAAGTCCCAAAGCAATTAGCTCAACTAAAGCCAAATCTTCTAGTATATGTTAAAACAACAAATATTTATCAAGAAATTCTAGTTAAAACAAGTTATTTGCATCATATTTTAGTTGGAGATGTGATGATTTTGCTTTTCTACTGATTTTATTTTCATTCCATTTTAATTTTCACACATCTAGGTTATCACTATCTAGGTATACAGGGTGTAATAGAATCGAGGGGACAATATTTTTAGTTAGATTAGGTATCCATAGCAGTTTTGCAACACATCATGTTTGCAGTAGTTGATTTTAATTTTTGGTCAAATTATCAAACAGCATGCCCCCACCATCTAGGACTCCCTCCCTCTGCCCTGCTCTACCGGAAGCATCACAGCTATACAGAGTGGTCTTCTCACAATCTGTCACTATTAACCTTCTAAGATCTCACTGTACTTATAAAAACCTGTTCAATCAGTTCCAGAGGCTTCATTTAGTAACTCTTTGCTATTGTTGCACAACAAAATGGTCAACACCGGACAAATTTTGACAAGCAGCTGCCAAAATCCAAGAACGTCAATTGACCAATTTGTAAAAACAGGACCAGTGCTAGGATGACGACTGAAAAATTCTCATTAGTCCATTTACAGTATCAACAAATATTCGACACGTATTTTTTCTTTTGTAAATTAAACAGAAAATTACAAAGTTATAGTGCGTTGAAGTTCCGCGTGACGTCACGGTATAGTAAATTTTTTACCTAGCCGTGACGTCGCGAGCCCCCCCCCACTCCCGAACTTTGACGCTCTTTGATGATCTCCGTCAATTTTTATTTATTTAATTAATAAAAAATATACATGTCCAATATTTTTGTCGATCTATCTGACGGACTAATTAGAATTATTATTCTTTTACCCTGTCGTCATCCCTCATTCCACGGGCCTGAACAAGAGAGGTTGAGTTTGTTCAGTTCATTTCTTACTCTCTCTGTGCGGTTCCTCAGGTCAGAGGGTCGTGAGTGACCTCTACATGATCTTTTCTTATATGGTCTTTTTTTTTCATTTACCACGATCTTCGATGGCATGGTGTAATTGGGTAAAAAGAGTATTGATTTGGTCAGTCAAGCGGATGGGACTAAGTCCTCGCGGTCCTTGGCGTTCAATTTTTCCGTGAGCAAGAGTCTTTCCAGACTCTCAGCGTTGCGCCTTACTTATATCTGAAATATTTTAGAGTGCGATTGATTCATGTGTTTTATTACTAATTTTTCATAAAATAATATTATGATGGGTGTTCGGAGGTTATAACATTAGGTTGTTATAAAGCTGCTATTTCTATGATCATCTCTTGGCCACCACTCGGTCAGCGCCTTTGTCCACCTGTCGCCACTATGTCTGATGTGGGTGGCACCTGTATCAGACTAGCACAGGATCAAAGGATGGCTTATGGCCCAGGAGTAGGCGTAAAATGCCTGAAATTATGTTATTTCTCTCCATTTTTTGGGAACTTTTGTCGAATTAATGAAGATTATAAAAGCTGCTATTTTTCGTTTTCCAGATAGATGCTATTGTGAATGCAGCTAACTCCCAGCTGAGGGCAGGAGGCGGTGTGGATGGTGCAATCCATCGGGCAGCTGGACCTCTGCTTCAGGTACTTTACGTTGTTCAGGTCTATTGTTGATGACCGTGATGGTTGGTGAAGGGTATACAGATGGGGCAAAATTTTACCTCATTGAGGGCAGCTAGTAGCTTCAGCTCACGCCTTCCGGCCAGGTGGGGTGACGATCTACGAAAAGCTGCTGGTAGAAGCTGGATGCGTCTAGCTCAGGACAGGGTGCAATGGTGCTCATTAGGGGAGGCCTATGTCCAGCAGTGGACGGCTATAGGCTGATGATGATGATGATGATGAGGGCAGCTACCTTTTCTTTTGTAGCCAAGAGGTTTTGTTCCCAGGAAAATATAGTATTATTTTATTATTTATTATTGGATTTTTGAAAAAATGTACAGTCAGCCTAGAAAATTACATTAGTAAAAAAAAACAAGTTGGTCTCAATCGCCACTATTTCCCAACAGGAACACTTTCCCAAAGTAACTTACCAAATCATATCGCGTAATTTCGCGAAATTAAAAAAAAAAAATCCCCCAACCTTTAAATGAAGGAGCTGTAGATCACGATAGTGCATGGTTTGCACAACTCTCCCACAAGCGCGAACTGCGTCACAGACGCGCTGCTCTTCCAACCTCACCAAGAGCACATGACTGATGACAGTGACGTATGTGCTGTCGCTCCCGTATCGGCCTTATAAGTCACATTCGTATGTGCTGAGCCTTGTAGAACGTTGCTTAAATCATCTTTTGTAGATGTTAAAGGCCTATGATGATGAGGGTTGTTGGAGGGTTCATACCTAGTCTTACCTCTAGATTTGTCCATGTGCCATACATGGGTCTGGTTCCATAGAGTCTGGACAACTTATTTCAGCAGAATTCAGAAATTCTATTATGATGTAATGACCTCCCGCAAAGAGAATACTAACTGCAAGTTTCCACAAATAGATTTTCATTTTGTCCACATTTCTGAGCAATGCTGAGATAAGCTGGCCAGACTACACATTCTATACCTACCAAAAAAAAACTGCCATTTATTTTAACTTGTCTGAGTCTAGGAGTTAATATATTTTCTCATATTTATCAATAACCTTATTATATTCAAAGAATAAATAATGTCAGCCAGTTTTTATTTGTAACGTCGTTACTTTCTTATAAAATAGTGTAGTTTTGTTTTATTTTTCTTATTTGATTTCAGGAAGAAAATAATACTTTAGGAGGATGTCCAACTGGCGAGGCCAAGATTACTGGAGGTTATAATCTACCTGCTAATTGTAAGTTATTCCAAACAAATGGTATGCTATTAAAGTCCACTTCACGGACTGCCCCTATTAAGAGTCGCAATACCGGTACTATTTTTCAATATGGGTATTGAAGCCACTGAAAACCAGCGCTGAGGTTTCTACCATGCGCTGTCAACCTTTTTAACCGATTTCAAAAAAGGAGCAGGTTCTCATTCTCAATTGGCTGTAGGTTTTTTCTTATTAAATTTAAAAACTGGCCTTTGTTTATTTTTGTCCATATGATTTGTGACTCATAAATGTTTCTTTATCTTTGTCTCTTTTCTCAAAATTTTTAAGTTTAGAGAAAACTGGGATACCTGAATTTTCGGATATTTACGTAAAATTAGGTGTGTATCACACATCATTCAGAGCTCGTATTATGGGAACGACATGATTAATAGTAGTTTTATAACTACTTTTTTTGGAAGTGTCATAGAAAAATATTTGCAAATTATACAAACTTTTGCCTTCCAATTAAAAGGCATTTTTAAGTTACAACGATTTTTAAAATACATTTTGTTATTCGACTTTTGTCACTGACTGTACATCAAAGAAAATTCACATTATAAAATTATGATGCTATATAATAAAAGATACCTACTGAGGTCGTAAGTAGAGAATGATAATACGTTTTATTTATAATTGCTTATCTCTTTCTAAAGTATCTGCTGGGTTTTTCTACAACAATAACCCATCCATACCTACTTATAGGATATCAACAAGTGTTTTACCTCTTACAAGATACTTTAATAATTATGATAATGAAGACAAAATATTTAAAAAAATCGATGTCGAATTCTGATAGATATAGAGATATAAAGTCTGACCACCACGTGGGGGAGCATCCTCGTAATCTCTTGCCCTTAATCTTCCCTTGCACTATCTGACGTTCGATTGAGTCTTCTTTGCGGGTTACATGTCCAAAGAACTTACATTATTCATTCTTGAACGCATATGACTTATGACTATATTTCTTACAAGGGCTTAGGTACTTAGGTACTCCCTACTACCTTCGTAACTTCGGAACCCAAGCCAACCAAACTGCCCGTGGTGCATCCTGCTCACTAACAAATGGGCCTCTGGCGGCGGCTGATTGCGGCATAGCGGAGCCTACATCGGCACAGCTACATCCTCCCTGCCAACGGGCAAAACTGCCCAGCGTGGGGAATATGGGCATATCATCCTTCTTATTAAGGGAGGCCTATATCCAGCAGTGTACTTATATGATGTAGACCGGCGTAGTTTCGTGACGATGTATAATCTAGAAGCAACGGCCTAAGTTTTTTTGTCTATTCCAGATGTTATCCACACAGTGGGACCGCAAGATGGATCGCCGAAAAAACTGCAATCCTGTTACGAAAAGTGCTTTGCGATACTAAAACAAAACCGCCTCAAATCTATTGCATTCCCATGCATTTCCACAGGGATCTACGGTTTCCCTAACCGTTTGGCGGCTCATATCGCTCTGAGAACTGCTAGAAAATTCTTGGAAGAGAATGAGGAAGTTAATAGGGTCATTTTCTGTACATTTTTGCCGATCGATGTGGATATATATGAGACGCTGATGCAGATGTACTTTCCTGTCCATGATTGGAACTACAATGATGGTGCTTCAGTGTCGGAATAGATTGATGTGGTTGGAAGATTACTAATTGTGTATGATAAAATATTACAAGTCTGGTTTGCCTGTTTTTTTGTATCTAGGATGGTTTACTATTGTTGTGTTCAGTTGTTTGTAACGAAATAATAAAATATTTTTTTTATATAACAAGTGATTACCTACCTACCATAACTAAGATACACTTAAAACCTCAGTAGTAAAATTAAAATACGTAGGTACAAGAGTACCTACGTATTTTATCGTTGTATCGAGGACGTTAACTATGGGACACAGGGCTAGCTTAAGCCAATCTAGCACAAACTATAAAAAACGAAGGACCATCAATACAATACTTCTGACGACGACATAAATAAATACCAAATGAGCTAAAGGTTATCGCCATTACTTCCTTTATGGTTTATCTATTACAGTTGCGTGTTGACTCCAGGGTAGAGGGAATTTTCGAGGCCCTAAAACTAAGAAGAAGACCTTACTGTGCTTTGATTGACGGTTTCTCTGTCAATGTCAAAAAGACATTGACAGTTCTGTTTGAACTATTCAGCTTTAATTTTCGTCTGCAATTAGGGTTGTGCTTTTTTTAAGCTCGATTCGATTTTGCGGATACAATATATTATTTCGATTTTATGGAGATATGTATGCATCGTAACGCTCGATACGGTATATGGGTAGGTTCGCATGTATTTGATCGATCCAAACAATAGCATGAAAATAAAACTTTATTGAACTTTGGATCTGATCTGAAAATCGATGGGCTCGTAACGTATGCTCGGTTGGATCGCGACGGGGCGCATTTGTAATCGCAATAATAATTCACATAGCAAAATATGCATACATTTTGGCATATTCCAGATCTAACTACTGCTTTTAACACCAAATAACTCTAAATTCAGTACAAACCAAACTAAATCAACAAGATACACCCTCGGATCGGATCGATCCATCCTAGTAGTTTGTTTTGTGGGATTCATCAATCCGAAAATCGATGGGATTATATGCTCGCTCGCATCGCACCGGGGCGCATCCCTATTATTCGAAATCGCATCATTTCGCTCCGCATCGCAAAAGTTGCGAAGATTTCGTAAATTTTCAGCTGTTAACAACAAATAAATCTAAATCCAGTACAATCCAAACAAAATAATACAAGAAACACCATCCATGGGCCATAAACTGCACACCACAAAAGTTTTACACCGTTCTCTCTCACGAAAGTAGGTCAAACAGTAATGTTTTTTTACAATGTCTGATATTGCTGAAAGCGAAGATCTCGAAAATGTCCCCCTTGTACGTATGCAAGATGTTCAGCCTTCAAGAGAACATTCCTACCACGCCTACAGAAGGGACAGCGAGGAATCGGTGGAGGAAGTACTTGGGTCTTGTGTGATTGAAGATATAGTGTACGATACAGAGTACATGGTAAATAATAACGATGACTCCAATATTGGGAGTATGGTCTCCGTCAAGTCGGAGGAAGTGGCGGAAGACGATGAGGCGGAGATGATTGTGCCTGAAATTAGGGATGGTGTACCTGCAGTAAGTACCTTCTTTGTACATCGGTCAAGGTTTCCTTGTCCTTCCTCAGATATCGTTAGAGGACTAGATGTATAAGAGAAGAGCTGATACCAGCTTTTAAAATTAAACTCCTGGATGTTGGCTTGTCCCAGGGCATATCTCGAAAAAGACCTCTGCTGCTGATATTTTGTTCTACAAGTTGTCATCCAGGGCGATTGATGTTCAGAATATTTAAGTAGAGATCCCTATGGGACTGACATAGTTACACTGTGACTCAAAGTCACCAAATAAAATATAAAAAAAAGAAGAGATTGTAAGGCAATCCTCCTGGCCTACTTCTAATTCTAATTTGTGGTGGAGGGAGAAAGTTCTGCACTGACATTCTGAATTGGTTGGGGTGTATTGTGCATTGCCCCCTTAGTAACCCAACGCCAGCCGAAGGACTCTTAAGTTGATGGCAACATTGCTCTAGTTTCCGTTGCAGCCTGTGTCTATGAGTTTTGATCAAACAGCTGCTCGCCTACTTTAGAGTAGAGTAGAGAGGCCACTATCACCACAAAACACAGTACCTATAAGAAAAGCAAACTTCTTAAAAGTAACTTCACTGCTTTATTCAATGGCTTCTCATACAGTTTTCCACAAATTCCCCAATATTACATATAATTGTCATACTAATACGAGGCAACGTTGTATGGTTTATAAATGCTTTGGCTACAGCGACTTGTTATCTAAACTGCATAACTCTGTCCTCAATAAATTACTAAGTGAGGCAAGGGCCCCCTTGTTCTGCCAGCTGATGCATTCTACTATGGATCATTTGGAATACTTCAGTACTCTACTGATCAAGCCATAGGAGATTTCCATTTTAACCAGGTTATAATTATTATGAACAAACTCAAAATTTTGCCATGCTCAATAATTTATACCGATTTCATTATTCTGACTTAAAATGCAAATAAAGTGGTTCATGATAATTATGATCCGAACTGCATTTTTTACCAAATTTGAGAAAGTGAAGTAATTACTGCACGATTAAATTATATGTTACTGTCTATATTTTCAGGAAGTAAAATATGAGCAAAGGTTACCAGAATCCAGCTGGCCGACCCTAGAGATACTCCCCGGGGGAGTGATACAAAAGCCAGACAAAACAAACACAGGGGAGTGTACGTACGATGATGATCTCAACGAGGAGGGAGAGATGATCTATGCCTGCGCCAAATGCCCGCAGAGCTTTAAGTTCCTATACTGTCTGGTCAAGCATGTTAAGTGGCATGAGGACGAGGCAAAGAAGCTTAAGAAAGATGATATTGTTAATAGTAAGTGTATTGTACCAACTCAAGACTATTAATTTAATTTACGGAACATTTCGACACTGTGTGATTTAGACATATCAGCAAAAGATTCTTGTCTATCTACACTTCTACACTAATATTATAAAGAGGAAAGATTTTATTGTTTGTTTGCATTGAATAGGCTCCGAAACTACTGGACCCATTAAAAAATTATTTCACCGTTGGGTAGCTACACAAATGTCATTTATAACGCTCGATAAAGTAAGCTTGTCATTCAAATGTAAATAAAAAGAGTTGACATGAAATTTTAACGCTAGTTTTCTTCTTCTTTGTGTCGTATTAAAACAACAATATCTTACGTGTACTTTGTTAAGGAACATAGCTTATAGGTATTATCTAGTCACAGATTAACAATACTATGTAAAGAATACATAAAATTTTCATTCATCGTTTTTGGTATTACGGAACACAACCAAATTCATATCATGTTTTGAACGGCCAATATTGCTGTCGCGCAAGCACGGCTAAATCATTTATCAGCTAAACAGAGATAGCGATATTCGGAGTGATTTTTGCACACACACACCAGCCTATATCAGTCCACTGCTGGACATAGGCCTCCCCTAATAAAGGGGGATATGCCCGTAATCCCCACGCTGGGCATGCGGGTTGGGGATCGCAGGGCACAGCTTCTCGCACCACCGACGCTGCTGCCGTCAGTGGCCAGGGGATTTAGCTGTGCCGATGTATGCTGTGCTATGCCGCAATCAGCCGGCCGCCAGAGCCTCGTTCATTGTTTAGCAGGGTGCACCACGTGCAGGTGAGGTTGGCTTGGGTTCCGAAGATAAGGGTTAGAACCCCGTACACCACGTGATTTTTGCACGCGCCTCGAATTGAAGTTGCGAGCGAGTGTCATCGGATTATTAAGTATATTTTGTTTTTCCAGGGCCGGCATGCATATCTAAAACGGAATGCAAACATACAAAGCGGACACTCAAACGGAACATGATGCTCTCTATCGCGTCTAACAAGAAGAAGCTGTGTACAAAGAAAATTAAATCATAGTACATAAGAATGAGATACTATAATATAATGGCAACAGTGGCTACCATAAAGCAAGTTCAAACGGTTCCATTTGAGTTGATCAACTGCTACCAAACTGTAGGAAGTCTGTGATGAATGCAAAGGGCTTTGGAGATCTTTGGGGGAGATCCATTGGGTCCTTACATATGAAATTGGGGTTTTGTATGGAGAATTTCCAGAAAATTGATTTCTCAATACACGCATTTCTGTTTTTTTTTCTGAAACTACAAATCCTATTACCCTACAGTGTTGTGTGTATAATTGGACAACATTGTGAAAAGCATGCGTAGCCTTATTTAAAAAAGAAAACGACACACATAGCAAATTCAACTAATTGCATTGAAAGCAACAACACGGGATGAACTTCCCCAAAAATTTTATTTATTACATTTTCAATCTTTGCAATAATTGTTAAGAATTCATTATTTATATGACTGTTGAATTTTAAAAAAGTTTTCAAAACACCAATTTCATATGTAAGGACCCAATATATTCAGCCGTGGACTACAGGTTCTAGATATATCTTTTGTTCCATTTCAAATCCGCGATCAGTTGGTGGACTATAAGCAGATGAGTGGTATGGCGTTTGATCTAGACTCATCAGTCCTTTCTCCTACCTTTGGCAGCTGGTTATCCAGGACATGTGTTCTATTTAACCGCTTTGTGTTGTTCGGATTTTCCACCAACTATCTTGCTAGCGGGTTACCGACGCCGCAACTTATTCGGGCAGGGTATGTAACACTCAAATTCCCGTGCTTTTTCTTTATTGTCCAATTAATAACAACGGTAGGTTGTGGCATTCTACCAAAAGTGTATAACTGTCAAAAATGGTTATGTATGGGCAGATCAGCCCATGTGCGAGTCTAGAGTTAAGAATGATTTTTTAGAAGCTTCACAGCTTATTGTTGTATTTTGTGTAAATAAGAACCTATATTGTGGGGAGTTTTAAAGTACAGTGTGTTTGTGTGTGTGTGGTACAAGTGGTTTGGTGAAAAATTCCGGTCGTTAAGTTAAGTATAGCAAATGCGGGCACTGACTTGTAGATATACAGGGTGGAAACTTGCGATAAGGCAATAAGGCTCGGACTAAATCATCCGGAATACGGAATGACGTAAAAAAATTCAAATTCAGTATAGAAACACAAAATGAATAATCAAATCATATTGGTGACAATGACAACTACCGAGTGGGTCTGACGACAGCAAGTTCGCTGACAGCGAGCACTCCGTAAATTATTTTGCCAACGTAAAGTATATTTGTAGAGCAATTCTTAAAGTAAGAAGACGAACTTGATCCCGATACTACGTGAGCAGAAGTTAGGACCTAATTAAAAGTTGCTTTGAATTTTTTTATCCGTCATTCATTTTGATGCTTGGGAGTGCGATTGTAAGGGCAGCTTCTAGAATCATTACATACTATCCTTTTGAAGTTTGCTTCTGCATTAGCGTAACGCTATACGAATATTAGTGAATAGCAAATTATTTTTCCAATAAGGCAACTTGTATCAATCATGCCGATATTTGATATGAAGTAGCGTACCTTTTAGGTGTAGGCACCATTAAACTTTTTTTTGTGACACACCAATTTTCTACCCTATATGTATAAGTTATGGCCTACATATAGAGAGGAGATCCCGACTATTGTGAAAGTTGTGAATTCAAATCCGAAGCGCACAATTATTTCTATAGATCGTTTTCGATCCAAATTTTCCAAAAATATAAACTGGAAACATTTTAACATTCGAAAAGTGCGAGATTTTTCACCAAACTGATTTTGTGATTGTTTTATTAGATATTGTGTAAATTAAACAATATTAGTTTTGTTATTATTTTATTAATTTTAATCTTATTATCATCAATAATTTATATGATGTTATTTAACTTAATTTAGAATGGATTATTGGAGTAAATATTTTTAAAACGTTTAAAAAACAAATTGTGTACAAAAACAATTAATTAAAATCAATAAAAAGTCTATTGACAGTTTAAGACTTCAACACTTTGAGTGGACGTATTTACGGGTTGTATGCGTCCGCAGTTACTGTTCTCTAAATAAATATATACTAAATTATTTAGAAAATTTATTTCATTGTAGAATTATTGATGGAAATAACTTATTATAGTTTATTATTGTACCAAATATTGAAAAAAGTCGTTCGCAATCATATTTGGTGGTCGGTTCGCCTAGCTTTTTGATTGCAAAACCTGCTTCAATAACTTTAAAATTTAACTATAGTTTGCATTGGTTTCTTATACAAGGTGAATTGATTTTGGTTTAATTCCCCGACAAGGTTTAAATCTATTTCAGTTTAACAACATTTGTTTAAAGGCCTATTAGAGCACGCGGTATTCAGTCTGTCTTAGTAAGACTGTCTTACACTTAGCGTGGTGTAATAAGAATAAGCCACTAAGTCGGTCTTAGGCTTGACTAATTAGTTAGTAAGACAGTCTTACCACGGACTGGTCCGTGGTCTTACTAAGACAGACTGAATACCGCGTGGTCTAATAAGCCTTTGTCTTTTCGTATTTTTCAGTTTTTCTATTGGGTAGGGACACACTGTATAGCGAAGGTTACTTGAACCATTCTAGTTGAACGAGTCAGCTATTCTGTTTACAGTTAGTCCCAACCGAGCTATTTACATACCTATTCTATTCTACATAATACCTATAGGTGATATAGTGTTATACTAAACTAAAAGAACGTAACAAATTAGGACCAAATCAGGCCGCATTTAGTAACTCAGTTGCCCACTGAAACGATAAGCACCGGTCCTGTTTATACAAACTTTGACAGTTAGTTAATTGACTTTCTTTGAATTTCGACAGATGAAATTTCTTTGCAAATAAAGGTCCAGTGGCGACCATTTCGGTGTGCAACTGTGTTAGTAAATGAGACCTCAGATCAGAATGCTGGCCTGCATTGTACCTTCTGCCGTAAAGATTCACTATTTTGAAAATTAGGCCGAAACACGAAGAACCGACGACCGAGGTAAATGAGAGTTCTTGAGTGGAAGTGGTGGCTCGGCTAACGTAGTCTTAGATGTAGGATGCCCTTCGGCCAGGTGGAGTGAAGGTCTGCGAAAGGCTGATGGTAGAAGCTGGATGCGTTGAGATGAAGACAGGGCGCAATGGCGCTCATTAGGACAGGCCTATGTCCAGCAGTGGACTGCCATAGGCTGATGATGATGATACACCACTTTGTGTTAAGAAAATGGGTTATACGGCTCTTATATATTTACTTTATTTGGGCCATTGTTGATAGTCAATTAGAGAAACTATGTTTGTTGTACTTTAAAAGCGTTTATTGATTTTTAAAACAATAAAATATTACTTTACTACACTAACAGTTCTTTTAATTACGAAAAAATGCATTTCCTTTCTGTTATGTTAGGTTTTACCAAAGAAGCTTATAGAGCTCTAGCCACTGGAGGTTGTGGCTTTAATAAAATGTTATGTCATGTAATCGACCTATGTCATTCCATAATTAAATAATAGAAATAGAATTTCTATAAAAACATAAGTTTTCGTAACGCTACAATAATAATACAGTACAGTACAATACAATTACTGAAATACATAGGTAGATTTCTAATCTTGTCTTGGCTATTTTTACACAAATTCTCTTAAAAATCTTTTTGGGACGTTGTGCGTAGCAAAGATGAACGTAGAGGAGATACTGTATGTTCTATACTAATAGAATCATATCAAAAAGTATCTAAGTAAGTATGTTTTCGCGATTTCATTGGCTGATGCTGCGTTCCTCTTCGTCTTTGGTGAATACCTTAAGTAACCAAAAGCACAGTGGCTTGGTGTGAAAAACACCTTACTACAAAGTTTACGGTATCTATATTTTTGTATGGGGAATAGGCTAGACGACTGAAAAATTTTAATTAGTCCGTTATTTACATATTCAAAAAATATTAGACACGTATTTTTTGTTTTGTCAATTAAACAAAAAATAACAAAGTTATAGATCGTTAAAGTTGCGCGCGACGTCACGATATAGTACATTTTTTACCTAGGCGTGACGTCACGAGACCCCACTCCCGAACTTTCACGTTCTTTATCTCCGTCAATTTTTATTGATTCGATAAATAAAAAAATACTTGTCCATTATTTTTTGTTGATCTAACTGACGGACTAATTAGAATGATTATTTTTTGACCCAGTCGTCATGCCTATTGGAGATGTCAAGGTTTTACAAACTTCCCGCTAGGGGCGCAGCTCCATGTTCATACATTAATATAGTTAACGCAAACTTTGACGTTAGGTATTTTCCTCATCCTTAATTCCGTTCTATTTCACGTAAAGAGTCCAAAGTTGGTTAAAAGTTACATTATTCCTAGGCTTTTATATCAGTCTTTGAAGTTGCTCCAACTCTTTTCGTTTTGTTATCATTTTTTCTATCTCAATCAATTGATAACACTCTGGCGAGTTTTCCAAATACTTATTATTTGATAACTTAGCCTCCATTTTAGCTAAGCTACCTTCCAATTTCTTTATTCGCTTTTGCAATTTACTTCGTGCAGCAAGTATGGCATTTTCAACATCATCACCGAGAATCTCCAAGTTAATTTCAGTTTGACTGTCAACTGCACATGTTATGTATTTAATATCGTCCATTTCGGCTTGCACGTCGCTACATCGAACGAGATTCAGTAAAACTTGTTTATTCTCTTCTAAATCTGTTAAGAAATCATTATCCTGACTGGTAATTTTGATTTTCGGCCGTAATTTATTGGAAATGCTGTACAACCCTTTCAATTCCCTGGCTAAGTTCACGCAATTTAGTAGTTTCTCTACTTTTTTCTCGATTGTATCATTTTTCCAGGTATCGAAGTCTTTTGCTTGTGGAAAGTCGTAGAAAATATTTTCAATATCATTGTAATTATGAATTATACTTGTTTCGAATGACGGTATCTTTGGGATCACTTCTTCTGTTACATATATCATGTACGGCGAGAGGCATCGCAATGCTGTATTCAAAACTGTTGATAAAGTATGTGCGTGTGCATATCCAACTTTTTTATGATCGCTATCAAAACCTGGCTTGGTTGCCTCTACGTATACGTCACAGAACTCATTATAAATAAGTGATCTCATAGCTCTAGTAGCTAAATGAAAATCATAATTATCCATAAATTTGTTAACATTCGAAACCATATCAGCCGTTCTACTTAGAATCCATTTATCGAAGTGAGTAAGATCTTTTATTGTCACTTCTTCATCTATTTCCTTCAATTTGGAGTATGAAATTTGCATATATTTAACGCTTTGCCATATTTTGTTGCAGAATAATTTGTTAGCATGACACATAGCTACATCGAAATTAACAAAATGGGACTTTATATCTTGAGAGAGAAGGGTGAATCTCAAAGCGTCCACACCACAATCTGGGATACCATTAGTATCGTTGAAGTTTGATTTATGATACGCCAATGCTTTATCCACCTCATCCTTAGACAGAACACCAGATTTGAACATATCTTGAGTCTTATCCTTTAAACCTTGGATACTTATCCCGTTCACAACATCCAGTGGATCGATCACATTGCCTCTGCTCTTAGACATTTTCGCACCTTTATTGTCACAGATAATACCGTGTAGCAGTACATTTTCAAACGGCAATTTACCAGTCAATTCTAGCCCTAGTATAACCATTCTATGAACCCAAAATCCAAGAATATCGTGTCCAGTTGTCATAAGACTCAGTGGATAGTAGTTTTTTAAATCGCTCGTATTTACCGGCCAGCCGAATGATGCGAATGGATAAATAGCTGACGAAAACCAAGTGTCAAGCACATCTGTGTCTCTCTGCGCCACTATATCTTCGGGTAATGTTCTCAGGAACTTCGCAGCTTGGTCTTTTGCTTCTGTTTCGTCACTCGCGGCTATCCATATAAATTCCTTGCCAACGCTGCACTTGTAAGCTGGGATCTGATGTCCCCACCACAACTGTCTCGAAACACACCAATCCCTGTCATCATCTGTCCATTTCAGCCAGTTATCAACAAATTTCTCGGGCAAAATCTTTAGTTTCCCGCTCTTAACCAACTTTTCTCCCATTTCATTCAATCCTTTGCACGATAAAAACCATTGCTCCTTCGGTATGTGATCAATAACATCTCCAGAGCGACTGCATATAGGCAAAGACATCTCATGAGGGCTGATTTTCTTAAGCAGACCGATTTCATCCAATTTATTCAACAGCACTTTTCTACAATCATATCGCTTTAGGTTATTGAAGATTCCCGAGTTGAATATGAGCCCATCTTCGTTTATTATCTGTATTAGGGGTAGATTGTGTTTCCTAGCGATATCGAAGTCAGTTTTTCTGTGTCCAGGTGTGATTTTAACAGCTCCTGTACCGTAGTCCATGTCAACAAAATCGTCGAATATAATTGGTATTGGTTGATTTCTAAAGGGGTGATGTACTCGCTTTCCTAGTAGGTGTTTGTATCTGAAACGAAAAAATATTGCACTTTAAATAGCGAAATTTTCGCTACTAAAAAAATGCTGGATACATCACACAGCAAAACAATACTGGGTGTTTTCTATGTATGATATGTATGTATTTACAAAGAAAAATGCATATTTGTAATATATCAATCATGTAGTTCCCATAATACAAGCAAGTTTGGGGCTACATGATGCTGTGTGATAGTCGAGCATTATTTATTATTATTATGACACTTTATTAAACTTTAAAACTCGTTGAAAAACATTTTTTACTATAAAACTAATATTATCTACTTTATACATAAATAACATCAAAAAAATTATAGTAAAAAATGTATAAAAACGGGAGACCACCGACCGCGGGGCAAGGCTCAAACGGTCAGTGGCTAGGGCTGCAGATTATTATTATTATTATTTATTATACTAAGCAGAGGTTGACTTATGTGGACCACATAATAATAATTTATTTTTATTTTTGAAACTAGGAATAACGCATAATACAAATACAAAATCTTTTTTTTTTGTAAATGCATACACATATGTATTTAGAAAATTGCAGATCATACAAAAATTGGTCTCGTGGCGGGAATAGAACCCGCCATCTTCTGCGGCTCAGACGGGCCTTCGCCCACTGCGCCATAGACTATTCAATTCTTCTTCGTATGAGTAGTCAACTCTGATGTCGGAGTTTTTAGTCCGCCCGAAGGCATCCGACATAGCTTCATCATCATCATCATCATCACCAGCCGTTTTCGACTCGCTACTGGGTATGTGTATGATTAAGTACCCCTACCACCATCTATTAATAAACCACAGGTTTGGCTGGTAGAAAATGCTCGTAGCATTAAGCCCACCTTATTGTTACATTTACTGTGCAATAAAGTATAAATTAATAGGCTTTCTAAGATGCCTCGATTTTGTGCTAGTCTTATCCGGTGCCTACGTCGGTCTTTCTAATGTCGTCCCATCTCGCTCTATGGCTTAACGATTGACAAAGCCGGCACTAACATCGTAAAGTACGATTCACATCACACCTACCGGCGCACGTCGGAGAGCATCGAAGCGCATCTTAAAACATGCTAGAGGAAATTCTACATCCACAAAGCAGTTAAGTTCCTTATTTGTATGCAATATCTACTTACGGATCTATTAATGTCAGTGTTTGACAAAGCTCAAAGCTGCGTTAATTGAATGCAAATAAGGAACTTAACTGCTCTGTGGATGTTTCAATTTCCTTTAGCACGTTATAAAATGCGCTCCGATGCTCTCCGACGCCGGTAAGTGTGAAGCGTACATTACTTGCCTTTTTTTTACAAAAACAGTTTAGTACACTGAAACAGGTGAAGATGTGGTCTAAGATTGAGCAAGCTTGCCTAGAAGTAACTTTCACTCTGGATTTGAAGACACCAAGATTGTACTGATCCGGGAAAACGGATGCCGGAAGCCAGTTCAACTCCTTACTTCCTTGCTTTCCGAACTTCGATCAACTATACAAAGGATATCGCGCGCCGTACTATGCACTGTGAAAAAGTGGCATATATTGCTAGCTATCATAATTTGTCAAAAGCACGTCATACAAATATCACCTCTTTATTTAAGAAGATAAGACAGAAAATCTAAGTATCATCATCATCATCATCATCATCAACAACAACCTATAGCAGTCCACTGCTGGACCTAGGCCTCCTCTAATGAGCGCCATTGCGCCCTGTCCTGAGCTCGACGCATCCAGCTTCTACCAGCAGCCTTTCACAAATCGTCTCTCCACCTTGCCGGAGGGTGTCCTACACTACGTTTAAAATCTAAGTAAGCCAACTAAATGAAAACTGCTGCTCCGATGCGTTTTGGCGAAGTTTTAGACAAGCCGTTTTCGGGCGGATAGTGCAAAATCCTTTTATAGTTGATCGAAGCTTCCGAAGCACGGAAACTGAACTATTCCATAAGATCCTAGGGTTACCTTTCATCATCAGGGTGCACAGCCACAGCGGTGTCTCCCAGCATCGTCTCCGGCATAGTGGTGGAGACGACTACCTCCTCGTCGCCGTCGCATAGTTTGTACGCAAGCTCGTAGATCTGGCCGAACTTTACCGGCGCCTCGTAGCCGTGGATGGTCAGATCTGTTGGACCTAGGAACATTTTTTTGAAAAAATATTATTCTCCTATAATATAATTGATGGATTGATATTAGAAAGATCATGGGCGGCACCTGGTTCAGAATAGCGCAGGATCGAGGCAAGTGGCATAATCAAAGGAAGACTTATGACTGTCTTGTAAAAAAACCGGCCAAGTGCGAGTCGTACTCGCGCTCGAAGGGTTCCGTACCGTTGTTTTAAGTATTTGTTGTTACAGAGGAAATAGAAACACATCATCTATGAAAATTTCAACTGTCTAGCTATCACGGTTCATGAAATACAGCCTGGTGACGGACAGACAGACAGATAGACGGACAGTGGAGTCTTAATAATAGGTTCCCATTTTTATCTTTTGGGTACGGAACCCTAAAAAACATAGTTACGAAATAACATGGCAAGGTATTCGTGCTTCGGTTTGAGGTCACTAACCAGGACCAGGGGTGTTACGGATATCCGCATCCGTATCCGCAAATGCGGAATATTCGCATTATTTCAGACATCTGCATCCGCATTCGCATCCGCATCAATAAATGCGGAGTTTTGACGGATGTGGATTCATATCGGCAATAAATCACGACGTGCAAAGAAAGTACGTGAGGCCAGAGTGGCGCGTACCTCGCGCGTGTTTGCTAGTTGCTATCTTCTTTCGCTAACTGGGCAATAAGAAGGCCCATATTGGTAACCAGATCCATATTGTTTGTTTTGATACCGACGCGATTCATATTGTGAATCAATTACAGTGTTCGTTTACTGTGTTTATCCAACTTTTATTTGAAAAAGTCAATAAAATGTCGCTACCAATAATAATTTGTATCTGGACTTATTTCATATTACAAAAGTGATCCGGAAAAGTTAGAGTGTAATTTATAAAAGTTATTCGTTAGTACGTTCCACTACTACTTTTTTGGAAAACCACCTGAAATCAATGAACCCAGAAGGGTTTCTATTGTTCAAAAACGTAAACAATGAAAACAAGGTGAAGACAAAAAATAGATGATGCAGGTATGTAGGTTTTACAAACTTATCTATACTGTTTTTTCTAAAAATTTATATATTTTAATTAACAGTTTAATGTTTTTTCAATTGAAAAAAATTATAATTTAAAATAATTTAATTATCTTAAAAAAATCCTGAAATCTGCATCCGCGGATGTGAACCTGTAATAATCCGCATCCGCATCCGCGATGTCAAATCAAATGTCCGATGTCAAATTTTCGCATCCGTAACAACCCTGACCGGGACGACAAATTAGTTCTTACCTGAAATATTAACATTTTCAACTTCAATATCCGACACCGTCGACTTAAGAGCGCTACTCCAGTTAACTAAAGACTTTTTACGGTACATAAGACCTCTTTGGAACAGCGTAATGAAGGCAGTGTTGACGGCGTGCGTGTGCGCAATATCCATTGTGAAGACCTGTCGGGTCCAATCTAACGAACAACCTGGGGACAAAAACATATTTTTCACTTCTCATGCTCTGAAAGTAATTATTTGTACAGGATATAGGCTGCACAAAATCGAATTTTGTGCACAACTGCATTAATGTATAATCGCTTTGAGTGCTGAAAACACAAATGTGATTCTGCACGTCGTCCTCCTCCTCATGCATGGCGCGGAGCGTCATGTGCGAGGCCAGTAGCCAACGTGTTAACATATCTACTCATAAATGTATCTATACTATGGCAAAGAAAATGAGCCATACACCCAAACACAATAAGAAGTTCATAGATAGAATTTGTTATTTTATAATATTTACTTTAATTTGTTACTTGTGTTTTTTAAGACAACAGATATTAAAATTTAAATTCAAGTACAGTAGATTATCTAATTAATTTACTAAAATTATTATTAAATTATTTAATAATAGGCTGTATAGGTCTGCAACCCAAGCCTAATATCCATGTCTTAAGATTTAAAACAATTTCCTTCAGTATTCAAAACTGTACTAATTTTAATTAAATAAATGTTATGTTACAATACTGTTTTATTTCCTCGCAATCGAAGTGAAAAGCAGAGTTTATAACTCGTCTTCATAACCATTTTATCCTCGACATTGCTATCAGTCTCGGATAAAAATGGTTCGTTTTGTGCACCTATTGTAAAATCTATTATTAATAACCTCCACTGGATATACAACCAGAATAAGAGCGTGTTCAGATGACCCACGCGCGAACCCCTCCCCTTACCGAATGCATCGCAAGCCTGGAGCACGCCTCGCACCCGCTTGTACAAGTAGCGGCACGAAACTCTAAAGCTGACCGTTGCGCATTGCGCAGAAGTCAAAAGTAAAGTATCATAAGGGAGCTAGAGTCGAGAGAGAGCGAGAGACCCATGCGCAAACGTTTAGTTCAGCGCTAGACTTACGGGCCGCTAGCTGTACTGTACCTACTCTAGTGACTGGACTACATGAGGCGGGCGCGCCGCGCGTTGTTTGAACGCAGCGTAATGCTGAATATTATCATGTAGCCCCAAACGAAGCTTGTAACATGGGAACCACATGACAACTCCATGCAATTTACGCAGCTTTGAGGTTTGTCAAACACTGACATAAATAGAACCGTAAGTAGATATTGCATGCAAATAAGGAACTTAACTGCTTTGTGGATGTTTCAATTTACTTTAGCATGTTATAAAATGCTCTCCGACGCGCTCCGACCCGCGCCGGTAAGTGAGAATCGTACATTAGCCGGACGCTTCTCAGAAGGCCGTTTTCATCATACAAAATTTTCTAGCATCCACAACACCAACGACACAAGCCTATATCAATCAAATGCTGGACATAGACCTCCACCCCTTATAAGGGGGATATGCACATAATCCCCACGCTGGGCATGCAGGTTGGAGATTGCAGGGCACAACTTCTCGCACCGCAGACGCTGCTGCCCATCAACGGCCAGGGATTTAGCTGTGCCAGAGTCAGGCAGCGCTATGCTGCAATCCGTCGGCCTCCACATCTTCATTCCTTAGTTGCACTTCAGGTGATGGTACATGGCTGTGTGATAGTGTCCGGCATTATTTATTTATTTTATATCTAGTGTGTACGGACAAGGCCTGGTGACTTTCATGGTATGTGTCCGGATAGGTACCTACCTAATGTTCGGAGTTGCTGGCAGATTGTATCTCCATTCTTTTCTTTCCATTTCCAGACTTCTTCTATGAATTTATCTCTTCCTATTTCATGGCGGGTTACATTCAACTTGCTCTTCAGATGTTTCTCCACTACACTCTAGAAAATTAACAATGATATAACCCAAAAATTTAAAACCAGGGCGGGAATTGAATCTTCGAATGGAATTTTTAAGAAATTCTTGTGATAACCTTTCTTAAAAATTATTTGTATTAATTTGGCAGAATTTGTGCGATTTTAGTGTAAATCAATAGGTACATTGAGAGGTTGACGGCCTCTGTGGCGCAGTGGGCGAAAGTCCGCCTGAGACGCAGAAGGTTGCGGGTTCGATTCCCGCTGCGGGACAAATGTTTGCATGTTCTGTAGATATTTGTCTCGAGTCTGGGTGTTTTCTATGTATGATATGTATGTATTTAAAAAAAAAATTATATGTGTAGTATATCCATCATGTGGTTCCCATAATACAAGTTCTGCTTAGTTTGGGGCTACATGATGCTGTGTGATTACGTCCCACATTTTTTATTTTTTTATTTTACATTCCATAAAAGTAGATTAAAACTTGAGATTTTGAAAACTGCTATGACTTTTTTAAGTTTGGAAAGTGTGGAAAGCGGGCACAGAGGCACCCTGCAGTGTGATAAGACTGATAAGACAGGCTCATAAGATAAGATAAGATGACTTTTTTAATGCTTGAGATTTTTAAGATTCAGAAGCAGGCCTTGCACATGACGCTCCGCACCATGTCCAAGGCCCGCGGCCGACATGCTACTGAATAATGTAATAATAACGCTGAAAGGGGATAATAACGCTAAATCTTTGGAACCCAAGACAACCTCACCTGCATGTGGTGCCCCTGCTGAACAACAAACGGGGCTCTGACGGCAGCTGATTGCGGTATAGCACAGCCTACTTGCGCCGAAAGCGCTATAAGGATGATCACCAACCTCCAGTAATGAAGTGGTACTAAAAAATAAATTATTTTGGATGTAGCAAACTGTCAACCTGTGTAGCAATCCCAGCGTGATCTGTTCCCGGTAGCCAGAGGACATGGTGCCCCATGGATCTCTTTCTGCGCAGGATCACATCTTGCACTGTACATGTTAATGCATGCCCTGAAATAAATTTCATTATATTACAGAATATGTAGGCGTACAAGGTGAATTGGAATTTGTATCTTAACCCAGAAGGGGTTGATTTGGACAACAGTTGTCCAAAGTTGTCAGTTAAAAATAAGTTACTTCTAAGTTAATATTAACACACAAATATCTATAAAAAAGTAAAAATAAATGCAATAAAGGCTCTAAAATAAGTTGCTTTTATCTCAAGACACAAACTATTTAAGTGTATTCCAAAGTAATTCAATTCAATTCAATTCATTTATTAATTCAGACAATTTATAAGTCCATATTCTTGTTAGTAAGTACCGTTAAAATAAAATAATAATGACTTTGTTATAAAAAAACTTACAACTAAATACATCGGTGATAGGTAGGTAGGCACCCCCCCAGGTAGGTAGGTAATCCCCTTATAAGAAGAATATCCCATAGTCACCACCCACGCTACGCATAGTGAGATAACAGGGCCCCACCAACGCAGCTTTCCATCGGAGGTCAGGAATTAAACTATGCCAGTGTCAGGCTGTGCTATCCACTGTTATAGCCCCAGTCTGTCTTACTGACTGACTAGTCAAGCTTGCTATTTACTAAGACTGACTTAGTGGCTTACTCTTATTATACCTAAGATCTAAATGAACCACATGAAACAATAAAGAATCATCATCATCATCAGCCTATAGCAGTCCACTGCTGGACATAGGCCTCCCCTAATGAGCGCCATTGCGCCCTGTCCTGAGCTCGACGCATCCAGCTTCTACCAGCAGCCTTTCGCAGATCGTCAACCCACCTGGCCGGAGGGCGTCCTACACTAAATTTGCCGAATAAAGAATATGGTTATGATAAGTCTTACTAAGACAGACTAAATACTGCGTGGTATAATAGGTCTATTAGCAGGGTGCACCACGGACAGGTAACGTAGGCTTGGATTCAGAATATGAAGGTTGGAACCCCTTGACCGCTCTTAAAACTAACCTAAATGTAGCTTCCCGGTAACATTTGGTGGAGGCAGCACCATACTAAATACGGGCTTCTCAGCTATATCTTCGGGTCTAAATCTGCCTTCGCTTTCCCATTTCTCGTATTTATTCTTTTCTACCACTTCAGGCTTGTACGCTGGCGAAGGCAGATCGTCTTTCAAAATAATGCGTGTTGTGCTTGAAATTAATCTTCTGTGCACATGTAAGTGCAAAGCCAAGTAGTTTTGACCGAAAGCTATCATTTTTAATTCAATAAATTCACTGTGAATTTAGAATAACGCAAAGGTATGTAGTTAAAAAAATACTAAATATTTTTAATTTGAAACATCAATCAATCAGATGTTTTTGACAGATTGTTGACATATGTCAGAAGGAAGGATTTGATTTGACAATAATACCTACAATACGTTTCTTTCTCGGCCCGGATCAGCCTCTGCTGATTCTATGCCTCTCTTTGTTTTTGCCAGCCTCTTCCGCTGTGCTTCTCTTATCTTAGTGCCCAGTGACATTCACAATGTCGTCGATCCAACGCGGTGGCGGACGTTTCTTTATGCAATTCTATGCTAGCCATCGTGTTTTCAATGCAGGCATAGTCTACTGCTTATAATGAAACGGGAGCGGGGTGACATTGACATTTGCCTATGTTTTTTTACTGTAAAGTGCCAATGTCAAAATAACAACGCACGGCACGACGCACGTAGAAGTGCGTTTTGAAAACAATTTATTTCTCAGCTCATAACTCATTAGGTAAACTAAAATAAGGATAAAAGTGAAGTGTTTTCCCGTTACAATATCCCTGTGTTTGTATATTCACTTTATCTCATCAATAATACTTATAAAAAAGCAGTAAAGTGGCCTTTGACTCGGACGTCGCTTATCATCGAATTTATCACTATTACAAAATGCATTATCTACCCACATTAATGCTATTAATTCCATTTCCCTGATAGTTGAGATAGATGACCGATTCCAGTTTAAAAACATGTCTTTGCTAGGTTATTTAAATCCTTTTAAAATCTATAGGGACTTCTTTTATAAGCCCGTGCAATCTTTCGCATACGACCAATTTAAAGACTATAAGAAAAAAACGGATGCAGGTATCAACAGTGTAAAGGAGCTGGTTTACAGAGCAGGGATATTAACAGTGTTTCTATCAGCAATTTTATGGATTTCTATATTTATGTATGTTATATTTTACTACACATACATGCCGAATGTAACACATGTGCGCCCGGTCCATTTACAGTTCAAGTAAGTAGGTTTTATTACCATAAATTAATTTTACAATTATAAGTTATTCAATAGAGCATGGGTACAAATAGCTCAAGATCGAAATGACTAGAGGGATCATGGGGAGGCCTTTGTTACTACCAAAATTATTATATTAATTATTACCAAATTATAATAATAAACAACGCTTTTTTGTCTATATAAATCTAATAATTATTATAAGCCTACTCCATCTAACCATGTCCCAGGCATTACATATCCTGGTTAGTGAGTCAAAGTTATTATTTGACACATAGATTGTAGATGACCGAGTGGTGGCCGAGAGTTGGTTACAGAAATAGAGGCCGTCCTCCAGCGAGATGGGTTGACGATATTAGAAAGACCATCGGCGGCACCTGGCATAATCAAAGGAAGGCCTATGCCCACCAGTGGGTCGATAAAGGTTGAAATGATGATGATGATGAGATTGTAGATACACAGACCTACATTATATTATTAAGAGACATGAAAAATATTATCAATTGAATAGGGAAGGAAAATTTTCAAGGTTTATAGCTTTGGACATAATATAAACCACAAAGAACACTAATTATAGAAATTTCTGTTTTGTCCATGTAGTTGTTGATGCTAATAGTTCTGTGGTCCAGCTGGCTAGCTGTGATTAAATATTTTTTTTATTTCTCAAAGAAAAATTCACTTCAATTACAGAGAAATTAAATAAGCGTGTGATTATAGTATGTACTTATAGTAGGTACTGGTTTATGACCAGTGATAATAACAGTAAACTTTACCAGCGGGGTGATCGAATTGATTGACACCGATCCTGTTTTTACATAGCACAGCCTTAATCGGCACAGCTAAATCCCCTGGCCACCGATGGGCAGCAGCGTCGGTGGTGCGAGAAGCTGTGCCCTGTGATCCCCAACCCGCATGCCCACCGTGGGGATTATGGACATATCCCCCTTTATTAAGGGAGGCCTATGTCCAGCAGTGGACTGATATAGGCTGGTGTGGTGTGTGTGTGGTGATATGATTAGAGATCTGAGTAGGTAGAGTGATTTGGGGTCAATGGTCTCAAACATGCATGCTACATGGACATGCCTCCGGGATTCCGATAATAGGACATTTTTTCCAAATTTCAAAATAATTACATGGAAGCGTAAATTTAGAAACATAAAAGCAAGTTTTTTTCTTTGAATTCTTTCAACTTCCTAGGGGTGGCATAGGTAGCTGGCATTCTCTAGTAAAAAACTGCGGTCTTTAAAGACTAAAAAAGTTTTAAATCAGATTTTTAAGAGATGCACTTTATAGTAATAGGTAACTCGACATATATGGTCTTTTGACACCACAATCCTAAACTATGCACACACAACAGTTGCGACCAATCAAAACTGAGAATCCTGGATGACTCAAAATAACTGTTTGAGAAAACAATGTGCGCGCGCTCATAACTTCAGTACGTTAAGTACGTTTCTGTCTTTGCTGTGTTGCGAAAAACTAAAGTTGATTCCCCGTTTGTGTTTCTGTATATATCCTACTTAAGTGCGTAGGAAACGTCAAAAATTTACACACAGCAACTTTACAAAGCTTCAAATCAATCGAATTAATTTCATGGATATACATGCGCTAAAACAATTGCTAACAAACATTAAATTTTTTGATGAATAAAAATTTATTTTAAACCTCACTTCAATCACACCACACCACACACACCACACCAGCCTATATCAGTCCACTGCTGGACATAGGCATCCCCTAATAAAGGGGTATATACCCATAATCCCCATGCTGGGCATGCGGGTTGGGGATCGCAGGGCACAGCTTCTCGCACCACCGACGCTGCTGCCCGTCGGTGGCCAGGGGATTTAGATGTGCCGATGTAGGCTGTGATATGCCGCAATTAGCCGGCCGCCAGAGCCCCGTTCGTTGTTTAGCGGGATGCACCACGTGCAGGTGAGGTTGGCTTGGGTTCCGAAGATGGGTGTTGGAACCGATCACTTCAATCGTTCTCTTGAAATTTCATGAGTGGTAGTTACTAAATCACTAGTTAAATAATAATGTTTAACAAAATCCCGTAAATATATTGAAACTTCCCGGGAATATGGCATGTCCATGTCAAGATATTTTGATGCAAGTACCAAAAATCACTCTACCTACTCCAATCGCTAAAATACATTACGTTTAACAAACAATGTATACAAAAAAAAAACTGGGAAAAGGCCTCCCCCAAACTTTTCCACATATCCCTGTCTTTGGCGGTCTCACCGTTCACTCATAAACTCGTGTTACAGATCATGCGAAGAACAGATGGGGATATGCTCATTCCCGTCAGCGCACGTCCAACTCACGCGCAGAAGCCACATGCTGATGTCTTCGCAGCCATATCGGGTCAAGTTGTTAATGGAAATGCCAGAGTCACAAGTTAATAAGGATTTAGGTAATACCTCAAAAAATTACACCTTTTACGAATGTCAAAAAGTTCTAGGCTCAGGCTGAAAATCAGCGATGTTTTTCACTAGGCAGGTTGGTAGTTATTACTTACCTGCCTGCTTTTGTGTTAAACAGCAAAATGCTGAGAATTGGCCTGTTTGGCACTCGGTGGGCATTTATTATTTTCATGCTCGTGTTACTAAATATATAAGTTCTTTTGTGCCTATTTTGTTTTGTATTTTGTCTGTGAGTTCGTTATTTTTTTTTTATATACGACGACTACTATTTTGCTGAAATGACTATCAAAAAAATTGCTTAGACTAATTCAAAAAGTGACATAATTCTGTATGAATGTGGTGATCATCTAAGTATTTGTCCAGTCTATTTTTAAAGGAGTTCACTGATGGAGCACTAACAGTTTCTGGAAGCTTATTCCATGTACGTGTGCCATACGGTTGGGCAAAGTGTGTTTCCTTGGGTTGCTTGTACCTGGCTGGTTCTGCAGGTTAAGTGAGTGCCCTCTCAGCTTTTTGTTGTTATTCATGTTGTACATGTTAGATAGTCCTGGTACATTATAGTGCTTTGTTAATATTTTGTAAGTTTCAATTAGATCGCCGCGTTTTCTACGTTTCTCTAATGTAGTTAGGCCTTTGAGGCGGTACTCATATGGTTTTTTATTAAGTAGGTAAATATCTGAAAACGACATACAGAATAGAATCTCAAGCGGTTTTATCTATAGGTACCTAAATACATAGTAAATAAATCTCGAACTAAGCAAACATTGTATTGTGGGAACCAAATGACAGTATAATACTTTTTTTTTAAAACATACTTATGTCATACCCAGAAAACATTCAGACCCGAGACAAATATTTGCAAATCATACAATCATTTGTCGGGAATCGAACTCGCAATCTTCTGCGTTTCAGGCGGGCCTTTGCCCTCTACGCTTCAGAGTCAATAAGTTAAAGAATAATTAACTGTAGACACACGTTGCAGGTATGTTCATGGTTTGCGCCCAGATGCGGGCCAAGGGCGGTGTGTTGGTGTCATCGTCGTGCAGATCTGCTATGCTGAGGCACAGGTACTTATTTTTATCTGCTATGCTGAGGCACAGGTACTTATTTTTATCTGCTATGCTGAGGCACAGGTACTTATTTTTAAGAATTAACTGGTACCCGCACGTTGAGTTTTCAACCCCTTCACATTTGGTGGTTTGTTTAGAGAAAGAACTTATGCTAGTTTATGGTAACAAAAATTAAATGGCCCACCTTAGTTAATGCGGTAAACACTACCTTCGGAATCACCTGCACGTGGTGAACCGTGCTGTCCAACAAACGGGGCCCTGGCGGCGGCTGATAGCGGCATAGCGCAGCCTGACACCGGCAACGCTAAACTCCCTAACTGAGCCGACGGGCAGCAGCTTCGGCGGTGCGTGAAACGGAGCCCTGCGAGCCCCAACCCGAGCCCCCAAAGCGCAGCGTGGAGATTATGGACGCCTATGTCCAGCCGTGGACTCATATAGGCTGGTGTAGTGTTGTGTGGCACAGTGGTTGAAAGTCTCCCTTAGAAACTAAAGGTTGCGGGTTCAATTCTCGCCGCCAGTGTTTGTATAATCTGCTCCATCAGTGAACTACTTTAAAAATAGACTGGACAAATACTTAAAGTGCACTGAAAAATAACCCCGATATACACGTATCAGCTTTAAAGCTGCCTGTGTATTAAAATTATAATAATAAAATACGGGTCTGGGTGTTTTCTATGTACAGTGTACGTTGTACCTATATACGTAATTATTATTATTATTATTATTATTCAGCCATTTTGATCCCACTGCAGGGCAAAGGCCTCCCTCCCTCCCCTCCTTCCATTCCTCGCGATTCGTCGCTACCACAGACCAAAATCTTAAATACGCGTCAAGCTCATCTCGCCATCTTAATATACTACGTCATGCGTTTCCCTTAATACAAGGTCTGCTTGGTACGGGTTTTGGGCTATATGATGATGTGAACTTAATTGTTTGTAGGTCAGAACTCCACCAACTGATAAGAACGATATTCTTCACGCCCCTCTTCCTGTCAGGGGTGAACGAAGAGAAGCAGCTGCTGCAAGTTGAACTATTCAGCGATTTCGAGGACGATCAGGTATTTCCTAATTGTAGTTAGTTATAGAATAGTGATAGCTCAGCGAACTATAGAACGAGCTATGTTCGGAGTTTGTGTGAAGGATAGAATCCGCAACGAAACTATCCGACATAGAACTAAAGTTGTCGACATAGCTCGGAGAATTAGCAAGCTAAAGCAGCGGGTTGGCCATATTTGCGGAAGAACCGATAACCGTTGGGGAAAACGAGTTCTTGTGTGGAGACCGCGGCTCGGCAAACGTAGTGTAGGCCGCCCTCCGGCCAGGTGGAGTGACGATCTGCTGTCGGCTGCTGGTAGAAGCTAGATGCGTCGAGCTCAGGACAGGGCGCTATGGCGATCATTATGAGTGGACTGCTGTAGGCTGATGATGATGATGATGATGATACTGATAGACTAGGACCAGGACTTCAAGTCTAGAACTTTCGGTGTACGTTTTATGAGCTAGCTGCAAGTGGGATGTATTCCGACTCGACGGAGGTCGTGAGTTTGAACCCCACCCAGCCAAGTAACAATGGATTTTTTGTTTCGTAAAAAATATGTTAGCAATTCGTGTTTCAAACGTTGAAGGAAAATAAAACATCATGAGGAAACCAGCATACCCTAGAACTAAAATTCAAAGACATGTGCTAGGTTAGTGTTCCAATAAAAGCCTGTAACTATTTGCAAAAAGTGTGCATATACCAAATGTTTGGACTTGCCTCTAACTACCCCGTACCTACATGGTATTATATAGATTTATTTTTCTTGCTCCATAATTGAAGGTCCTTTTTAGGGAAGTCGTGAAGATGTTTGTTTGTTTTTGTCTCGTTTGAGCGTTACCCTCTGAAGTTAGGCTCAGCAATTGATTCAACTAATCCTAGTACAATACGACCTAAATATACAGGGTGTTGCTGTAATGGCGACATTAAATGAACACACGGGTAGTGCAGTAATCATAAAAAATTTAAAACTAAAGCTAGTCCATTTCTCAAAATTAAAAAAAAAACACAAATAAGGTAAAAAAAAATTGACTCGTACTGTGTACTACTTCTAAACTGAAGTGCGCGTATGGCGACGTTGGCAATGGTCGCGTCACGTAAGAAGAACGCTGAGGGGAAGCTGCGCAATAGGCTTTATATTTACTCGTCCGCAAACACACCCCTTCCATTTCTTCCGGCGTTCTTTTTACGTGACGCGACCTATATATGTATGTTTCAGAATCTGCCCGTAACAGACGCGTACGTAGAGCTACAATCTCGCTTCGCTCAGGTGTACGCGTGCGAGCTACAGATACAAGCACACTTCACCGGCCTTAGATACGTCATGTTCAACTGGCCGAACGTATCTGCTGTTGTTGGTATGTTGTCACAATCTGCCCGTAACAGACGCGTACGTAGAGCTACAATCTCGCTTCGCTCAGGTGTACGCGTGCGAGCTACAGATACAAGCACACTTCACCGGCCTTAGATACGTCATGTTCAACTGGCCGAACGTATCTGCTGTTGTTGGTATGTTGTCACAATCTGCCCGTAACAGACGCGTACGTAGAGGTACAATCTCGCTGCGCTCAGGTGTACGCGTGCGAGCTACAGATACAAGCACACTTCACCGGCCTTAGATACGTCATGTTCAACTGGCCGAACGTATCTGCTGTTGTTGGTATGTTGTCACAATCTGCCCGTAACAGACGCGTACGTAGAGGTACAATCTCGCTGCGCTCAGGTGTACGCGTGCGAGCTACAGATACAAGCACACTTCACCGGCCTTAGATACGTCATGTTCAACTGGCCGAACGTATCTGCTGTTGTTGGTATGTTGTCACAATCTGCCCGTAACAGACGCGTACGTAGAGCTACAATCTCGCTTCGCTCAGGTGTACGCGTGCGAGCTACAGATACAAGCACACTTCACCGGCCTTAGATACGTCATGTTCAACTGGCCGAACGTATCTGCTGTTGTTGGTATGTTGTCACAATCTGCCCGTAACAGACGCGTACGTATATCGGTATGGCCTTCTGATAGAGTCCTTTTCACGAAGAAGTCCTGCGGCAATTAGCGGAATTAAAGTTGAATCTCCTGTACAAGTAGCGGCACGAAAGTCTAGCGCTGACCGTTATTGCGTAGAAGTCAAAAGTAAGGTATCATGGGAGCTAGAGGTGAGAGAGAGCGAGAGATCCATGCGCAGACGTTTCGTTCACCGATAGACTTGCGTGCCGCTAGCTATAAGAAATGTAAAAGCACCGAACATTTCTCAAGCAATTCTAAACAGAACAAATTATTCGGATCATATTTTTTAGTGGGAGTGGGAGACGTGTTGATTTTGCTTTTCTTTTATTTTTATTTCCATGCAATTTTAATTTTCATACGATTGGCGTTGCTTCTGCGAGATTTCTTTCGTGAAAAGCACTCTATCTCCAATTCTCAGAATCAAGACCCAGCTTGAAACTCTGGTGATCGTAATGTTGTTGTAACAGCTAAAGAATGGACTAATTGTAGGTACTAAGATACGGTTTGTTTCAGGTATAAGCACAAATCTATTTTTCGTTTCACTAATATTTATGCTGAGCTGGTACCACCTTCAAGATGGCTTACCCGACTTTGTGAAAGTAAGTATTATTTACCGGCCCACATAATATTTCTAATTCTTTCTCATAGTATACTTAATAGCTAAAACAAAGGTGCTGTTGAGTTTGTGCGCTTAGTTTTTTATACTCCGCCATTGATTTTGAAACGGTTTTCACTTACATTTAGATAATTTTATCCGTAAGGTTCGTAAGGGTCAATTAAGATGACCTCAGTAGCGTAGTGGGCATAGATCCGCCTGAGACGCAGAAGATTGCGGGTTCGATTCCCGCCGCGGGACAAATGTTTGCATTATCTGCAGATATTTATCTTATATTGTGTATTTTCTATGTATATTAAGCATATATTTGCAAACATTATTTAAGGTATACCAGTCATGTGGTTCCCATAATACAAGCTCTGCTTAGTTTGGGGCTACATGATGTTGTGTGATAGTATCAAGCACTACAGAACATAATTCGACCTCTGTGGCGCAGTGGGCGAAGGTCCGCCTGAGACGCAGAAGGTAGCGGGTTCGGTTCCCGCTGCGGGACAAATGTTTGCATGTTCTGTAGATATTTGTCTCGGGTCTGGGTGTTTTCTATGTATGATATGAATATATTAAAATATATATATGTGTAGTATATCAATCATGTGGTTCCCATAATACAAGCTCTGCTTAGTTTGGGGCTACGTGATGCTGTGTGATTACGTCCCGCATTATTTATTATTATTTATTTATTTTTAATTATTAATATCAACGGGATATTTACGGCATGAGTCTGATGATTTCTTTGGTATCGTTCGTAATAAAAGACTAAGAAAGAGGGTAGATAGATTTGTCTGCCAGTAACTACCCACTCGCACAGACTTCAGTTCTCCCGTGATCATGGCGCATGCAACTGCGTCGAAATATCGGGAAACAACAGAACTCACAAATCACGGTAAATATCCCCTTGATTTTAATAATTATGTTCACAAACATGATAGTTTCAAAAGTTAAACATAACATAACACATACCTACTTAATATCATGTTACAGAGCAAATTTAAAGCAGATGTTAAAGAAGAAGAGGTATTCATCGGAAAAGTTAAACCGGAAAGAGAAGGTAAGACACTGACTAAGTATTACAAAAACTATTCATTCTAGAATAAAAATAATAATTTTAAAAGTATATTTTGCAACTCGCAATTAAAGCCCTTTCATAAAAGACTGACACATTTGAAAAACGTTTATCCCCTTGTTAATCCAATATCTTTACAACCTATTAACCGATTAAGCTCATATGCTTCCCAGCAAATTTTCATGGCGCAACCTATTGACCTACCATTTTAGGTTTCATGCTAATTGAAATTGGATAAACGGTTCAAAAGTTATGCTCTAACAAACGTAAAAAAAATACAAAGCAAAATCGCCGAAGTTGCCACTGACGATTCGATTTAGGAAATTACTATGGTAAAAGTTCTAGTTTGAAAATAGAGTTTTGGTAAATGCTTTTGACAGATTTCATTTTCTAGGCTCAGTGTGCATTTTTCAAATCCTAAAGTGCTGTTTTTTTTTCCTCAATATAAACGTTCAGTTTCCTAATGACAAAACCTTCTAACTACCTACATAAGAAATTTTCTTTTCATTGTCTACCTCATAGAAGTCAGCAACCACAGTGGCAATTTTTTAAAATAAATTATATAGAAAGAAATAAAATAAATTACCGCCACCCTTGGTCATTTAGTCATTTGTATTTATGAAAACATTTCAATTACAGATTCAACATCTTTCTTCGAACAGGACGCGCTAATAGAAGAGTTTCGACAGATAGAAGAATTAAAGAAAACAGCTAAAACGTAGAAGTTACATAAGGGCTTAGATAGTTTGAGACAATTTTATTGGCACATGTGCTTCGTTTCACCTACCTATTAAGTAACAAAAAACTTACGTATGAATGATCTATGTAAAAATCGATTGTCTTGCGTTTGTCTCGCAGCTCGCTAAAGCTCGTAAACGCACGACCGATTTCCATGTTACATACATCAATACATTTCAAAAATAAAAAATAAATAATGTCAATAGGAAAAATCAATCAAAAATTGCGCACGGGGTTAGTTATTTTGTAAGGAAATTGCCATTTCTGATTACAAATCAATTTTAGGCGGAGCGAAGTTGACAGAGTCATCTAGTGAAAAATAAAAATAATATCAACATTTAAAACAACAGGTCATTTAAAAATATATAAACGCGCCTGTGTAAAATAACCCAAATAAACTTGTATTTTGCGGCATTTAATGCTAATATGTATTTAAATATTTAAGCTTGACTGAATTGAGCTACTCTAGGACTTTTTAGTGCCTTTAAATTTAAGTACCAACTGAGATTTATCAATTAATAGAATGTTTTAATTGTCAATATTCACAAATGTAAATGCACAATATAAGTACAGACCGTACATTTTCATGAACTGATACCAAAAAATTGGAATGAAAGTTGTTAAAAAAAATGCAGTAAAATAAAAAATAAAATGTTTTTCCAAATTAATCATAAATAAAGGAGGCCTTTATAATGCTTCCTATACTAACGAATTACGCCCAAAAACACATTGTTTTATTGTAATATTTTATTATTGTTTATATTACCCATTTGACGTTGTATATTATTAATAACGCTAAGATAAATATTTATATAATTAATGTAAGTATATTGATTTACAATTTGTCGTGTCTGATTATTATATTACTATTATTGTTTCATAAAAAGAATGTCATTCATAAAAAATAAAATAACAGTCTACATCTCTTTACATAGGGACTTCTTACTTCCTGCGGCGCTACCACCCATTGGGGGTCTTGGCCTCAACGATTTTCCACCATTTCCTTCTATCTCCCGCCTGCCTTCTCCAAGATGTTAACTTTCCCATTACCTCCAGTTACAAATAAAGCTTGATAGGCGAGACAGTGACGTTGACATACGACCAACGATGTCGAAAACGAATCTTATCTTATCTTATCTTATTATGAACAAATAATATTATACTTTATATTTGCGAAATTGTGGAGGACTGTCCCACAAGCCATTTAATAAAGAAGTGAAGTGAAGTGAAAACCAATGAAAAGCCATTTTGGTTTTCGTCATCGTTTATCAGTGGCCGTCGTCATCATTACATATGTGTTTATCAATGGCAATGTCCCGCGTATCAATTTTTATCAGGGGCCTGATTCTGACGATTCGATATATTTGATTCTATTAGATATATATCGCGGGAACTGTCAAATTTCATACAGTTTTGACAGTTTCCGCGATATATATCTAATAGAATCAAATATAACGAATCGTCAGAATCAAGCCGCTGGTCTCTGCCAGCCTTGTCACTGTCATTATCCAACGATAAAGCTAGCTTTTGACTATGGGATGCAGGTAACGTATATTACATGTTGCTTTATATTACATCCCGCGGTTGCTATTTACAAGATGTAAGATATATGTTTCAAACAAAAATTCAAAACACGTGATCAGTTGACACTTCTGTACACGAACGTCACCATTCAAACAGAGGGCGAGGCAGGGGGAGATCTTAATAACGTTCGAAAAAATATTTATAGTTTGGGATGTAATATATAACATGTGGGCCAAAAGAAGTCATGCGATGTTGTTTGGCTCTAATTTTTTTTAAAACTTCGATTCTGTTTATTTGAACCTTTAGAATTTTATTGGTCAAGTCGAGAAGATGATATCGGCCAAATGGGCGCCGCCACAATTTATTGCTATAGGGGCTGGTTTTACGGCATTTTTCATCACTTCGGCGAGAACTTCGGGCTACAGTTTCTCGCACTCGTGTCGAATGTTGTCCTTGAGGGTTTTCAGGGTATCGGGCTTGTTCACGTAACTTCAAAAAACCCTAAAAAAACAAAACAAAAACAAACATTTTCACGACTTTTTCCCCATTATAGATATCTTCAGATATTCCTCAGTACACAAATCTATTGAGGCTATTTTAGGGGGGGTAGGCAGAGCCAAGTCCAAATATTACGTTCGATACATACACACTTTTTGCAAGCAGCTAGCATTCCACGTGACAGGTTGCAAGCCCATCGCCGCTTTTTATTGGAACACCTAAAAAGCGGCGATAACCTAGCACATACCTTTCGAACTTTATAGTTCGAGGGCATGCCGGTTTCCTCAAGATGTTTTCCTTCACCGTTTCTAGCTCGTGGTGAAGCGGACATAAATTTTTAAAAAGAAAAATCCATTAGTGCATGGCTGGGATTCGAACCCACGACCTCCAGATCTTAAGTCGGGGTACATCCCACTAGGCCACCACGGCTTTACCCTAAAAAACTCTGGCCCTATAGCGCGCACCATCCACTGTTGTCGTTAGACCAGCGGCGTCCTCGAAAAAAATGGCCCGATGATACCTCTAGCGTGAACAGCGCACCATGCAGCCACTTAGAGCGGGTGTAATGGCTCCTCGTGCATCACTCGTGGATTTTCGGTGCCTCTGAAGCGATAGTTTTGCTTGTTCACGTACCCGCTGAGGTGAAAATGAGCCTCATCGCTCATTATGATTTTGGTCGAAAAATCGTCCACTTCGTCCTCGAGATTGAGGATGGCTTGGGCGTAGGTTACACGCGTTTGGCGGTCGACAGCGGCTTGTTCACATGTATTCTACATCTATAGTTCACAAATGTCAAAACAGATTTGACATTGGCCGCCATTTGCAAAAATAAGAGCATCTTCCAATAGGGTGATTTCCTTTGGCCCACCTTGTATATAAAGCACAGTGTAAACGGTCTCGTACAAAATGTATAACGAGCGATACAATATTATATCTCAAGATGTAATTATAGTATATGAGGTATATCCCGTAGTTAAAAGCAAGCTTAAGAGATAGCAATAGTCTAAGCATTGTTTAACTTTAGCTAGATTTTTATGAGTAAGGCCATTAGTATTAGAAAAGATACCTACCTTTGCTTATAATTCAATTTGTCCAGAATTAGCATATCTGTTTATGATTCGATCAGACAAATAAACACAATATTCTATGTACGTACTATCTAAAAACTACATTTTTATTGTTTGTTGTAAAAGGCTTATGAATGTTAAGAAAAATTCTTTGTATTTTTTCTAAAATAAAATTAAGTACCTATCAAATAATGAGGATTTAAATCACTTGCTCTAGTCTAAGTCTACACAAAATCTACGCTACACACATTGTATTGATTTAAATTGTTTTATTGTTTAATACCGAAATATTTCATTTAAAAAAAATCTGATCGATTCACATAACAACAAATTGGTGTGATAGAAATAATCAGTGATAAAATAGATATAAGATGTGATAGAGTTTTAATAATTTATAATCAGTTATTATAATAAAATATTGATGTTGTGTATTTTATGTTATTCATTCTCGTTTTCGGCCAGCTCTTAAAGGTATGATTCTGTAGCCGACTAGTTTCTATGTATTTCCATGAAAGCGACTGTCGCTAGCTTCGGAAGGAACTGCTGCTGCTAGCTGCAGTCGGCTACGGAAGGGTACCATAGACAGTCCATCAGCTGCAGTGTTTCTTTTTCTAGAAATACTGGTAGGTATGTAGTTGAATTGAAATCATAATTAAGGTTCGTTAAATAATTCCTTCACGCTAAAATTAACGGTCCATTATCTTCATCCAGCTTTAGCTGGTTCCATCTTCAAGTAGAAGCGCTTGTGCTGTGGCTTTGGCGTTCGCAGATCATCTTGGTTAAGCAACACTCCGCACGAAATCATGTTTAATAACCATGCAATCCTATATTATACCGTGACAGATGACGCATCGTTTTTCTTTGAAAAACTGACAAAAATTGACGAGGCTGTAAATACTTGACAGTTTCTAAAGAGAAAACGAAGCGGCATCGGTATGGTATATCACAGATATAGAAGAGAACTAGGTCAAGCCTTCAAATTCACTATGTTCTGAACGTCAACTCATACGGCTGATCTCTACTTTCTTATGTCCATATCATTTGATAGAAAGGGATGCATATCTCAATGCAATTGCTGCGACTTCGTCATTTCAATGAAACTGCATAGAATTTTGTTCGAGCGCCCTGGAACGATTAACTTTTTATATATGTATGCGTCCTTTTCTAACTGATGATATTGGACATAAGAAAGTAGAGATGAGCCGTATGAGTTGATTTTCAGAACATAGTGAATTGTAAGACTACATCATCTCTAGACTAGACTAGACTTCATCTAGTTCTCTTCTATATCTGTGCGGTATATTATAGGAATCGGCCATAAACAAACTTAGGCAAACTCCGCCGGGTCACTTCTTGGATGGTTGACAGTTCAGTCGCATTTGACACACACACACTGACACAATTTCAAGGTGGGTTATCCCTGTGATAACCAGAATCTTAAGTACTTACTTTTTATGTACTCACTTCGAATTTAATTTTTTTCCCAATATTTTTTCAAGAAACCGATATTAAAATGTTATTTTTTTTAGAATTTAGACCATTAGAAAAAAATATACTACTTATATAGCTTTTTTGTAAATACATACATAAAACACGCACAGACTTGAGACAAACATTAAAAGAATATGATGCAATCATTTGTCTCGCAGCGGGAATCGAAACTGCAACCTACTGCGTTTACCCACCGCGCCACAGAGATCATCACATTATATAATCTAATCATGCTTCCTATCTTATGCGAAAAAAGAACGCAGCGTTTATAATTATAATAATAATAAAAGTTCTAGATTCTTTATTAATTGATTTATTCATAACAATATTATGGTTTTTCTACTATGTTTTATGATTTAGTTTATTTGAATAATAAAATAACAGTCCCCTTATAATTTTTTATACATTTAAATTATTAAAATCAAAGCACCATAGGTGGCAGAAATAAGGTTACATATGTTTTTATTTGTTTTGATATGTAACATTTAAACATATTAAATAGACGTTTTCTGATTAAAGATAATAATAATAAATGGATAGGCGGAAAATAGCATTGTATTGTGCTAGAAAAATGTACATAATTATATTATAGAGCAACATTTTTAAAATAATTATTAGTCTATTCCTTTTGTGCTTATCATAATTTTGACAGAAAACGCCTAGAAATAAAAAAAAACTGATTAATTGCTTAGTAAATAAATAAAAACATGATTTGATATACCGAAAAAAAAATTACAAACATCTATTCTTAAAAGAAAAAACTTAACAAAATTATTTTATATACATTATAACAATTTTACTACACTATGTATTAAGTATATTTTTTTGTAAGAGTACTGCGTCTACGTACTTACATTCCTTACAAAATTTATGAAGAAAATAGGAATCTGTTTACATTTTTAGTATACGTACGTAAGTACCAAGTATCAACTGCCTACAGTATAATAATTTTAGTAAGTACAATAATTTCGATATAATAAAATACATATCATGCAGATATAATGTTTGATATTTTCCCTCTAAAGTAAGAGAAGTATACAATTTTCATATTTAATTTGTTTCTCGTGTTCTCGTTATAAGGAGAATAAATATAAATCGGTATACAAATATTACAAGTAGTATAGAATATAAATATAATAATATGTTAAAGGAGATATTGGCAAAACTGTCTACAATTACAAAAATAGTCATATTTTGGTCGCTTATGGTCAGGACGAATTGAAATCGCCGTGACGTTATTAGAAAATGTAATATAACAAATTCATAAGGTACTTACAGTAGTCACGACGCGTTTATTTCCCTCTGAAGTTAAGCTCAGCAAACCAAATATATTGGGTCCTTGCATATGAAATTGGCGTTTTTTCACTCTTATTTTATACATAATTTTTTTAAACATACAAAATTTATTTATATTCTGAACGTAACATTATTGCAAAGATTGAAAATTCAATAAATACTATTTTTGGGGAAGTTCATCCCCAAAAAATTGAACTTCAAAACAGTCGTTTAATTCATTCGTTGTATTTTTTATGTGATAGTTTTCTTTTTTAAATAAAGGCTACCTACGCACACTTTTCATAATGTTGTCAAATTATACTTAGACAAAATTTTAGGGGAATATGATTTGTAGTTCCAGAAAAAAATACAAAAATGTATGTATTGAGAAATGTATTTTCTCGAAATTCTCCATACAAAACGCCAATTTCATATGTAAGGACAACAGATATAGAAGAGAATTAGATGAAGCCTTAAAATTCACTATGCTCTGAACATCAACTCATACGGCTGATCTCTACTTTCTTATGTCCATATATCATTTGCTAGAAAGAGATGCATACATTATCTCAATGCGATTGCTGCGACTTCGTACCAGGACATTTCTATGAAACTGCATAGAATTTTGTTCGAGCGCCCTGGTACGATTGACTTTTTGAACTCATTTGAAGTCGCATTTATGTATGTAAGCATCCCTTTCTAACTGATGATATTGGACATAAGAAAGTAGAGATCAGCCGTATGAGTTGATGTTCAGAGCATGAATGAGTATAAGGGTTCTTCTATGTTTTAGTCATAGTTCTTTGGTAAGGGCCTAACATGAACTTCGTCGTTACCTGCAGCCAACTTCAGAAGGACTTAAATACATTGTGACTATTGTACCTAATTACTAAATATTTTTTACTCACAATTTTTAGCTGCAAAAGTATAATATTTTTTATTTTTTTAATGTAATGTTACACAACCAACATAAAACTTATGAATCTAAACGAATCAATTTTGAGCAGGGGAGGCCTATGTCCAACAGTGGACTGAATAGGGTGTTGTTTGTTGTTGTAACTACTTTTTTATCAGTGCAAAGCTATTCTCTAGATTTGTAAAGTTAGTCCTAGACTAAACAGTTAGTTCAGAGCTAAGCGGAACAGCGCAAATGGCACTAGAAGTACCTAGTAAATACTTTGTTTATCTGTTTAAGACCATTCTCTAGATTTGTAAAGCTACTTTTTTATCTGTGCAAGACCATTCTCTAGATTTGTAGAGATAAGTCCTAGACTAAACCGTTAGTTCAGAGCTAAACGGAACAGCGCAAGTGGCACTAGAAGTTCCTGATTTCGTCTATTATAAAGGGCGGATAAATTAGGAATTCCGTTTCGTAATTTCGATTCCATACATCAAATTGGGATTTCAGATGTTAACTAAGCAAAGACGTTAGCTGAGAGAGATTATCCTGATTTTGTACATATACACTCCCATTTTTCTAGAAGGTTCTAGGAACCTGTTTCTTTTAGAAGCATCTTTTTTTTACAAAAAATAGCCAATCGCTTGACCACTAAGACACCTGAAACAGGTGAAGATGTGGTTTAAGATGGAGCGCGCATAATCTAGAAAAAGCTCTATTCTTCAGACGTTAACCAAGCCATAGAAATAATACCCTGATTTTAAACACACCCATAGAAATTACGGCACTCTCATTACCTACTCTAAAAGACTGATTTCTAGAAAGTTTTGTTTCTTCTAGAAGAAGCATTATCTTTCAGACGTTAACCAAGCTGTTGGTAGAGATCTAATCCTTATTTTTTGCGCACCAATACACTCTTATTCTTCTAGGAGGTTCTAGGAACCTCTGTGTCTTCTAGAAGAATCTGTATCATTCTAGAAGAAGCTCTATCCTCCAGATGTTAACCAAACCGTTGACAACAAGATTATCCTGATAATATAAACAGTCCCATTCTTCTAGAAGGTTCTAGAAACCTCTGTTTCTTCATGATGAATCTGTATCATTCTAGAAGAAGCTCTATCCTTTAGATGTTAACTAAGCTGTTGGTAACAAGATTATCCTGATAATACACTTCCCTTATTCTAGAAAGTTCTAGGAACCTCTGTTTCTTCTATAAGCTAATGATATTTAACTGGCTGTAGAAGCGTACCGGGATAAGTCAGGCAGCACCATTCCAACTGCCTGAAAGAAATTCAGAATCTGGTAAGTCGATAACCACACTGCTCCAAGGAGGTCAATGGTAGAACTTTGAAAGATAAATAAAATGGCGTACTAGATGCAACACCACAACAACAACTTGCGCCTTAAACTTAAGTGGAAAATCTACAAGACAGTCACCAGACCGGTAGCATTGTATGGATCGGACGAAAAATATGGACGAAAGAAGATTGCATGCAACTGAGATGGATGTGCGGTGTGACGAGAATGGATAAGATAAGGATCGTTCCTTATCTTATCCATTCTCGTCATACTTTCAAACTTCACCTTATATACTCGTGTATATCAGGGGAAGTTTGAAAGTAGCACCTGTGGCAGATAAGGTGAGGAGTGGTAGACTGGCATGGTATGGGCATGTCATGTGGAGGGATGAAACTCATGTGACTAAAAGAGTGATGAATATGAAGGTGCATGGATGTACGAATAGAGGGAGACCGAAGCAGAGATGGATGGAGTGTGTGAAAGAGGATATGGAAATGAAAGGAGTGGATACAGATTTGACGGCTGATAAAAGTGAGTGGAAGAAAAAAACATGTTGTGCCGACCCCACCTAGCATGGGACAAGGGCAGGAGAATGATGAACAACACCATGAAAGTAACGTAAAATAAATAACTCACACCTACACCAGCCTATATCTGTACACCGCTGGACATAGGCCTTCCCTACTTAGGGGGATATGCCCATAATCCCCACGCTGGGCATGCGGGTTGAGGATCAACTTATTCATATTGAATAAGCCATTTTCATGTACCGTTAGTTCTAAATATTTATTGCAGCTTCCGCCCGCGGCTATGCTCGCATGATAACATGTAGCTTATGTGTTAATCAAGGTCACACTCCTCGGATGACCTCTGTGGCGCAGTGGGTAAAGGCCCGCCTGAGACGCAGAAGGTCGCGGGTTCGATTTCCGCCGCGAAACAAATTGTATGTTCTGCAATTATTTGTCTCGGGTCTGGGTGTTTTCTATGTATAATGTGTATGTATTTTAAAAAAAATTATACAAGTAGTGTATCAGTCATGTGGTTGATTGAACCCATAATACAAGCTCTGCTTAGTTTGGGGCTAGATAATGAGTGTTAGTGTCCAGCATTATTTATTTTCATCATTTCTTAACAGGTTCTTATTTATTCTAATATTACGTAAGTACATAATGCCTGCATGTTAATGCTCACTGTAATTTATAATAAATTACTCATCTGAGTAGTCAATAATGTTTCTCAGTAAGTGATTAGTTTATAATCTTATGAGAAATAAATAATCTTTAACCGTAACCGTTCTGCCCGCAACTTCACTCGCATGGTAGCCAGATAATGGCCTGCGCAGATCGGGACAGCATCGGCTAAGCAAGGGATTTCAATTTTTTACCAATGGACATTCAAACCTATCGTAATAGAAATACGATACAAATTCCTTTGGGGGGAAAAAGGGACGTCACGGCATTATTTCAAAAAATAGGAATTTGTATCGTATTTCTATTTTGCATTTTCATTAATAACATTTATAATGTTCATTGGTAAAAATTGAAATCCCTTGCCATGCCGTTCCGGTCTGCGCAGGCCTTAAAAAGCCTATCCGTCCTATTCATGACAGTGCTATAAACCTCAGATAGCTAAAATAGCGTTAAAATATCATGTCACCTCTTTTTATTTACGTTTAAATGACAGGGACAAAGTAAAAATTATCAAGCGATATAAAATGACATTTGGTTATGTAGGTATAAGGAGGTATATGTTTATCCAAGACACAAACTATGTTTAATCCAAATCCGTTCAGCCAATACGGAGTTAGATAGATAGACAGAAAATTCTTTATTGAACAAGATAAAACAAGTACACAGGCAAACTAATTAGCATTTTCTTCCAGGTAGCCTTTGTGTAATGTGGATATAGATTGGTAGTGCTTACAAATTTGTTATGTAAAATAGTAGAACGATAGTTACATTATTCTAAAAATAAATAAGAGACAAAGAATAAATAAATAAGTTGAATGGGATCAAACATACACAAACACACATACATACCTTCGCATTTATAATATTAATACAGATACCCATCGAGATAATTATAAAGAACTTTATAGAGTGACAGTCTTCAAGTGAAAACTGACAAAAATCGATTAAGCGTGTTTGACATAAACAAACAATAAACATCATAACACAAATAGGACTTTTTTTTTAAATAAACCGACATAAAATAAATCACTTCTTACTTCTTGCCCTAAATAATTTTGAAAATCGTTTCACAATTGACGGAGGTATTGGTGATCATAGGGCGAAAATTACAAGTGAGGATGAGGTTTTTTGAGTTTTCAAGGAAAATTACCAATCCCTCAGGAATCAAATTTATATGGGACCACCTGTGAAGTATTCTTTTAAATAAAAAACGATTAACAATTGAATGCGATATCGGTGAACACACATAAAAGTCGACAAGGTTCCGACGAATTGAGAACCTCCTCCTTTTTGAAGTCGGTTAAAAATGCAAAATTTGCAATAATTTAGACCTTATGATGCTTGAAAAGTGTTTTGGCGAAGACACTTTTTTTCAAGTTTCCCACTCTAGATTATAAATATCTCGATGTATACAGGGTGGGGCAAAATTTTACTTTGATTCCATGTATGCCGTTCAAACACTTACCGTGAAATACTCGAATCTTATTTTAAATTGACCTTTCATAATGTTTGGTTGAATGATGATACCCCCGATTACCACTATGCGTCAAATTGCATGAATGAACTCAATTATGGCGAATGATGTTTCATAAAAATTGTATGGAAAAGTTTTTTTTTAATTTTCGTGAAATCTTACGATTTACTTTAGGAAAATTATTCCTGTCGGGAAATAGAGTCGACTGAGACCCTCTTGTTTTTTTGACAAATGTAATTTTCTGGGCTGACTGTATATTTTTTCAAAATCTGAAAATGTCATTATTTTTTTCCTTCAAAATAAACCTATAGTGTTTCCTCAGAACACAACCTTTTAACTACAAAAGAAAAGGTAGCCGCCCTGAATGAGGTACCTCATTATCGACTCTCTCCTCGTCGCTCTGGTAGTGCACATCCAGCTCTGAACTGTTGACGCTGTTCTCCCAGTCCTCGGACGAGTCCAGAGACGAGTTATCCATGTCTACGTCAGCTGAAAACAATTTAATATTGGCTTAATTTTATTTCTAGCTAATAGCTGACCAGCTGGCTTAGCAGGCGACAAGGTTTTGTCGATGAAAGAATAGAGAAAACTTGTTTTTGGTTGTAGATGTAGCAACATTTTAAATGTTCTATAGAATAGATAAAAAAGCGTTTGGAAAAAAGTAAGCATGTTTGGGATGCAGGGAGACCCACAATCAGGAAAAATACATTGTCTTCTCTATCGTTGAGTAGACATTTAAAACGGCATGCTAAGGGGGCTGACAGACGTTGCCTTCTCAAAATTCTAGTGTTCATACAAAAAAAAATCCCGTAGAAAAAACACTTTCAGTTTTTACCGTATATCCATTTTTATTTAGGGTTTTTTCTAAATCAAGGCGAACAAAAAAATCATCCTTTTCTGAAGTCAGTTAAAAAAAATCCAAATCGAGTTACTTTTTTTTAATTACCAGACTTTTTCTAGTGAAAATATTGCCCTCCTTCTGGCGCAGTCAGGTAAAAAACAATACCTATGTCGTTGTTCAGTTCATATTTGAATCCAATTCAGTAATTTCCATATCCCACTACACATCACATCAGCCATATCAGTCCACTGCTGGACATAGACCTCCCTAAATAAAAGGGGATACATGTACCCATAATAACCCCCACGCTGGGCGGGCGTTATACGCAAAAAAAATATCCCCACGGGGATCGCAGAGCACAACTCGCTTCTAGCACCACCGACGCTGCTGCCCGTGTCGGCGGCCAGGGGATTTAGCTGTGCATATGTCAGGCTGCGCTATGCCGCAATCAGCCAGCCGTCAGAACCCCGTATGTGTACCAGGGTGCACCACAGACAGGTGAGGTCGGCTTGAGTTTCAAAGATCTAAACTTGTTTCTAGTACACGGACAAGTTTAGATATATAATAAAAAAAAAAAAAATAAAAAAAAAAGTTTAGATATAGAACGTTACTGCAGCGGCCAGCAAAAAAGGCATTGATGGACGAACGTGTATATGGGGCGCACCCATACGTGAGTCAATGCCTAGTTGTGGCCAAGGCTTGTATAGTACGGAACTCAAATAAAGCGCGGAAATTAAAACGAAATAGTTCCCAGACAGAACTTGTAAATTTTTCAATAAACAGCATTCTATTTGCAAGCCAGTTTGGAATTTAAATAAACCCTTTGATTAGTTACCTCCTTGGTTGCCATGTTTCGGAGTAAAAGTTCGTTCCATTTTTAAATAACACACAGATATGAGTTTTCATAGTAATTTATTTGGCCGCAATGGCCGCTAAACACGACAGATAGATAGATAGAAAATTCTTTATTGCACAAGATAAAATACACAGGCGAACTTAATGCTAAATAGCATTTTCTTCCAGATATCCTTATTAATAATAATAATAACAGATATGAATTTTCATACAACTTTTGCCGGCCGCTGCTCGCATGTATTGGGCAATTTCGATTTACCTCGAAGTAGGTTGTCAAAATAATGCTCTAATTTCCAAGCATGTTTGAGAAATGGTAGTTACCTATCCTCGGCAGGTCATGCCTGGCGCCACCAGGCACGGCGGCTAGGCGTAGTGCCGTGGCGTTGATGGCCAACGCGGAGGCCGCTGAGCGAGTAGCGGCCTCCGCTATAGGATGCACGTCCTCGGTGAAACGCAGCTGGTGGTGTTCCTATAATATTTATTTTATTATTTAATAGCGGCCCGTCCCCGGCTTGTCGACTGAAAAATCCGGAACCAACATCTAAACATGCCTTCGAAGCACGGAAACGCTCTGTGTATGAAAACTTTCATAGTTTACGTTTTCGAACTCAATTTTCGCTAATTACCTCACTAATTTGAGTGATAAACATCGCAATCTGCAAGAAGATTATATCACCGACGGTGTTCGATCAGTTTCTATTTTCCAAAAAAACGTAAATTTAAATTGAGAATGAAAACTATGAACGTTTTCGTATTGTGCAACTAGTACTAGGGGTACTGATCTTAACACGACTCAACAGTCACCCATCCAATTGTAGTGACCGGGCGGAGTATTGTTTTATCAAGGTTAAGATCACCGAAATAAGCTACCTCAGAAATTTTACTTACAGGGTGTTCAAGTTCACAGATGGGGTTCAACCTCAAATCAACAGACTCCATTGAAACCGGCAGCATTGATATAACGTCGTTAGGGAGAGAAGATATCTGAAAATATTATTTTAGGTAAATAATTGATTGGTAATTGGGGGTGCAAGGGGTCTCAAGTTTCAACCTCCAGCTTCAGAACCTAAGCCAACCTCACCTGTCCGTGGTGCACCCTACTAACTAACAAACGGGGCTCTGGCGGCGGCTGATTGCGGCAAAGCGCAGCCTAACACCGGCACAACAAAATTCCCTGACCGCCAACGGTCAGCAGCGGTGCGAGAAGCTGTGCCCGCATTCCCCAACCCACATGTCCAGCGTTAGGCATATTTGCCTTCTTATTAGGGGAGCCCTATGTCCAGCAGTGGACTGATATATAAATAGGCTGGTGTTGTCATTGTTGTAAATAATTGACAAATGTAAGACGCTCTTCGGCCACTTTATTATGAAAATCTTGTAAGTTTCCATGAATTAGATTTCTGTGCACACTCATCATGGCCAGACCATTAAGGGAGCGCAGTACGGAATATTAGGAATGGAATTGGTGAATTTGTTAGAGTTTCGACGTACAGGAATGATCGATCAAGCAAGTCCAGTCAAAGATGAAAGTGATTCAACAGTTTTTTTTTTATATCCAGCACTACATAAAGTCGGGCTGTACATTTAAAGTTAAGTTAAGACCTATCCCACGCATTCTCGCCACGCCCAACGCTCTCCTGAACGCTAGTCCTCACTGTGACTTATTTGCGGATGAATTGGCGGATTAATGAGATTGGAATTCTTTTAGTATTGTGTGCGGGATGTATGACTGTGTGTTAAATTATTATGTTAGTATGATTTTATTCAGTTTAATCTTTTAATTTTTTTTTCCTGAATATTTGTTAATTAAATGATTTATTTTATTGTAATTTTTGCGACTTTTCTTGCTCTTTTATTAATGTAATTGGCTTATTTTCCGTGTTTATTAAAGTAAATAAATAAAATTGAAATTATAATTAAAATGTGTTTTCTATGTATGATAAGTATGTATTTACAAAAAAAAATTATATGTGTAGTATATCAATCATGTGGTTCCCATAATACAAGCTCTGCTTAGTTTGGGGCTACATGATGCTGTGTGATTACGTCCAGCATTATTATTATTATTATTATAATGAATAAAAAAACGTTGCTTACCAGATTATTGCTGAGCTGCAAATACATAATCTCAGGGCATTTCAGTAGAGATGCAGGGAACTCTTTGAGATGATTGTTTCTCATGTTGCAGTGGACTAGCGCCGCCATTTTGTCCATGTCACTTGGCACTCGTTCAATCTCATTGTTTTCAAGGGTCAACCATCTGCAAGTTTTAAGAGGCAAGTTATTATATAATCCTATATCCAGCAGTGGACTGCTACAGGCTGAAGCACTCATGGCGTGGCCTACTACAATGTTCCTAGCAGATCATCTTGGTTAAGCGACAACATGCCTAATCACTTGGATGGGTGACTAAACAGTCAATAGCAATTAGATATGAGCGCTTGCATGCTTCGGAAGGCGCGTTTAGATGTTGGTCTCGGTTTTTTCAGTCTTTAAACAGTGTTGGAGGCCTTCGGATGGTCTAAAAACTCCAGGGTTAGCCACTAGGTCATACGAAGAAGGAAGAAAGGGTAGGCTGATGATGATGATGAAGTTATTATAAACATTAACTACTTGTGCAGAATAGAATGCAAATTAGACACAATACATAAATATAAAGGGTATCTCACATACTGTCATAGAAGTGTAAACTAACCTAATTACTTCTAGAAAGGCCATTCAGTGTTGCAGAGCATTGCTCAAACTGTCCGCATTTTCTCTACTTTCATACAATTTTGTCAATGACTGTGTTGAGGATCGGGATTTCTTCCAGGATATTGCAATGAAACTCCCGAGGTCCAATAGAAAGTTATAATGATATGTAAATGCTTTACAGTAGTTTAGTTAAAATATAAGAATATTGAAAGTATGTGCGTCGTTTGCGTGGTTCAACGGCCAAGTGTTGGTCTGGCGCTGGCGGCGCCAAACCGTTATTTGTTTATATGAAGTATAAACAGACTGTATTGAAGTGCGTGAGTGAACATTGTATAGTAACTCTATTTGCGTGCAAAGAAAATTACAGCACTGCATTTTGCGCGGGAAAAAGCTAACATAGATTTGTGTAATGTATGGGTGAGGGACGAAGAATCAAGTCAGCTACAGTGACTCCGATACAAATTCTTATGAATTGATCTTCTATTAGGTAGTAGGTTTACTTCTGTGCATACGGTCCACTGATCCCACTAGGCAGAGCCTGTAGTATGTGCCCTGATAAACATAGATACTCTGTCTTTACGACCTGTCTTTCCTGATAAATATAATCCGGGTCTCTTTAAATCTAGAGTGAATCTAGTGAATCTAGTGTCCTCTGGACCTTTGTGCTCAATCTTAGACCACAACTTTACTTAACATCAGGTGAGTTGGTGGTCAAACAAAGGAACGTCCAATGTAAAAAAAAAACTTTTATAAGATGTAGCTTACAAACATAAAATAAAGCTGGGCATTCTCCCACTTCATAAGTAGTCGTAAAGTTGGCAGAGCTTGTATTATGGGTACTAACTACATCATTTATAGGTTTACTACTCTTTTTGTAAATACATACAAATCATGCATAGAAAACACCCAGACTCAAGTCAAATATTTGCAGATCATTGAAGCATTTGTCTCGCTTTGGGATATGAACCCCCAACCAACGGCATCTCAGGGGGACTTTTGTCCACTTCACCCCAGAGGTTATCAAATCGAGTGTTGAGAACCTTTTATAGCAATAAAATTGACTTACCTCAGCTTGGTCAATTTACAAAACTCATCAGGAAGAGCTCTTATTTGATTCCCTCTCGCACCAAAAGTATCAAGCTTTTCCAACTTCCCTATCTCTATAGGGATCTCACGGAGCCCTATCCTGTTACACCAGAAAGCTTCGAGATTCTCCAATTCCCCAATCTCTGGTATCAACTGGTTCAAGGGATTGTAACTCAGGTTGAGATTCACCAAGTTTTTCAAGCTTCCTATCTCTGGCGGCAGTGATGTTATGTTGTTATAATCAAGAGTAAGGGTAGTTAAGTTCACAAGCTGGCAGATTTGGACGGGAATTATTGATATTTTGTTCCTGTGAAGGTAAAGATGCTCGATATCCAAACAGGTGTAAAGCAGCGCAGGTATTTCATAGATTTCGAAGGAGTTCAAACACAAACGGGACTTCTTTTTGTTGATGGCTTGTTCTATGAGGGCTAGAATGTGGTTTTCACGGAGGAATTTAAGTATTGAACTCATTTTTTTTCCAATTTTTTGTTTTTCATGGTAAAAACCTAAAAACTGAAAAATATTGCGTTGGTAAAAAAATAAATAAAATAAACGTCAAAGCCAGCTGGTGGTAATTTTCCAATCGTTCAAAAACCTTTCACTATAATTTAAGCATTAGACAGAGAGGCATGATTTTAAATTCCATAGGAGTGAGCAGGGTAAAAATCAAAGAATTAAACAAGCAGGGCACAGGGCACGTTTGTCAAAATTCTCTGGAACGCTAATTTAGTTATTTTTCGGGGAAAAATAAAAAGGGTTGCCATGCTTAAAATCTCAAAATCTACCACATCAAGGCTAATCTCTCATCAGCTCAAATAAGTGAACTTAGTAGAAAGGAATATTGATTTTGGAATTTTATGATATTTCGTCCCTCACACTATCACATTTATCAAAAAACTTTGCCTAGAATTTTACTAAACCATCTATAAGAAACCAAGGCGTTTTTCCTGAAGTGTATAACGGAACGTAATAATATCGATTTTTCGCGGTAAATGTGAATGGTTTGGGGTCGGGGCAGTAGGTCGGGGGAATCGATTATACATAGAAATAAATATAAAGTTGATATTTTAATTGCTAAATGCGGACTAAAAGTTCTTGAACCATAGTTGGAACGTCGAGGAATTGAATAGTGCCAAGGAAATGGGCTTTAGTGTTTTTATAAAATTGATTGCTTTGTTTTATATATTTTTATATTCAACGTGTACAAATGGTAAGTTATTTACTTTATGCTGTGTAGCATGAATAAAATGCACCGATCACTCATTTCAACTAGTATTCAAAAAACATTTAAGTTCTCAGATAATAATTATGATTTCTTTGTTTAATTTTGAACCTCAGTTTTGAAAGTTAAAGGTAACGTACAAAGCATTACTTAGCGAATAAAACACAATTCAGGTATATGCGGTGGGGAGATACATGCATTACACATACACACTTATTATTATTCTAAAAAATCATACATAAAAAGGCAATTAAATGTAGGTCCAGACATATTTATATAATAAAGTATTATGTAGGATAGGTACATACCTGGTAAATAAATGTAGTTTCAATAAGCAAGTTAAGGTTTAATTGAAGAACACCTACCACCATCTTGCAAATCTTTGGCTGGTATAGAATGCAGCTATCATGAAGTCCACCTATTGTTACATTTACTATGTAATAAAGTATAAATAAATAAAAAAACATAAATAAGTACCCAAAGCAAAAGGAGAATCGCCAGTCATAGGGACCTTATGGATAAATGATATAACTTCGTTTTAGCTTCCCCACCAAACAAGACAGCCCACCATGCCCGGAAGTTGAACAACGACGGAGCCTACAACGACCAGAAGCCCTCCTACCGATCCTTCCAGCCAGTCATCAAGCACAAGACCATCTACCCTAGACATGAAGACAGGGACTATGACATCACATCCTACGATACGGAGTATGGCGGTGTCGTCTCCAACTTCACCTCTTCGATTTACGATGATAATCCACAGCTGTACCCTAATCCGGAGTTTGTGGCGAGGAATAATCTAGGTATTTCTGTTACTTTAGTGATTTACAGTGCCACGCACATTTATATCTTGTTAGCGCATCTGAAGTTAGGCTTCTGTCAGCGCGGAAGCGAATTTAGTTCCCAAATGTTCTATTGCGCAGCCAAACAGCTAATTTATAATGGCACTGTAAAAACTTTTAAAGTATGTTATTTATTTATGATCTTTGTAGGATTCATATTATATAATTTGGTACGTGCTTAATTATCTACTTTTTAGAGAAAGATAGTCCTCATTAGGGTTTGGGTAATAGAACTTTTCCTGAAAAATCTTCTTCTAACTAATACACTTTGGAAATATTTACCATTGTCAGACTTATGAGATGGGTTTGTTATCATGTAAATGAATACCACAGTAATATTACTTTATCGACAAATTATGTCAGTGGTGCCCTGCGATCCGCATGCTCAGCTTGGGGATTATGACCATATACCCCCTTCTTGTAGGGGAGGCCCTTGTCCAGCAGTGAACTGAATAAGCTGGTTTAGTTGTACAAAAACATAAGTTGATACACCGACCAAACATTTGAAATGCAAGTTTAAACTCTTTTATAGTGAACAAAGCAGTAAATGAAAACAAAATCACGGATGGCGATACAGATATGCCAGAGCTGCCAGACGATTCGCTCGCTGATGCTGATCTCAAAGAACATAACATTATCGACAGCGTGACGTACCTTTATGGCTTCAACAACTGCCATGGTGTTAGGAACGAGTGGATGGTGTTGGTAAGTTTACCTTTTAACCATTGGCTTAGGATTTTTGTATCTTCTGTGTAGTTAGGTACTGGACTATAAGTTTAATCACATCCAAGATTTCAACCATGATTTTACCACTAAAGCATATAGCTACGAAACGTTGTATTTTTTAGATAAGTTATAATAGGATCGGTAAATACAGCATATTCATCATCATTTATTTAAGAGCTATGCTCTTGTCGGCGCAACTGATGCAGCTCCTTCCATCTGACTTCTTTGGAGAGCCAAAGCAGCCTCATTTACTTCCCTATACGACATGACATCTACTTTCTCTTTAATGTTGCTCATATAATTTATCCTTGGTCTTCCCCTTTCTTTCTTACCTTCTACGTTTCCCTCTATGATGTTGCGTATACAGTTGTCATGTCGTATAAGGTGTCCAAATATCTTTCCTCTTCTGTTTTCTATATTTTTTAACATAAGTCTATCGTCGGCGACTCTACTTAAAAGTTCTTTGTTTTTTACTTTGTCTACCCAACTTATTATTTCCACATTCCAGATTTAAAATGTTTCCAAAATGTCTTTGTCTCTCTGAGTCATTGTCCTCGTTGTTTTGATAAAAAAAAATAGACTTTCTTGGAGATTTTGACAGTCAAAATATGCTTTTTTAATGAAAGGCTTGTTTTGCTATTGCTATTTTGGATTTAATATCTGGTGTACATCTTGAATCTGTTGTTACAGCATATTGTACCTACCTAAATATTTAAATCTACGATTCGATATGTCCTGTTCGAAGGACCACTTAGGAACTCAATTAACATATTCATCTAAATAAATATGTTCGATCCTAAGATTGAAATTTGGTGTCCCTTAGCACTAGACTATTCTAAAATGAGGACACAATCATAATTGAAATCTTTTTGTAATTTGGTGGGCATAATTGCCACCCACATTGTTTGATTTTAACTTTCACAGATCTTCATAACCAGTGGAATAGCAACCGTCCTCTTAGTAGGGACGGTGCTATGGCTGATGTGCAGCAATTATGCGGCGGAGTTCCGTCGCAGCAGCAAACTGTATCCTATTGACATCAACCTATGCTGCTGCCTTGCAGCTGCTACACAGATCTATATTCAAGCTGTTATGGTAAGTCAAATCATAGTTTGCACACCATAAGAAAGTTAGATAGAACTTGATACCTAAGATTTAAAATTTCCTAAAACAAATTGAATTAGGCTTTTTGGGATTATAAAATCTTATAAATCCCCATGTATGAGGGTAAACACTTTGATAACAAAATAATTGTCAATAAGTTTTTGTGTTATCATTATCAAAGTTCCGGGTTGTAAAGGAATTCAACCTTTAGCTTTGGAACCCAAGCCAACATCACCTGCTCGTGGTGCACCCTGCTGTTCAACATAAACATAGACACTTCATTTATTCACCACTTAGCACACACAATACAGAATACATAATATGGTGCTAATGTTACAAAAAGGTGATAATGGATGTATGTGTGTGTGCTACAGCAGCAAAAGGGCCTCGACTCAGCATAATGCCTACTGTTAGGGCAGTAGGCGCTGTTATTCTGTCGAGACCACAACTGCCACAAGACCTTGTGAGAATAAAATAGGTGGGATCAACAACAACATCATTCAACAAACGGGGCTATGGCGGCCGGCTTACATCTAACCAGCAGCCTACACTGGCACAGTTAAAGCTCGGCCCAGAAACGGGCAGCAGCTTCGGTGATACGAAAACCTGTGCCCTGCGATCCCTTGTCCAGCGTGGCGATGATGACCATTTCCCCTTTCTTATAGGGGAGGGCTATGTCTAGCATTGGACTGAATAAGCTGGTGTTGTATAAACATAGGTATATATTATAGCTTAAGCCTATTTACTAAGAGATTATTTTGTATAGCCACTCAACATAAGCTTAGCCGTATCGATTGGATTAGGTAGTTACACTTAGCTAGAAGGAAATTGCCTGAAGGTTAATTGCTTTTCAATTAAAATGTTTACAAGTACCTACTATTGTGGTGCTATTATTTACCTAATTAATGTGGGAATAAATGGTGGTTCCTATAATACAAGTTTTGCTTAGTTTGGGGCTAGCTAGATGATGATGCCTGATAATGTAAGCATTACATAATGCTACCAATGCACAAATTTCATCAATAAATTACTATTTATTATTATAATTTGTGAGGTATCAACGATTCCAAATCGTATTTAAGTATCTTATGGAAAGGTAAATTGACCCTGTTTTTTGTATTCCATGTCAAACAAAACCATTACATCCAGGGCGTGTCCTCTCCTTCTCAATGCGAGCGCATCGCCCTAGTGCTGCACTACACTCACATCTGCTGCGCGATGTGGATCGTAGCGTTGGCCGCTGCGGTGGCTGAATACTGCGCGTGTGACACTTTCCTACCGCTGAAATACAACTATCTGCTGGCTTATGGGGTGCCCGCTGTTGTTGTTATGGTAAGTTTTCTGATTGCAAAGCATTGAAACCGCAAATAATGCAGTGAAGTCTCACGCTCTAATACTGTAGAAACTACTCTCAACCATTTGAGATCGTCAAAACTAATTCAGAAGCTGCTATCCTTCTGAATCTGTACTGAAACGTCCATTTGATAACTTGAAAGCTCAAAATATTCTAGTAACGTTGGTAACGTTTTAGTATTCAGGCAGGCGAGAGCATGTAATAACATAGTAAACTATCGTTATGAATAATATAAATGAGTTAGCCTAACTAAACAATTTTTTTAGAAAACTACATCAGAATGTTGTTAATATTTTTCCAACATCTTCGATGTACCTGATCCGTTAATATAGAATTCACCATCTTCGATGTGATCTGATGATTTAGAATAATCACATTTCAATTTGTAACCATTATAAAACTATTCATAAATGTTAGTTGATCTCAAAACATGGTTAAGCAATCTTCCACTTATATTTTATAACGTCAACGTCAAGAATTGTAACTTTTCTTGTAGTTCAACTACGCCCTATCAATGGAGCACTACGAAACAAAGCATTACTGTTGGATGTCAATCGAAAAAGGGATGGTAATGGGCTTCATGATACCCGCAATGATCCTTATCCTCATAAACACAGCAATAGTTATCCTTGGCTTACAAAGCGTCAATAAAAAACAAGCAGAAGTACTCGCCACTAAAATTCAGGAGTTAGTCGACCACCATATCGCAAATTGGCCTATGAACGAGAACGAGAATTTAGATAAAAATGCGAGTATAGAAACGCTTGATATATACACGCCGGGGAGCAGTCGGAAAAACACGGATAGTTCGGAAAACTTGGATAAAGATAACTATTTGAGCGAAGACGAATGTACGCACTATCCGAATAATCTGTCGCAAGTTGAAAATGGAACGGAGGTGAGTGCTGCCCTTGTAAAATATTCATAGCTTTGGTAGATTTTGATTACTTTGCTAAGGACGAATGCCCACACTACCGGATTATTTTACCGCAAGTTAAAAATGGAGCGTAGGTGAGTATTGCCCGTGTAAAATATTCGTAGCTGATTTTTAGTCAACCTGCATTGTCCCAACGCTGGGCTAGAGATATCCCACCATCCTCTCTCGAAGATAGTTTTTGACAACATAACTAAAAGGAGGAATGCTCGCAATAGCCGATGCGCGGAGGTAAGTGTGGAGAGGGTGTACGGGGTTCCAACCCTTAGCTTCGGAACCCAAGCTAACCCCACCTGCACGTGGTGCACCCTGCTAAACAACGAACGGGGCTCTGGCGGCCGGCTGATTGCGGCATAGCACATCGGCACAGCTAAATCGGTGTCGGTCGTCGGTGTTGCGAGAAGCTGTACCCTGCGATCCCCAACCCGCATGCCCAGCGTGGGGATTATGGGCATATCCCCCTTTATTAGGAGAGGCCTATGCCCAGCAGTGGACTGATATAGGCTAGTGTGGTGTGGTGTGGAGGTAAGTGTTGCCGTTTTAAAGTATTCGGCAGCTTTGGTAGATTTTGTGGGATTAATGGCGATAGTTATTCAAGAACCAACTAGATTTGAAAAACTTTGTAGGGGGTTCAAATCCGAGAAATAAGTAGGTACTTAGTTAGGGTATGTAAATATCATCATGCACCGCACCTAGATGGGTACCTAACCTACCTACTTACTTAATGCAAGCGTTCTGATATGTTTTTGCAGGTCACTACGGTAGTCTCTTAAAATGAGGGATGTAATGAGGAGTTACAAGCACATGAGGCTTAACACTTTTATGCCTCAAGTTGGGCGCAGGGCGTTGTATCCTACGTTCCAAACATGCGTGCTTGACCCACGATGCAATGCCTTGTTTATAATAAGTAATTATAAGTATGGCTACATCCACTTAACCATAACAAAACCTACTTACAGTAATGACAGCGGATCTATGTCCCTCAGAGGGCTTACCACAGGTTTTGATAGTTTTCGAAAACTTTATAAGTTTCGGTATCTTTCAATACATTTTCGTAGTTCATGCACGTTTCCCTAGAGGCGCTGTACTGAAAATGTATGGAAAGATACCGAAACTTATAAAGTTTTCGTAAACTATAAAAACCTGTGGTAAGCCCTCTGAACGATTCGACCAATCCCAGAACAATCCGACCCAAATGTAAGAATTACAGTGCCACAAGTAGGTATAACTTGGCGAGGCTGTGCGCCACTGTGCTTCAAACCAAAAAATGATTGCACTTTAATTACGGTTTCTCTTGAAACACTTTAAATTTATATTATGTATAACTTCCGGCATTTTAAAATCCAAATTCGCAGGTTTATCTCAATGTTGTTGTCCGTAAACTAAACTACCACTCGTCAAACACACTGTTCAGTTTTAGTTCCTAAAAACGCCACCGCCAACATAAACAGCCTTCCCTGATGGGCGATATAAGCGCGAGTTGCACCAGTTTACTTGGCTAGGTGCAGCCAACTTAAGAGGGCCAAAGATCCATGTGAATATTGTAGGTACCTACTGTATTTTTCTTCCAGCCAACACGTCGCCAGAAGTCCCATTCAGACCGAGGGCTGCTAAACCTTCTCTACCTAGACAACATGTCGTGGAAACTCACGTGGAACACGGAAGGGAATGAACTGAAGACGTACCTTAACCTGTGTCTAGTGCTGGAGCCATTCTTCGCTGTGAACTGGGTGATGGGAGTGGTGGCCATAGAAAACGCACAGCATTGGTCTACTCCGACTATCTATCTTATACTGGTTGTGGCTATGGTGAGTCCAAGGAGTTTTTTTATAGGAGTGTGCGTTTTGAAAACTGTGCCCGATTTATCTCAATAAAAAAAAATACAACAGAATTGGGAACCTCCTCCTTTTTTGAAGTCTGTTAAAAAGTTCCCGAAAGGGATTTTGTGTTGTTTCCTCTTTAGTGATGTACAAAAGAGGAAACGCGTTTAATTTCTCTATGGAAGTAACGAGTGATAACCCTCTTTTGGGAGAATACAATCTATTCCCTTGTACGCTAGTAGCTAGCGGCACATAAGTCTAGCGCTGAACTGATACTTCTGCGCATGGGTCTCTCGCTCCCTCTCGCCTCTAGCTCCCACTTGTAGTAGGAATTCCATGGTCTAGAAAAAGTCGCAATTAAACTTCTGCTCCGTTTCGTTGTACCTTCATAATTTTTAAGAGTAGTTGCAAAGAGAATACAAATTATATGATAGAGCGAATTGCTGGGAAATAAATCAAACAAGTCGACATCAAGGTCAAAATTAAAGTCAGAATCGGAGAGAACAAAAGTTACACTGAAGAAAAATGGTGGCATTAGTCCAAAAAATAAAAAAATAAATGTTGGTTCCAGTATGTGTACTTGGCCGCAACGATCTGCACCACACTGCCGATAGTGAGGGATAAGAACTCACCGTGCTGCGAGAGCGTTGTCACTGAGCCGGTCATCACCAGGACCAGGTAAATCCTACTAATATTATAAATGCGAAAGTTTGAGAGTATGGATGTATGAATGTTTGTTAGTCTTTCACGCATTAACTACTGTAGGGATTTGGATGAAACTTGGAATATACACAGTTTGTGACTTGAATTAAAACATAGGCTACTTTTTATCCCGGTACCACGCGAGCGAAACGGTGGAAGCTAGTATGTCATAGATAGAGTAGTGGGCCAAACTTTGATCCTTGTGGGATACCATCTATTCCTTTCTTCCTTCTTCGTATGTGTTAGTGGCCAACTCTGGTGTCGGAGTTTTTAGGCCGGCCGAAGGCCTCCGACATGGCTTAACGACTGAAAAGCCGGGACAAACATGCCTTCCGAAGCACGGACGCGCTCAGAACTAAATGACACTAAATGGTCACCCATCCAAGTAGTGACCGCGCGGAGTGTTGCTTATCCAAGGTGATCTGCTAAGAACACCGAAGTAAGACTCGGCATGAGCGCTTCAGGTCTATTGACCATTAGGCGATAGTATCAAAGAAAGAGTAGTGACCCAAAGCTTGATCCTTGAGAGCAACCATGTTTCGTATGAGTAGTCATCGCCGACGTTTTAAATTCCATCATTACAGTTTGGCTCCACTCAAGAACTCGTTTACCTCAACGGTTATCCGTTCTTCGGCAGATATGGCCCTCCCACTGCCACTTCAGCTTACTATGTGTGTATAGCTCAGAGTTGTCAATGTATCGCGTATCAACTTATACAAACTTATAAGGAAGGAGCCGAAGCGTGGACACTCACAGTACGGCTAGTCCACCAGTATAAACTCGCTCAGCGAGCTATGGAACGAGCTATGCTCGAAGTTTCTCTGAAGGATAAAATCCGCAACGAGACTATCCGACATAGAACTAAAGTTGTCGACATAGTTCGGAGAATTAGCAAGCTGAAGTGGCAGTGGGCTGGCCATATCTGCCGAAGAACCGATAACCATTGAGCTAAACGAGTTCTTGAGTGGAGACCGCGGCTCGGCAAACGTAGTGTAGGACGCCCTCCGGCCAGGTGGGGTGACGATCTGCGAAAGGCTGCTGGTAGAAGCTGGATGCGTCGAGCTCAGGACAGGGCGCAATCGCGCTCATTAGGGGAGGCCGCCGTCCAGCCGTGGACTGCTTAGGCGTATGATGATAAAGTTGTAACTTTTACTTTTTTTCGCAAGACCATTTTGATTACAAGTTTGACCGTCACCATTTCTCTTTCAGAACTACAGACAGCATTCCCTTGCTAGACCCGACGATTCAAAAGCCAGTAGTGACTCCTGCGCCGGCCGACTCGATAAGCACTATTAGCATTTAACACAACGGAATAAGGTACTAATTACATTGCCCGCTTCGGTGAGAATGTAATGGAGCATACAAATGAAATGTGAAAGAATTACTATTTAAACTTTTAATACGTAAGAATTAAGGTTCTAATTCCATTGACGATATTTGAGAATCTAATATAATAAGTGATTATAATAATAATATCAGTGAGGTATTGAAGAGGTATGTAAAAAGAGGATCCATTTTTGTCTTCTGGGGCTATTAGTATTTACAGCAGAGGGAATAAGGTAATAATTCCTTTGTCGATATTTGAGAATCTAATTTAATATTGATGATAAGATTTATAATTATAATGAATGAGATATTGAAGGGGTACAAAATAATTTTAAAAATATACTCGGTACGTCTCACACACGGTCAACTGATCACAAACTAGGGAGAGTCTGTACTATTGATACCAGAAACTGATAAAAAGACATAGATACTTATAAACCACCCAGATACAGAACAAACATCCATGTTCATTTTATAAATGTTTGTCCTGGGCGAGAATCGAACCCGCGGCCTGCAGCGCAGAAGGTAGAGTTACTATCAAATGCACTATGAGGTGAGTCAGTATGTAAGAAAGAGGTTCCTTAGTTCGTCTTGTGATATATTTGTGGAGGCAAATAGTATTTAAAATATAAGGAATAATGTACTTATTCCATTAGCGCATTTGAGAATCTAATCATTATAGAGTTTTTAATAATACTTACTCGTACCAGTGCAATGAGGTATTGAAGAGGTATGTAAGAAATAGGATCCTTTGTTTGCAAAAAAAACGAGAACAAAACCTAGCGTCATCGGTTACGGTGTAATATAGGAATCCGGCCATAAGTTATACATTAACTGTGGCTTGAGAGTGAAGAAAATACCTAACGTCAAAGTTTGCGATAACTTTAATTTTGTATGACATTTTCATAGCAGCGCCCCTAGCGGGAAGTTTGTAAAACTTTGACATCCATCTCCAAATAAAAATATAGTTATCGCAAACTTTGACGTTAGGTATTTTCTTTGCACCTGAGGCCTCATTTACTAACTCAGTTGCACACCGAAATGAGCGGCACCGGACCTTTATTTGCAAACATTTGACATTTCATCTGTCGAAACTCAAAGAACGTCAATTGACATCTTGTCAAAGTTTGTAAAAAGAGGACCAGTGATTATCATGTCGGTGTGCAACCGAGTTAGTAAATGAGGCCTCAGGAACGCCTCAGGCCACAAAAACAGGCCACTGATCACGAATATTTCAACCTGACGTATCGTGACGCACCATTTTGGCCAGTGAAAAGACGTTATTTTGATTTTATTTATTCGTTTTAACGTCTACGTCTACGATACGAACACATTTTCGCTAGTCTTCGTGATCTGGTAATTATAAGGAATATAAAATGATGTTTTCTTGAAACATTTTAAAGTGAATTTTTCTAAATTAGGCTCAGGCTTATAGAATGTTAGAAATGCTACTTATTTATAAAGATGACATAAAACAATATTTCAAACTCTAAAAATGGACCGATGTAATAATTCTGAACTTAACTAAAACGTGATCTACTTTTATAAATGCTGAAGTAGTACCTATATTTGTCAAGGGTAAAGAAAGAGACATAGACCTTTCATCCCAAAAATGGTTCTCTGGGAAAAAAAAATAACATCATCGCGAGCGAAACGAAGCAGCGGGCTGAAGCTAGTCAAGCATAAATTTCTTGTCGGTTTTCATAAGAAAATCTGTCAAAAAATCTATGCTCAAATCGCGACTACGTTTGTGTTTCGTTCTAGAATACTGGCCTAAGTAAATAGATAAGAATAGGCTATTTTTATACCCAGAACTCCCGATTGAAGCCGGGTTGGGATACTAGTATTGTTAAAATTGAATTTCAGGTTTCAATACTCTACATATCTCTGCCATAGACATTTTGACTATTATGTAAGTAAGTAATATATAAGTTTAAACATCAGATTTTTTATGTGGTAGTAAAATGATTGACATCAGAACCCTTTGGCCAGCACTCTTGGGTGCTAATTTCTATACCAAGATTTAGGTATGCAATTGTAACGCAATATTTCTTGCATTTTGTAACAGTCTAGTTGCCGAGGTATTTACAAAAAACTGGTGGCAGACCCTGACGTGGCTATTTATTTATGCAACTATCTATGTACTGACCCCAAGAGGCTTCTAAACAACTACACTAACCCGCCGACATGCAGTGTGTGGCTTGAGTGTGAAAAACACGCCTTATAGAATACAAAGTTTTAGTAAAATATAATATTAATTAATGTTATGGAGATTTTATGAGTTTTACAAACTACCCGCTAGGGGCGCTTGTCCATTTCGATACAAAATTTAAGTAAGTTACAAGGTGACTGTTTTTCACACTTATGCCTTTGTTTGAGGCCAAAGCACGAAAATTTTGACGTCATATCGTGAAATTTTGACTAATGAAAAAGCGATTCGAAATAACGCGTAGCCAACATTTTACGATACATCTAAAGTCAAAATATCGATACGCCGCGCCGTCCTTTGAAGTTGAGGTTCGCTGGGTCGAGCGATTTCGTGACATATGCGCCTCGATTCGTGTCGTAATCGTGGGTCATTAGAAGGGTCCTACTTACAACGCTCATAACTTATCTTTGTCGTCAGATGTTGGTTACAACTAGAAACGTAGTTCCTATTTAAGGGTCCGATTAGGATTGGTCGAATAGTTCGCTGTGCCTACGAGTTGCATAATTCGAAAACTTTTATAGTATACTATATCGTGCTCAATTTCGAAGTACCTTTTTTCGTTAATTACCTTACAGTTTTGAGTGATAATTGCAATCTGCAAGAAGATTACATTACCTACGTTGATCGATCAGTTTCTACTTATAACCAGTTGCGTAATATCCAAAAAACTACCATTAAAATTGAGCCAGATATACTATAAAAGTTTTCGAATTGTGCAACCCGTACTAGGTTCTCTGACTTCAGAGGGACGATTCGTTTTGAGTAGGTAATACTGTCTTGAAATTTATAGTGGGCCCTGCCTGCGAGAGATAGATTGTCCATCTTGATGTTACTAAGTGGGCTTCGCATTCAGGTTTCGTATAGTTGCTTGCACAATCGTCGCTACGGTATCTCTGTCCCCTAGAAGTTAGGCACAGCAAACGATTCAACCAATCCTAGAGTACAATCCGACCCAAAAAAGGAACTAAGTCGCTACTCAAACACAACTTCAGAATAAATATAACGTTGTGAGTAGTGATAGGCCAGCCAATCTTACTATATTCTGTCTGATTCGATTTTGAAAGCATCTTTTGTTTGTTAGTTTTATGTTAAATAAACAGGACAATCGCACAACCACCTGTCTAAATTAAAAATTTTTATAACATTAATTTTAGTAATGGGATTTATATAACATTTCCTTGTGATAAGAGATTGAATTGATATTGGGGTAGCTATGTTGATAAAGATTATAATAAATGTTTCAATCAATTGGATTTTTCTTTTTCTTCGACCATTCACCACCAATCAAATCCCCAACAAAATTGCTTTAGAGACGATAAAGTGTGGATTCATTGCCATGCACTCGCTCGTGGAGGTGGCACTTAAAAGTTATTTCGTTCCTGAATATGTAATAATAAGGAAGAATTATTTTAAAACAACAAGTTTAGGTAATTCACTTTTGCAGAATAGTCACTAGTATAGCACTGTTATTAGTGGGCGAACTAAGCTATAAAATAAAACAACTAATATTCTTATATCGAGTGTATTATTGGATAAATTGGTTACAAAATACTTATCCAACGCCGCCATATTCCCGCGTCAAGCCTACGCCAGCAAGTAATTCAAACGAAAACTAGCCGTCCATATAAAACAGTACTTTATATTACATCTAGACAGTATAAAAGCCGACCAGCATAACGCAACGCGATTTTGAGCTTAACTTACTCTTTAGTTAGGAAAAAAATAGTATAATTAATTAGTATAATTTAAATTATATTCCTTATGCTACAGAGTTACCGCCGATCTGTACAAGAAATTCAGGCGTGACAAAAGAATCGACAGCAAGCTAAGGATTGTAGATACATAAATATAGACAAAGTCGTCCCGTTCCACAATACTGACTGTAACCTGGCTCGCGCCGACGTTCTTGAACTACATGCTAACAACTGGTAAAAGGCTGGCTAAAAATTGAACCTTATGGTTGCAAAACGTAATAGCAAGCTTCAAACGCGCTGTGGCGATATTTTTCTCATATTCAACATAAACTTGATGCGGTTACTAGTCCAATAAATAAGTTTCCAGTTCGATAAATGCATTACCAGTTCAATAAATACGTTGTTAGTTTATTATGCATGTTAAATGTTTGCATTATCTGCTGATATGATTCTGGGTCTCACACAACATAAGAGGAAATTCTAGTGTGGAAAAAGGCTATTGATTGTTGGATGTTATGTAGCCACACCAATTATTTATGATGCCAGTCAAATAATCGCTATTGATGTCACTAGGTCAATAAATATCGCCTGTGCGATAAATGATGTTACCAGTTCAATAAATGATTTTACCAGCTCAATAAATATTGGCCATTCAATAAACGCCAGCGGCAAGCCAGGGCAAACGCAATGGGAGACTTGTCCGCGGCAGAGTAGTATAAATGCGGTCTACTGGCGGTCGGTGGCGCGGAGTTTCTCCTCAACAGCCTCCTGGGAAGCTTCGGACGCGTCGGTCGCTTGAATATACTTCTGGACACCGACCAGTGACTTCTTCAGGGCGTCGAAGGAGCTGTAAAAAGAGAATTGTACATGTAACATGATAAGGTTTGTGAAACGACTGTTTCGTCCATGTTACATTTTAATTAAATCAATTATTTTATTTGATACTTGAAATAATCAAAATACATCATTATTATCATCATCATTCTATACTGGTCTACTGCTGTACATAGGTTTACCCTAATGAGCGCCATTGCGCCCTGTCTTCTACCAGCAGCATTTCGCAAATACACTACGTTGTCGAGCCGCAGTTTCCACTCAAGAACTCGTTTACCCCATCGGCTATCGGTTCTTCGGCAAATATGGCCAGCCTACTACCACTTCAGCTTGCTAATTCTCTGAGCTATGTCGACAACTCAAACAAAAGGCCAACCTAATGTGAAATTATAAACATAACGGTCAAATCATAGGAGTTGTGCTGGGAAAAGGCTAGGTCAAGAGTACCCTAAATCGACGAGCATGTATGAAGAATGGGCTGAGAGAAAGAAGCAAGAGTTACACTAGGATCGTAGCAAGTGGAGATCCGTAGTCTCTGCCTACACCTTGGGTAATAGGCGTGACTTTATGTAATTTAAATGATGTAGAAAAATATTACGAATAGTTTTTTCATTAACAATTTAAGGCGACAGCTAATATTGAGCATGATAGTGCAGATTTTAAATGACATTAGATTATAAGACACCAAGGAGTTTGCATTTTCTTTGTGGCAGCCAAAACCACAGCTAGATAATTTTGTACAAGTATTTATTGAAACATTAATGTCTCATTCCATTTTGCCAGAACAACAGAGGATTATGTACATCATCTGGATAATAATAAATCTTCTGGCGTAAGTGTGACAAGGACTATAATGTAGGTTAGTCGTCTCAGCCAAACACGTTTTGTACGATTTATATACATTATGTTCGGTCATTTGAGTGAGAAAAACATATTTATCTACAAAGTTTGTGTTAGCTATATTTTTGTCTTGAGATTTCAGTTTTTCGAACTGCTGCTGGTAGAAAGATGCTTTGAGTTCAGGACAGGGCCAGGGCGCAATGGCGCTCATTAGGGCAGGCTTATTTCCAGCAGTGGGCTGCTATTATGCTGATGATGAAACTTTTCGTTGGGGGCACATTTTAATCACATCACACTAACATTATAAATGCGAGATGTGTCTGTTCGTTCCCACTCTACTCGTTATTTGGATGATGAACATAAGCATTTAAGATTTGACTTTGATACATTTTATTCCGGTACCACCACGCGAGCGAAGCGCTTTTACTCAACACCAATAGGTATTGCGATCACCAAGATGCAAATCAAATATGGTGATCATGGGAAACCCTCCAAGGGTCCCAAGATTCGAGCACTTCCGTGCTTTGAGCGTAAAATAGCAACATCATGGGCGGTCATAGTACAACGACAGATACTCGCTGTAACATTCTACCGGTTCTTAGCTATAAAATTACTCTATGACGTGCACGTGGAGTAATCGTAGCAGATCACCTTAGTTAAGAAACACTTCGCCCGGCCTATACTTAGATGGGTGAACGCTTAGAGTATTTGGACTCCGATACAACGCTTACATGCTTCGGAAGGCACGTTTAGATGTTGGTCCCGGCTTTTACAGTTGTTAAGCCATGTCGGAGGCCTTCGGGCGGCCTAAAACTCCGACACCAGAGCTGGTCACTAACTCATACGAAGTGGAAGGGAGTGACTTTGTAGACCCTTCACTTGACTTTATTTTATTATTAAATTGAGCCTTTTATTCCATGACTTATTACAAATAGCTGCAAATAGCAACTAGCTGTCTCCTTCCAGTTTTTGCCAGCCATTCTCTGTATTTCATCGGCTCAACGTTACCTCGGTCTGCCTTTAGATCTTTTTCCGTCTGACTTGACAAAAGTATATGTGGCAAGTGGCATATGAAAGTTCATAAACAACTAATCTTGTTGATACTCATAGATTACAAATCGATACAAGATAATACAAATCGATAGTTTATTAATATTACAAGCATGACATTGTAAATTTCAATGATATTTGAATGAAATAATAGCTATTTTCAGCGGAATTATATGTCACCAGCGGTGTTTTTCAAACATAGCTAAGTTTATCATCGAATTTCTTCACATTTTGTAATAAGAACATGGGTTTGGATTTAAGAGTAAAATAATAGAAATAAATAAAGCTGGATACTATCACACATCACATCATCTAGCCACAAACTATGCAGAGTTTGTATTATGGAAACATTGGGAGCCACATGGTAATAACCTGGTGATAACATATCCTACTAATAAGAGTATTATAAATGTGGTTTGTGAGAATGGATAGATGAACTACTGAACGGATTTGGATGACAAATATTTGCAGTTCACACAAACATTTGTCTCGCGGCGGGAATCGAAGCCGCTACCTTCTGCGTTTCAGGCGGGCCTTAGCTATATATCACAGGGTACATTACATAACAAAGGTTGTCTGGAAGTTTTTTTTTATGGTACTTGAAGATGGAAAAGCACATGGTCCACCTGATGTTAAGTGGTAACCATTACCTATCACAAAGCATTGCATCGTAGATCATGTTTTTTTGCAACGTGCTCTACATGCCTGCGACGAGGCCCTGCGTCCATCAACTTGAGGCATGAAGGCACTTGTGTCTGTAATTTTTTTAGAGATCGCTTCCAACCTTTTATTTATTGTTGTTTAAAATTAAGGTGTACAATAGTTTTCATTCATTCATTCCTGACCTGTAAATATCTTGTAGTATCTTACCTGGAGTACAACATCTTCTTCTTAACCTTGGCGGTGTCTGGGCACCAGGACATAAGGAAGAGCTTCTGCTTCTTACTGGCTTCGGACGTGCCCTGGCACTGGTGCGTGTACTCAAAGTCGAAGAGGCCATATCTGGAAGGGAAACAAGTCTAGTTAGGAAGACCATGGTTCATCACTATCACTTCACTTGGCTTTTCAGTCGTTAAGCAATGTCGATGGCCTTCGGGCGGCCTAAAAACACCGACACCAGAGTTGGTCACTAGCTTATACGAAGGGGGTGTAAGGGGTACCAACCCCCATCTCCGGAACCCAAGCCAACCTCACCTGCACGTGCTACACCCTGCAAACTAACAAATGGGGCACTGGCGGCCGGCTGATTGCGGCATAGCGCAGCATAACACCGGCACAGCTAAATCCCCTGGTCGCCGACGGGCAGCAGCGTCGGCGGTGCGAGTAGCTATACCCTGCGATCCCCAACCCGCATGCCCAGCGTGGGGATTATGGGCATATCCCCCTTCTTATAGGGGAGGCCTATGTCCAGCAGTGGACTGAATAGGCTGTTGTTGTTGTTGTTATACGAAGAAGAATATCACTTCACTACATAGCATAAAACAAAGTCTCTTCCCTGTCTGTCTGTCCCTATGTATTCTTAGATCTTTAAAACAACGCAATGGATTTTGATGCGGTTTTTATAATAGATAGAGTGATTTAAGAGGAATTTTCATGTATAACTTGGACCCGTGCGAAGCCGGGTCTATCAGTTAGTTACAACAGTAGTACAGTAGTTACTGCCATAAAAAATTAAGACATCCACGCGGACAACTAACAAACGAGGCTCTATCAGCCGCGCCCGGCTGATTGCGGCATAGGACAGCCTAAAGCCCTCCGACGCTGCTGAAATCCCCTGGTTAGAGAAGCGTCGGAGATGAAGAAGTTCTGCCCTGCGATTCTCACCCCGCAAACTCGTGATATTATGGGTTGACAGTCTGCAGATTGTGGCATAAGGCAGCCTATAGCCCTCCGACGCTGCTGAAAACCCCTGGTTTCAGAAGCGTCGGATGTGCAAGAAGCTCTGCCCTGCGATCCCACCCCCCATATTATGGGTATATCCCCTTTCTTTTTGGGGAGGCTATCTCCAGCAGTGCCTTTCGGTGTACTAAGCGCTTAACTGCTGTTCCTGTCTGCAATTGACTACAGCAGGGTACCTTGTGTAGTCATATTCAGCATAACTCTCGTCTCCACGTCAATGGATGCTAGTGAGTCTGCTTTGCAAAAATAAACCTTATAACTAAGCACCAACCTGCACTCTCCAGTCCCCGCCTTCTGCAGGTCCTCTAAGAAGGAGTCGTATTCAGCATTACGCTCGCCTACAGTCTCAACGTCAATCTGCTTCTCATCGCGGATATAGAAGACTACATAGCGGTGCTTTTTGTCCTTTTTGATCTCCTCGTACGTCGTTTTGCATGCGTCTGATACTGTGACTCCTGACGCCTGGAAAAGTATTATTTTTAATTGTTGATGGAAGATAACTAGCACATGGTCCATCTGTGGTAACCATTATCTATAACAAAGTATGGTCACGCATGTTCGTAACGCCCTACGATGCATAGCCATCAACTTCAGGCATGAAGGTGATAAAAAACATTAAGTGCCTGTAAATTCACCGGCACCCGCACCCTTCAAACCGAAAGAAGTAATGCTTCTTTACGGAGGAAATAAGCAAAAAAAATATTAAATTAATACAATGACGGAAACTTAATTCACAATCTCAGTTGCCAACTCAAATGATGAGTACACCGGATCTGGTTTTGCAAACTTTGACATTTCGACTGTCGAAAGTCGATCAACGTCATCAGACAGACTATGGCATGATTCGGAACCTTAGTACCAGTACAATTACATGTAAATTGTCTTTCGATACAAAGTGTCTTTGATCAGAAACAGAAACAATGGAAAACACCAGATCTCAGACTCAGATCTATCTTATAGAAACTAAGGCATCCATCATATCTTACGAAGATTGAACCGTTTAAATTGATATGAAGCGGGCAATTCCATGAATTTCAGTGCGGACCAGTTACATTCCGTATGTCAGACTGCCTTTGTCGCGAATACCGAGAATGCATGCCTTACAGTCCAGACATCAATGGCAGCCGAGAGTAATTGAAGTCCCCCTTCATTGTTATCTATATTGAAAGGATATGAAAATATCTTTTAGAATGCCACTGGCGTGATTTCTACGCCTTTCCAGTAAATGACAGATAACCAAAAACTCATTCATGGAAGGAAGATGAATCACACTAAATTTCGATCGCATTTCAGTATGCCATTTATGCAATGCGATGTTTCATAATTCAAGACTTTGCGAGACTCTTTCGGGATGTAACCGATTGCACCACACCAGCCTATATCAGTCCAGTGCTGAACGTAGGCCGTAAGATTCAAAATGATCTTAGAAATGGCCAGGCTATAACTTTTTAAGGATGTAAGGAGATATATTGGAACCACGTTTTACCAATTTATATACATACAATGTACAAATGTCATCTGAATCCGTTCACATATTTTTTTACAAACGTTCCGACCTTCTATTAGCAGTAAGTTAGCCACTTTACCGCCTATACGAGTTTTCTGGTAAAACTACAAAAACGTGGGTGCGAAGTCCTCCGTCACAAACGGAATAAGCACTTACGAATCCAATAATAACCGGCCAATATATTATTGTTCATCTATTTTCCACCCGGCAACACGCCAAGATTTTACGTTAGATCCGAATACCCTTTAGAACGTTCAGCTATGAAAATTCTTACGGGAGAACGGCAAAATTATGATTAGTTCGTGTCTCAAATGAACAAGATTTAGAATTTCGAGAGGCTTTCCGAGGAGACCTTTCGAATTTCGAAACTTAATCAAAGTTTCTGAGGTTTTACTTTAATTCGACGAAGTACGAGTAAAGTTTTTGGTTTCGTGCGAGGGGCGGAATTTTATTGTTAATTCCAATATAAAAGCTTTTGGTTTCGTGCGATTGGCGGAATTTTAATGTCAATTCCAATATAAATATGGTCTTATGTTTTGTGAAACAGAGTAGAGGAGTGCGCAATGATCAGTCTGTCACATTACAAACTAGGTAGGTACGTGCAAAATTTTCGGTTTTAGTTTGATTACTACATTACTAGTACCAATCGCATGAAATGAAACACTTAATTTAGTTCTTCGGTGAATTTTAGTAGACTCCCTGTTGTAGTTTACTCTGTATTCAGGACTACTTTAGTACCTAAATAATGCCGGATATTCTAGGGTTGGCCTCCCAACCTTTCGAGTTACCCGATTAGTTCTTCCCACATCTGTTGTCATGTGGAATGGCAAAGGCAAAGAGATATAATTCTGATAAACAGAATACCAGCAGCTGTTCATGCATTCATATCACGCTATTTTAGATGGGAACAAGGACGGTACGATGCATGAAATTGCGCAAGCAATTAGTGCAAGCATTTCCATCACGTCATAATGACTTTGAAAGTGGAATAAGGACATGATTATCTGTATGCCTCTACTTATGTCACCCTCTAAAGACAAAATAATCTCAAGGACTTATTGCTCTTCGCATTTCAATCTTATCACCATAAATGAACATGATAGATAGATAGAAAACTCTTTATCGTATGCACACAAACAAACATAATATATCAGAACAAAACGAACAATAACAAATGAACATAATGCTTCATCAGTGAAGCATTGGGACTTATTGGTCTTCGCATTTCAATCTTATCAGCATGAACATGGAGATAGAAAACTCTTTATCATATGCACAACAACATAAACATATAGAACAAAATGGACAATAACAAATGAACATAATGCTTCCTCAGTGCAGTCGAGATAGGATATAGGAGGAGGCCAGAGAGGAAGGGGGTCCGAAAGGGCCCGTATACGAGTCTACCGAAATGTACCGTGCCCCGAGCAGACCTGAATCAACGCTTATAAGATGCTGATGTGCAAATAATCAGCAGTGTGATCACCGGACATTAGATCATCGTGATTCTTTGTTATCTGATCTGCCCGCGCCCGTCGACGATTGTCTCGTGCACTTCCATTCACCTTTAAAGGTCAACCTCTCGCTCTTATCACAACGATTTAAAGTTCATTTCTGTCAGGGTGAATGTCTGGTGATTCATAAGGAATGTTATCTGAGCTGTCAAGCTCAGGGGTCAGGGCATAAATCATTATTTTATGGTAATGCCTATTTTATTGAAATGTTTGTAAAATAAGCGCAGTTGCAATAAGTAAAGTTGTTTTTATTTTCATAACAATTCTTCGTATGACTTAGTGGCCGATTTTAGTGTCGGAGTTTTATGCCTCCGAAGGCTTGATGACTGCCGGGGACCAACATCGAAGTACGGAAGCGCTCTGTGGCTCGAGCTACGAAAAACATACCTTACTACAAAGTTTGAGTAACTAAATTTTTGAATGAAAATGGAGCAGCGGGTCCTAGCCGGAAGTTTGTAAAACTTTGACATCTCTCTATACACAAAAATATAGTAAACGCAAACTTTGTACTAAGGTATGCTTTTCGCACTCAAGCAACAGATCTAAATGCCACTAAACTGTAACCCAGCCAAGTAGTGATTGGGCGGAGTGATGCTTAACCAAGATGATGTGCGAATAACACCAAAATAAGTCCACCATGAGCGCTTTATAATGCTCAGATTTATGTATGCCTAATACTACTGGGAATACGAACAATAACAATCATTTTGCGAAGTCATATTTGATCCGATTGTGCATTCCTTACTTCTTCGTATGAGCTACTGATCAGAGTGCGTTCATTACAATAGGCTGGATGACTGAAAAATTCTAATTAGTCCGTCATTTACATTATTCAAAAAATAATGGACATGTATCTTTTATTTTGTCAATTAAACTAAAAATATCAAAGATATAGTGCGTTGAAGTTCCGCGTGACGTCACGGGTAACACTTTTTACAAGTGACGTCACGAGCCCCCACTCTCGAACTTTGACGCTCTACAACTTTGTCGATTTCCATTGATTTTAAAAATAAAAAAATACGTGTCCAATATTTTTTGATAATCTAATTGACGGACTAATTAGAATTATTATTTTTCTACCCAGGCATCATCCCTATTGTTTCAATATCTGTCATTCTTCTAATTTGAGGTGGGAGGAAAAAGTTTTGCACTGACGTCCTGCATTGGGGTGTCGTGCATTATACACCTGCTAACCTAACCCCACTAGCCCACCTCTTTAAAATAACGGAGGACTCTGGGTTGGTTATCTGTCACTATTTTCAGCACAAAATTAAAAGAAATACCTTGTGCGCAGAACTTATCTCCATTCCTATGAATCTATTTCACTCATTGAGATCATGATTTAGGACGCAATGTTTGAACAGGTGTTCGTTATTGAATGAGTAATATTAATACGCAACTGAATGCAAGTAGTGGATATAGATATCGCATCCGTGGATCGCTCCATTGGTTCTTGGCAGTGCTGATGCATTAATTGTCAGATTTAATAGCTAGTTTAACTAAGCTTGTATTTTCTAATGTGTTGATCGTTCAATGAAAAGCTTGTCCAGTTAATTTGTCAAATAGCTCTACAACCTCTAGAGCATATCAGTTGATTAAACGAATGTTTTTTGAATGAATTTTTGTTTATCCAGCAAATAAAAAAATACTCATTAAGAAGACAATTAGTCTTCTCCTTTCTGAGTTTTCAGAAAACCTTAATCGCTTCACTTGCCGTCTATTCAGGTACCACTTCACACCTTTGGAGATCACTACAATCTTCAAACATCTTTCTACGCCTTCAGAACTCCAAATATGTTGCTACAGCCAGCTGTCGACACTGCACATAAAAAACACCAGACCCTCCCGCGTTGTTCGACAGAAATAGACACCGCCTGAGACATTGGCCACGAAGGTTTCTAATAATAAACCAGTGCATGAACCTCTTTTATACACGTGCGATGTATAAATTATTATGGTTCTACGATGTATATGCCGATTTTTGTTGCACTTTCATAATGTTCAACCTTATTGCCAGGCCACGTCGGAAGCCTCCGTTCCGTTGGCCTGAAAACATCGACGATACCTGAGTTGGCGAGGTATTAGTTAGTGTTACTAGTTATACGTTACACGTTTAACTACTAAAAGACTACAATAACTACCTACCCCGGCTCATTTTTCGAATGGTTAAGCCCTTTTAAAATATTATGACAGAGGTATCGCTTTATGACCATGACGTAGAATCGAGCACATTTTGAACCTATGATAATACAGGGTGTTTGGAAGAGAGCTGTACATACGCCTAGGGTAGAAACTAGGGATAGTCTGCTACCTACCCCCGCCCATTATATTGACCTTGGCCTCAAGGTTTTTTTTTAAATTTATTTTTATTTTTTATTTGTACTGAGGACGTTTTTAAAAAAATCAGAAGAACTCCAACCCTGTTAGTTTTTTTTTTAAACCCCATAGAAAGTTGCCCTTAAAATTATTTCTTTACCTTACAACGGTACTTTAGGCCCCATAACTTTTCTTCTCCACAATTTTCTGGTGTAAAATAATTTTTTGCAGGACCCTAAGACTCTAACGATTAAAACAAGACCATTAGCAGACCGGTCTCATGGATAGATTTTGAGCTACAGGTAGTTTTAGTAAATAATTCACAAAAAAGTCAAATAAAAAATAAAAATAAATTAAAAAAAAACCTTGAGGCAAAGGTCAAAATAATGGGCGGGGGTAGGTAGCAGACTATCCCTAGTTTCTACCCTAGGCGTATGTACAGCTCTCTTCCAAACACCCTGTATAATTCGAATGTCAAAGTTATGATTTACTACCGGGATTCGAACCCACACTATTTCAAAAGTAGCGTGTCAGTCTAATTCTTTATCTTATATCGGGGATAATAATCGGATCAAATAGCTATTGATAGAATTTCGTTCCGAGAAGTTGACCAATCCAATCTCATGTTTCCAAAGGATTGATTTCTTGGGCTCTATGCAGTCTGTCCTTGTTTTTAATGACAATATAAATAGAATGCAAGGTAAATTGCATAAAATGCAATGGGATTCTTTACACAAATGGATCTAAATTTAACACGTTGACTGCGGGCCTCGGACATGACGCTGCGTGCCATGCCCGAGGAGGCACAACAGTTCTATATCGAGAGATTTGAATACGACTCTACTTAGATACGAATATGATCCGAAATAGATGCTTCTACACTACCTACAGAATATTCTACTGATAATTCGAAATTCGGTAAAAAAACGATGGGAAATGTGTTTTGTACCTTCTTTACGCCATAACTACTGAAATGATTGAGCTGAAATTTTGCAGTACTCATTACAGTTCAATATATATTGTTATCACATGGTTATAAAGGTTTTAGCACAGTAATGTGGTATTATCACGCGTGGCCCGTCCTTATCCATAGCAGTAAGTAGTAACCAAAGTATAGCAGAGGCTATTTTTTATTCGGGTTCCACGAGAGCAAAGTCGCGTGCAGAAGCTATTCTACAATATGCCTTAATCTATCTGAACCCACTGTATGTAAATGTAAATGGCAAAAAGTAGAAAGAATGCCCACACATTTCGAGCAATAAATATCAACGAAACACTCGTTAACTGAAGCTAGAATTTTTATGAAGCATGAATTTCCTTTGTATTGTAACAGCTACGCGCAATACATAACGTTCTTTAGGAAACATGTCCGGTGAGTCAGACATTATTGTCCTATTTATGGCAACGGCACATCGAGGAAATCGTAATCATGACGTCGATTGTGTATAGCAAAACATGGCATTGATTTTAGACGGTTTATGTCCAACATACATAACCATAGAGCATCTTTAGTAATTTTAGAATCAGTGATATTAAGGAGCTGAACGATAGAGGCGATGAGAAGTGAGGGTAAGAAAAGGTTGTAATTTACAGATAATTCAAACGAAATGGTAATCTTTGTAATTTCAACTAAGAGAAACCAATTGAGAAAACTAAACTAAAGTCGAGTAGATATTTTAGAAATTGGAATTTTGGTATGGAAACAAGTTTCACTATCACAGATCATGTGATCTATACTATGTACTATCTATGGATGGTTATGTACGTATTATGGGTGTATCACATCTCTATCCATCAGCCATTCCGGCTGCAGGAATAAGACAAAAGTTATGAGCGGAAATAAGAAACATTATATTGGTATCCTAACACCGCAAAACTGTTGCAAAGCCACTAGCATAAGACCTCCAACAGACATACGACAAGCAAGATTTATCATGCATAGTGAAAACGCCCCCGAATAGTCACTTGGCTGTTTCGTGATATATTCGATATTACGTGTGGTTAGGTTCGCGTGTTGAACCGACTCATTTACCGGCACAGATTGTTCGATCTATCTACCGCCAATGCAGTGGCGCTGGCGATGCAGTCTTGCCATTTTAGCTGATTATAATATCCTCCTGTGCCCTGTCCTGAGCTCGAAATAGAGATATAATTAAAAAAACATTCATTCAAAATTACAAGGCATATCGAAAAACCTACATGAGATTTCTATGGTTCTCTACTGGTATTGTCCCTATCTCTATGAATTGGAAACCGAATATTCACGTCCTGCGACCGTCCCAATAAAGGTGCTCCATATGAGTTATATGGTAGGTATGGAGTCTGCGCTCATCATTCTCATAATATCATTATCAAAATGGTAAATGTATGTGGATTCTATTAATGCAAGCTTAGGTTAATTTGGGGCTCTAAGATACTGTGTGATGTGTGATACCGTCAAGCATTATTTATTTATTTAAGTACGACGATGGCAATTTGCGAAGGCTGCTGGTAGAAGCTGGATGCGTCGAGCTAGGAACAGGGCACAATAGCGCTCATTAGGGGAGGCCTGTCTAGCAGTGGACTGCTACGAGTATATAGGTTGATGATAATGAAAGGACGATGAAAACCTAACTCTGTAACTATGAATAGCCAGATTTCTCCCTCAGTTCCGTTGTGATATCATGATCAAATAGAGAATGCTGTCAGAACGCTGGGCCGTGAATAATTTCGATCAAGAAATGACGACGGCACTGAAAATACCGAAATAATTCACTGCAGCCGACGCAAGGTTATTTCTGTTTTGACATACGCCCCATTTCTACATAATGTGTTACGAATATTACATTTTACTTGGAGCAAGCGATCCTATTTAAATTCATAAATAATACCCACGGGACATCTCTCACGGTCTACTGATCCTAATCTGGACAGAGCCATGCATGCTAAGGGTAAAAGTGTAGCCCATATAAAATGTATTATATTTTCTTCTTTGAATTAAAATATATCATTAAGGCGACTATACATGTCAAACCTCCCCCTCTCGCTCGCACTATTCCACATTTTTGAAGATATAAAATAACTGAATGTAGTTTTGCAAAATAGCAAACTTTCACGGCCTAGAAAATAACAATAAAAAGGTTCAGCAAGAATATCATATTAAACCCAACACGTTTTCCTACTAAAAAATTTGCACCAAAATTGATCACATTGGTACAAACAAGTTTTTTGGTAAGAAAACGTGATAGAATCATGTGAATGATATTATTGCTGAAACTTTGTGTTGTTATTTCTTTATATCTCCAAAAATGTTGAACAGTGCGAGCGAGAGGGCGGTTTGACATGTATCGTCACCTTAAGTGTATTTTTAGGGCAGAAAGAAGTAATTTTTTTAAAGTTTGTATATTCTATTTTTAGTGTAATAATAAGATAATACTGCTATAAGTAAACTAGTACGACTCAGGGCGAAAATTACAGATGAGGATGAGATTATTTAGTTTTGCGGGAAAAGTAAGAAATCCCTCAGGAATAAAATTAAAATGGGACCACCTGTGAAGTATACTTCAAACAAAAAAATAATTTTGAAAATTGGTACATGATTGAAGAAGATATCGCTGAACATACATAAAAAAAACATTCCGACGAATTGAGAACCTCCTCCTTTTGAAGTCTGTTAAAAATGCTGTCCTAATACCAACCAACACCTCAGAAGAAGAACCTCACAGATTTTCACCGTGAATCTAGTTGATGTAGTTTAGCATAACTCAAAGCAAGAAATGAGAATTTACAGTTTTTATCCGTTATCTGAACTGAACATAAATAATTTTACTTCGTAACAAGACAAACCACTTTCTGCTGGCGCGTGGAATTTTTTCATCAATTTCATTATTTTATTAGGTCTATGTTGTTTAAAAATTTAAACAGGTTGATAATAATTCGTAGAGGATGAGTCAGACAGACAACCGGACGTAAAGCAACGTTTTTAAGTTAAACGCACAAATTCAAAATCAAGTCAATCATTTCATCGTTAGAAATAATAGCAAATGATTCATGCAATGATGTCTACGTCATTGGTTAAACTTGCATCATCAACTATTCTTCTTCTTGAGCTAATGGCTAACTCTGGTGGTGTGGTTTTTAGGCAGCCCATAGACCTCGGACATGGCTTATCGATAGAAAAATCCGGGACGAACCTCTTAACATCATTTCCAAAGAACTAAAGCACTCAGATCTAAATGCCTCTTCGGTCACCCATTCAAGTATTGACTGGCTGGTTATTTTGCTTGATATAGATGATCTGCTAAGAATGAATGAAATACCAACGAAACGTTGACGAAACCTTCCAAACAGAGGTATGTAGTTTTGCCTCATGGTAGGTGTATTATAACCTAAAGTGGACTTTACGCAACCCGTGGAATCATAACTGCTTGCAAAAAAGTGGGAATTTACCAAATGTATGTGTCCTCTGACTACCTACTAAATGGTAGCCCTCAACAGATTTAATGATATATAGATATAATGGCTAAAAAGTAGTAATGTTTATTTTATTACTGAAGAAGATAAATGATGATTATTTAAGACTAGGATAATGATAAAAGAAGGATAAGCTAAGGATATTCTAATGGCTAAAAAGTAGTGGTGTTTATTTTATGTTTCAAAAAGAATAATGATAATTATTTAAGGCTAATTAAAAACTCGCCCAATCGAAGCCATGCCTTTCAAACTTGGCAGACGAAAACAAAACACGTAGTTTCTAACAATGTTTTGTCTAACTTTCAAATCTAATTAATCTTTGAGCATACATAAATCAACTAGATGGTACACTAGATCACCAAGACTAGCGAAAACGTATTTGTATCGTAGTAGACAAAATTTTTGGCCAATGTTGATTATAAAAAAATATTCGTTACACTTACGATACGTACAGGTTGAAATATTCGTGTACGCGCCCCTAATTTTAGGATAAACCTTATTTTTGACTTCTTATCATAAACTTGTAGCCATGATCCTGTCATTTCACCGGCACCAGCAACCTTCAAAACGAAACACAATAAAGCTGCTTTACGGTAGAGATAGTCAGAAGTAAATAAGTAGTTGCCTACTTTCTAGGATGAGCCCTTTACAAAGACCGTTTCAACTTCTTCTTTTTAATGTGAAGCTTTCTAATTTCGAATAGTTTGTTTTACGAATAATTATTACCATCCTAGGTACAATCGTGTAAATACCGTATTATCAACGATTTAAAAGACAAAAAACAACAAGTGCCTTAAAAGATTCAAATTATCCTGAACCAGTTCATCGACCTGCAGTAGCCGATGCGTCACCCCTGACTCAGGTGTTCACTTCAATGGATGAGTAATGGCAGAGCAAGGAGACGTGAACACTCAAGGTCTTCAAGTTCAATCAAGCTGTTTATAGAAACAATTTCATAATGAAGGTAGGTAGGTTTTCGAAAATACGCATACAATAGGAGTTTTATTTTACCATGGCGGTCAAGGCGAGTTTAGAGTTTACAAGTACTCCCGTGTTGCGCGTTCCAGCGCCGCAACGCACACCCGCCGGAGACCAAATTCAACGCCTACATATACATAATCACCCTCATCATCATCATCCGCCTATACCGGCCCACTGCTGGATATAGGCCTCCCCTAAAGAGCGCCATTGCGCCCTGTCCTCAGCTCGACGCGTCCAGCTTCTACCAGCAGCCTTCGCAAATTGTAACTTCAATTGGCCGAAGGGCGTCCTACGCTACGTTTGCCGAGCCGCGGTCTCCACTCAAGAACTCCTTGCGAACTGCCACTTCAGCTTGCTAATTCTCTGAGCTATGACGACATCTTTACTTCTATAAATTGTAAAACATGTCGGAGGCCTTCGTGTAGCTACACTCCCGAATACACTTAGTCACTGACTTAAATGAAAAGAAACGAAGAGAAGGCTAGAGTAGACCCACCCCAGTCCACCCTTCAGTATTTAGAAGTAGTAGAGCCCTTTGCAAAGCCTCGTACTACCTCCATGTCTACTTCTGCCGTGAAGCAGCATTGCTGTGTTTCAGTTTCAAGGGTGTGGATAGCGATGAAATTACAGGCAGACTGATAAAGGCTAGCGGTGGTGTATCGTGTTGCGAATCAAACTCCTGCGAACCAAAACCTCTTGTAACTCAGCCGGCTATTAGAACTTTGTGCCAACAGTCAATGTGAGGCCAATCAAAGTGAGCTTGTTAAAGGATTGTAGAGATAAGGTTTTATGGACAGTCATACCGTGCATTCATACTATAGCATGAATGTATGGTGGTGACTTATGTTTGCCTAAGATATGAGTGTGCAACGACATTCTGCATTTAAAGCATTATATGGCAAAGCTAATTCAAATACTAGTTTCCGTTGTTGATTTTTTATTCAATTCCTGCCCATGTATCATCGATTGCATTGGGTATGTTTATCAGTCCCTGATATGTATAGAATATACTCTGCCGTCTATAATAATTTAGGGTCAGAGAGATGCCACTATAATAACATTTGCTAACTCAGCTCTCATAAGGCCCGCGCAAGCCGACTAAACCACCAAACAAATTGCATGCATAATTTAAGGATGTATATAATTAGTAATTACTAACTAAATAATTGTTTACGAAATTTGATGATTTAAACTGCTTTATAAGAGCCTCCTAAAGTCTTATTTAATTTGGTCATATGGAGCTGAACCATGGGAAATAGTGGGTCCCATGGTTCAGCTCCATATGATGTGTAAATCCACATTATTATTGGATATTTCCTATGTTAGATAACAACCAACCTTGACTTGGTGATACCAACAATTAAAGACACAACCCACAAACTCCTATGCCTAACGATAGAGACGAGAAACAAACTTGTTGAACAGAATATGATGAATAAATACATCACCTTACAAAGACTAGCGAGCAGGACCCCTCAAACCTCATAAAACCCATGACTAACATGGAGAACACATAATGATATGGATATCACAAGGCATATTCCATGCCATGTGACATATCCTGCTTGCCAATGATGGAGCTAACATCAAAACTCTAGCTCAAGGCATAGAAAAGCAGATAGCAAGAAAAAAGAATGAAGATTTAAAATAAAATACTCAAACTAAAACGAATAATAATATATTAATAAAGCAAGTGTTTTTTTACAAATTATTTGCTCACTAGCTTTTAACTGCAGCTTCACAGACATAGGTAATTAGTGTGATTACAATTTACTAATAGGTGGAATTCAAAGGATCTAGAGTTCAATACAACTTGGTAATAAAGTACATAGTCTAAAAACAGTCTAACAGGTACAAGATGAATAATTTATGAATTTATTACCCACTATAGAACGGAGACGGTATAATATATAGGTTTGGGGTGAGAGGATGTTTGTTAGTCTGCTGTTTAATAGTTAATGGTATAAGGAAATCAATAAATAGAATACATTTATTTGACAACAACACAATGTCAAAACAAACTCACAAAGAGAGGATAAGTACAAACTAATTATGTAGGTAAATAGGCACCAAAGAACAAACATGAAAAAATTTATGCCACTGAGTGGTAATTAGTCTGCTCTGTGCTGAGTTTAGTCAAACAGGCGCAGTATCACCTTATTGCTGTTTTAACACCTGGTAGTGAATAATAGTGCTGATTTTCAGACTGAGCTTAAAATTTAATGATGGCACAAACATTTCAATACTATATAATAATATACCTCTTGTAACATTCAAAAATACCTAATATAACTTATTTATAAAACATAAATCACTATCACAACATGTTATTATACAATCCCCCTCCATGTCTGTCCGTCTGTTCGAGATATACTTAAAAACCACTGAATAGATTTTCATGCAGTTTTCACCAATAGACAGAGCGATTTATGAGGAAGGTTTAGGTGTATAATTTGTTACGGTTTTGTGAAAATTGGTCGAAATATGATAATACATTTTGAAAATGTTGGAAAGTTAAGCCACCACAATGTATGGTTGGTTGAAATATGATAATACATTTTGAAAATGTTGGAAAGTTAAGCCACCACAATGTATGGTGTAAACAATGTATGGTGGGATAGGTCAAATGCTCTACTACCCATGCGAAGCCGGGACAGGTCTCTAGTAAATAAATAAGTAGTATCAATACATATCATACACAGGGGAGTCCGTATCTATATCTACACAGTGATGCCGTTTCAGGGGATGAGCCACACTAGCACACCCTTCAGTGTTGGTCAGCAATTGTCTTCTTACAAAAGCATTATTGTATTCCATGTTTAATTTATATTAGTTGACTAAGGTAAAGGAGATTGACCCTGAACACTGACAAGAATATAGAAGGAGGAAGGTAAATCAGTTTAATAATGTTTGGTTGATCGAAATATGGTGTTGAAGTGTTGAAGCTCTTGAAACTAACTTAGGTAAAACTGGAGGTGGACAACATATAAGTAGGGAGGACAAACTCGACCTCAGAGCAGGTCCAAAATGGAAAAGAATTGCAAAAGACGCAAGGGAAATAGTTAGAAGAGGACTTTGCCTCAGAGATATATTATAACTCAGGAATTGACAGCATGCGCCGAGTGATGCACACTTTTTTCCACGTTTTCCACTCTAGATTTAAAATATCTCGATGCTCAGGAAAGAAAATACTAAAAACTAAGCTAGCACAAGAAAGGAGTTTATGGGATAGAAAGGCTATTAAAACAGAACAGCTAGCAGCATGGATATTAATGTTTGACCATAAATACATAGAACTCATTTGTACAATTTTATAAAGACTGTTTAGTCTACTTGTTCTGGCAGTATCAGTACTATTAGGCATAACAAACATTTAACTTTGTGTTCTAGTACCTACTATTAAAATAAAAACTTTAATTATTCATGAAAGTAAGTAATCATGGTGGTTATTGATAGTTAGCTTTGAAAACGACTGATAAGAACATAAGTAATACTAGATATGAGTAAAACCCCTCCCAAATGCAGATAAACCTTATAAGGACATTCAGGTGAAAAAAAGTTCAAGATTAAAGCATGACTCAGCATCCGTGCACCTTATCACATAGCCATAAGGTGCATTACCCTGCTGACATCTGTCATTACAATAGCTAGATTTTAGGCAGCCAGACCAATGACCTTGGCATTGACAGGGCAATAGCCTCAAATGATCTCCGTACAGAGTTTTAGGTAGGGGCTGAAGAGCTAGACAATCACGTTTTCGTATGACAGACTGCAGAGCGACCGCTATACCTTATATGGTCAAATGGTAGTGCGATTGCGCGACAGAGCATTCATTAGGAGTTCGATGCCCCCTGCCGTTGTGTCTGACTGATAAGCGTACGCTACCAGCCTCGAGCCCTAGCGCTGGGCGATCTTCGAAAGAGAAATATACAAAAAAGGCGTTGCAAGAGTAACCTTTTGAACGAACGTGAAATCCAATACCGGATCGGCGGGTAGCGAGTTTGCAAGTCCTGCCAGAAGCCGGCCGCTTGCCGACCGGTCTCCGGCGGCATTGATGAGAACACACCACGTGGCATAAAATCACTGAACGGTGACAAAGATTTTTACCAAAAGGCGTGCAAACTGCCGACGGGCAGTGCGAAATATGGCGGCACCGGTCACACAGGAAACGTTTTACATGGAATTGCGACATTTTATACCAATTTTTCACACTTCAGTTACGGATTATCACAACACGGTCGATTATCACTGTAATTTATTTTATTCACTTACCATTTTTTGATGCTAAAAACGTAAAAATTACACCACTAATTTCACTGACACCACGACAACGGCGACCGGAACGACACTGTCGAAATGTTGGCTACACTTTTTTGCGACAGCCAATCAACGCATGCGTCAAAATGATTACCGGAATAATCCACTGTCTTTTTTAATTTATTTGTTAAAAAATAATTTCAATACCAATTTATACAAGTGAATAGCCTTTATGTATTTTAAAATTATTTATTTTTATTAATTCACAATTTCTATGTAGTCCAAGAAGGAAATAGTATTTCAATGACGACAACTTTCTAAAACGAAACTGACAGCGAGCTACGTTCCGTGCCTAGAATTTTAGTAAACTGAAGTCCAATGGAACTATTTCATCAATAAATAGCAAAAAAATTAAAGTACATCTTCATAAAAACCACTTCAACAAGCGCGATAAGATACTCGAATACCCCACAGTTTCAATGTAAAATGTTACTACTACTAGATAAAAATAAATATAATCCGTGTTTGTGTGTGAGTCACAAACCAATGACACCGATGACGTGAATATTTCCACACCAATCACAATTTAGAATTTTACTAAATGCCCATATAAGGGCAGCTTACTACATAAATCATGATGACGGGCAGACAAATAATGTTGTGAAGTTGTCGAGTGACATTTTGGCGCGATTAATTTGAACCTAGGATTTCTACCTTGCTCTTCATAGAAAGAAAATACATGTCTATTTTAGTACCTACGGTCCCCGCAGCTCCGCTCCCTCCGGCAATAACAATCAGCGACTAGGTACTTACCTACCTACTTAAAAAATGTGCTTTCCAAATATAGAGCGTAGAGCGATAGTAACAATTTAAGTACTTATAACAATGGTTTTTACAAGCAAAGTTTGTGTACCTACATCTTTATCATCATCGGCCGGCCTATAGCAGTCCACTGCTGAACATAGGCCTCCCTAATGAGCGCCATTGTCCCGCCCTCAGCTCGACGTATCCAGCTTCTACCAGCACCCGTCACAAATATTCACTCCACCTGGCCGGAGGGCGTCCTACCCTACGTTTGCCGAGCTGCGGTCTCCACTCAAGAACCAGCAGCCGTCACTCCACCTAGCCGGAGGGCGTCCTACACTACGTTTGCCGAGCCGCGGTCTCCTCTCAAGAACCAGCAGCCGTCACAAATCGTCGCTCCACCTGGGCGGAGGGCGTCCTACACTACGTTTGCGCAGCCGCGGTCTCCATTCAAGAACTCGTTTACCCCAACATTCCTCAATGACCCCGACGGTTATCGGTTCTTCGATTCTCTGAGCTATGTTGACATCTTTGTTCTAGGTCGGATAGTCTCGTTGCGGATTCTTTCCTTCAGAGAAATTCCGAGCTCGTTCCATAGCTCGCTGAGCAACTTTAAACTGGTGGACTAGCTGTACCACTGTGAGTGATAATCACCTTATTTGGATCGATATTTAGAATTTAGATTAGTGACGTTTGTGGACAATACAAAGGTACCTACTACCTTATCGACAATCATCACTAAACTAAATGTCACTAAAGGGAATAGTACAAAACTTTAGAAAGGCTACCTACCTACCTGACCTCACCGAATTACCGAACTAACACCTAAGAAATCAACGAGACAACACCTCATAAGAGGTGTTGTCTCGTTTCTTCTAGTTCCATTCTCGAGAAGTTTACAAGGTGTCTTTCCTAGGGTGTCTTTCGTTGGCATATTTTATTTACTACCACCACACACGACACCACGCCACGGGAGGCCTATCAGTTCACAGCTGGACATAGGCCTCCCATAATAAAGGGGGATAAGCCCATAATCCCCCGCTTGGCATGGGGGTTGCGGACTGCACGTAGGGCACAGCCTCTCGCATCTCCAACGCTCCTGAGCAGCAAACTGCTGCAAGATGCGGCCAGGGGATTTTTTTTATTAGTGCAAATATCGTTTTGAATACTAGTCTGCACTATAGTAGGTACAAATAAGAAATACTAATTATCTTACATATCTTAGCGTCTAGTTGACTGCGAGCTCCATGAGTGCTCAAGCTAGCTTGGTCACTCATAAAAAATTCTGATGCAGGATTTGGATGCAACATATACAACAAAATTATTATTTAGGGTTGTACTTATTAGTTAATTTTATATGTCTTTTTTGAATATTTTTTTACCAAATGTAAAGCACCTTCTACCCCATCGAATTTGCAATACCGAAAAGGGTAAATAAGTACAATCTAGTCCTTAGTTAAGACCTACTGTTATGTACTTACACTTAAATGGAAATAAATATCTTGAATCTTGCTTTGTGGGTCGCAAGTTCGCTTGCTGGTTCTTGAGGAAATAACAGGAACCAAGTTGAGAGTGGGTCATACGTCGTTCGTACCTACCTTACATCTATAACTATAAATCAATGTTTGTATGTTTGTCCTATAAGCGTTCCGAAACCATTGATCAGAAATCAAAATAAGTTTAGGTATTCAAGCACATACAGTACCTAAACGTCGAAACGTCAATCAATTTTTTTATATTAAAATTTACACCACCCCTTAACACGACCAAACAGAGAAGAATTGGCAAGAAACTCTGCTAGGCTTATATTTTTTAGTCTTGTTTTTTTTTTTACAAAGTTTATTATTAACTATTACATTGTGTTAGATTGTGATGAATCTTTGGTAGGGTGTTCAAGGGAAGGGCCCACCCGCGAGGTACGTGTCCCAAAAACCTTCAATATAAATAAAAATCAATGTTTGCGTGTTTCTCTTATAAGCGGTCCGAAATCATTGATCAGATTCAACTAGTATACACGCAAACAAACTTGCGGACGGGTCAGCTAGTTGGAAATAAATAAAACAAAAAGAAATACGTAAATATTTTTAATTTTACTTAAAAGATGTGTTAATCTTGGTAGAACTACCTTGCATTTTGTACGACCTACACTAATCAAAAATTGTCGAGGTATCATGATAATACAAAGTAAATATATTAAACTATTCGGAAAGACAAGCCTACGAACAATTTGATTATTAAATTTAAGCGCAATCGTTCAGTAGTTTTGGCGTAAAAAAGGAAAAAGACATCCTCACAAAATGTGATCTGTCTCATTCGTATTAATATGAATTCCATGGTATAATTTGACAGTGCAGTGAAATGGAATAAAAATTAATTTGGACTGGAATTCTCTGATGAAAAATATTGTTCGTCGATTTTTTGTTATAGTCGCTATTGCTATTGTAGAACAGAGGCCTCATTTATTAACTCACTTCTTCACTGAAATGGTCGGCACCGGACCTTTATTTGCAAACTTTGACATTTCATCTGTCGAAATTCAAAGAACGTTAATTGAAAAACTGACCAAGTTTGTAAAAACAGCACAACACACACAGTTTATTGTGCCGTCCTAACATTTTTCTTTACAGTCACATTTATCACACTCAACCTCCATCGCCCATCGCGTAAGGCCACAAGTATAACATGGCGAGGCTGTGTCTAGCGTAGCGTTTAATTTCTCTATGAGGCTGTGCGCCACTGTGCTTCAAATCAAAAAAATTATGTACTTTGATTACGGTTTCTCTTGAAATCACTTTCGGCATTTTAAAACCCAAATGATTCGCATATTTATCACAATGTTACTGTCTGTAAACTACCTCTCGTCAAACACACAGAATCCAGTTTTAGTTTCTGCCAACTATAGCAGAAAACTAAACCTGACTGAAGACTAGACGACTGGACTTATAAACCGTACTACGTTGAACATATGAATATATATTTGATACTGGCGAAATTGTGGAAAATTATCCCAGAAGCGATTGAATGTAGTGAAGTGAAGTACTGCGACTGGCAGACTGGACCATCAAACTAATTGCACCGACAACTCTAAGAGTATTTTTTAACTTAAAATGAATATATTTTTAATTTACGCATTACCAGTATACTTATGGTACCTCTTATACATAGTATACAAATTTGACATAGTCATTTGACCCACGGAACCAGCTAAGGCCCTCTTCAAGAACGCCATAGCATACGCAGAATCGCTCGCCTGTATGAGTAGAGCTACAGAATTCTCTAGATGTTGGCGGACCATTCTAGAAGGTGCGTTACGTTCGAGTGCTGTGCATATATCGGCGACAGTGTACGCTGATATTCTAGATACGTGCTTCTTGCGTTTCGATATTGATTGGGTTAATCTGAAAAATAAATGGATTTATTTGTAGTGTATTGCCTCTTTTTGTTAATGTGGGTACTTAGATAAAAAAACTAATGTCGGAGCCACTTATATGATAAACAGTCTATGCTGTACCACGAACTGAGTGTTTTATTGAGCTCCCGTGAGTCCCGTTTAGACCAATAGTGACGGACTCTGTGGTGTACTGGGCGAAGGTCCGCCTGAGACACAGAAGGTTGCGGGTTCGATTCCCGCTGCGGGACAAATGTTTGCATGTTCTGCAGATATTTGTCTCGGGTCTAGGTGTTTTCTATGTTTTCTGTATGTATTTACAAAAAAAGAAGTATATGTGTAGTATATCAATCATGTGGTTCCCATAATATAAGCTCTTAGTTTGGGGCTACATGATGCTGTGTGATAACGTCCAGCATTATTTATATGTATACTATAATGTGGCGTCGGTGGTGCAATATGCGGTGGCCTGCGATCCCTAACTCACATGCTCAGTGTGGGGAGCTTACGCATTTTAAAACATGCTAGAGGAAATTGAAACATCCACAAAGCAGTTAAGTTCCTTATTTGCATGAAATATCTACTTACGGATCTATTTATGTCAGTGTTTGACAAAGCTCAAAGCTGCGTAAATCGCATGCAAATAAGGAACTCAACTGCTTTGTAGAAGATTCAATTTCCTCTAGCATGTTTTAAAATGCGCTTCGATACTCTCCGACGCGCGCCGGTAACTGTGAATCGTGCATAATATCACCCTAGGTTAATAAGGACGGTCTATATTCAGCAATGGACTGATATAGCCTGCTGTGGTGTACAAAATACATACCTTTCGATAGAATGCGCTATTTCAGCTAATTTCTCATCGACGTGTCTCTCCAATGGAATTTGGGAGGTTGATTTTATGCATAAAGTGGATATTAGAGCTCTGTAGCATTGCATAAAACACGGCCATCTGGAAACATAATAATGGTTAATAAAAAATTTTTTTTTTATTATATCTCATGATGGAACAAGCCCACTTGATGTTAAGGCCACTATAACGCTCAAACCTCCCTCTCGCTCGCACTATTCAACATTTTCGAAGATATAAAATCACTGAATGTAATACAGCAATGATAACATTTTGATTCTATCACGTTTTCTTACCAAAAAACTTGCACCAATGTGATAAATTTTGATGCAATTTTTTTGGTAGGAAAACGTGTTGGGTTCAACATGATATTCTTGCCGAACCTTTGTATTGTTACTTTCTAGGCCGTGAAGGTTTGCTATTTTGCATAACTACATTCAGTGATTTTATATCTTCAAAAATTTTGATTAGTGCGAGCGAGATGGAGGTTTGACCCTTATAGTCGCTTTAAGTGGTAACCATTACCTATCACAAAGCATTGGTTCGTTGGCCATTACATGGTTTGGAACGCGCCCTACAATGCAACGTCCATCAGCTTGAGGCAAGAAGATGTCAACCTCATGTGCCTGTAATGTTACCGCCCTTCAAACCGAAACACAGTTGCTGTTTCACGGCAAAGATAATAAGCTGGTATGCCAAAGCCGGCCGAATACCAATGAAAGTATGTGAAAACTGTGACTATAGTTTAGGTATAGGAAATGTATATTAAAATATTGTACGTCGTTACTTTTTTTAGGTTTCATATTTGGTTACCACTTAGTTCTTTGTTTTAACTTATCTTTGTTCAATGGTTTAGTAGCAGTAGAGTTCTTTGTGGAGGGTTCGTCCGGGGAGGTACTGCCACCATGCCTATTTCTGCCGTGAAGCAGCTGTGCTGTGTTTCGGTTTGAAGAAGTTTGGGTGCGGGTGAAATTACAGGCACAAGAGTCTTACCATCTTCATGCCTCATGTTGATGGACGCAGGGCGTTGCATCGTAGACCACGTTCCGAAAACGTGATCTACGATGCAATGTTTAGTTAAAGGTGATGGTTACCACTTAACATCAGGTGGGCCATGTGCTTGTTCCATCTTCAAGTTCCATAAAAAAACCTATTTTACATAAATTGATTATACTGTAGTTAACATAACAGTCATACAACAATGCAAGTTAACCTGCATTCATCATCATCATCATCATCGGCCAATAGCAGTCACTGCTGGACATAGGCCTCCCCTAATGAGCGCCATTGCGCCCTGTCCTGAGCTCGACGCATCCAGCTTCTACCAGCAGCCTATCGCAGATCGTCACCCCACCTGGCCTCCACTCAAGAACTCGTTTACCCCAACGGTTATCGGTTCTTCGGCAGATATGGCCAGCCCACTGTCACTTCAGCTTGAGGGATGACGACTGAAAATTTCTTCTCTGTATTTTTTTTATCGTTTCTTTAGTCCGTCATTTACATTATAAAAAAATATTGGACAGTGTTTTTTTTTATTTTATCAATTAAATAAAAAATTACATAGATATAGTGCATTGTACATTTCGACGACCTCTGTGGCGCAGTGGGCGAAGGTCCGCCTGTGACGCAGAAGGTTGCGGGTTCGATTCCCGCTGCGGGACAAATGTTTGCATGTTCTGCAGATATTTGTCTCGGGTCTGGGTGTTTTCTATGTATGATATGTATGTATTTACAAAAAAATGTATCTATGTAGTATATCAATCATGTGGTTCCCATAATACAAGCTCTGCTTAGTTTGGGGCTACATGATGCTGTGTGATAACGTCCAGGATTATTTATTTATTTATTGACGTTTCGCGTGACGTCACGGCTTACACTTTTTACCAAGCCGTGATGTCACGAGCCCCCACTCCCGAATTTTGACGCTCTTTATCTCCGTCCATTTTTATTCATTTGATAAATTAATAAATTACGTGTCCAATATTTTTTGTTGATTTATCTGACGGACTAATTAGAATTATTATTTTTTTTACCCAGTCGTCATCTCTATTCTCTGAGCTACGTCGACAACTGTCGTTGTGTCGAATAGTCTCGTTACGGATTCTATCCTTCAGAGAAACCTGCATTACTTTTATATAATACGAAATCCTAAACACACCATCTTACTCCCTTTGTTGTAATTATACTTTGTTTACCGTGTACCACAAGTGATTTTGAAATCTAGATTCCCTTGATACAGGCTCTGCCTAGTGAGGAAATCAACGAAATAACTGCAGGTACCCACCACAGTACCAAACATACTACCTGCAAAACAATCCTAACAATAAGTTTCACAGTATAAATATGTACCTACATATGTGCCTACACTTGTTCGATCTTTAGGAAAACTTGTATTTGCAGCAATAAACTTATTTAATTTAATTTCAGTGTAGGCTTATGCAAGATAATCACACTTATGCATTTATCTGTCCACGAATGGAATGTAGAAAGTGGCATTCACTTAGCGTGAAGCTTGCAGCCAAGTTCAGAGGGTCATGTAGGTAGATACATTTTTTAAATGGTATTTGAAGATGGAACAAGCACATGGCCCATATGATGTTAAGTGGTAACCATTACCTATCACAAAGAATTGCATCGTCGCTTTTTTGGAACGTGTCCTACGAACATCCATCAACTTGAGGCATGGAGATGTTAAGCCTAATGAGTAGTGTAATTAAAATTACCTATCTTCCAATATCTCTTCTCTGCAGACCAGTAAACTGTTCAGTACCCCGACAGATCCTTCGAATAACGTGAAGTAAGCCGGCCACGTGATATCGTACTTTATATGCGAGGTGCTAAAGCCGAGAATCATATGCACCATGTGTTGCAGCTCGAATATGCTATCCAAGAATTTGTAGTCTAATGTTACCTGGAAAAGTTACATGTTAAGATATTTAAGAGATAAAATATTTAGTACAAATTCCGCCAAATCTCTCTGACGAGTTTCTTATAAACTCAACAGAAATTCGACAAGGTTTCGCCTTTGCCATAAGGCATCATCAGGAAACGATAGACTCGCTGTCCGCCTCCGGCACTCCGCAAAAATTCGAAGACGTGTTGCTTCGCCGAGCGCCAAGCAGAAAGTGCTACTAGCTAAAAAAAAATGCTATAGGTTGTTAGTGTAAGTAGTACTAGTAAGTAGGCGGACAGCGAGTCTATTGTTTCCTGATGATGCCTTATGGGGAAGGCGAAACATTGTCGAATTGCTGTTGAGTTTTTATGAAACTCGTCAGAGAGAGTTGGCGGAATTTATACTAAATATTTTATCTTTTAAATATCTTGTAAATGGATTTCCGCAAAGTCATGCCTGATTCAATTCATTACATGTTATGAGATACAAATGGTCAAATAATAGAACATTATGGGGCCTACAACAACAACCAGGCTCACTACCTAGCTAGAGAATAAGCAGGATATGCCCTAAATCCCCATGGGATCGCACACAGCTTCTCGCACCGCCGACGCTGCTGCCCGTCGTCAGTGCATGTAGCTGTACCGGTGATAGGCTGCGTTATGCCGCAATTAGCCGCCACCAGAGCCCCGTTTGCTAGTTAGGTGCATCATGGGCAGGTGAGGTTGGACTTGGTTCCGAAGATAAGACTCCCGACAGTTCAAATTCTTGAGTTCATATAAAAGTACAAAGTACCAGGTTGCATTGGGAATACTAAGATATAAATAAATATTTAAATATTGACAAAATCCTGAATAAGTTTTTTTTTTTTTTTTAAAGCGGGACGTAATCACACAGCTTCATGTAGTCCCAAACTAAGCAGAGCTTGTATTATGGGAACCACATGATTGATATACTACCCATTTAATTTTTTTTGTAAATAATTACATATCATACATAGAAAACACCCAGACCAGAGGCAAATATCTAAAGAACATGCAAACATTTGTCCCGCAGCGGGAATCGAACCCGCAACCTTCTGCGTATCAGGCGGACTTTCGCCCACCGCGCCACAGAGGCCGTCAGATTATGGTTTGAAACTGTCTCAAACTCTCCCAAAAACAATGTAATAGTTAAGAATACTAGATATTATATTATAGATATTATAAAAACATAATCCAAGCAGAGTTTCTATGATAGCTTATGTCCAGCAGTGGACTGATATAGGCCGGCATTGTTGTTTGTCCCGTAATAAAATAAAAGCTTACTCACCCTTTTCCCAGCAAAAATTACTTCAGACAGCGTATCCAAATCAACCCTTATCAAATCACAAACGCTATCATCAACCTTCACCACTCTATTCTCCCCATAAACGTCCAGTTTCCTCTTACTGGCAACACTGGCAAAGGTAGAGTCGTAGTGTTGCCGTATCCAAGACTTCAAATTGTTGCAGGATTGGTGCATAAGGCGGGTCATAGCATTGCATTTGGGTCCCGCTGTGTTAGCCTTTAGGCATTGCGTCCACAGGTATTTTGATACAGAATGGGTTGTTAGGTCCGATTTGGTTTTGTCTTTTGTAATGGCGGATGGAGGCTGAGAAGTAAAAAAATTAAATAATTTATTTACACAGAAAAAAAATACATCATGTGTCAAAATTTCAACTGTCTAGCTATGACGGTTCATGAGATACAGCCTGGTGACAGACAGTGGAGTATTAGGGTCCCGTTTTTACCCCTTTTTGTACAGAACCACTTTAAAAGAACAAATCAAAGCAAATTTTTAAAATAAGCCTTATAATCAAGCGAAGGTTATCAGAACAATAAGACAGTTATAGCGAATTAAAAACATACCTTTAAAACAGCAAGATTAGCCAAATCCCCAACGAACTTGCCAACAAATCGCTCCACTGATACCAATTCACATACAGACTTCAACACATTCCCCATATCCTCTAAATACAAACATCTTCTCAAACTACCCCCATTTTCGAAAACTTTCAGTAGTCGCGTGTTAATGCTTAGCCAAATTTGAGTGAACAAGTCGTCTTTGTTGTTGAATATATCGTGCGATTCTAACTTCTTTATGTGGCGTAGTATTACGTTTAGGAGCTGGATAGATGACTCGACGTGTTGCGGCTTACAATCTGAATTTCTGATTGTTTGTATCTGAAAGTTTAATTAATTTAGCAAAATAGTGCTTAAGCTTACTTTGTGTTTTAGCCCGTTATCCAAGTTAAGCGACACCCCGCCTGGTCTCTGCTTGGACGGGTGACCATTTAGTGGCATTGAGCAATAAATTAGCAATAGAATATAAATGCGGTCTCCACTTTAGAACATGTTTTTAAGACCAATGAGGTGTACAAACATCTGTCCGGCGGCGGGAATCGAACCCTCATCTCACGCATCTAATGTCCAACGCAATCGTCACAAAATATACAAATACAATAATTTACGTAAGTTTTAAGAACTTTTATTACTTACAGCATTATTCACGAAGAATCCCAAACCAGAAAATAGACAATCCAAATTATTTCTATCCTCAACCTCTGTACTCTCGCAATATTTCGACAAACTCAGTGAAAAGGCGGCCATTGCGTTCAGTACTGCCACAGCATTACCGTCAGACTCCATTAAACTATCATCAGTATTACCAGCTGACGAAACTCTCCCAATAACTGAGCTATTTTCGGTAGCTGAAGTACTTTTACTAAAATCAACATTTTTGAATGTATCCAACAATGGCTTATGTAGTTTTTCTTGTAGATCCGCTAGTATTGATCTAAATGCACTAGTAGTTATCGCCTTTCTTTGCTTGACTAGTAACGGTAGTATTATACAGCTGATTTGGAATCTCGCGTCGCTAAAAGCGTCTATTGTGTTATTCTTGCTAGATTTTTTTGAGAGGAGTAACTCTACAATACTTTTAACTAAATCGCTTTCGACACGTACTCTTTTCACAGCTGATTCGATGAGATTTTTGATAACTAGCAGTTGGTTTGTCGTTTTTATTTTGAGTGTCAATAAATCTATCATTGTTGTGTCTTTGAAGGAGAATATAAAATCAACTGGAAACACTTGGTACAAATCAGGCGGGTGCGCGCTCAGTTCAAAAATATTCTGCAGCAAACCGTCAACGTTTTTACGTATTTTTTTCGACTGGCAACATTTTTTAACTGCCAATAACACGAAAACAGCTGTCAGTTGATAATTCTCTTCCAAATACGAAATTTGAAGCGATTTCATTAGTTCAATGCATTTCTTTATTTTATCGTCACTGTTTTCTTCAATATTTATATCATTGAAGTACTTTTTCATATCAACTTCCTTAGCAAAAGCTACCATATTAAAATCTTTGCCTAACGCTTTGGCCAAATCATCACAATTAAGGAGACATTTGGCGAAATTTTTCGCCACTTCTAACACTAACGCGTTTAGCAGCAACCTATTATTAGTGATGGCAACATTTTTGAAGATTTCCGTGAGTTCCGCATTCAGATAAAGCTTCACTAGGCTTTTAGCTAGTTGCTTGTTCTGGCTTCTGTCGAGATTTGCAAAAAGAACTCTTGGGATGAAGGTGTTAGATTCCAAAATCGCAGGGTTAGATGCAAGTCGTTTGATGAGATATGACTTGGTTTCTTGTAAGGCTTCGTTGGAGTTATCATCAGATCTGATCGCAAGTACTTCGATAGCCATCGTTTTGAGCAGCAGCAAATTGTCCTGTAATTACAAATAATAATAAATAAATAATGAAGGACATTTTTCAGACGACAAGTAAGAGGTCTTAGGCCTCATTTAATAACTCAATTGCGCACTGAAATTATAAGCACTGTTTCTGTTTATACAAACTTTGAAAGTTTGTCAATTGACATTCTTTGAATTTCGACAGATGAAATGTAAAAGTTTGCAAATAAAGGTCCGGTGCCGATCATTTGCAGTGCAATTGAGTAACTAAATACATACATAATTTACACTGCGGGATATAAAGCACATTTCACACTAGTTTATAAATAAAGTTTGTATTTGTGTATGTTTGTTCCCACTCAACTCATACTTTATATACACACTTTATAAATTTAAGCAAAATATTATTTAGGTATGTACTTAGTTAACTTTATAATATGTAATCTTTGTACCAATTTTTTACCCATTGTAAAGCGCCTTCTACCCCACCAAAGAAGATCGGTCAGTTTCATACAACCTGTGATCTGAGACCTGACCATAAAATGTCGCGTCTAGAAATGAACTATGTCCTAATTGATAGTTCTTATTGCAGGATATCATGTTCAATTAATAGTTTTTTTTATTAAAGCCGGAGAATTTTTCTGGTTTTTTATTTTATACTTTAAAGGTTACGATCGATTAGGACACTGGCGCCATTAAACAAAAACTAACCAAACGTGTGCTTTGTTAGTGGCAGTTTTGTTGTAGATGGTCGACATTGGGAAGAGAGATGCACCATGTGGGTGTACTAATAACCATGATTCGTTATGATAAGGCGTATTGCGATCAATATTTATTATTAATTTATTAAGTATTCCGGCTTTAATAAATAAAGTTATTAATTATAATTTCAATACTCCATTATCAAGAGTATTTTTACTTATTCGCATTTTTAGTCGCTTCCATTTATGGTCAGGTCTGATGTGACCGGCCTTCTTTGCAATACGGGAAAAGGGAAAAGTAATGTACTTACTAACTAGTCTTAAGTCCTACTGCTACTTACAGTTATATGCAAATAAATATCTTGAATCTTAGACCTTTAAAGAAACTTACCAGCACCACCAAAGGCTCACCATCTGCAAGTTTACCAATCTGCATCCATTGCTCTCTATCCAAGCAAGGCAGCAGTCCGCTCAAGTCGAAAACCTCCGATGTACACAGCACATTCAGCTTGTAATGACTGTATTTTAAGTTTAGGAGCTTTAGTTGAGCGTAACTTTGACAGAGGTGAAGAAATGCGGTGAGGAGAGATTTATTCTGAAATAATATTCATAGTGAAAGGCAAAGAGGTTGGATCAGATTTTTTTCTTTTTGAGATAGAGGGACAAAAAAGGACGTCTCAAAATTTTACCTTATTGAGAGCAGCCACCTTTTGTATTTTAATTTGAAGGTTTTAAGGTTTTGTTTTTGAAAAAAAATCTATAAATATAAATAAATTTACAGTCAGTCTGAATCGACTCTATTTCCTGTAAGATTTTGCAAAAACATAAATTAAAGTTTTCCTTTTTAAAAATAATAGAATTTATTTTAAAAAATCCGAAAATGCTGTTGTTGATTATAAGTTTCCAATTTATAAGCGCATTACCATGTGTACGAAACAGTGAAGGAAAACACCGTTAGGAAAACGGCATGCTCTAGAACTTTAAGGAATGAGCTATTAAGTTAATGTCGTGTATACTCGAGCTGAGGACAGGGCGCAATGCCGCTCTTTAAGGGAGGCCCATGTCCAACACTAGACTGCTACAGTCTGATAATGATGACATACTTACATCACTTAACTTCACGACAGCCGCTCCGAAACGCCTCAGCCCGTCGGTTTCGAACCTGCTATACAAGCCCCAAAAATCTTCAGCTATGTTCTGAGGCACGGTGTGGTCGGCCATTTTGTTGTGTCGTAGAAACGACGACAAGATGGCGGAGACAACTTCCGCTAATGTTGTTGTTGATGGACCTAGAAAATCATCATCAATAAGTACACAAAAATGATTTTTTCAATGGGTACACACACATACATAAAAATGAAGTCCCTGTCAAAGTAAATAAGTCACACTATCATACTAATATTATGAGAAAGTTTGTTTGTGTGAGTATGTTCGTTCCCACTCAACTCCGAAACAGCTAACGGATTTGGATCAAACCTGGAATATACTGGAGAGTATGATGTTGATTTTTAACCGGTTACCACGCGGGCGAAGCCAGGAAGTGTACTATGTGTGTTGTACCAAAATGGCAATTGGCTCTATTACTCAGCCCAGTAATGAGTCAAGTAACTGAGTCTAATAACTGGTTCTAGTGACTGACTAAGTACTGGCTCTATAACTAACTCTTACTGACACAGTAATACTAGACACAGTACTAGTCTAGTAACTGGCCTACTTCGTTGTTCTTAGCAGATCATCTCAGTAAAGCAACTCGCCATTTAACCTACTCTTGGGAATGATGACTGTTTAGGTTACAACGAAGATAGAGCTTCGGAACCCAAGCCAACAATACCGGCCTACGGTGCAACCTGCTAACCAACAAACGGGGCTCTGGCGGCTAGCTGAATGAGGCAGGCTAGCACAACAAATTTTCCTGACCGCAGAGAGACAGCAGCGTCATCCCCATGCCCAGCATGGGAATTACGGGGATATCCTCCCTCTTATTAGAAAAGGCTTATGTCCAGCAGTGGACTGATAAAGGCTGGTCCCGTATCAAATTTTCAAAGTGTATGGTAATGTTCGTACATCGTACTGAATAAAGAGATTTACACTTTCACTTTCAGTTACCAACTAACAGATAATAAGAAGTGTCTTTATGACTTACTGATTGCATCTCCTTCCAGCACACTCAGAACATGCATTTGGAGATCCTTCTGCAATGACTCCAAGAGTTCTTTATTCTGTCTGAACATCAATTCCGTCGTTAACTTCCCATACAGTTCTACACATTCTTGTGGAAACACATCATTACCGTTTATCAGCTTGCTTTTGGACTTCTCATCATCAGATTCTTTTATTTTCTCAATCAGATCAATCTGCTCTTTGTCCGTAGACATAAGGTTCATTTTCAAAGAAGGAAGTATGTCAGTTATGAATAAATTGCCACGACTGAGTTTGAATAAAGTTTCCATGAGACAGTTCAACGTTTCTATGTATGAGTCCATGATATTGTACTTCTTGGCTGTCATTATCGGTGGAAGTATTAACTCCAAATTCTGCTCAATGAGAATTGGGTCCAATTTCAAAGCGGTTTTGATTATCTCTAATGTTGTCTTATCAAGTTTTCCTTCTAGCTTAAGCTGACTCATCATAACTGCTTGTAGGAATAATAAAAAGCTCTTCTTCGTCTCAACTTTTGAAGGTTTCGCTCCCATTGTGTCTGTTAGCTTTACGCTTATATCAACTTCATTTTTCAATACTATTTCAAACATGCTTAGAAATAAGTGCCTTTTGGATTTTTCTGATATTTCTATAGGTTGCATTGCCATTGATGGGGTTATGTAGTCCTGGTTTAAGTTTAGTACCTTAGCTGCCATTATATAGAAGGCAAATATCATCTGCCCTTCAGTCTTATAGCTGCTTACAAACACTTCAATGAAATTCTGAAGGAATTTAATGTCGTTATCTGTGCGATGCTTAGGAAAGTCAAAGAATATACTCATGATTTTCAACACAGCTTGGATGTTATCACCCTTTTCTGCAATTAAAACATCTAGATTATCTTTTCTTACTAAAGTTTGAAGGTAGTTTATGAAGAATGTTTTCTTGTTCGCATGGAAAAGTACATTTTGGCATACTTCTATAACTGTGTTTCGGTTTTCTGTCTCCAAGTAGCTGAAGACTGTCTCCAAATTTTCGCCTTCGATAAATTTTGTAACAAACTCCAATTTTTTCTTTGACTCTTTGTAGTACTTTGTGAAGTTGCTCAATATCTTCCGACTTAAGTTTGCGTCGGAGATCTCAGTGCTTCTCAAACATTGCAGTAATGTGACCGTGATGTTTAAATAATCGTCAATTTGTTGGCTCAATTGCAATGAGATTTTGTCATTTTCAAGGAAATTTATTATGAACTGTATGTCAGTAGTGTTTAGGATGTTTTTCTGTACAAATTGGGACACCACCTGAAAATATCCAAATATACTATAATAGCCTGAAATACCAAAGTCACTGTGGAACAAAACAAATTTTTGTATGATATGTAAATAGTTTTTGGTTCTTAGATTATAAGGAATAACTAGGTGCACTGCTACAAACCCAGCCAGCTTTATGTTTGTGAATTTGAATGTATGAAGCAGCATCAGGGATTCTGGGGTAATATTATCAAAGTTTTTGTTGTATTTTAAGTGTTTGCCCACTCTTCAGGGAAAATCTAAGATTTTTATATATCTCAAAAATTTCCACTCAGGCGGGATTTGAACCCGCGACCTTCTCATTATACCGGGACGCGCTAACCTACTGCGCTACAGAGTCAACTCTTCGCCTTGTCGAAATTTTTCGGGCATTCAAATCCCGTCTGAGTCGAAATTTTTGGGATATTATATAAAAATTATCAAAGTTATTCTCCATTACTGTAAGGAGTTGGGCTGGCTGGGGAAAAGTACAATAAACCCAAATGGGAGGGCGTGCAGAACCTTCTTTCTTATATGATACATGTAGATAGAACCTATTTGTTAAGTGGTATTAACTAAAGTATTGTTGCATAAAAAAAAAAGGTTATGCATGTATGGAACATGTCTTATGATATGAATTATGGTGCAATGCCCTGAATCGCATCTACAAATCCATCAACTTGAAGCATGAAGGTTAAGCCTCATGCGCCTGTAATTTCACCTTTTCTCCTCTTACCTCAAACTGGAATAACTAGGTGCACATAGCTTTAGTTTAGTTTATTTATTGCAACATATAACTTATTGACTAGTATAATTACAGTGTTCAGTTATATGCACCCTGTTTATAGGATGTGGCAAATACTTATCCTAAATTAATCTATAATCTAGGTATAAGGTAGGTAGGTACTTATAGTATCAACAACAATTAGGAACATTCATGTACCTGGCCTTAACAAGACATAATCAAAATAAAATATTTAGGTACATTATTATGTAATATATGTGGGAATAATAAATTATTTCATAATATTTGGTCTTCAAAAAAAGCTCCTGACCATTACTTTTATCTTAATAAACATTTATCATTTAGCTAGTTCTTCATGATCATCACCTCAACCCGTAATCACATGCTGCTGGGAATAGGCTTCGCTTAATATTTGCCAGCCTCCACTTTCTTGTGTCTCTCTCATCCAGGTATGCCTGGCGGCTTTCGCAAAGTCGTTTTCCCAAAGAGCTGGCAGACAACTGAGTTCTTTGGCCCAACATTGGTCAAGGCTTTCTCCAGCGGCCGTCACCGCATCTTGCCAGTACTTACTACAGTAGCTGATACACACCTAATTCTAATTTGATGTACCTACATTAGTACTCACCTGTACCAATTTGCATTTCAGCTCCCCGGTCAAGTCTTCATAGTTAGACCAATCTAACACCTTCTGGAGCTCATTATTATCCAGCTTATTGCTTCTGGATAGTGTTTCCAACCAGTCGGCTATGATCCTCTCCTTAGGAGCTGAAGGAAAGTGGTGGGATTGCACCATGTTCTTGGCAAGACATAGTCGTTTCGGCAGCGGCGTTGAGTCATCATCTAGCCGCCGTTTTAACTCTAAAATGTCAGTAATGCTGTGTGAGATTATAATTTATAATTCATTTATTGTTTATGAATCCAGGGGCTTTATCCTGACGATTCTATTAGATAAATATCGCGAGAAATGACAATTTTCATACAGTTTTGTCAGTTTCCGCAATATACATCTAATAGAATCAAAAATATTGAATCGTCAGAATCCGACCCCAGGTAAGCGTTACATACAGATAGATAGAAATAGTAATATGAACCACTAGATACTGATAGCTAATAAGGTACATATTTTTTTTACATTACAAGGTACATTATCAGCCAGGCTAATTCAAAGGAGGTTGCGATCAGAAACTTTTTTCATAATACTAGCTATCTGGGGCTAATAGAACACATATAATTCAACCTCGCTTTCCAAACCTTTGTAAAAAAATAGGGGGAATTTTTCAGGTAAGTTCATTATGACATCATCATTATCAGCCTATAGCAGTCCACAGCTGGACCTCCCTCAATGAGCGCTTGACGCATCCAGCCTCTACGAGCAGCCTTTCTTTCGCAGATCGACACTCCCTCCATCTAGTAGCCGGTGGGCGTCCTACACTAGAACTAGATTTGCCGAGACCTCCAGAACTCGTTTACCCCAATGATTGTCGATTCTTCGGGGGGAATCTATATTTCTTTTTTCCCTATTTTCCCTTCCCTTGTGTCTGTTGTGTCTGTTGTGCCTTAGCGAAGTATGAATGGAAAAAGTTAGAGGCCTTAGCCGTAAGGCACACAGATGACATTTAAACAAGAGTTTAATAACTGTGACAGCCACTTAGCTTTTATGTAAAGAAAATAACAAAAGTTATAGTGTTAGAGGTTATGTCTTATTTTTATGGTTTTACGGCGTATTTATAAACTCACCATTCAGTGGATTAAGAGACATTATTGTAAATATAAGAAAATGAACACTTATTTATCTCTATTTGCATTTATTCACACATACTGAACGAATTCACGTTTTTCTGTAATTTTACACACACGTCGTTTTGTTATTGTTGATAGGGATGTATGTGCAACATCGTAGCGAGCGATGGGCGATTCCGAGCGGAATCATTCGAACCATTCGAAAACGTTAGTACAGTAAGTTCTTAATATTAGTTCTTTGTCAAAAACACGGCAAAGGAACGAGAGCAACGTAGATACAAGATATTTATTTGCACAAATAAGTGTAGGTAACATTAGGTCTTAGGACTAGTTTTAAAAGTACATGACTTATTTACCCTTTTCAGGCATCGCAAATTAGGTTGGGTAGAGGTCGCTTATAACAAAGGGGGACGAAGCAACAAATACTTATGAAAATAATGTTGCTTGGCTTGTGCTCGCGTGTGAATAAGTAAACTGCTGTTTACGATGGACGATAGGAATATACCTACCGTCCATGAAATTCATTCGATAGGACAGTTATTCTTTAGTAAGATAAATTGTTATCAGCCCCTTCATAGAATATTGATTCTATGAACGGAAAGCGAATACTTTATTTTAGTTCAATAATAAATTCAAAGGTATATCGTAGTTGGGTACATCTCACTGAAATACCTAATAATCGAATAGATTTGTTTCATTCAATTCGCGGAATTTTGACTGCGGGCCCCAGTCATCATACTCCGCGTAATGCCAGACATGCTGTATGCAGCACTCAGTGATATTGGACTTAATTACAAAATAACATTACTAATGCCTGTACTAAAAATACTAGTACGGAGTGCTGCCTGACAGGTAGGTACGTGCGAGCCTAGTCCATTTTATATTTTCTAAATGGCAGTGACTTTTATTGACGTTGGGTACCTACCTACTGTCACTGGCAGTGACAGTTGCTTTCGAAACTGCCAACAAAATCAACATTCTACATCGATCGCACAGAGTTTTCTCTCTATAGTACAGGAAAATTGCTAATGGTAAATTATTTTATTACTGCTACCAGCAACTTTTTAACTATTTGGATTAAAAAAACGGAGACGTTTACGGAGTTGTTATATATGTGATCAATAATTTCCTGATAATATAATATATTATTTACTTTGAAAAAGGCACAAGTCTGGTACTCTTTTGTACCCGGCTCCATACAATTATCAAGAATTTCCTTTCAATCAACAAGAAAAGCGCTATTTCTTTTGGTGCATAGTTGTGGTAATTAATTAGGTACATATTATTTTAATTTCAATGATCTCTATGTTGGGCCCAACAACTTCCACAACACAAGAACTTTAATAAATTTTTGAGTAGGGTCTAGGGATCTTTAAAGCTCAACGCCCACGACCGATTTTTCCACCGATTTTTTGTAAAAAAAGAAGAAGAAAGTTAGGGAGGGGAACCTCATGCCAACCTCATGCAAAGAGTGTACCAACCAGGTTGGATCGACGAATGAAGTAACGCCATATGAGCTAAAATGGTGTGGAATTGCATTGTACGAAATTATATAGGTATTTTATGTTCTATTACTTTTTTCGTAAAGTTCATAGTTTAGGAGTTAGGACACTTTCAAATATCAATGAAAATTTATTTTTCTGGATTCAGAAAGTAAGGCTTTAAGAGCAAAAATGGTTGGAATTGGATTCTATGTATTGATATAAGTATTTTAAGTTCTATTAATTTTGTTCGTAAAGTTCATAGTTTAGGAGTTAGGACACTTTGAAATTTGTATGAAAATTTATTTTTCTGGATTCAGAAAGTAAGATCTTAAGTGCAATAATGATTGGAATTGGATTCTACGTATTGATGTAAGTATTTAATGTTCTAATACTTTTTTCGTAAAGTTCATAGTTTAGGGCAAAACTCATTACCTACGTAATAACGTAAATGGGTAGGTATATAGACGAATAGTATAGTAGACACATATTTTTTTTGAAGTCTCCTTTTTTCTAGCATTCTGCTTCGTTGGATGATCTCAATGTTTGAATTTGCCACTGTTGAATACCCAGGTACCGTACATCCTCGCACTGGGGTATTTCGATCCCACTTAGGTCCACGGGTGGGCACGATCCATGCCTGAGGGTAAAGGTTACATGCACCGATTTGGTTTCATTTGCCTTAATGCGCCAGTCTTTCAGCCATTTTGAAATGTTATTTAGGCTTATCTGCAGCATGGCTGAGGCAACAGTTGGTATTGCGTTAGTAGCGATGAGAATGTCTTCTACTGACAGCCAGGGCCGGTCCTTAGGCGGTGCGAGCGGTGCGACCGCACCGGGCGCCTTCAAGGGGGGGCGCCAAAATGAACCAAAACGTGAAACAAAAGACGCTCGACCGAGCGCGCGAGTCGCGTAACAAAATTGCGGGGGAACGGGAAGCGGGGCGGGGTGAACTTTTGTCCGTCACTTGTTTCACTATAGTTCTTCCATCTTAGGTTTTTTGACATTTTTCTTAACTAAAACAGTCCGAACCCAAAGCTAAAAATGTTCGTTTTGCAATCCATTTTTTTTCGTAATAAATTAATGACTTTTCATAATTAGCTATGATGCCCTAATAGATAAAGAGATATCATACAGATGGATGACAAGAATAAGTTAATTGTATTATTTGCATATCAAACAACACTTTTTAATAATATGACAGGATGAATAAGAAAATAATCCTATAGATATTTTGTATAAAAATGTTACCAAATGCGTTGCCAGTTGCTAATATAAGGATAAAAAGTCCGCCGAAATCAAATGAAGTCCGAAAACGGACCAAATTCAGAAACACTGATGGAAGTAGTCATTCTAGCTATCTAAATACTTGGTTTAGCGATTTGACAACGTAAAATCGATAATCGATTATACTTCTCGGTTTTAGTTTTTGACATAAAATAGGTAACTTAAATTTTATGTTACTAATATATTTAAAAATAGGTATTTACAATATATATATTTACATAGCAGGTATGTCGCGTGGCTTAGTAACTGCTTGCAAAAAGTGATCGTCTGTCAAATATAATCTTTTGCCCTCTGACTACTCCATTTTACGGATTCCTCAATCTATTATAATTTATTCCCATATAGATTGGCGTACTAAGCAATATCTGAGGATATTCATGTTGGGAAAATTCATGATGATGTTTGATCTTTGTTTTCTTCTGTTATACGTAAATAGTACCAGCTATATTAATACCCTACCTATATTAATAAAATTTATTAATCGTCGATCAACAGCAAACTGGCGAGTCATCAACTGGTGAGTCTTCGCCTAAATTTATTAGAATTGGTTCTTGCTCTCTTAAGTTATCCAAAGTCACATCCCTTTCCCAATCCGATAATATTAATCGTTTGGTCTTTTCCACCACATTTGCCCAATTTCAGGTGTCACTTAATTGCAGGCATTCTTTAGCAATTCGAGCATCTTTTTGGCTGTAAATGGTGGGCTCGTGTTATTTCTGGCAGCATATCCTTTCACTTGTGCCCAAATAAGTTCTATGGCGTTATATTGACAGTGGTATTGCGGAAGTCTGAGAACTGCGTGACCGTGTTCAGCTGCGATTTCATACACAACGTACAGAGGTTTCTGTTTTTAGTTTTTTAAATGTTTATCAGTTAACACTTCAACATAGATTCACAAGCCAGTTTATGATATCTGACTTTTTGTTGGCTTGCGTTGGCATTTTATTCAACTGGTGAGAGTGATATGGTGCGTTATCCATGATGATAACAGTTTTTACAGGTTCTTTCAGTGCCAGCAGTAAGTCCTTAAACCAACCTTCAAAGACTTCAGAATTCATTTCTTCATGGTATTCCACGGTATTTTTTTATTTAAATGCTAGCAAAGCTCCATCTACAAAACCTTTTTTACTTCCTGCATGACAAACGATTAATCTTTCTCCTTTTACTATAGGTACTTTCGAGGTAGACGCAGCATTATCATCAGTCCAGTACCTCGACAAAGTGTGGTTAGCATTAAACCACGTTTCGTCGATAAAAATTACGTTTTCCCAGTGCTCTATTTGTTTTGCATCCTTCAAAAAGTTACACCGGTCTAGGGCAAAATCTGTGTGCTCCATAAAAAGTTTTCTTTTATTCGCTTTTTTAAATAAAAATGCAATTTCTTTTAATTCTTTTGCTAACGAAGAATTCAGCCCACGAAACAAACCACAGTCCCGGAGCGATATTGTCAACTTCTTTTACGTTGAGATACTCACGCAAGCGTATCACCAACTCCTTCGATTGTCATCTCAATACATTTCCCATTTCCCTTATAGTCCAGTCATTTAAGCTTAAATTAGGTAAGAATTTCGGAATTCGAAATGCCCAGCTGTAATTCTGTAAATACTTGTACTTATATTGACATTTTATTGTACATTGATATTAGGCATTTTAGAATGACCTACCAGACAACATACACTGGTTGCTCTAGTTTGCTCATACGCCCAACAACCTCCTGTGTTCATGTGAAAAAGCAATCGTGAAAAGCATTTTTCCTATGACGCATGCTTGTCACAGTTTTCACTGAACATCATTTTGACGTACCTATGTTCAAACCTAAGTTATTTGACAAAAGAGTTTTCATGTCTTTTTCATTCAAAACTTTTTACGCCATTTAATTTTATCATTTTCTTCTACAATATTAGCAATACAAAAATAATAAAAATAATTATAGTTCTTGATGTAATAATTAATTTGTTGAGATATTAAGACCCAACAATGATAATGACAAAATAATGATAACAGTTTTTTTATTCGACGATGGTGTCATTAATCGATTCAAAAATCGTTCAATGTTATGTGGCTGCAATCACTAGTTCTGGACTTTGACATCTATCAAAAATACATTTAAAAGATGGAAATACCATAATGTTTGAACCAGAACATAATAAATAACAGTTGACAATCATTAAAATTATTTTTTTATTTGTCCACCACTTCACTTAGAGGTATTCGCGCAAACTGGTAATTCGCAAGAACTTTTGACAGCAGAATAATCTGAAGCCACTGCTTTTTCTGGTGGAAAATAAAGCAACAGCTTAAATTTTTTTTTTATTTAGTGGGGGGCCATTTTTAGTCTTCGCACCAGTTAAAAATGTTAATAGGACCGGCACTGCTGACAGCAAGTCGGATGTGTACAGTAGGTAGGTATAGGACAGGTCCCATAACACTCCCTTGTGGAACACCTGCTGTTATTGCGTAGAGACCAGTTCTGTCCTCGCCTTGTTTCACTTAAAAATTGCGATCGCTCAGGTATGACTTCATTAATAGGTAGTGGGTTATGGGTAGCGCTTTGCGTATTTTAAATAACATGCCCTCGTGCCAGACATGGTCAAAGGCCTGTGGGGCACATATTTGATGCTACATTAATACGTAGGTACCTACCTACCTAGGTAAACTTGTTGGTAGTATCGAGCATTATTATTTTAAGCAAGTATGTATGTATACTAGGTAGGTACCTGGATCTGTATCCGCTGTGTCACACCCAGACAAAACAAACTGAGGTTAAGTAGATACCTAGGTACTTAAATACTACAAACAAAAATTATTGTGCTTATAAAACGACATAAAAGTTACAAATTAGGTACTCGAAAATAAATTAGAGGAAATCAAAATACTTTAATAGGTGGTAGGTATGCTTTCATTGATGTTAATGATAAGAACATCTAAAAATAACAAATGAATGGATAAAACTTCATTCATAACTGTGACAGCCATTTTGTTTAGAAAATGCTTGCCTTCAGTTTCAGGCGAGCTGCGCCGAGAAAATAGGCCAAGGAGAAAATTTGCGCATGCCCGGAACTATCGATTTTCCCTCCAATACGTGACGTCACAAAATGTCTGCCATTTGATTCTTGTCTCTCAGTCTAAAAAGTAAAATACCACCTCACAGTTATTTGTAAAGCAGATGTTACAAATTGCATGCCAAAATACTTAGTGATAAAGTAGAAGAAAAGATTTTTAGTATTTTACGTAGTTTAAATGATATAAGGAAGTTAATTTTGTGTAGATAGTCAGGGATACGGTAGCTAAGGAGATCAAAATGGTTTACTTCAACGTTAGGAAGAATTTCCTCACGGTTTTCGACATGACAACGATGATGCTGGCGAAACTATCATGTCTATGTAAGTAAATTATCCATTTTCACGTTTATTTTAGAAATAAATACCAACTTATCTCGAGAATTTACCACTTTTTCTTTTCATTTTCTCTAAATGACACCGATGCAATGAGACGAGACTCGAACCAATCTATGTCAGTCTTTGCAACAGTTTGTTAGAAGCTGTATAAGTTTAGTTTTATTTTATCATGCTTCATTCTTCTTCAAAAAAGGATTTTTATTAATTAAAAACCTACACAGACGTTTTCTTGTAATTTTTAATACTTCTCATTAATTATTTTCTAATTCTTATCTATTTTATAAGTAGGTACTTCTTACTATCTGTTTTGTTTTGTATTATTTCGGGGTATCTACATATATACATTTATCACCCGCGATATTTTGTTTTAAAAATAAATAAATTGGTACCTACCTAACTACTTGATAAAACATTACAATTTTATGTACCAAACCAACGCAACGCAGGTATAGTGTTAATTAATCTTCCTCAATACCAATAAAGACGACCTCTGTGGCGCAGTAGGCGAAGATTCACCTGAGACGAAGAAGGGTGCGGGTTCCATTTCCGGCGTGGGGAAAAATTTTGCATGATCTGCAGATATTTGTCTCGAGGTTGCGTGTGTTCTATGTATGATATGTATGTATTTACAGAATAATGCCTAAAAATAATTATATCAGTCATGTAGTTCCTATAATACAAGCTCTCCGTATGAGGCTTTTGAAGTTATATTTATGATGCGTGAAAAATAACCAGCATTATTTATTTATTTATTTAGTATTTTATCACTCATGTGGTTCCCATAACACAAGCTCTGCTTAGTTGTATTATTTATTTATTTAATGTAGGAAGTTGATAGATACGCAATGAAAGATAAACAATACCGTGGACTTCAATTTAATACAAATACAGAGCCTTAATTAAAGGCAATTAATTGAAATGTTGGTGTTCGTCGCCGAATATTCGTAGAACCGTTGGCAAATTATTTATAAACTTGAAATAGGTATTTATTTACTAACCTATCTACTAACCAAATAGGTAGGTATATTATATTCGTTATTTTTATATGGTAGGCACCTCTGACTAACTTAATAAAAAGTTAGTCTGAGATAAGCACATAGGTAAATTCTAGCCAATATCTGAAGATATCTACATTCTACACTACTGTTAAAAAGAGGACATATTTGATTTTTTGTGTAGGTATTTATTTGTTTGTAATGGATAAACTAAAAAACTTCTAAACCGATTTTAAAAATTCGTTCACCTATAGAAACGCACAATGGACCAACTGGAGTCCAACTGGAGTCCAATTACACTATAGAAAGCTACATTAACAAAAAAACATAAGCTTTATTTATTTTCAAAAAAATTAGAGGTACCCACTTTAAATTTAAATAATGTAACCCAGGGTATCAGAAATTGGCATATTAGAAGTTCTATAGAAGTTCTATATTGGCGTGCACGAAAATTGTCAGTTAACACCATCGAGATAATTATTTATTCTCTATAAAGTGGCAGTCTTTTAGTGAAAACTGTCAAAATTCGTCCAAGCAGATTTGACATAAATAAATTTCAAAATGCCAAATTTGCACTAATTTAGACATTATTCGCTTGAAATGTGTTCAAAGTCGGCGCAATTGACAGCGCGCGCCGAGTTTTGGTGTGACACTTTTTTTCCACGTTTTCCACTCGAGTATAAATATATCTCGATGGGTAACACTATCTGTCAGAGAATTTGAATATAGAACGCGTAATCATAAATGAATTTATTTGGCAGCTTGCCTACTTTTAATTTCGTACTTAGTTTATACCTATTTAGGGTTCCGTGTAAAATAACCATCTTCATTCATCTTTATTCAGTTATTCAAGTAAGAAAGTACCTACAGGCAAACGAAGTTGTGGGTGGGTCAACTCGTTGTATAAGGGGGTATAGTCACGATGATGTTGGTTTTCTTTTACATAAAAACTAAATAAAAACTTACTTAGTACCTATTCTAACTCAACTCTAGGTAGGTTATAGTGTTGCCAAAGTTGCCAACATCCAGAAACTATAAAAACTTTTGTGGTTGGTTGGAGTACGGGGGAAATGTTCCAGAAAACATTTTACACAATAAGATTTATCTGTTCATTTGAAACTTTGTTTGTTGCTGCTTTGTCACAACCTTGACAATAGTTTTTAGAATTTCATTTTAGTGTAGTGTAGTGGTATATTTTTTGTTTAAATTAGGTTTTATTTGACTGCTACTTTAGAGGGCGATTAACGTAGATACCTACCACATACCTACCATACCAATATTTTAACCTTTAGTCATATTAAAAGCTAAGTAGCTGACCTTTTATTATTTATGGAGGGATGAAATGACTTTAATCTAGATAAATACTTCGGTATTACTTAATTACCTTTGCTTCGGAAGACACATTAAGACGTTGGTTGTAATAAAAGCTTAACGCTTTGAGGGCTTGAAACAAAACTGCAGCAGAGGCTCGATGACGATGACTAGCGAAAAAGTATTCATATCGTTTTTTCTCATTGGTAAAATTTTTACCAATGAGAAAGCACCACACACCAACCTATATCAGTCCACTGCTGGACATAGGCCTCCTCCCTAATACAGGGGGATAGGCCCATAATCCCCACGCTGGGCATGCGGGTTGGGGATCGCAGGGCACAGCTTCTCGCACCACCGACGCTGCTGCCCGTCGGTGCCCAGGGGATTTAGCTGTGCCGATGTAGGCTGCGCTATGCCGCAATCAGCCGGCCGCCAGAGCCCCGTTCGTTGTTTTTTGGGATACGTTCGGTTTTGACGCAATTGGTACGCGTTCTCAGCATTTTCCAGCGTTCCTTCAAATTACTTTTCATTAGGAATTTCTCTTCCGTAATGTTTTATCCGACACAATACAAATGACTGCGAAGATTTTGATTAAAATACTTTATCACGTCGACAAAGTTTCAAAACTTTATATATTTTCCAATCCAAACCTAAACGCCCCAAATTTAAGATTAGGTACAGAGCTCAATGGAGCGGTTAAATCTAACAAAAAATCATTGATCTTGTATATTTATGTACCTTGACTGATTCAAATGCGTACGAAATACCTCGACAACTTTTAAAATCTTTTTTCTTAAAGGTCTGTTAAAGGTGCTTACCATTCTATTCACACAACGCTCTAAAAAGTAACTCAACTTTCGATATTTTCTTTTGATTAAAATCCAACATTCACAAGTCGTTCCATTGTCGGAGCTACGCTAGTAACATTAATATTTCATGAACTATCTGGTTGGTAGTTGCTCATTGTACTCGCCAGATTGTTTCACCCCTATTTTGTGTGGGCTGATGGGCTGACCAACTTTTCTTTACTGTGGTTGATTTTCATTTATTTCGTCGCTTGGCTGTTGTTTCACTAGCTGTTGGTACGAAGACTTTGATCTGCAAATATTTGGCTCGGCTCTGGTTGTTTTCTATGTATGATACACCCAGGCCTGAGACAAATATCTGCAGATAATACAAACATGTGGGTGAAAGCCCGCCTGACGCAGAAGGTTGCGGGTTCGATTTCCGCCGCGAATCAAATGTTTGTATTATCTGCAGATATTTGTCTCGGGCCTGGGTGTTTCATACATAGAAAACAATCAGAGCCGAGCCAAATATTTGCAGATCATACAAACATTTGTTTCGCAGCCGAAATCGAACCGCAACCTTCTGCGTCTCAGGTGGGCCTTCATCCACTACGCCACAGAGGTGGTCAAATCTATCGCTGTCGTGTGTCGTTGGTAGTGAGTGAGAGAGCATTTTTTTTTTTTACACATTTTTAACCGACTTAAAAAAAAAAGAGGAGGTTCTCTATTCGGTTGTATTTTGTAAGCTATTGTCATTAGTAACGTTGTTGTGTTGTCTATCGTCACCACAGACAACAGGCTTGAATATAATTCAAAATTTAGAAAATTTGATATTTTTTTTACAACAATTCATTTATTCGATTTTACTATAAAATTGGTTTACTTCCATATAGGTATATACGACACAAAGTATATAAAATACGTTTCTTTTAAAACAAAAGACGGCACTGATTAAGTTGGTAAATACCTACTTACAATAGTTCCTTTGTATTTAGGGGTCAGCAAACGATTCGACCAATCCTTAAACTTAGGTACATTACAGCTCAATTACAGGAACTAAAAAAATACCTACGTCGCTACTAGCAGGGGCATACGTTGTTGATTATTGTATAATACCAACCAACAAAGTCAAAATCTTAAAATATTGAAACCCATATAATAGGCAGCTCTTTATTTCAAGAACCTCGCTTTACCTTAGGTACCATTGGGAGTAACAAGATATGACATGATTATCTACTTCACCGCAAAATAAAAACTGCTAACAAAACCTCCCCAAAGTCTTTCCCAAGGTACATGTGTGTAAATATTTCAGGTTGAGGCTCTGAAAAAGGGTTTTCGGTAAATATTACACACTCTCTTGTTGAAAGGGTGACAGTTGACAGGTGATTTATTCAGATGGCAATAAATATCTCGACATTTGTGTTGCCTACATGATGGGATGGGCGGGATTTTTTTTCAGAACTACAGTGTTATTTTTGTATTATTTTATTTTCTATTGTTTTTATGTAATTCTGATCTATGTTGCGTAAAGTTTATGGCGCTTTAACCAACCTACGTTAGTAAGAAGATACAAGAGTAGTGTAATGAAATAAAAGTGTTTAACTGGACTTTTCAGATGAAAGTATTTTTTGCTGATTGTTAAGTTATAGCAGAACATGACATGACCGAAGACTAAAATACGGAAGAAAATAACACTTACCTACTACAAAATAAAACGGAACACTTGGGCTAAGGAACAAAAAAAAAGTGGTGGGTATGGCGCCCCATGTTGGGCGCCATTTTCGCCTCGGCTAGTTCAGAATTAAACATCGTTTGAATAATTCCTATAATTTATGCTGTTCAGATAACATTAACTATAGGGTTTTCAGATTGCCATGATTGCTCTTAACTATATGTATATTTTTAAATTACTTATACATAACGCGTATATCAAAGTAGCTGCTGCGTTTTGCACGGTGGTACCACTGAAAACCAGCGCTGCAGTTGCTTTTATGCTTCTGCAGCATGCTGAGATGAGAGACGATCTTTTTTAAACCGACTTCCAAAAAGGAGGAGGTTCTATGTTCATCTGTACCTACGTTTTTTTTTTGTGCAGGTATATTCATCGATATTTTCGCCAATTGTGAAACGATTTTTGTGTCACTGTTTTTCTTATTAGATTTAAGCATTTGCCTTTGGTTTTGCCTTTTTTGGAAGATTTGTGACTCTAATAAATGTTCCTTTACTTTACTTACTTTTTTACGTGATTGATGGCGGTGTGCCGTACCGAAGACATTTCATTCTCGTGAATGGAGGCGTGATATCTTCGTTTAATGCTGTGACATTTCATTATAAGCACCTCATCTTCGTACTTGAAACAGAAAAAAGCCCCCTACCCTAACCCCTTCTTTATTGATGGATCTTAAAGGTATGAAATCACTTTTAGCTTGTTATAGCTAGAGTTTTACTTCCGGGCTTCGGAAGGCACGCTAAGATGAGAAGTTACCTATTTCCTTCTTTGAATCAAATATCAAATTAAGCTTATTTTTCGCTTTTTAGGGCAGTAAGAAGGGTTTTTTTGGAGTCGGTTCAATTTTTTTATTTACTCATGTTATATTCTGTAGTTCGTTAAATGTAAACCACTGAATCTTGTGCAACAAAAATGAAATCATGTCGTTATATATGTCAAGGTCTCTGCAGTTGTTACGCCCCTGAGATTAAACCCTGGGAGGAAAATGTGTAATTTATCCGTCTGCCCTTCACATACATTGTCTGATAAGATCGATTAGTCCAAGATTTTCATGATATGAGATTCAGACCAATTGTTATTTGTCTACCTATAAAGCTTTTAATGCTGAATAACACCAAATTTTCTGTCAAATCATTTAGCGCGGTATGAAAAATTTAAGAAGCCGTTGTTTGATCTATGATCAGTCACGTTTAGCTGTTATTATTTAGCGCGGTCGGGCCCCTGCGCTGCACATGCTGAACCATTAGCGCCCTGCACACGTAAAGTTCGGACCTCGGGAAACAGCACGTGCCATTCCAACCCGCACTCCGAAACGTACGTGTAGATGCGCGGGGCTGACAGTCCGATCTGGCATGTCGACGCGAAGGCAAATCTCATAGTTTTAACCGCCCATTACGTCAGTGATCAGTCCCAGATGCGCGGTCCTATCTTTACGCGCCATTAGCACGACAGTTTGATCCGCAGTTCAAACCGTACAGATCGGACGCAGTTTGGAACGCAGTCCCGATGCGCGGTCCGATCTTTACGTGTGCAGGGCACTATTGACCATTGGCCCATAGTCAACGTGTTAATCCAGTTATTAGGAAATCGTCAAGTGCGAGTCGGACTCGTACACGAGTTCCGTAACATCGTACAATATAACACTATAATATGTGCTTCTTATTATTTTTTGTTATAGAGGCACATTTTGAGAAAATTTTAACTCTCTCTTAGGGATTTTCTTACCTGCACGCGGGTGCAAATGCATGAAACAAAAGGTTCTTTCAGATGCAGGCCGCTGACAGATAGACGGACAGACAGTGTAGACTTATTAAATGGGATCCGTTGGACCCTACGGGTACGGATTCCTGAATCGGGCATATTTTTTCTGACAGAAGTTTTCATCTATTGTCTCATATCTGCTATCATAACAATGATTGTCTGCTATATTAAAACATAGTTAGCTTTAACACGTTGACTGCGGGCAACGTCCAGCAGATGCGCCGGCGTGTTTTCAGCATTCAAAGCGACACTAGACCTCCGATAAAATATTCGTGCTCGTGGGCCTTAGTCCCTCATTAATACAAATTAGGTAATTGTAAATGTATAAATGATTTCGGCTTTACTTAGCTAATTAGTTTGAAAGAATAATTTCAACTTTTGTCTGATAGACAATGGACATTTCCAATTCATTCCGATGTTTCCACTCAGTGACTTTAATATGCGCGGGCGGACTACCTACTCCGTTATTACCACAAAATACTCGAATATTATTTCAACTTTAACATTAGGTAATAATTTGAAAGGTCAGCTCCTCGGAATAAAGAAAAGCTCTAGAAGAAATTTGAAATTTCCCCATGCTCTGAAAGATCGACTCATACGGCTGATCTCTACTTTCTTATGTCCAATATGATCAGTTAGAATGGGATGCATACTTAGGTAGGTATAGATCTCAATGCCACTTCAAATTCGTTCAAATTGTTAATCGTATAGTAGAGTGGATGTTTCAGAGCATGGTGAATTCTAAGGTTTCTTCTAGTTCATAATAATAATGTGGGACGTAATCACACAGCATCATGTAACCCCAAACTAAGCAGAGCTTGTATTATGGGAAGCACATGATTGATATACTACATAATAACAAATATAATTATTTTTCTTGTAAACGCATACTTTATCATACATAGAAAAACCCAGAGCGGAGACAAATATCTGCAGAACATGCAAACATTTGTCCCGTAGCGGGAATCGAACCCGCAACCTTCTGCGTGTCAGGCGGGCTTTTGCCGACTGCGCCACAGAGGTCGTCAAAGATAATTGAGTTAAAAAGGTAGTTTAAGTAATTCTATGATTTGTTACGTTTTGTGTAAATTGGTTAAAATATAACGATAATTGTTTAAAATGTCGGAAAAAGTCAAGCTGCTCGGGAGTTTTTATCGAAAACTTTACTCTCTTTACCCCCCCTTCCCCTTTTGAGGTTTAACAAAACATTATGAGATAGATCATATTGCTCTACCACCCGTACGAAGCCGGGACGGGTCGCTAGTTCACCTATATACCTATCTTTTATTTATAGAACCTACAAGTTAAATTGCTCAGCATTAATTAATTTTTCATAGAGTGGGTAACAACAAAATAGGTACTATAATTTAGGTTTGAGTCGGTAGTATCATAATGCAATCAATTAATTTATGAAAATTACCTTACCTATTTTTAGGGAAGCCTGATATTAGTTCTAGTATGATTTTATTAACAAGAACCTATGACATTTACCCAGCACACCGCGAAACCGCGTAACTCTACGAAGTAATAAAAAAGGTATGAACATAAAATTTCCCGTAAAACTTAAGATTACCCGCGAGGGTGTCGTAACGGAGCGAAGCTGGTAACACCTAAACAGCAGCAGACTTCAAAATTTGAAATTAGAATCAGCTAGTAGTTAGGTAACTTAGCAAAGTTTGGTTTGCGGTGCGCTAAGACCAAGGAGCTTTTACGTTAATTAAATACAATGTTATTATTGTTAGTGTTTTAACTATAAAAGTGTAACGAAAAAGTTACTATGCAAACTCTTTGGTCACAACCTCAAAACGGATCTTTGTTCCTCGGAAGTTATACTCAGCAAACGATAAAACGATTCGATCAATCCTAGTGCAATCCGACCTAAAAATAGATTCCTTTTCTCGAAAGAAGTCTCGCAGATGCGGCGCCACTGTCGGTGACAATAAAAATGCAATTGAAATAAAATCAAAAGAAAAGCAAAATGAACACATCGCAAACTAAAATATGATGCAAATGGCATGTTATGTCTAGAACTTCTCTTTGAATGTTCAGAGTATTATGTTATCTGGTGATTCGGATTAAGTTCCGCTAATTGCCTCTACGTCGCGACTTGCAGCCAACTTCAGAAGGATAATTGATAAAGGCTTATTAGACCACGCGGTATTAAGTCTGTCTTAAAAAACAAAAAAATAAAAATAAAATACAGTTTATTGCCTCAAAACAGCTATTGAATATAACATAAACTAAACATTAACTAAAAGTAGGTCGCAACAGAACCTTCGAGTAAGGGAATGGGCGTAAATTCAGCTTTTGCTGCATGTTGTGCATACAGCGCTGATTTTCAATTTACCACTCTCGGGTAGATCAACGCCGAGGACTTGCACTTAGCGTGGTATAATGAATAAGCCTTTATAAGGCTGTCATAATAAGACTATGTTACACTGAGCGTAGTGTAATAAGAGTAAGTCACTAAGTCGGTCATAGTAAATCTAATTAGTCAGTAAGACAGTCTTACTAAGACAGACTGAATACCGCGTGGTCTAATAAGCCTTAGGCTTATACCACCTATAACAAGCGGCACGTAATTCTAGCGCTGAATGAAACTTCTGCGCATGGGTCTCTCACTCTCTCTCTCGCCTCTAGCTCCCATAAGATACTTTACTTTTGACTTCTGCTCAAAAACAGTCAGAGCTAGAGCTTGGTGCCGCTACTTGTAACACTTGAACAGAAACCAGTCTAGTTTTTGCTGGTATTCCTTTTCGCTACCTGCCAGCTTTCCTAGACATACACTGCCACCACACCAGCCTATATCAGTCCACTGCTGGACATAGGCCTCCCCTAATAAAGGGGGATATACCCATCGCATCGGGGATCGCAGGGCACAGCTTCTCTCACCACCGACGCTGCTGTCCGTCGGTGGCCGGTGGCTGGCCGGTCGGTGGCGATTTAGATGTGCCGATGTAGGCTGTGCTATGCCGCAATCAGCCGGCCGCCAGAGCTCCGTTCGTTGTTTAGCAGATTGCACCGCGTGCAGGTGAGGTTGGCTTGGGTTCCGAAGATGGGTGTTGGAACCCCATACACCCCATACACTGAGCTATCAGTTAATCTAAGGCCAGTATAACGTGGGAAGGTACACAGCAAGATAATCTGTATTAACGTACTCAATAATTTATGATGTGTTCGATTTGTTGCGGTAATTTGACTTTAGGATCGACCTTTTGCTGATTGATTAAATAATTAGATTGGTATTAAAAGGAACTAAAAGCCCACCACCTAGGTACTTATGTAGATAATCCTTTAAGTACCTACCTATATAATCTTGACGTTACATAAGTAATAGGTCAGTAGGTACCTAGTAGGTAATCCTGATGTTACCTAGTTAAACGTGGGTATATACCTACTCAGATAGTTTTCCATTTGTAGGTAAGTGTAGATACCTAACCTATCTACCGTAAGATTTTTATGACAGATCTCTTTTTACCATTAGGTTAAGTATGTACGTAGAAATAGGAACTTTATTTAAAATAAGTGGTAAAATAATTTGAGTTGGGATCTCTTCTTTTTAACCGACTTCGAAAACAGAGGAGGTTCTCTTCATCTAATCTTTTTAGGTTTAAAAAAAACCTGTGTTAGAAGAGTCCCCTTTTTTCTATGATCATCGGAAAACACTTGAATTTGGTTACAATGTAAAGAAAATTATGAAGTTAGGGAATACATAGTTATGTGGTATATAAGTAGGTAGTATATGTTAATTTTAAAAAGGTTTTAATTTTTTATATTAAATATTTTTATGCTATTTATGGCCAGCAGTGGGGCGAAAATAGTAAGTAGGTTTGTAGCGGGGTGTAAGGAGTTTCAACGTCCATTTTTGGAACCCAAGCTAACCTCACCTGCCCATGCCAGGCGGCCGGCTGATAGCGTCATAGCGCGACCCATAGCCAGCACAGCTAAATCCCATGGCCATCGACGGACAGTAGCAATAGGTGGTGTGAGAAACTGTGCTCTGTGTGGAGATTATTATTATTATTATTTTGTATTTATAATGGGCCAGGTCTTGACCTCGAGGCGAAAATCGAAGGATAAGGTTGACGATGGGGCGAGCTTTTCCAAAAGATGCCTATTAACTCTCTCTTTGAAGCCGTTAGGTTAAGTCAATGGAAAAACAGACGCTGGCGGCTGATTCCATATTTTAGCAGTGCGCATTATAAATGATGTTTGGAAGCTCTTAGTTCTGGTTCTGGTAGATGGATGATGATGATGGGCATATCTCTTTTCTTATAAAGGATCCAGCAGTGGATTGAATAGGCTGGTGTTGGTGTTGTTTGGATCGAAAATGGCTGAAATGATGATGATGAAAATAAGATACCTAAGTTCATTTTTTTTCTTTGGATAGGTACTCAACTACTCAGTCTAGAATCACTTACAGCCCTCGCAAACACAACGCTTTGTCGTCGCGCTTAGTCGCGAGCGTCTGTCGTCTGGTCTGTCGTATCTTGCTTTCGCGATTGTCGCCGTGTGTGCGGAGCTTTGAACAAAATGTATGAAAATTGTCCCCCGCAGCTTGTAGCGTCTAATCGCTGACGTTTGACGTCCAATGTGCGCAGGCTGATAAATTGATGGACGCGGAGCGTTGCATCGTAGTCCAAAAAAATATGTTCTACGATGCAATAAATAAATAAATAAATGAATAAATGACGACCTCTGTGGCTCAATGGGCGAAGGTCCGCCTCGGGCGCAGAAGGTTGCGGATTCGGTTCTGTAGATATTTGTCTCGGGTCTGGGTGTTTTCTATGTATGATATGTATGTATTTACAAAAAAAAATATATATATATGTAATATATCAATCATGTGGTTCCCATAACACAAGATCTGCTTAGTTTGGGGCTACATGTTGCTGTGTGATTTATTTTATTATAAATAATGCTCAAAATAAAAATCAAAATACAATGCTTTGTTATAACAATTTAACAATTACCTATAATAGTGGTTCTCATAACACAAGATCTGCTTAGTTTGGGGCTACATGTTGCTGTGTGATTTATTTTATTATAAATAATGCTCAAAATAAAAATCAAAATACAATGCTTTGTTATAACAATTTAACAATTACCTATAATAGTGGTTCTCATAACACAAGATCTGCTTAGTTTGGGGCTACATGTTGCTGTGTGATTTATTTTATTATAAATAATGCTCAAAATAAAAATCAAAATACAATGCTTTGTTATAACAATTTAACAATTACCTATAATATATATACCGGTAATGGTTACCATTTAACATCAGGTGGGGGTCATGTGCTTGTTCCATCTTCAAGTAACATAAAAAAAACATAACCTTAACCTACCTAAATAGATTAAATTACCTTCATTAGCAAATACTGCACGTTCTCTTAAGTTTCGTTCGATAGAAGTGGCAGGATAGGTCCCAGTAGTAATCTAGATTGGTTAAAAAGTAAAAGGCCGTTTCGCGCCACTGCTTTCTAGTTACCCACTGCCACCAATAAAACCCGCGAAACCGAAATCCATTCGTACGTGACTGAATCTAATTGACTTGTTGGAAACACTGTTGGGACCCGACCACATATAAAATAGCGGTACCTTTATCCTACCAACCTATGTTTCTAGATTGTTGATAGGTGCAACGTGGGAAACAAAAAATGGCTGGTTTAATCTAGGGTTTCAGTAGCGGAGTATCTAGGCCAGGTAGGCTTTTACACAAACAAGATATCAACGCTTAAGGCACGAACTTTTATTGCTAAGTTCCTCCAGATTCATCATCATATAGCAGTCTACTGCTGGACTTAGGCCTAGGCTCCCTTAATGAGCGCCATTGCGCCCTGAGGGCTTACCACAGGTTTTGATAGTTTTCGAAAACTTTATAAGTTTCGGTATCTTTCCATACATTTTCGTACAGCGCCTCTAGGGAAACGTGCATGAACTACGAAAATGTATGGAAAGATCAGTGTTGCCGTTTTTTATTTGGAGAAAATGCTAAAACTTGTTGCAAAAAATGCTAAATAACTTTTAAAAATGCTAAATAAAATGCTAAAATCTATATTTTTCTTTTGAATTCCTTAGGAATTTTGAATTTTTAGGTAACGTACAAAAAAATGTTAATCATGAAATATGCTAAAAGCGAATTTTTCAAGCTAACAGACCCGAAAATATGCTAAATTTAGCATCAAAAATGCTAAAACAGCAACACTGGGAAAGATACCGAAACTTAACAGAAAGCCCTCTGTTCTGAGCTCGACTCATCCAGCTCTAAGATTATAAAGCGCAAAAGCTTTTGCAATGGCGTTTGAAGGAAGAGGCTTATATCCAGCATTGGTATATTAAAAGCTGAGAATGATGATGATGATGACCATGCTAAGATATATGCTAAATAATTTGGTCTTTGAGGTTTGCTATTGGCATTATGGAATTTTTACTTTCTTACCTTAGTTTCCTGCCAACTTGAAGTAAGTTTATGGTAATGTTGGTATGTAGTGTACAGTTTGTTAATATCAAAATGGTTTTTCATTGGTTTGAAAACCAAATAGGTTTTTCGTCAACGTTCATCATTGGTCGTCATCAATTGGTGTATGTCAATGTCAATGTCTCGCGTATCAACCTATATTTATGAAACTGTAGATACGATTTATAAAAGTAAGTACCTAGGTACCTCTCGAGTAGGAGGGATTTTCTACTATCGGAAAAATACGTCATGTTTTCTCCATATTTTCCTTCTCGGCTTTCGGGATTGGAATAAGTTAGACATGCATGGAATATGGAATATTGTATTATTCAATTACTTTATATAGGTTAGGCACGCTCGGAGTTTCCTTGGCTAACGAACCTAGGGATGGAGGGGTATCGATAGAAATTGTCGATGATCTTGTTTTAATAGAGTATGTTTTTTTGTATTGGGACTCGGGGTCTTTTGTGTTTGCTTGTGAACCTAGATATGAGGGGGTTTTGCTTAGTTTAGGTTCAGTTTGCGGCTAGATGATACTGTGTGAATGTCTGCTGAGTTATAGTATGTGTCATTTAAAAAGAACGCTGGAAGAAGTGGAGGCGGTGTGTTTGCACACGGGTAAATACCGATAAATCGCCTATTGCGCAGCTTCCCCCCAGCGTTGTTTTTACGTGACGCGACCTCTACTTAGTTATCTATCGATATCTAGCAAGCCCTATTCAAATCAAAGCAATATCAGTTTTATGAATGGAACTGTGCCATTCCATTGTTGACTTACAATAAACTACGTTTTGTGAGGAAGCATCGTCCATCAGTGGATCAGTGACGAACTATTTTGTTTTTTTTTAAACATCTTCTCTCCATAAGATTTTTGTATTTAGTGCTTATTTATTCGTTTTTTTTCTGTCCATACATCGGCGAATCAGTGATTGTCAATTTTTATTAAAAAAATCATCTTTGCACTCAAATAGATTTCCGTATTCAGTGCTTATTCATTGGTTTTTTGTTGTTTTAAATAACTATTTTCTTCTATGCTAAACTAAAATGTTCCACAACCTATTTAATTAACATTAATAAAATATTTTTAATTTCTATGGGAACTTGAATTCACGGCATTGAAATCATTTTATTCATTTTTATAGTTTTATGTGGTGAATAGTTCTGTGCAAAACTGATTATGCAGAGAAATAATTAAGTGTAATTAACTGTTTTTAAATAGAATCTAAAATAAATCAGTGATTCCTTATGTATAGCTTCTGAAGCGTGGTTTCGAATAGTTTTGTGCATAACTGAAATAGTACACAGAAATAATCAGGTTTGATTAACTGATCCATGTTTTATCGGATATAAAAACAAAAATAAAACAAAAATATCTACTTAAAAGTAATTAACGGCACAGAAAGAAATAATAATGGTTCTATTCGTGTCGTTGTTAACTTGTATATCTATTTGAACTTAATTGAGTGATAGTTATAATTAGTTAGGAATTGAGAAGTTATAACTAAGTATTGAGTATTCTCCGAACACAATGAATTAAACAGCTAACTTTACCATGGACGAATAAAGCTATCAGTGTCAGTGTCAATGTAATTGATTTAAATGTTTTATCTAGTGATTTTGGTGTGCTCGGCGAATAATTGTAAGCATTTAACTATTGTACTTTAAATTTAATTATTTAGTGATTATCCTGGCCGGAGTCTAGTGGAGTGACGATTAGCGAAAGTCTGCTGGTAGCTTTATGCGTAGAGCTGAATACATGGTGTGATGACGCTTATCTGGGGAGGATTCTATTCAGCAGTAGACAACAACTATAGGCAACTATAGGCTGATGGTGATATAGTACATTACTGCAGCGGTCAGCAAAAGAGGCATTGATGGACGAACGTGTAGGTAAATGAGGGCAAAGGCGAAATCAAGGCACACATACCTACTTAAGTCCATCAATACCTTGTTGTGGCCAAGGCATGTATAGTTCTTTTCTCAAATAATGCGCGGAAATTCAATACAATATATTTTCAAAATCAATACTAATCAAGACTATACGTAACTTCAACCCCCTTTTTACCTTCGGGGGTAGAATTATCAAAAAAACTGAGAGACGTATAAACTAATTTTCAATCGTCAACCTAAATATATTTGAAGATCCTATAACTACGAAACTGACGGATTTTCATACAAAGTTTTATCCCCTTTTTATCCCTTTAGGGATGAAACTTCTAAGAATCCTTTTTAGTGGATGCTTACACTATTATAAGGAGATCTACGAGTATGTGCAAAATTTCAAATCTCTAGGTCCAGCGGTTTGGGCTGTGCGTATATTACCTAGTTAGTCAGTTTACTAAATAAGATACACTGAATAGTAATATGGTATTGTTTATATTGTTTCAGTGCTGATTGTATATTCAGCACAGAGCCTGCAGCTTGACAGTCAGGCTTCAACGCGAAGGCCGAGAGTCACGAAGTACAGCAAGACTACCATTGCTCCAGGTGGATCTACGGTAAGTTGAAAACCTGAACCATAAAAAATACAAAAGGCTTCTTTTAATTTGGAAGGTTTTATCATCCCTCGCGAGTTCGGCGCTACCATCTAGAATCGGTGTAAAGTTGTATATGTCAAACTAAAGGTTTGGCTTGTAGAAAATGCCATTAAGCCCGCCTTTTGTTACATTTATTGTGCTATGAAGTATTAATAAATAAATAAACCTTTATATTCATATTCATATTCATTTATTTGCTTACATGTACAAAATAACAAAGCATAGATAGTAGGTAGCTTAATAGTTTAGACATGCACCCTGTTAGGGTATTGCAATATTGTCCGAGCCTATTTTTACATAATATAATGCTAATAAAAATTTCTATTTATCATTGGTCAACAACACAATAAAAGATACTAAAAATTATGTAATTACGTAATGAAATAAAATAAAATTGGTAATCGAGTCACTAAAGGTTATCATCCATGAGCCATGACAGTTACCTAGTTGAAGTTCAAAAAACAAAGTAGAAACAATAACTTACCTACAACGAAAAAGTTATATAACGAAGTTAGGTAATTAACATCTATCCCCGCCTAACAATCCAGCTTATTAATAATGCATGGCATTAAGGAATTCCAGATAAAAGGGAACAGTCGCACTCAGCAAAATAATTACCAACATTAAACTATCTAAAAGTAATTACCTAGTTTCATAGTTACTAACAGCTAAAATGGTTTTGCGGGGTTTCAAAGGGATACTATTCTAAATAGGGTATATTTATTCGGTTCGGCCCACAAAGGTTTACTCGTAAATAATAGAGATACCTATTTAATACATAGGTATATAAAGGGTGGGGCGAAATTTTACCTCATTGAGGGTAGCCACCTTTTCTTTTGTAGTTAGCAGGTTTTTTTCTTAGAAAACTAAAGGTTTATTTTGAAGAAAGAAACAATTCCATTTTCGGTGTTCATCGTAAAATGTCAAAAACCTGCTAATTACAAAAGAAAAGGTGGCTGCCCTCAATGAGGTTAAATTTTTCTCTATCTAGGCTTTACACTGGTAACTCAAAACCGCACGATTTCGGCCGCACGGCGAAAATCGACCGTGTAAATGGTAACCCACCAAAAACATTTTCATGTCTATTAACGCCAAGATGAGTACATATTGCTTGCACTGTTAGATCTTATGGAGAGCCAACGCCAAGCTTCTAGCTCTACACACTCTAACTCTCATCATAGCGTATACGCTATAGCGTACTGCGTGAATCCTAGTTCTCTACAAACTCCACAGCTTAGTCAAAACGTGTTGTTAGGCCGGTAAGAGTGACGTGACACCTAGACACTCCTGTGGGCTTATGAACAGAAATTCCGTTGTTTCGTCCTGGTCTTTTCAATAACCGTGCCCCCAGCTTCGATTATGAGACAGATGACTAAAATGCAAGTTCCAAAGTCCGACTTTGGCCGTGCTGCGACGACGGTGGCTTGCGATTTTTTTTTCTCTTTAACCACTCCTGATTTATGGCGAACAAAACTGAATTACAATTTTATTTAAAACGGTAGAGTCATTTTTGATCTTTTGCGAGAAACACATACTGCAATTGATTTTTGTATAGATGACTAGCTTCCACCGCATTCGCTTGCGTGGTACCGGGATAAAAAGTAGTTTATGTGTTAATTCAGGTCACAAACTGTGTATATTCTAAGTTTCATCCTAATCCGTTTAGTAGTTTTTGCGTGAAAGAGTAACAAACATTCACATACATCCATACATACTCTCAAACTTTCGCATTTATCAACCCGAGTATTTACTCGGGTCGATAAAAATCGATGACTATCCTTCCTACTATCACATCACACTCTAATATTATAAATGTAAAAATTGGCCAATTTTTACAAGCGATTTGATTGTTGAATAGTCGCACGGCCTTAGTCACCCGTGTAAATCCACCATTATATCCTATCAGAGGCTCCATCACGAAAACTAACGAAACAGTAGGTATTCGTATCATAGACGTAAAATTTTAACCAATGAGAAAGCGCACATTCAAAATACCTACAGCTTTGTCATTGACCAACATTTTTCGTTACCCATACGATAAGATAAGGTAAGATAAGATAATTTAATTATTGCTTGACATATGGTTTTAAGGTTTTAAATACAGTTCTTACATAATATTAGTTGTATCTCTATGTTACCAATTTATTAGGTGTACAATAATTTGTAGGTAAAATTTATTAAACATGCAGTCAATTTTCATTTTTCAATCATTTGAATTTAAAAATTTAGTAAACTAGCAATAAATATATCATAATAAAACACATTCAATTTAAAAAATAACCAAGTCAAATTTAAATAATGGGCATTAATTAATTAAATAACAACATTATCATACCCAATACGTTACTTTGTAGTGTACGTTACCTATGAATCTAATAAATCATTTATAGAATAATATTAGATTGTTTTACAAGGGACTAAACCATCACATTATATACGAGGTTGTTAGGATGACAAGACCGAGTTACTCCAACTTTTCACTTCGATTGCGAGAAAATAAAACAATTCAAAATTAGACAATTTTCAGAAATTTTATTAAAAGTTAATCAACCTTCATAAAACATCACCAAGACGGTTCTATTTTCAAAAAAAAAGATTGACGGAGCACCAAGAAGTCGAGTTTTTTACATAAAAACTGAGAACGAATGCTTTGTACGGGCTGATGATTTTAGACAAAAATTAAAAAGAAAAAATACTTTTTAGCCCGAGGTATTAAACTCGAGTTTTAGGCCCGCTAAGCTACACTATTATGATACACTTTTTGAGCAAGAGAAGTGAAAAAATATTTTTCTATTAGCCATATCTTCAATTGTTTCATGAATTTAGGTAATGGTAGATTCTTTATAACATCAGGTATGTAACATGACGATAAGTCAGGTTAAATTATTCGTGATCGCCCGGGACGGGTTAATCTAAATCGGGTTAGAAATTTTACGGCGTGGGTTTTATTGTTGGATGTGTATTTTTACTGCCCAATTTTACCAACACTTTCCTGGAAGTAGGAAAGTGTTGGTAAAATTGGTAGGTAGGCTGATATTTATAAACCAATAACGCTGATCACGAATTCAAGTGTTGTCCCACTGTTATATGGAAAAATTTGCTTCCGCCCGCGGCTTCGCTGTTGTGGTACCCGTATAAAAAGAATGTATTATTACTTTACGACCTATTCTCATACATACAAAAGATCCATTAAATAACAACCTTTTCATCCCCCCATATCGGAAAGAGTATTTTTGCTCTTCGATATCTGTGTGCAAAAGCCGTTTTTATCCGCTAGAGCTGTGGTTCTTAACAGGTGGTCCACGGACCACTGGTGGTCCCTGCAAGCAACCCAAGTGGTACGCGGAGCCATCCGAATAAATAAGTGACATGTACAGGGTCGTATTTACCCTAGGTCTATGTGAGCCATGGCCCATGACCTTCAGCTTTGTGCGTCTTTCTTTTTGACTTTATATGCCCGAAGAAATTAAAAAAGAGGCTTTTATAATAAACTCATTAAATTAGATAACATTATAACAAGTAGTTAGCAGCTTATGTTTTAACTCGTTGTTTTGTCTTACTTTACTGTAGTGCGTAAATAAGGCGGTGCCACCGGTGCCCAGGCAGGCACAGGGCGCATACCCTAAGGGCGCGCTGAAATCATCAAATAAAATAGGAAGACATTAAAAATAATCGCGGCTCGCTCCGCTCGTCAACTACATTTCTGCGACAGTTGTTGCAGAAATAAATTTAAAAAAATTGCTACGGTTTTCTTTCTTGTTTTGAACACGAAAAATTTCGGCGGCTCGCTACGCTCGCTGGTTTTTCTGCTTTAGTTTCTATGAGGAATGCACTGAGTAGTCAACCTTACCTCGCTTGGTCAATTATCAAGGCGAAACCATTATTATTAGTAGGATTTTTTTATTTTTCCATTAATTTATTGGGCGGCACACCTTACAGGCCCGGGGCGCTGATTCTGGACATGTGTATGTTAATAAATTTATTTTCCTCGATACATTATTTATGTAAGCAGGGGTTCTCGGCGTTTTTAATTATTAATAACAAGTACCAAAATTGGTTGAATGCCACTGCCAACATCTGTTTTGCCTTGAGTAGCACTGAACCAAGGATTCAGAAGTTAGTAAGAATAGGCAAACACAAAAATCTTATTAAATTTTGTCATTGTAATGATTTTATCTTTAATAAATAAAATGATCAGTAAGTATTTAGTTTTTTAAATAATTTAATGCGTGTTTTATTTATAGATAAATAGAACAACCCCATATTTATTTACATTTAGATACTGTATATTTTAACTCCAAACCAATAAACCAACGCAACCATCGACCAACGCATCCATCACATGACAGAAATTTTGTCAAATGGTCCTTTGTGCCTAAAAGGAAGAACCACTGCACTAGAGGATAAAGTAAATTGAATTTAGAACATCGTGTGCATTTTAGAATCCTTCACCTGCTCGGTCATCAAAATTGAGTACGCCGTTAAAAAGCAACTTTGCATTCTTGTATAACAAATAACTATTTTACTTTTCTGTCCATTCTTCCAGGAGCCAGCAACAGAACGGAATCTCGAAACAGCGACATACCGGCTATCAGGCAGCGGAGGGGAGACATGCATCTTGCTCACTGTCGACGCACTCCTCGATATATCCTACATGACGAAGCTGAACGAACGAGCAGTAAGCATTTTTTATATTAGACTAATTTCTACCCTCTCCGCTCACGCGGTAGGGTTTTAAAAACCTACTATTTTTTTTTAAATTACGATAGAAAATCGATTGATAATCCAATTTAATCGATGTTATAAAGCACGTCACCTCACTATCAAGCTAAAACAGACAGATGTGAAATGTGACCTATTAAAATTGGTCCTACTCTATGTGATGATAATCCTAAACATGCATAATATATCATAAGGGGGTGAAAGGGGTCCCAACCTCCATCTTCGGAATCCTAGCCAACCTCACATAACAGCCTGCGCACATTGGACGACAAACGTCAGCGATTAGACGCTACAAGCTGCGGGGTACAATTTTCATAAATTTTGTTCAAAGCTCCGCACACACGGCGACAATCGCGACAGCAAGATATGACAGACGCTCGCGACTAAGCGCGACGACAAAGCGTCGTGTTTGCGAGGTCTGTTAGGATAGTGCACCCTGCTATACAGGTTGGGGAAAAAAAATTACCTGATTAAGGGCAGCTACCTTTTCTTTTGTAGTTAAGGTTTTTGTTCTGAACAAACTATAGTTTTATTTTGAAGGAAGAAACAATTGCATTTTCGGATTATGAAAAAATTACAGTCAACATAGAAAATGACATTTATAAAAAAAAAACAATTTGGCCTCAATGGACTCTATTTTATAACAGGAACACTTTTCCCAAAATCAAATCACATCGTAAGATTTCACGAAAATTTAAAAATGTTTTCCTTATAATTTCTATGAAACGTCATTGATCATTCGCCTTAATCATTAGAAAAGGAGACCCTCAATGAGGTAAAATGTTGCCCCACTGTAAACAAGGCTATGGAGGCTGACTGCAACATAGCACAGCCTAAGAACCAGCTGAATTCCGTGACAGTCGGGTAGCAGCTTTGGCGATACGAGAAGTTGTACCCAACCCCCTAGCGTGGGGATTATGGGTATTTCCTTCTTTGTTAGGGAAGGCCTAGTTCACCAGTGACTTAATATACCTCCCCTAATGAGCGCCACCCATAGACTTCTTCAACGGTAGAGCAGATGTTTTACATATGAAACTAACGTGAATTAGCTCATTCATATTTAAATATTCACCGACGTAACGGTACGTAAAAATTCCCGTTTTTCAATATGAAGTAGAGCTGATACTGTAGCGAAGTTGATGATTGTAACTATATCTGCTTCTTTAAAGTGAAAAAAATAATAATGGTATTTTTTAATCTTTCACGAGTATTGTCGTACTTTCATTTTGGGCTAAATCTAAAAGTGCCGGCCAAAAAAAAAATATTCCGATAGTTCATTTTCTGCTCTTTATTTTTTATTTTTTACTATTGGGACAAAGTTGTAACTTCATTCTGCGCCAAGTTAACAGATCGTGCTCGCGCTTTACCTTATTTATTTATTTATTATCACGACGTTTCGGCATAAGAGAACTGCCCACTAGTAAATTTAAGACAAATACTCTGTAAGTGGCTCACAGAAAAATGTTTTTATAACATAAAAAAAAATTTAATCAATAAATTTCCAAGTTAATAAGGTTAATAAATGAATATTGTACGTCTATAATTAATGGACAAACTGTTGTTCCACTCGGCTTTTAAAATCTTTTTGTACACAGTTTCTACAATAAATAAATTTCATTTCATTTCGGACGTCGGGAAAATAAATAAAAAGGTAATACGCGAAGAAGATCCGCTAACCAATAAAACAGGATGCTTCTTATTGACAGAAATGTTGAATAAAACTTACTTATTTCAGGATGCAAACACGTTTGTTCCGAACAACGCTCACGTGGGGGGTGTCTGCAAGGACGGAGATGCCGAAACCCTCTCGATAACCTTCAAGGAGTTCTCCCTAGACTGGTACTTTGCGAAGGTAAACGGCAAAATACGTTAGTAATTAAACTAGGAAACTAGCTGGTTTCTAGTTTAAGAATTTTTATTCTCTTAAGAATTACAATAATTCACTTAAAAGACAAATTAAAACTCATAAAAGTATTATGGTTAAACGCGGCGCTACATAATATTATTCCGCCTTCACCTTTCTTTGATAGGAACTTCAGACGCACTGCTAACTGCCATGCCCAACAAGATGATATTCCATTTAACAGGACTCAGAGCTTCCAAACATCATTTGATCATCATCACATGGAATCAACTGATAGCGTTCGTTTTTCCATTGACTTATGACCCAACATAAGGGTTCAAAAAGAGAGTTAATAGGCATCTTCTGGGAAAGCTCGCCCCATCGTCGACCTCATCCTTGCTCACGCAAACCAAGGTCAAGAGCTGGCCTATAAAAATTAAAAAGCAATAAAATGCCGTACGGCATAATGCAGTGGAAGTAGCTGAAATAAACTAGTCTAGCTGTATCTACGTCAGTAAGTTGACGGATCCTTTTGACTGCGTATGCTGCAGAATCGTGCAGAATGCACCGCTTTATCGTATGACCAGATGCATGGAATTTCATCATCCGTACACGGTAGACATTCCTCCTTCTCGCACGAAGTGCAATGCACTTTTCTCCTTAGGACAGCTAAGGAATGCTCTTCCGTCAGTGTTTCCTTATAGCTTTGAATTAGAGGTCTTCAAGCGAAGAGCAAATAGGTTCATTTTAGGCAAGCGTGCTACATCGTCGACCGTATTATCACATACCAAAAGGTGAGATCGCGGTCAAGAATTACACAATTCAATTCCCCCGTCACCATTCCATTATCGTACGACCAGACGCACGGAATTTCGTCATTTCGGTGGACATTCCTCCTGCCCGCATAAAGCGCTTTGCTGCAACTTTTCTCCTTAGGACAGCTAAGGAATGATAGATAGAAAGAAAGAAAGAAAGAAAAACATTTATTTGCAACAGACACAAGTACATATCATGGTAGGATTATAGATAAAAAACAAAGGTTGTCTTTCGCTGCAAATCGGTCCCTGGCTCAGCATGTGCTGATTGGAACAACAAGCGCTGGTCTTCCGTCAGAGCCGCTGGTGAGGTGATGGACCTCTTACACCTTATACAAATTAGATAGATAGCTAAATTCTTTATTGTACACCAAATTAAAAAATACAGTTTGCAGAAAATTTATAATTTTAAAAAAGGTACAATGGGCAATGGTAAAAGGAATGGATTGCTCTTCTGCCATTGTTTCTTCATCATTACAACTTAGGGGTATTCAAGCGAAGAGTATATAGGTTCATTCTAGACTAACGTACTACATCATCACTTCGGTAGCAACAGGTGTGATGGCGGTCAAATGCCTATAAATAAGACAGCGCTAGATACGATAGAGCGAAGGACAGCGGTACCTGTCGCGGCTGCTTTCAAAACAGTGGAGCATGTCATCTTACCCTGCACTGCCACAATCGAAGCCAAAGCAAAATACAGGTTGCAAAAGCTGTTCGATCAAGGCTAACAAACGCAGGCAGTATCGGGAATCCTAGAGCAATGTTACCACCAACCCAGAGTCTTTCTCGGTTATTTTAAGGAGTTGTACTGGCTGGGGTCCGGTTAGCAGGGGGGTAATTCACAATACACCACAATGCGGGACGTCAGTTCAGAACTCCCCTCCCCACTTCAAATTAGAATTAGAAAGCCTAAATTGCAAAATAAACCCAAACTGCGTCAAAAATTTCTAAGCGTCAAACTGTCAAAGTGACGACTACTGACCATGCACTTCCCTTCCAGACACCAGGTGGTGAACGCTGGTACGCCGAAAGCCTGAAACTGACGTACAACTCAAGCGCAAGGATCCTAGAACACGCAGCGAAGCAAGGCCGCCGGGTGTCCCTCAGCACTGATGCAAGGGTTCTACTGTTCCCCACTCCAGTGGGGAAATCCTTCTTCTGCCCCACCGAGACAGTGGTCCATCTCACCGAGGATGATACAGCGTGAGTATATCTACCTTCATATTCATATTCATATTAATATTCATATTCATATTCATATTCATATTAATATTCATATTCATATTCATATTCATATTCATATTCATATTCATATTCATATTCATATTCATATTCATATTCATATTCATATTCATATTCATATTCATATTCATATTCATATTCATATTCATATTCATATTCATATTCATATTCATATTCATATTCATATTCATATTCATATTCATATTCATATTCATATTCATATTCATATTCATATTCATATTCATATTCATATTCATATTCATATTCATATTCATATTCATATTCATATTCATATTCATCACTTATTTAATTTAAGGTACAACTAATAAATTCATTTTAAGATAGGCCTATGTCCAGCAGTGGACTGCTATAGGCTGATGATGATGATGGTAGCGCATAAGTTAAAGCGCAAACACATTGACATGTGCATTCTGCCCCAAAGAGGTTGGATTTTTTTTTCTTTTTCAGACGTTCTTACTTTTCATTTATCAAACATTCAAACTCATGGTCTGTCAAAGAGCTGTCATGGAGCTAAGTGTGAAGAGTGAGAGGATAGTTTTGTCGTGTGCTGTATATAAACTGTCTGTATATATTGTATGTGCTTTTATGCGTGTGTCTTTTATTTTATTGTAGATGTGCTGTTCTAAAATTTTCTTGTCAGCCACATAAAGTCATCTTGTTGTTGCCCAAATTTGGTCGATTCTCCCTCTGGAAACACGAACCTTTTTTTTACCACACTCAACCTCCATCGCCTTTTTATTGTTAAATCTTGTCGACGTCGACATTGGCAAAGTTGTGGACGCTACACCACAGAGGCCATAAATAAAAAGAAGAAGAAGAAGAGAGGATAGTTAGGATCCGCAACATACCGGAATAGCGGACACAGCCGACAAGAGTGCGCAACTAACTTAAATAAGTTAAGTTTAGTGAAAATCGGACTCACTGTATAATGACGACCTCTGTGGCGCAGTGGGCGTAGGTCCGCCTGAGACGCAGAAGGTTGCGGGTTCGATTCCCGTCACGGGACAAATGTTTGCAAGTTCTGCAGATATTTGTCTCGGGTTTGGGTGTTTTTTTGTATGATATGTATGTATTTACAAAAATAATATGGTTCCCATAAGACAAGCTCTGCTAAGTTTGGGGCTACATGATGCTGTGTGATAATACTTATTTTTTTTTGTGTTGATAAGGTTCTGCATTATTTATTTATAAATTAATTTACCTTTCAGCTCCCCCGACGCACATCGCGCCAAGCTATACCTCCGTCAAATGCGCCTCCAACCGTTCATGTTCAAACGTTCGGGTGAGTTCGGTCCCCCGTGGCACTGCTCTGACTCGTCCCGTGCCCGGTCCGAAGCCGCCCCGGTCGCCGTTGGAGCCGCATTGGCGATCGCTACTGCTGGTACACTTGTAGGGTACGCTATCTGGCGTTACTTGAAGGTCAAGAAAGTGCAGTACGATACCATGGAGTAAAATCTCTTTTAGATATTTGTTTAGTTTTATCAAAGCATATTTTGTTGCAACGTACTGTATCTCAAAGTGCCCTATAATATCTTTCGCTACGCAATCGCGAACAGGCTTGTCCGTTATCAAAAGTTAAATTTTGTCTTTTGATTGAAAAAACAAAAATTATTTATCAAATAACAACTGTAAAGTACACTTTGATGTATCTGAAGTTTAAGAAAATGCAGTACTATACCATGGAGTAAGAGATATTGTTTATTTTGTTACTATGTACTGTATCTCAAAGTGCCCACCCTATCATATCTTGAGCTACGCAAACGCGACGAGGCTTGTACGTTAATCTGAAGGTTAAGAAAGTGCAGTACGATACCATGGAGTAAGCTCTATTTTAGATACTGTTTGAATTTTTATTGAAGTATAATTTTTGTTACTAAGTACTGTATCTCAAAGTGCCCTATCATATCTTGCGCTACGTAACTGCTGGTACACTTGTAGGGTACGCTACCTAGCATTAAAAGGTTAAGAGAGATCTCGTTGTTTAGATATTATATATTTTCATGGAATCATATTTTTTTATACTAAATACTGTATCTCAAAGTGCCCTATCATATCTAGCGCTAAGTAACCGCGGACAGGCTTGTAGGGTGGGATATCCGGCGTTACCTGAAGGTTAAGAAAGTGCAGTACGATACCATGGAGTAAAATCTCTTTATAGATATTTTTTTTTCATCGAAGCATATTTTGTTGCAAAGTACTGTATCTTACACTACGCAATCGCGAGCAGGTTCGTACGTTATCTGATAGTAAGAAAGTGCAGTATCTACGATACCATGGAGTAAGATCTCTCTATTATATTGTTTATCTTCATTGAAGCATATTTTGTTACTAAGTACTGTATCTGAGAGTGCCCTATACGCAACCACGGGCAGGCTTGTAGAGCTATGTGAAGTTACCTGTGCAGTATGATTGGAGTAAAATGTCGTTCCTTAGACTTATTTCGAGTTTGTTTTTAATTTAGCGACCTAACATCGACCATGTGTCATTTCATTATGTCGTGGAGTGCATTGAGATATTATACACTAGAGTGGAAAACGTGGAAAAAAAGTGTCTGTACCAAAACTCCGAGCTCGCTGTCAATTGCGCAGACTTTAAACAATTTTCAAACGACATAAGGTCTAAATTAGCGCAAATTTGGCATTTTGAAGTTTTTTTTATCAAATACGCTTGTACGATTTTGACAGTTTTCACTTGAAGACTATCACTCTATAGTAGTAGATTTTAATATCTCAATGGTGGAGTGCGATAAATTTCAATAAGTTGGTTTTTGACTTATTTTTCTTTGCTCTTCCAATCGCAAGTATGTTTGCTTGAAAGTTTACAATTTTGTTTGATTGTGCTTTTCAGAGTTGTTTCTGTTTTCGGTTCGTTTTTATGTTTGTAATAAGTAGGTTTGAATAGTTATTATAATATTCTAACGACGAGTTAACTCTAGTGGCTCAAATAAAAGCCCGAATCAGTTCTTGAGTTACAATATTTCTTTACGATTAAAACCTACCTACTTATTTAAAGATTTATTGAGCATACTTAACTCTTGTGATTGTTCTATGTTCTAACCTTACGTAGTTCGTATGTATATGTACCTAGTAAAATACTGTTCAATTTATGATAACTATCTTCTTACATCGAGATAGATAATTAAATATTTTTTTAAGTATTTCAAAAATTATTATTTCAGAACACGTACCTACTTAGGTAGTAGTTATGTTCCAAACTTGTAGGTACGATGAAACTGCTCTAGACTAACTTTGGTCCTAAATATATTTGCCAATATTGATAAAAGAAATGACCATTCTGTTGGTACCTACTATTCAAACAGGTTAAAAAAATAAAATTCATTAACCTTGGTAGGTACCTACTAGTTTTACCGCCATTTTCTGAAAATGGGATTGTCATGATGCGTTATCGATGATTTTCAAAATTTGAAAATAGTGCTGTTCGCATCGATAATATTATAAATTAGAATGTTAAGGAGTGTTGAATGTTGATGTTGTGTGACAAATATAAAATTGCATATCTAACGGTTGAAAAACTTTGTTGCATAATTGCATGTACCTATTTTTAAGAGAACTGCTTTTACATAAAACGGAGAAATAAAAATAATTGTTTAATAATGTTGTTGAATGTTGATAATAGTGTTAAAATGTAACCCTTACCCCAGTAAGCCCATAGGATAATAGTTTAGTTGGAGTTTATTTTTGAAAATTGGCTTACATTTCGAAATATTACTGTATTTTTATTGTATCTTAATTGTAAACGAAATGTAAAATTGCGTATTTATGTTGAATGCATGAACTAAAAAAACATGATTTGGAATTTTAGACTACTTATTAATATAATTTAAGAGCCTAGCTCTTGTAGGTGTAGTGATGCAATTTTATACATTTTGTTTTTTGTTTTTTCCATAGCGGTCTTTTTCACTTTCTTGTACGGCATTACATGACGGAAACCCTCTTTTTTGACTGTGATTGTGACTTTGATGTTAAATTTAAAAGTATAGGTGCGTTAAAATTCCTACTACCATTAGGATATTTAATAAGAACCTAAATAAAACTTGAATTCAGGCAGAGCAAACCATCAGAAAGCAATCTAAAGCCCGCAAGACATGTTGGCCAACGCGAGCGTAGGCAAATTGATACAAGACAAGAGCTACCGTCTAGACGTTCGGCAAGTCTATGCAAACTATTGCAAACGGTCAATGTTTTGTGGAGCTTTCCCAAGAAAGCTGCTCACACGTTGTGGGATTGGCCGAACGTTTTTGATTTGTGCAGGAAAACAGGTCGCGAGTGACTGCGAGTTGTGATTGTGGCAGTGACAATACACACCAAATGATATTGGCCTTCCCTCGGCAACGTTCGACCAACATGTATTGCAGGCTTAACATGGTGAAATATGTATCTTTAAACTAAGGTCAAAAAAAATGACGGTAAATATTTTCACTTCGTTTATAAATAAGATTATTGTGTAAGTAGTTGCGAGTATAAATGTCATGTATCATACATATCACGAGATAATAATATAATTTTATCAATTTGTAAATTAATTATTTGGAATTGTTTGCGACGTAGCGGACACAAATAATGAGATATTACGTGTACAAGCAATAACGTTTTTATTGAATGCTGTCGGATGACATTGGCTGTTTGATGTTGTATTGTGCGCAAAATTTGGTACTAGTGTTTTTAGTTTTAAGGTTTGGATATAACATTTTGTAGTGTTAGGTATTTTTTTCTATTTTGAATTCTTGGCAGTCTGTATTAATTTTCATGACATGATAAAAATAATACAGGATAATCTAATCTTTATCCTGCTTTCGTAATATTATAAAAATATTTGCATGACTAATCTATTGGCAGAACATTGTTTAAGACAACACTCTATCAAACAACTTATCTATGATACTGATGTTTGCAAATATATTGCCTGATTTGCGATTTCTGATAAACGTTAACGGAAGGAACTAACCTAGTATCAAGATCTACTTTATGATATTGCCCTAATCTAATTTATGATATTGCCCTTGTAACATTATTTTAATAATTATCTGTTTAGTACCCATCCTACTTAGGTAGGTACATAAAGTACATATTTATGAACCCGTCGTGTAACTAATTCTATATTTTTTTTCGATAACCTTCGATAAAAAAACAATTGTTTTCCGATTAACTATACTACCTCTGCTGTAACTTCCATACTTAACGCTTCCCTCTGATGTATCTCAATACCTATATTTATTTTCTGGAAACCTATTTTCTAGTTTTAAGTATTAAGATATTAATTTTAACCAAAACACTAGTATCCAAATTTTAATTTAATTATTTATTATTAAGAAATGCTGTGTGTAATGCTTTCGTATATAAACTCTTTAAGGGACCTATCAGACAGAGAGCGGTCACGCATTCAATCGTTCCGTGATATCGTTCTGCGTTCTTTGCCATGTACGAATAGGGACGACGAGTGGTCAAAAAAATTATAATTATAATACGTCCGTCAGTTAGATGAACAAAAATATTGGACACGTATTTTTTGATTGATCAAATAAATAAAAATTGACGGAGATAAAGAGAGTCAAAGTTCGGGAGTCGTGACGTCACGGCTAGGTAAAAAGTGTACTAAGCCGTGACGTAATGCGGTACTTCAATGCACTATATTTTTTTTGTTTAATTGACAAAATAATAAATATGTGTCCAATATTTTTTGATAATGTAAATGACGGACTAATTAGAATTTTTCATGTGTCATCTCTATTCGCGTGGTAGGGAACACCTGCTGTGTGTCTATTTATGTAACGTTATACAACACAGCGAACGCAGAACGCGAACGCGGAATGCTCGAACGCGTGACTGCTCTCTGTCTGTCTGATAGGTCCCTAAGGCTTACGATTTGTTTATATTATACATAATACTCATCTATTACGAATAACATATCGTTCATTACATAAGTTGTATGAAATGCGTTTTGTGATCATTGTTATATTGTAAGCTTAAGCTCATAAATGATTTAGAATAGTGTAGATATAAGTAGGCTTATAGTCCTTTATTTAACTAGCTTCATGCTGTATATAAAATTCAGCTTTCTTTTGGCTGATATTGAGCTGTTACAGCTTCCGTTTAAGATTTTTTATATTAAAATTATTGTAATGTAAATATTTTTTGACTTTGTAAGCCACTTTTCCATATTAAAATATGTACAGCACCGTATCTATCTTTTCCAATTCTCCTAGAGTTTTTAAACATTTATTTCGAATAGAATTTCTGATACTTTTTCTATTAGAATGAGAATATAATTCTATTTTCCTAATGTTTTGTATTATCCTGTAGTTTTTTCCTCAATAGCTTGGTCGTAGCATTACGTACATATCGGTGCATTTATATTTAAAATAATGTACTAAAATTATTATATGCCATACGATTTGTCTTCCAGTAACATTGATCTTATAACAATAGCGTAAAGTATTGTAGCTTATTATATACATAATTATTAATAATAATTGTAAGATGGAGCGGTTATGTCATTATTAAAATAGTGAATAATGACAATTTAGAAATCTTTGCTATTAATATTGTTGTGGTTCTTAAAATATTCAGAGGAATAAGCAAGTCTACTTATTATAGATAACTAGTAGAAACAAAAACTAGAACACCAATTTCAAATTAAATTTACCTAATCAATGAAATTCGACTATCACTGATTAATAATATCTAAGTGACATATCTCAAAATATATTGTAATTTAGTGCGTTCATTTATTAAATTGTCTTTACGAATAAATGACATCAAAATTGTATTGTGTTTATTTTTAATCTTGCTCACATTATTATTATTTTAGAAGGTTATAGTTAGCAATATGCATATAGAAATGAGTGCCTGTACAGACGGATAAAATTAACCAACATAAAAATTACTATTTAAACTTACCCTATCAAAAAAAAACAAGATTATCGATAAGTTTCGAAACTGCAGCACCAGTCGCATCCCTAGCTGACAAAAGCTTGGAAAGTTTTTAGCGCTATCTTCAGAGCTAACGTAGAAGCTTAGAACGACGGACGAAGTTGTCAAATAAAAATGAAAGATGGCGGTAACTTTAATATTGTATCATACTTAAATAGTAGAAACAAAAAAAAAAACTAGAACACCTTTAACAAAATAACCTAATCAATGACAATCGGCTATCAGTGATACTAAATATCTATGTGAAAAATATGTTGTAATTTACTGTAATCATTTATTTTGTCATTACGAATAAATGACATCAAAATTGCATTGTGTTTGTTTTTTATGTGCGTAAATTATTATTGAAGGACGTACATTATTAAAGGCAGTGTACTTAGTAAAGTTTACTTTCTTATAATAATACTAACGCAAACTTACCTGATTCAATAATAAATAAATAATAATAATAATCGCTTTGAACGATATAAACACAACTTTCGCTATGCTGTGCCTCCAGTATGGCGCGCAGCGTCATGTCCGCAGTCCACGTGCTAGTTTATAAAAAACAAGATCATCAGCGCATCCAGCTTCTACCAACAGCTTTTTTCAGTTCGTCCCTCCCTCTGGCCGGAGGGGGTCCTACATTACGTTTGCCGATGTTTGATGAAGATGCGGTCCCTGCTCAAGAACTCATTTACCAACGGTCATCGGTTTTTCGGCAGATATGGCCAGTCCACTGTCTCTGTTAATAATTCTCTAAAGATTTTTAAATGTACCAGAATTACCAGGATAGCATAAGTCAAAAGGAGATGTCAGACATCTTAAGTAACTAGTATAAGAAATTTTTAAATAATTTTCTTTGAATAAAAATACCCGTTGTGTTTTTTATTAAAGGGGATCCTGATGGACTAATGAGTTCACGAGGATCCCCTGGGGGATCCTGGTGGACGACATCATAAGTTTCGAGACTGCAGCACCCTAGTTGAAAAAAGCTTGCAAAGTTCTTAGCGCCATCTTGATAGCTAATGTAGAACGACGGACAAAGTTGTAAGATAAAAATGAAAAATGGCGGTTGACTACCTATAAAGTTCTTTTCACAAAAACCGAAATGGCAATTTAAATTATCAAGTAGGTAGGTACATACTTACATAGGTAAGTAAGAAGTAGAGTCAGTCAAATGAAAGAAGAGACTGAAAAATCACGGCAATTAAAAAAAATAGCAGCCCACCTTACGCCGCCATGATTGGGGAATAGTAATGCCACACACCGATTCTGGTATTCCCTAATCTTTTGGAAAAAGTCAAGTTCCTACCTAAAATTACGACCAGTCTAGATAGAGTAACTGAATTTGGAGATATAGATAGGAACTTACATCTCCGAGAAACTGTCATTATTTGCCTATTTTTCTGACACAGAATAAAAAAACCTATGAAATTGTTCAAAATCATTAATTGGAAGTGAATGAAGTACCTTACCGTAACTGAATTCGTTATTATTATCGTTATTACGTTATTTTATACCATACTGAATTTACCCCGCTGTAGAGCACAGCGCCCGTAGGTGGAAATAGGTACTATATATAAAAATATTGCCATGTAAAAAGTTACGAAAAAATTCGAGTCTCTACTTTCGTTTGACCGACTATAGTAGGTACATAGGTATATCCTCATCTACATTAGCTACGTTATAGGAAGATAATCTGTGGTCTCTCTGGCCATTAAATGCCATCCCATTATTTGTGCTAATAACTACTAACATAAGTCCCCATGTAAATTAAATCCGAAAGTATGAACAGTTAACAATATGCCACACAACACAACACCAACCTATTCAGTTCACTGCTGGACATAGGCCTCGCTTAAAAGGAGGATATGCCCATAATCGCCACACTGGGCATGCGGGTTGGGGATCGCAGGGCACAGCTTCTCGCACCGCAGACGCTGCTGCCCGTCGGCGGCCAGGGGATTTAGCTGTGCCAGTGTAGGTTGTGCTATGCCGCAATCAGCCTGCCGAAAAAGCCCCGTTTGTTAGCTAGCTGGGTGCACCACGAGCAGGTGAGGTTGGCCTGGGTTCCGGAGATTCGGGTTGGAACCCATTATACAGCATGTGTTATCAATAAATATGTATATAGAGTATTGAGCATTGAATTTTACTCTCTATCTCAGAACTTTCGGACTTACACATAAAGTTGAGTTTAGTATTATTTAAACTCAACTTAATAGGTAAGTCCGAAACATGAGCCTACTGTTGTAGTGCCCCAACACAATACTATTGTAGTGCCCCAACGGGGCTATGTTTCGGATCAAACTTTAATTAAAACACCTTGTACTGTACCACATGAAACAATAAAGAATATTGAATATGAATGGTGGTAAAAAAACTTTTGCATTGAATCGGCGGCACAGGTTTTCCTTGTGCGGCCGAAGAGGTGTTTCATAGGCACTTATTTTCAGTTACTGAAAGACCTGTGTTGTCTGTTAGAGACTAGGATAAAGGTGGATTAAAACAAAGAGCTTTGAAAGTAAGGAAAGGCGTGGCAACATTTTCTTAAACCTAATTTAATCTTAAATAATAATGTAACTTACATAAAAAGCTTTGTTCTTTATTTTTTATACCTATACATGCTTTACACTAATATTATATAAAAATGTTAAATAAAGCTCTTTTATTATTCTATGAATTATCATTTAAAAGCTTTGGCTATGTTTGTCGAAATATTTTTTTTACAGTATTTTAAGAAAATCATAACGTTTAAAACATTGCGGACTGGCTTTAATAATAATAAGGTTGATGTACCTATTTAACTAGACAGCTCATCAATTATCTTCTCACTTCCCTACTTACTTTAGGTACCTACCTACATCTCCCTATAATTTCACTCCCAATTTGCCACGGTGGGGTTGCAAACAAATCACAAGGGATCATCCCTAATGTTGTCTTTGATGTAGGGCAGTCGAAATTACCGGAAAATTGTGTCAAATTGTGCCGAAGGATTTAAGTTTGTTTACCTTACAGAGAGTAATGTTTAATACTCGATACTCAATATATTTACAGTTATTACGTGATTTTAGGCTACCCACCCACGTCAGACTTTTAGTAGGATCGATTAGGGGTGTTTTCAAATTTTACAAGGGTCAGCAACGCGAATGGTGTTACTGGCGTCCATATGCCACGGGAACCGCTTACCATCAGGAGTACCTGTTTGCTAACTTGCTAGTATACAAAAAAAGATATACAGGCCGATTTTTCCTGACTATTATTTCTGACAGCCATTTTTTAGGACCCTACAGATTGCAATCACACACGTCCTCGTAAGTACGATTCATTTTTTCTCCTACAAAAAAACGATCACCGTTTATCGGTCGTGGGTGGACACAGCACTGTATAAGTAGCGGCACGAAATTCTAGCGTTGACCGTTATTGCGCAGAAGGTGGCAGAAGTCAAAAGTAAGGTATGTTATGGGAGCTAGAGGCGAGAGAGAGCGAGAGATTCATGCGCAGAAGTATAGTTCAGCACTAGACTTACGTGCCGGTAGCTTTACCTATAGTGTGGTAGTATCACATGTGAACCCGACCATAGGAATAAGTAGAAGGCAGACTGACAGATGCCTCACAGGTAATGTGTTCTTGTACTCAAAAAATGGCTTAGATTACTAAGGATGTAGATAAATGGGCTCAGGGTGAATTTTTGAATTGTCTTATAATTCATTACGGAAGTAAATAGATTAGCAGCTGAATAAATTTGAAAATTGTTCGAGTATTTATTTACTCATAAACAAGTTTCTGATTCAAACTCTTTGGTAAGTCTTTGGTAAGTATTATGCATTACAGCGTTAGACATAGACATAGACATTTATTTATTTGCAACTGAACACACAACACAACAAAAATAAAAACGTAACAAACAAAATAGAGAAACAGTGAACATAAAACATGGTGGGATGTGTGCTACAGCAGCAAAATGGCTTCGACTCAGCATTATATCCGCTGTTTTAGCAGCGGAAGCTGGTATTCTGCCGAATCCATCATGTGTAGAGCCATTAAACCCTGTGAGACTAATTAAGACTAGTTTAGGTAGGTAATAGTAAATACTATTTAGGCAAATAATAATTATCATTTATGTCATTCATTATAGAAAAAAATAAAAGTATTAAGATTAAATTGTGTAAGTGATATGTGATGTCTAATAGGATAAAAAAATAAAATAAGTAAATAGTCTATCGAAGTGTGAAATATGAAATGATGAAGTATGTCAAAGATGAATTAAATATGAATGTCAGATTATTGTAAAGCAATGCGTTCTATTTTCAAAATAAAAAGAATCTTAGCAGAATAAAGTAATTCGAAAATTGTACGAGTAGAGAAACTATTTATTTACACAGAAAAAAAATTCTTATTCAACCTCTTCGGTAATTATTATGAAATAAAGCGTACTATTTAAAAAAAAAACTTAGCAGAGACCAAGTACTAATGTTAGTTACATGGATCCCAAACTCTTCCATAATTACCCGTAACGTGGTAAAAAGCCATCGGGTAAAGCTTTACCGTCCTATTCTTTTCAGTTCTCCAAACCTCAGTTATCTAAAATGGCGTTAAAATATCATGTCACCTCGTTACATTTATGTGTCAGGGAAAAGCTTAGTTTATCGAGCCGTTATAAAATAGGTAACATTTGGTTATGAAGGGGTTATAATTTAATGTGTGATACAAAAAATCACATACATACAAAACAATAGACAATATAATAAAACAACCATCATTCGAAATGAAAAAAGCTTTCAAAAATATGATATCCACTACTACACTTTTAATAATAGGTAATACATTTTTCCATTTTATTTATTTATTGATCTTATACATAATATCAGGTCAAAATATAATAATTCTAATTAGTCCGTCAGTTAGATCAACACAAAATACTGGACACTTATTTTTTTATTTATCGAAACGGAGGATAGACGACGGAGATAAAGAACGTGAAATGAAAGTTCGGGAGTGGGGGGCTCGTGACGTCACGCCTATAAGCCTAGCCTTAAAGTTCACTATGCTCCGAATGTCAACTAATACAGCTGATCTCTACTTTCTTATGTCCATATATCATTTGCTAAAAAGGGATGCATACTTTATCTCAAAGCGATTTCTCCGACTTCTTACCAGGGCATTTGCATGAACCTGCATAGAATTTTGTTCGAGCGCTCTGGTCATTTTTTATTTTTATTTTATTTATAAGGACACCCAACACAGGTTAACTCCACACACACACACACAACAACATGTAAAAGGATAAAAGTCTCAGTGCACCCGTAATTAAAGGGTATCACAGCATGCGCATTATAAACAACAAGACAACAAAGTAAGTTCTATGCCTAGGTTGGTCAGAAAACACACAATAACAATTAATTAATAAGCAATCCAGCAACATAAAACTAAATTTAAAAGTGTAGTTGGTAACAATCCAAAAATGTTTCAGTTAGGTATTAAATTATAAAAAGGTAGGAAGTATAAAGCATGTAAAGTAGAATAACAGATAACAAAGATAAGGATCGAAAATAGATACATAGATATATTATGACATTGTATACATGCATTTTAAAAATATAAAGAAGAAAGAAAGTTCAAAATATAGTAGGTAAAAATATTGATTTACATATTATGTACTAATGTATTAGTTCTTGTAGCTGTTTCTTGAATTTAGGCAGGGGATCAGTTATGTCCAATTGGCTAGATTTTGATAGAGAATTATAGAGCCTACAGAGTCTTGATATATACTGTTACTATGCCCTGGTACGATTAACTTTTTGATCTATTTTGAAGTCGCAATGATATATGTATACGTCCCTTTCTAACTGATGATATTGGACTTAAGAAAGTAGAGATCAGCCGTATGAGTTGATGTTCAGAACATAGTGAATTTTAAGGCTTTATCTAGTTCTCTTCTATATCTGTGAGTTGACATAAAGTCATTCAAGACATAATTTTCCTTTTCTGTACACTTTGTATTATAGTAAGTAACAAAATGCGAAAGTTTATTTTTAAAAAGATGTTAGGTATGAGTATGTCAATTGAACGAATTGAGCTGAAATATTTATAAAGGCTAATTTATCCACGCAAGCCAAGCCGCGGGCGAAAGTAGTCATAAATACTTATTAAAAAAAAACAGGTACCACAGCAAACGTTTTGTATGATGAATTTTTTATGAAAAATTACTTAGCAGATACCTATAGCCAAATAATTAAAATCTTATCATTCGGTTTTACCAAACGTAATTTCCTAAAGATACCTTTTTATATAGATTAGAAGATTTATTTCCATGAATCACTAGGTAAGACACAAAGTAGATATGTACCTAAACTAAACATGTTATAAATGCAGAGACCTAATAAATTACTTAACTATAATATAAATAATACATTAAATACCTATCCTATACATCGTGTCCTCAGCCTGTGGACAAAGAATGAACCCTCGTAATACTACTTCTCACAAATGCTGTGAAACAGTTTTGGTTTTAATTAGAATCAAAAATAAAAATACAAATATTCTAACAAATTTAATTCCAGTTTTTTTTTTTTTTTTATGCCAAAGCTGACAGACGAACAGACGGGCCACCTGATGGAAAGTGGTCACCGTCGCCCATGGACACCTGCATCACCAGAGGCGATACTGATGCGCTGCCGGCCCTTGAGGAAATGAAACACCCGCCTTTTGAAGGACCCCATGTCGTAGCTCTGAGGGAAAACCGCAGGAGGGAGTTCGTTCCACAACTTGCACGTACGTGGCAGGAAAGATCGTGCAAAGCGAACGGTTTTAGAAAACCAACCATCCAGGTGGTGCGGATGAAATTTGGTTTTGCGGCGTGTGGTGCGATGGTGAAAAGCGGCTGCCGGCACTAGATTAAACAATTCCTCAGAACACTCCCCAAAATATAGACGATAGAATACACAGAGAGATCCTACGTCTCTCCGCAAACTTAAAGGGTCTAGATCGTCTGTGAGCTTAGGACTGTCGACAATACGAGCTGCCCTGCGCTGTATCCGGTCAAGAGGAAGGAGTTGGTATTGGGGCGCTCCAGCCCAGAGGTGAGAGCAGTACTCCACATGGGGACGGACTTGTGCTTTATAAAGCAACAGTCTTTGGTCAGGCGTGAAGTACCAACTCGCTCTGTTGAGGACGCCAAGTTTCTTAGAGGCTAGTTTGGCCTTACCTTCCAAGTGACTGCGGAATTGGACTTCACTCGATATGTCGACACCGAGGATTCCTATGCTCTTAGAAATGTTAAGGGGAGCGTTCTGGAATTTGGGAGCTACGATAAATGGGTTTTTTTTAGCGGTAAATGCGCAAACTTGTGTCTTAGCGGGGTTGAAGCGAACAAGATTGTGTTCACCCCAGTCTGAGACTTGGTCTAGAGAAGACTCAATTTCAGAAACAAGTTTGTTTCGACTCTCGTCCACTTGTCCCCGAGAAATGTTTGCGCGGCCTGCATACTGAGCGTCGCCAGTACTATCATCTGCATAACAATGAATATTACTAACATGTAACATATCATTAATATGCAGAATAAATAGGGTAGGCGACAGCACAGAACCTTGTGGGACGCCGGCATTTATTGGCTTTATCTCTGAGCAAGAACCGTCTACAACGACTTTAACGCTGCGCTCTGATAAAAAACTGGCAGTCCAGTTGCATAATTTCTCGGGGAGTCCATAAGCTGGTAGCTTCGATAAAAGTGCCTTGTGCCAGACCCGATCGAACGCCTTCCCAATGTCTAAGCTGACTGCCAGAGCCTCTCCCTTGTTCTCAATTGCCTCTGCCCAGCGATGAGAGAGGTACACAAGAAGGTCACCAGCTGAGCGACCATGGCGAAAGCCATATTGCCTGTCGCTAATCAGCTGGTGCTCCTCTAGGTACCCAAGGAGCCGGTCATTAATAATCCTCTCCATCACTTTAGAGAAAAGGGAGGTAATTGCGATGGGTCTGTAATTGGATGGGTCTGAGCGGTCACCCTTTTTGGGGATCGGGTGAACCAAGGCTATCTTCCACGAAGGTGGGACAATTTCTGTGGAGTAGGAAAGCCTGAAAAGGCGCGTGAGTACCGGTGCTAACTCCGGAGCGCACGTCTTGAGCACAATTGCGGGGATCCCGTCCTGGCCCACTCGACTTTCTAATGTCGAGGGAAAAAAGAGCTCGACGAACAGTACTTTGCTTAAAAATAATTTCGGGCATCGAGCTCTCACACCTTGGGATGGTAGGTGGTGCGTTTCCTCCGTCATTTAACGTCGAGTTAGAAGCAAAGAGTGTGCCCAGTAGATCGGCTTTCTCTTTAGCTGAATGAGCCAGCGAGTCGTCTGATTTGCGCAAGGGTGGAAGCGACGATTGACAGAAATTGCCCTCAACAGCTTTGGCAAGAGACCAGAAAGCACTAGACCCGGAAGGGAAGCTAGCCAGCCTCTCGCCAATGCGGCCGATATACGCGAACTTTGCCCCGGAAATTTGTTTCTTGAAGGATCTGGAAGCAGCGTTGTATCGTTTCTTCAATTCAGAAGTGTTGGACTCGTTGTTGTCTCGTGCTGCAGCCCAGGCACGGTAGGCGCATTGCTTGAGTTCAAAGAACTCGGAGCAAGACACACCGTACCAGGGCTGGGTCTTTCCACCAATTGGTACCACAGAGCTAGGAATGAAACATTCCATGCCTTGTAGAACCACATCAGCGACTGACTCCGCACAGGCACAAGTATCATCTGAAGAGCAACATAGCTGCCTCCATGGATAGGATGCATAGAACTCCCGCAATCCATCCCAGTTTGCTGACCTATAGTGCCAAACCCGACGCCTCCCAAGAGGGCGAGGATTAACTGGACGCGCGATCGGCACTTCCGTACGTACCATACAGTGATCGGATGACCCCAAAGGGGCATCGACCGAAATGTGGTAACCGTTAGGGTGGGAGGTCATCAAAAGATCCAGAAGTGAGGCAGAGTGGTCGTCAACATCCGGTATCCTAGTTGGGGAAGATACCAGTTGAGTGAGCCCATACGCCAGGGCAAAGTCGTGTACAGCTCTTCCAGCGTGATCGGTGATTCGTGATCTTAGCCACTCAGTATGATGAGCGTTAAAATCACCTAGGATCACCACCTCCGCCGAAGGAAACTGCCGGAGGACATAGTCGGTTGTGTCTTGGACGTGCTCAAGGAGTCTATCGGTTTCATTATTACCGCTATGGGACCTATATAAACATGCATATATACGAGTTTGACCCCCGTAATCAACGCGTGTCCAAATTACAGATAGGTCTCTGCCTTCAAGGCTGTTCAACCGACGACAGCAGATATCCTCCCCAACAAACAAACATACTCCGGCTCGGGGCACAAAACAGTGTTCTAGTTTGTAACCAGGGTAATTAAGGTATGATATGTCTGCTGGGGAGGATATTTGAGTCTCAGTGAGAAATAAAAGGGCCGGCTTTGCCGTTTCAAGATGGAAATGGACGGCGTTTAGGTTGGAATGTAAACCCCTAATGTTACAGAAGTCCAGCTGTAATGTGGAAAGGGGTGCCGCTGAGGAACGTTTATTTCTTTTAGTTATAACAGCCATATTATGTATCGGGTTTGGGGAAAAGAATGGCAAATTTCTGCCGACCTTAAAAGCAAAGGAGGGTCTCGCATTACTAGGTGGCATGATTGGGTTGTGTGAATGGCTGGCTCGGGGGACGGAAGGGCCCCCGATCCGACCCCGCGAGAAACCGCAGTGTTCCACTCCGGTCTCCTACTCCGGCACAACAGTGACTCACAGGGCTTTTAACATTGGCGGCGGGACAGCCTCCTGGGCTAGGATCACCCAGGTTCGGGTCCCCTTCGAACCAACGGGCAGCCAGCGGTCAGCCGTTTCATCGGGTCTCCCTGGCCCCCCAACCAACCCTTCACGCCCAAACACGTAACCAAGATTACTATGACCCAACGGATCCCAAGGCCATCAAAAATCCGCAATTCGCAGTGGGGAGGGGAGGAACTGATAATAAAAAAAAGTAGCATACTGTATCATTATTGACACGTATAAGATGACAAGAGATGCCTGTGTGAGTATGACATGCATGCTTTTCATCAATAAAACATTTACATTATTAAGGCCACGTCACATTAATCAATTATTTTAACAATCTTTAAAACCATTGTTTTCTCGGTAAATACTAGACCGATTGTTTTAATACGTTGCATATTGGTCAAAAATAACCTAATAAACGTGTAGTGTTCGTCTATGTCCACAAGCTGGGGACACATTGTATATAAGAATAAATATTTAGTACAATCCAAAAATACAAGATATCTAAAAGGTAAAATATTTAGTACAAATTCCGCCAACTCTCTCTGACAAGTTTCATATAAAACTCAACAGAATTTCGACAATGTTTCGCCTTTCTCATAAGGCATCATCATTAAACGATAGACTCACAGTCCGCCTTCGCTTTCTGTTTGGCACTTGGCGAAGCAACACGTCTGCGGATTTCTACGGAGTGCCGAAGGCGGACAGCGAGTCTGTTTTCTGTAACATTGTCGAATTTCTGTTGAGATTTTTATGAAACTCGTCAAAGAGAGTTGGCGGAATTTGTACAACCTAAATATTTTACCTTTTAAATATCTTGTATTTTTGGATTTCCGCAAAGTTACGCCTGATTCAATTCATTATTAATTACCTACTTACTTAATAATCCACGAGATTCAAGGCCTAGGCAACACAAATAGCCAGTATTCCTATCAATTACTAAATCCCTAAGATACTTAGGTACCTACATACTAACATATTACAGATATAGTATAAGAAAGTCTAAACTTATAATTTTAACTTATAATTACCTTATTTACTAATTCATTAACATAAGTTATTATTACACAACAGTTTATATACAATTACAAGATCTACTTAAATAATTATGAATATCAAGGGGATATTTACCATGATTTGTGAGTTCTATTGTTTCCCGATATTTCGACGCAGTTGCATGCGCCATGATCACGGGAGGAACTGAAGTCATATTCATAATTATGTTCATAACCATAATTGTTTCAAATGTTATATGTAGGTACCTAAATAATTTATAATTAAAATTTAAATATTATACAAAATATGTACCTATTGCTAAAATAAAATCATCATCATTTATTTAAGAGCTGTGCTCTTGTCAGCGCAACTGATGCAGCTCCTTCCATCTGCCTCCTCTACTTTCTCTTTAATGTGGCTCATATAATTTATCCTTGGTCTTCCCCTTCCTCTCTTTCGTTCTACCTTTCCCTCTATGATGTTGTATATAAAGTTGTCATGTCGTATAAGGTGTCCAAACAACTTTCCTCTTCTATTTTCTATATTTTTTAACATAAGTCTATATTCGGCGACTCTACTTAAAACTTCTTTATTAGTTACTTTTTTTACCCAGTTTATTCTTTCCATACTTCTCCAGCACCACATTTCAAATGCTTCCAAAATCTCTTTCTCTCTCTGAGTCAGTGTCCATGTCCACGTCTTGCACCCGTACAAAGCTATGCTCCAAATGTATGTTTAATAAATTTCTATTTGACTTTCTTGGAGATTTTGGAAGTGAAAATATGCTTTTTGTTTTGAATGGCCTGTTTTTCTTTTGCAATTCTGGATTTAATATCTGGTGTACTTGAATCTGCTGTTATGAGGCTTCTTAAGTACTTAAATCTGTCTACTCTCTCTATTATAGTATTGTCTATGGATATTCTGTTTGGTGTAATTTCTTTTTTCTTAGATATATTTAGTGCTTAAGTTTTGATGATGTAATTTTAAGTGATAGTTCTTTAAATATGTTGTCCATAGTGTTGAGCAGTTTTTGTCAGTCGTTATGAGTTTCAGCAAGTGCCGCTATATCGTCTAAAGATATTAAATAATATTAAAATAAAATAGCCTAACAAAAATCTAGATCTGGAATGCTGGCTGCATTGCCACGTTGGATAGCAAGGGTGATCCGTTGGGCAAAATAGAAACCAGCATTCCGATCACGCGTGGTCTAAAACAAGCGCTCTGCCAAGTCTTTGAAAATTTTGTGAGCTCCTGTGGTAGAAACTCTTGGCCCCTGGTCCCCATGAGCCAAGAGTTTCTACCACATAAATATCTAGATTCCGCACGATACACTTCCTGATTTAGGAAATTGCGGTAGATTCAGATAGTTGTTTTTGTTACCTACACCAAACTTCGCAGTTTTTAATAAGTTTGTACATTTGTTCATACAAGTGGAATGTAATTTTCTTTTTGAGAAATATGTAGGTACCTAAATATTATTTTACCTAAACTTTGAATTAGTTTCTCAACTATGTGAAAACTCCTAAATTCTTGGGTCATGGCTTATGTTATCCAGGGTTATTAAAAATTCTTGAACCACTTGTAAAGAGGAACAGCCTGCGCACATTGGACAAAAAACGTCAGCGATTAGACGCTACGACAAGCTGCGGGGGACAATTTTCATACAACAACAACAACAACAGCCTTTTCAGTCCACTGCTGGACATAGGCCTCCCCTATAAGAAGGGGGATATGCCCATAATCCCCACGCTGGGCATGCGGGTTGGGGATCGCAGGGTACAGATTCTCGCACCGCCGACGCTTCTGCCCGTCGGCGGCCAGGGGATTTAGCTGTGCCAGTGTTAGGCTGTGCTATGCCGCAATCAGCCGGCCGCCAGAGCCCCGTTTGATAGTTAGCAGGGTGCACCATGTGCAGGTGAGATTGGCTTGGGTTCCGGAGATGGGGTTACACCCCAATTTTCATACATTTGTTTAAAACTCCGCACACACGGCGACAATCGCGACGGCAAGATATGACAGACGACAAAGCGTCGTGTTTGCGAGGTCTGTAAATAAAGAGCCAACATTTATCCATCTTAACGTTATTTGTGATGGCATGGTCGTGAACAATCTTAATACCCAATAATTAATTAATCTTATTTAATCAAGATTAGCTTATACTTATTTGATAAAGTATTGATTAAAATGATATAATTATGTGTCAGTAATGCCTACTAAAATCTGAACGGTATATAAATACGGTATTACAGGTATTCAGAGCATTGTGCTGTGAAACATGGCCACGATGAAGGTCTTTGTGGTTCTTGCTCTTGTTGCTGTAGCCAATGCAAACTCAATTGCACCAGTGCAGCATTCAGCTTACGGCTACATAAAAAATGTAGCGATTCCATTGGCAGAAGAGATCTATGAAGCCGAATTAAGAGCAGCTAGGGAACCTTCTAATAGAGTCGTTGGTGGTATCTCAGCAGAGATTGGTCAGTTCCCGTACCAGGTAAGTAACATACCATTTTAATATGAATTAGTTTTAATTTATAATGATTTTAAAATAAACTAAGTTTGTAATTTTGCAGCAGAAAAGCATTTATTAAATGCTTATATTATATCTGCTTATTTATATTGTTTATTTTTCGGAATTATCTTTTTTTTAAGTTCGGTGTTACTGAAGTTCAGGGGTTCTACGTTATGTGGATATCATTTTTATGTATGCTTCAAATCCTCATTGTGGATTTTTGATCCAAATGGAGATATGAACAATAAAAATATTCTGTGCCGACTTTAGTATTAAACAAAAAAAATTGAGTCTCCTTGTAAAATATCTTGTTGCTTCAAAATATTTCTGAGTGGTAACGAACTTTAACATCACGGATTTTGTTCCATGAAATCTAAGTTCAAGCTATATAGCTCCACATGCTATATTTCCGACAAAAATTTGGTCTGTATGTACCTCGTTTTCGTGTTCTGTTGGTACAGGGGAAGTTCGAGGGCATAAAAGCGCGCGGCAGATCACCCATGAGATGGAGCGACCAAATGAAGGCTGCTGTTGATATTCCCCTGAACAAGTGCGTCAGAAAAGTGGCGGTGCGAGAGAAATGGCGTAAGATTGTGAGGCAGGCCACCGTCCCGAGTGGAGGTTTGCGTGCTCACCCTGAGCAAGTGTCGTGCGGACGGATGCCATTTTGTGAATTTCACAGGCTGTGGCATGTGTGGCGAGCCATTCGCAATGCATGCCTCGTTGTCTGTATTCTGCTATAAGATCATGCCCGGAAATAAAGTTGAGCTTGGAACATCGTCATAAAGTTGAAAGTCTTTCTGTATTTTATCGGTTACATTTCGGAGAGTGTGTGCAACGGAACTGTGCAACTTGATTCCACCAGCTCCATTCCACCATCGGAAAAGCAGGCGTAGCGACACCACTCTATGGTAGACATACCACCTATGCACACAAAGCGGTTCTCTTCCATTTTGATTATGCGAACCGCCAAGGAGTGGATCACTCTACCCGAGTATGTGTTCCCTGAAAATTATAATATGGGCGTCTTCAAGGCACGAGTGAACTGGTTTCTCCTAGGCATGTGTGCTCCATCGTAGACTGCATATTCGCTTACCATCATGCGAGTTGTAGTCAAACGCAAAACTATTCAATATTTAAAAAAAAATTATTTTTAGAACCAGAAGTAGAATTTAATTAAAAATAAAACATCAATTTTACTGTTGACAACAATTTACTTTAATTTTACAAAATCAAAATCACATAAACAAACAACCGTTATTTCCAAATACTTTAACACCATACTTATTGCAAATTGCACCGAAACCAACCAGACAACCTTACAGTTCGAAATCAAGCCTGCAAATGACACGAGCGCACCATCGCAGCTCTATTTATGCTGGTCGGTGGGTGACGTCACAATCTGCATTAAATTCGACAAAAACAACGCTAATAATATATTCATGTAGATATGTTTACCAAGTTTTTTCCGCCATTCAGGTGGTGCAGTCGGAAATGTGCGACCCCTCGAATACGTTGACATGAACATCATCACGAATGCTGTATGTCTTCAGTCGTACCCTTTGAACCTACAAAGCACAAACCTGTGCACAAGCACTGCTGATGGCAAAAGCACATGCAGAGGTGACGCCGGCGGCCCTCTTGTAATTATGAAGGGCAACAGGCAACTCTTAGTAAGTTAACTTTGTTGCAATTAAGAATTATATATACATGTTATGAAATTACAAACTCATCACATTCATGGTTCGAGTTGATGCGCATTGCAGAGCATCGTAGGGCACGTTGACTTATCTACCACAGACCACTACACCAGCATATATCAGTCCACTGCTGGCTAGGCCTCCCCTAATAAAGGGGGATATGCCCATAATCCCCACGTTGGGCATGCGGGTTGGGGATCACTGGGCACAGCTTCTCGCACCGCCGATGCTGCTACCCGTCGGTGGTCAGGGAATTTAGCTGTGCCGGTGTAAGGCTGTGCTATGCCGCAGTCAGCCGGCCGCCAGAACCCCGTTTGTTAAATAGCAGGGTGCACCACGGGCAGGTGAGGTTGGTTTGGGTTCCGATGATGGAGGGACCCCTTACACCCCATGCATGACCTATGATGCAATATTTTGTGATAGGTATTAAATTAGGTACCATTTAACATCAGGGGGACCATGTGATTGTTCCATCTTCAGGTATCATACAATAAACAATGAGCCGTTTTCATTGGCATAGGGTGTATTTTAGCTAGAACTTAGTTACGTCTTAAGGTACTCGTAAGCGGGCTAGTTTTTGAACAATTTCTTGCTGCAATTGTATACACGCCAAGTTGCCGATTATGTCTCTCAACACAGCGCAACAATTGCTACAATATTGCTGTGTTGCCCGGCGATATTGTCAAGAAATTTCATTATAGTCGCAAGTATGTAAGCCTCGCGTGTACGAACAAAATTCCTTAGCAATCCAGTTGCCGAATCTTGACGTTGACGGGCTACACTCGACAATGTTTGCAAAATTAAATTACAGCAAGGGTATAAAGTGGCAAATATACTGAGTTAGGTCAATAAAAATAGCCAGCAAGATGCAATTTACAGCCGCAGTTTTTGGCCGTTTACAGGCCTCATTACTTGCACTAAGTTTGTATTTACGTCATAATCAACGTTTGTATCATGTATCTTTTAGAATAATTTCTTTTTCAGATTGGTATATCGTCTTTTGGCTCAGCTTTGGGGTGTGAAGCTGGTCTGCCAGCTGTTTTCTCTCGTGTTACTTCCTATGTCAGCTTCTTAAACCAGTATCTTTAAGATGGATAGTTCAAAAATATAAAATTGCATAGTTTCAATCTGTTTTTATTTTTAATTCCGATGGTAAAATTATTTTACGCCCATAAAATGTAGGGATCGGAAGAGCTTCAGTTGATATAAAATTTTACTCGTGAGAACAACAAAAAATAGTGGGTATAAGTGAAACCACAAAAGATCTGTTCAACTTCATCAAATTCAGTTCAGCTATTTTTAGAGTGACGTTACTGAATCGGACAAACGAACCCTTATGGTGCAACAAAGGTCAAGTACGAAGTACTAATGATAATTCCATGGCAGGGATATAAAAAAGTTTCTATGCAAATTCTTTGGGTACTTATTACTATAATAGATGTATATAGTTAATCTAAGCGGAGCTGGACCTTCTTGATCCTGCGGAACCCTAAAAACATTTAAGATATGAAAAGGTGACAGATTGCTTCCCGAAAAAACTTTAAATATTTCTTTAACACATTTTTGCACATTCTTCACGCATTTTAACTACGCGCGATGTAAAAATCCCTATTTCGGTGGTGTCCTGTTTTTTGGACACACGACACCTCATTATTTTGTATGAAGTTGTTTTATAAATCGATGGTGAGGGGTGGGGAAAGAATAACATGGATATGCTTAATATTAAAATAAAGAAGTAAAACAAATAAAGTGCTAAGTAAAACCTTAAGTATTCTTAAACCTTAAGTTATATTTTTTTTATCTTCAATGAAAAACATAAAAAATTATCTACTAGATAAAACGACACACACATAAATACACCAGAAAAAACTCAACAGAAACTCGAAAATGTTTCGCCTTCCCCATAAGGCATCCTCAAGAATGATCGACTCGCTGTCGACCAACCACAGTTGCTCCGCCGAGCAACACGTCTGCGGAGTTCTGCGTCGTAGTTGTTTTTTTAGCGACGTCGACGTATGGGGAAGGCGAAACATTGTCGAATTTCTGTTTAATTTTTTCTGGTGTATTTATGTGTGTGTCGTTTCTCCAAGCTATTACAGGTTAACGTGTTTGTTTTCTATTATGTAAATAATTAAACTGATGGTTCTTTTTTTGCATGTAATATTTTTAATGTTTTTATAGTCAAGAGCTTCAAGAGGAAAACAAATATTTCCATCTCAGTTAATTTAAAATTTAGGTTAATAATAAGTACTAAAAATAAAAATAAAATAATTAATAAATTAAATAACATAGGTATTTACCTAATACCCGCAGGTAGATACTAGCGTAACATTAAATTTTAAGCAGTTGAGCGAGGCATTATTCTACTATTTTTATTAACTAATAAAAGCTGTTTGATGATGATGATGTTTGAATGTTGTGATAGGTAGGTAGTATCCATAAAATCTTCACTAGCCTTCAAAAGATAGACACACGGGAGTTAGTTTTTGTAGCAATAAATCTGTCAGTGGGTGTCACGCTCCCCTGTTTTAACCCTAGTGGCACCCCTAATTAAAGGTTAAAACCAAAGAGTCTGCATTGAAAACGTTTTTCGTTAAAACGCAGAGGTTTTATTGATAAAAAAAGATTACGTTCCGTCGCATTCGATTGGGGTGAAAAGATACCAGTAGATAGGTACCCGCTTATTTTTATTTTATTTTATTTTATTTTTAGAATTTTAAGAAAACTTACAGCTAGGTATAAAAAATAGAACACAGAATATTACATAGCACCCACTGAGGAGCACATATGCATACTTAAGGCCAATTAAAAGTTTCCACAAATAGCAATAACACATAATTATTATAAAAGAAACAAGAAAGTATAGAGCACACAACAAGTTAATTAGAAAAGAATTCGTTATTTAAAATTCGCTTAAGTGTAGTAGTTGAGGTATTAAATACATCAATGTCAACATCTGCCTTCACCAAAGTATTGAGTGAGCCACATGTCCTAATCATAAAAGCGTTTTGCCTATAATTGGTCTTGACAAAAGGAACATGAAGGGTATTAGGTTTTCTTATGGAACCTACATTTGTGCGCAGCCCAAGTGATCCCAGCAGCTCCGGACAGTCCACCGAGCCATTTGCAATGTTTAGGAGATACGCCAAATCTGCTATTTCTCTACGCTTATACAGCGGAAGCAAATGAAACTTTCGACATCTTGCTATATAGTCAGGTAGAAAGACTTTCGCTCGGTATTGTATATAACGCAGAAATCTTTTTTGAATGCCTTCAAGGCGTGTGGAGTGAATTTCATAAAGCGGGTTCCACACCTGCGACGCATATTCAAGGAGACTGCGCACGTATGCGCAATACAAGATCTTAAAGGTTTTAATACTCGCAAATTCCGATGACATTCTTAAAATAAAACCAAGCGCACGGGATGCCTTATTAGTTATGGTATTAATATGCTCGTCAAATAAAACTTTACTGTCGAAAGTCACGCCTAAATCTTTAATCGAGTTTACTCGTGACAAATGCGAGTTTTGTAACGTGTAATCGTATCTTAATGGTATTGGTTTTCTAGTAAAGGAGCAAACATAACATTTTGACACATTTAAATCTAATCTATTTAAAATACAATAATCATTAAATCTATTCAGATCATCTTGTAGGCAAAGCGCATCACTGATATTTTTAATTGGATAAAGAATTTTCATATCATCAGCATACAAAAGAATTTTTGAGTGAATAAAGCATGATGAAATGTCATTAACAAATAAATTAAAAAGCAGTGGACCCAATAGCGATCCCTGGGGTACTCCTGAAGGGATACTCATAGGGGTGGAAGAGTACCCGCTTAACACCACTGTCTGACAACGATTACGTACGTACGAAGAGAACCATCTAAATAAATTGCCCCTGATACCTATCCGCTGAAGTTTCTGTAAAAGAATAAGGTGGTCGATCCGATCAAAGCATTTGCTATAGTCAGTATATATGACGTCTACTTGAGAGGGCTCTGACATATAATGTGTTATGAATTCTGAGCACAGTAAAAGATTTGAAGTTGTGGATCTACCCCTTAAGAACCCGTGCTGATGTGGGGAAACATCTTGTTTAAGTGCAGAGTACATTTGAGTGTATACAATTTTTTCTAGGACTTTGGCAAACAAACATAATTTCGAAATCGGTCTGTAATTTTCAACCCTATTTTTAGGACCTTTTTTGTGTACAGGAGTAATAAAAGCGGACTTCCAGATATGTGGTACTATGCCTTCAGCAAGTGAACGATGGTAGAGAAGAGACATGGGTAGAACTAAGCTTTTAGCACATTTTACTATTAAAATTGCGGGTATATTGTCAGGCCCTGCAGATTTACTTAGATCGAGGGACTTGAAAAGTTTAAGAACCTGTCCAGGTAGTACCTCGATCGTACATACATCAGAAGAAGAAGAAGACGTTTGGCAGCTCGGGCCTTCATTCTGAAATAGTATGTCGGTCGGTAAGTTTGTTGTGTCATTTAAAAAAGTAGAATGAAAGTATTCCCCGAACATGTTACTTATCTCCTGGCCAAGGTCAGAGGATCGGTCGCCATACTGCATCACCGACGGATAAGCATTTGACTGATTCTTACTCTTCACGAATGTCCAAAAAGCACGGGGATTATTTTTTATACAGGTTTCTATGTTATGTATGTAGGTGTTGTACATTTCACATTCTAATATACGCGCCCGATCTCTTAAAATAACGAAGGAGTGACGATCATACAAGTTACCATACATTTTAAATTTTTTATGATATTTAAACTTTTCTTTTAAAATTTTAATTAAGGGTCGCTTGTACCACAACGGATACTTACGGGAAGGGGTGAATGTCTTAGAGGTAATGTAGTTATTACGCAGGTTGTAAATAGTAGTATACATAAAAGAAACTGCGTCCTCCAGAGACCTGCAGCCAAATGCAGAGTGCCAATCAACAGCATCAAGTTCCGAACAGATAGACTGATAATCTCCATTGTTATACATAAATTTCGTGTAAGATAATGGCTTAATAGTGTGTAATTGAACGAAGTTAGCAAGAATTATTACAGAACGGTGGTGGGGATCTTCAGGTACCAAAGGATTGTCACAAGAGCTGACAGTCACATCATTATTTGAGAAAATTAAATGCAATAAACGGCCGTTACTGTAATTCAAATGAGAGTTGTATTGCAGCAGGTAGCAGGTGTTAAGGCTATCCAGTAAATCTAATTGGTGCGATCCCTGTAGGTTACTGGGAGAGAGAGAGATGCCGTCCTCACTTAGAGTCCACGAGACCAAAGGCATATTAAAGTCACCTAGTACAATTACTTTATCCAGAGGATTTTCTAATACAATTTCAGTTAGTTTGTCGGCAAAGTTAGTCAATTGCATTGCCATTGAGTTACCTAAGTTCTGATCACAAATATATACCGTGCAGATATGCATTTTGTAGGTAGATCTAGGACAGCGGTTATGAATTGATAGGGACAGATCCTCAGCCGAAGACGACCACTCAGTCCGGCTCTCAGCCGCGAGCTCACGGCGAATAGCTATTAAAATCCCACCCCCTTTTAGCTGATCTAATTCATCGTAATTACGGTCGCGCCGCCAAACAATATATCGATCATCGAATAGCTCATTATTATGAATGCTCTCATTTAGCCACGTCTCAGTAAGGCAAACTACATCGTACGAGCATAAGCATACATTTCTATAGAATGAAACTGTCTTCGTACGAAGACCGCGCACGTTCTGGTAATAAAAACTAATCATTATTAACAGATAAAATTATTATTTTCCGAATAGCTATAAAAAACTTCAAGTTATAATAATGTTGACTCTTAAAAATTACAAAAAAGTAGATGTAGCAAACAGAAAGCGAATGTAGTAATAAACGATTAGCTAAACAAAAGAAATGATCATTGCAAAAAGCCGAGTGGCCGACCGGTGCGGGTAGCGCGGAATAAACACATGCGAAGCGCACAGTAGCCAGTAAGCATAGAACTGAACTTGACCTTGAAGTAAACCAGACGGCTCACCAACCTTAGGACGCAGATGGTTTTGTATTTAGCATTTTTTAAATATATTATGAGTAAAACACAATTTAGCAAGCACAAATAACGATCTTTTAAAGCTTTTTTAAATCCGACTCCATTTTTATAGCTATTACTGGGGAAGTCGGGTTTTTTCGGACGAATATTTTGCACGCCTTCACCCAAGTAAAAGCAAACCCCCGGTCCTTCGCTAACGCCTTGGTCTTGTTTAGGAGCACCTTGTTTTCAAGTGTTAAATGATCATTAACAAAGATCCTATTGGCACTCTGAATCCCCAGGTCTGAAGCAGTGATTGTACACTTTTTGGCTGCTGCAACAAAGTTGTCCTTTCTGTATCTACTATGCACTGCAATCACAATTGTTTTGTTGTTCTTATCATTGCGCATGGGAACTCTTGCAATATAGTTAATTTGTTCCTTAGGGATGGAGTAATTAATATGAGTTCCGATCTTGGAGATTATCTCAAAGAGATTTTCGGAATTGGAGACCGGGACTCCTTTGACCTCAATGTTATTGAGGCATTATACATGTATAAACCTAACTAAGCTTTTATAATACCTAATTTGAAAATATACCGCGAATATATTAATATGTAATAGTTCCATTAGGGTTATTTTTAAGCTGAGTTAGGTGAATCTTAATTCCGACGGGACCGTGGTAGAATCCTACCGGGACCCCATGACCCCGTCAAGTGCTACTGCAGTGTCGAGCCCTTCATCAGGCCATGAATGGTTCGATGAAGCACTAGCACTACGGTGAGTGAAGGAACACGGTGTGTTTTTAGTCGGTAGGCGGTTGAGCTAGCGACAGCTAGTCGCCGACGGAGAGTCCGACAGACCCCTCCAACTCTCCCCAAGTTGAAGGACATGCGTAGGTAAAGCATTTTCACACCGACAAAAAAAAGGTGATAGGTACTTGGGTATCTATTAATCATGTTAGGCTCGAAACAGGAGATTTGGCAAATATCAGAGGGGGGAGGGGAGTGTAGGTAGGATATCACGTGTATTTATTTTTTCGTCAAACGCGCGATTGAAATCGTCAAAGTCTAAACCTCAGAACATATCACCAAGGGGGAGGAGGGGGGGTTAAAAAGTGCTAAAAAACATCACGTGATTAATAGACATATCTGACAATAATTGCTCTAATTATGTAGGTACATCTAAATTTTTTAAAATGAATATCTTATCTTCTAGGCCTGTCTGATCCCACTCTATGTCAAAAGAACATCAAAAATAAACTTTATCAAAATTAGTCATAGCGTGCGTGTTCTATTTTCCAAAACAGCTTGGAAAGCAATTTTCCAATTATTTCCAACTGGGCATTGAATGGATCGGTGTTAGAGTAATTTGGCATCATTGCAACCCGACCCTCGGTTTATGTTCTATAATGAATTTAATTGGCTCTCCCGGGATAGCCCTAACTATAGCTATAAACAAGGTGTCTCAGAACTCAGAATGTTAGTACCTAATATAAATAAATAATATTTATTATTTATAATAATAATATCCAGCTTTATGTATTTGCATCATCGAGATAATTTTATAGAACTCTACTCTAGAGTAGGTACCTATAAATATCTCGATGATTTCCAGCATTATGCTGGACATAATAATGTCCAGCATAATGCTGCAACCACGCAACATCATCTAGCCTCAAACCAAGCAGAATTTGTATTGACCTACCTAGGTACATTGTTTTTGAAAATACATACATAATTATACATAGAAAACACTCAGACCCGAAAGGTTCTACTTATGAAAATCAAAACTTATGAATGTAGAATTTGAAATGTCCGATAAAACAATATTAACGCCATTTTTGGAGGAACTGAATAGGTAAACATAAATAAAATGTTGTTTTTCTATTTCCCAAGCTCTTATTAGAGGAGACTATGACCGGCAGTGGACTGCTATAAAGCTGATGATGACGAAGATGATGGGCAAGGACCAGAGATAGTACAGCTTGACCACTCTGATGTTCTCTCTGTGGTTCTAGCCTTCTGACCATACTTAGGACTAAGTCAATAGACTTTGACAAATGGGAAAAAATCTTAAACGATGTTTGCGCGGGGGTCGTCCTGAGGGTCCATTTAGTAACTCAGTTGTTCACTAAAATTATAAGCACCAGTCCCGTTTTTACAAACTTTGAAAGTTTGTCAATTGACGTTGTTTCAATTACGACAGATGAAATGTCAAAGTTAGTAAATAAAGGTCCGGTGCCGACCATTTCGGTGTTAAACTCGTTTCAAACGGTATCAAGCAGTGAAATTATATAATTATTTACGTGAAGTTAACGTTACGGTATCGAATGCCATACAAAATGCCATACAAGAAAACTACCGACAGCCCTAGCATACCTACAAGTTTTTGTATTGTTATAATATTTAATTATATTTTTGTAGTAGTAGGGGAGCCCAAGCGGGGATTTCGGGATTTACTAAAGCGCGGCAGATTAATATACAGGGGGATACCTTGTACCCGGTTAAGTACCTCCACAAAACATGAGGCCCATATATAAGGCCGCCCGTGAAGGATACAGGATCAGATTAGTAAAAAAAAATTGACCATCAAAAATTCTCTAGCGCGTCAGATTAAGGTAGGGTGAGTTAATTACATCCTACAAAATGTATATTCCACTAATCTGACAATTTGAGAGTGACGTAAAAAAAGGGGAGGGCAACAAAGTTGTAAAAAAAAACGTCATCTCGACATTCTCGAGCGTAGCTAAATTTTTTTTTATTTTGAAGGAAATAATTCAAGAATAATGAAAAATATATAATCTGACGATTTCCGCAAGCCGAAATAACAAAAATTCGTCGATAAAGTTAAATGCGTGCAGCTGCGTGATGCCTACATTTCCTTCTCCGCGTTTCTATTCCTCTCTCTCTTTCTCTATCTATTACTCTCTCACTCCGTCCCCACTCTGGTTTCTGTTGCCATGACGCCATCACAGCACAGCTGATCATAAAGACTCGTTCGTGGCATACTGTTTACAACGTGTTTCCAACGTTTTGGCTTTTTTTGCTATTATAACCCTTCATCTGCGTCGAAAAGAAAATGGAAAATGGGAAACCTGCGGGGCCCCGCCCCCCGTTGGCCATCGTGGGTGGTGGAATATATAATTAATAATTATTTTATATCTTACTATAAAACTATTTATAGTATCATACCTCCATGAAATCTGCTTGAAATCAGAAGCTCAGTGAGCTCAAAATATCACATAAATTATATTTTGAGCTCAAAAATGTCATAAGTACAATTTCAAGCGCCCAGGAATGGAATTAGCGGGAAGTTGCAGGGATGGCCTTTAAAGTGAACCGTTTTTCTAATTTATTTTTGTCAGATCAGGCGAATCCCTCTAGATAATCGTCAGATTATGAGACAGTACGTTTAGAATATAAAGATGAACCATATATATCTTAATCTGACGCGCTTGAGTATTTCAAAATGGCGATTTTTTTTTGCACATTATGAAAATGGCCGCAAGTTTGCGTCCCATCGAAATCGTCAGATTAGTGAATGAGAGCTTTTTTTTGGTGTACTTAACACTCCCTTAGAAAATCTGACGCGCTCGATAAAAATTTTTTTTTTTTCATTTTCAACCCTTAAATACAACCACCCGCATCATGCAAACGATCAGATTAACATACGTACATTATTAAAAATACGTAGGGCATTGATGTTATCAATATCTGATGCGCTCGAGGATGTCCATGCAACAGTTTTTTTTTACATATTTAAAAATCTATAGCCGCTTCCCCCACCGATGTAAAGGTATATATCATATAACATTTTTTTCTTCTTATCATCTAAGCTTTGCATCCCAATAGGTCTCTACGACGCTCGAGTAAATCCCCATTTAGCCTCGTGGGCTCCCCTACTATAGAGAACCCTAGTGTCTAGATAAACCGAACTTAGGATTTAAGGCACTATTAACTTAAAATATGTCATCTTTTTGTCAATAATCTTTATCTATCTATATAAAAAAATAAATTAAGGCAGCTTTTGCTCGACGGGTGTTTTTACTCTATAGATGATTTTGTGATGCAATACAAATAATTTATATTGTTAGTTGTAACATTGGAAACTGACATTGAATTAAATGATTTTTTTTTTGTTATTATTTAGTTATTTTTGTCATTTTTGATTAATTTTTGTAATTCAATTTTTTATTTAATATTGTAATTGACGTGACGGCCTCTGTGGCGCAGTGGGTGAAGGTCCGCCTGAGGCGCAGATGGTTGCGGGTTCGATTCCCGCTGTGGGACAAATGTTTGCATGTTCTGTCTCGGGTCTGGGTGTTTTCTATGTATGACATGTATGTATTTACAAAAAAAAAATATAAGTGTAGTTTATCAATCATGTGGTTCCCATAATACAAGCTCTGCTTAGTTTGGGGCTACATGATACTGTGTGATAGTCCAGCGTTATTTATTTAAAAAAAAAATACCATTGAGTTAAATAGCAAGTTATGCAAACCTCCTTAACAAGTGTCAAAATATAGTAACCACTTATTGATGGCGAAGACGTAGCTTTGAAACTAATTGTCATTTTGAAGGAAACATATATTTATCTCTTTTATTTAAACTGGCCGGCTTCGAGAATGGCAGTTGATTTTATAGAGATGGCCACAATGCTTGTAATAAAAAGCTCGATGTTGCCTGATCTAGATTTTTTTCCCGAAAATGAATGTGTTTTTTTTTACTCATTGGTTATTGGAAATAACCCCGTACCAACAACAACAACGTAGCGCAGTTGGTAGTTTCCCACTTACATGTGACTGTCAGTCACTAAAACAGTACCTGTCTAGTTTTTTCTTTTAGCCTGCTTTACGTTTTCATAGAGTACAAATTGTTCTCCAGTCACCATTTATTACCTCCATATAGTTCAAAAGTGCATTGTAAAAAATAACTGTGTGAAAATAACTGTTAGTCATAACTTTTTGATATTATCACTAATCATATTAGTAGATCGAAATAGTAAACTATGTCTGTGGAAATAAAATAAGTGTTTTACTTTGTGCCAACATATAATAGCGATCGTAATATCACTCAACCACCGCATGTAACGTCAAATGTCTTCTGGTCTTCCTTTTATTTCTTTGAGTTAATAATTTAATTTCATGGATGATGGCATTTATCAATAGAAGTGAGTGATCTATTTGAAATGATCTTAAATATGCTCAATACTCAATCATTTATTGCGTTCCATAATATAAATATACAGGTTAAGAAGGTGGTTTGCTACTCTATGTATTATGAATTATTTTAAGAAATTAAGAGCTTAACATAGATTTTATCCGTTATCAAAATCTCCCACAATAATCGGGAAAACTACACATTTTTTGCTGGCAACATTACATGGCAGGAACTATTTAACTAAATTTTCTTTAATATTTGCTGCAATTTTAGCAAAAAATTTATAGATATGCATGAAAAAAGTAATGCCGCGTGATTCTTTACGCAATTGAGTTCAAGAAATGCACTTTTTCATCACATTATTTGGCTATTTCGCGGAAGTGTCACTCGGTCGATGTCAAGATGGCCACTGTATGAAGAAAGGAGAGGATCTTGGCCATGGCCAAGACCTGAGCCTACACGCATTTTGGCCGGTAACACGCATCTAGTTACGATAGTAACAATATATATATAAGGTAATAACCCTATTTTTAATGAATTTTGGTGTGTTTTAGATTGTATTTAAATACGATTGTGATTGATTGTTACTGAATAAATAAATAAATAAACTGAGTTACTAAATGAGGCCTCAGGTGACCGTACCTATTATAAATCCATCAAGCTCAATAACAAGACACTCGCTCGACTTGATCCTGGCGTAGCATGAAATGAAATGTCACTCTCGGTCAAAAATAAACGGAATTTGACTCTCCTTCCGTTTGTTGGTTGAGATCATCGTTATATATACAGGGTTATTGGTAAAAGAATAACAACTATGCAGGACTGGACTGTGATCGCGTGGTACCAAGATAAAAGTAGGCCAACCTAAATAAAAAAATATAAGAAAATAGGCGATTTACTAATACAATGATAATTATATTGTATCAAGTTACTTCATTTAATTGTTGAAAATTTTGGTTCGATTCCCGCGGGACAAATTTAATGTTTGCATGATCTGCGGATACCTGTACCGGGCCATGGTATTGTGGTACGTACCACAGTGTGCTCACAGTTCCTCCGATCATTACACAGGAAAGAAAACCAGTGTGTCGTCAAGGCTATACACGGTGAGTTTGAATTCGTATGTTATAGGTATTATCCTGAAAGTGGGGTTTTGGACCTTGGTTCCACATTGGTCCACAAGTTGTGTGAACCTCATTTAAAATTACGTAATTCAAAACCTTTCACCGGAAACTTTAAAGAAAAACTTTATATTCTTTGTGCTGTGTGTTGGCAGCTCTAAAATTAACAGTTTAACAAATTCAGCTGCTTTAGGGCTGTATTTAAGTAAAATTATAGCGTGAGTATAAAAACCGGCCAACTGCGAGTACCGTTGTATGGGAGCCCCACTTAAATATTTATTTTATTCTGTTTTTAGTATTTTAATTGTTGTAATAGCGGCAACAGATATAAATCTATGAAAATTTCAACTGTCTAGCTATCACGGTTCGTTAGATACAGCCTGGTGATGGTGACAGACAGACAGACGGACAGTGGAGTCTTAGTAATAGGGTGCCGTCTTTACCCTTTGGGTACGGAATTCTAAAATCAATTTCTTCAATAAAAAATACAAAATTCGAAAACTCCTTGAACAGACGTTGACTATTGGGAGTACATTTTCTTCTATAAGTTATGGAATATCATAAACATTCAAAACTTTTTTTCTTTCGTTTATGTAAGCCGACCTCTTGCGATACAAGCATGCCACGTGCGGGGACCATCAGTAACTCTATGTATCAGGCTTTTTGGGAAATAAACTAGTAATCGTTTGTAAGTATTTGTTAATTCACCAGGTATAAGTAGATAGATATGTGACTGGACTTGTTATGGTTATCTTCATAGCTCTAATTCTTCCTGTGAAAAAAGAATGTGGTGCATTAAGCTCAGGTTACACGATCGACGATTCACATGCTTCATGAAATAAACGATTATGTGTGAACCGCCTTATCAGTGTTAGGTTACTTTTGTACCTATATCTAAGTACCAAAAGTAACTTGAAACCATGTATGTAAAGGTAATTTGGATTCCACAGTCCGTACACCTATTTGAACTTTATTTGAAACATAAATTAATAATAAATAAAAATCTAAATACGTTTATTCAGTAAGCACATAAAGTAAATTGAAACGTCAATTTTTTTAATTTACTAAAATTCGTTGCGCGACCAAACAGAGAAGAATTGGTAAGAAACTTTGCTAGGCTTATATTTTTTTAGTTTTGTTTTTTACAAACTTTATTCTAGTAATCCATTGTTTTTGAGAGAATCGGAGACAGTTTCATCCCAAACTTTTTTGTCATCTAAATAATCAGATACCCCACAAGACATGAATATATTACTTGAATATATTTTTTTGTAAATAAATAAATATTGTACATATTAAACAACCAAAGTTGAGATAATTAATATCTGCAGATAATGTAAACGAAGAAACAGTGAAACGTGTCATCTTACACTGCACTGCCACAAACGAAGCCAAAGCAAAGTCCGGGTTAGGTCCTCGATCTCGGTCTGCTCAAAATAAAATCAAATCTCAGATACTGTTTAAGCTAGCGCGGGGTCTGAAGCAAGTTCTATCGGGTTATTGTACTTACATTTGCCACAAAGTAAATTTGTAACAATTCAATTTTTCTAATAAACTCATCCGTTTATTTATTTTACATCTCTCATGTTCGGTAAGTAGGTTCTTATTACCTCCAAATGGGGCTTGTATGTGATTAATTAGCGCTCTAGGGTATTAATGTAGCTAGAAGTAATTACAAAAAAAAAAAACTTCTTTGCAATGCACAATACACCCCAATGCGCGACGTCGTCACCTTTAGTACTAGACTTATAAATCTGTGGTCGTCACTAAAGAACTCAACTTTCAAATGAGAATTAGAAAACTTTTTTTCTTTAAGGTACAAGTAAAGAGTTTGGTTTATTTCAATTAAAGCAGCTTTACTTCACAGTGGTAAGCGTCCATTCCAAATTCTATCACAGAATGAAGCGACGTGGAAAGGCCATAAGCTGTTGAGTGTTGACACCCTTACAGTAAATATCACAAATAAAATGGAGGCAGAGTCCCTTTATAAGGACCTTTCTGATCTATATCTCCTTTATGGGTAGTGCAAATGTGGCTTAATCCTAGGATTAGAATGCAAAGAAATTATGTTGTTTGTGTTGAAAGGGATTAGTAAAATATTTCGCTTTGGATACAGTAGGTAAGTACGTCCAAACATTCATATCTACTTAAGTAAAGATTGGAATTGATCAGAAATAACCTAATTAGCTTGGTACTTTTTCTCCGGTAGTCAAGCGAGTCAATTCAATTTCAAGTCAAGCGAGTGGATCAGGGTTTGGAAGCTAGTATATATTCCATGGGCTATGTAAACAACAAAAGTTTAAAAAAACAAAGTAAATAGAAAACATTTTTTCATTTCATCAAGTTGATATTCTTCCGCTTCGGGCCTAAACTGAAATTCGAACAGTAGCGACGCCAAACTTTTTATTGGTCAGCTTGTCATTATCAAGGAGGTTTTAAAAACTAACGATAATTCCATGGTCAATAAACGGAGTAAAAGCTCAATAGAGGCTGGATTTTTTTTCTTTTCATTGACTTTTGGAAAGTTACACGCACAGCTCAAGGGCGTGACCCAGATCATAGCATTCATATTATGCATAAAGCTTCGATTAGAAACGGTCCCAAAAAAGCACCAAAGAGGTACGAATTTTGTCTCATCTTTAGTAAAACGAGGCAATGAGTTTTAATCAAGTGAGCGCTCCCGATATGATCAAAGCTTCATACCAAAGAGGTTGCATCAGAAAGTTTTTGTAAATCTGAATTCGATTTTAGTTCACAACCAATTTTTTAATTCGAAGCAAAGGCGTGACTGTTAATCCACAGTTACGAGTATTCACACAATAGGGCACAAAGGTCCGGAGCAAATACGTAGCCGAGACACTCGGTGTTAGGGACGGAAATCGAGAGATGTGAATTTTGATACCGAAACAATATTTTTTTCACCCTTAAACTCTTAAACTATTCTATATTGTATTTGATTATTTTAGTTTCTCGCAATGGTTGTGTGAGCACTAAAAACCCATTATAACTTGGTTTCGAACGGAAACATTTCGGGCTCTTGTATCAATTATGTAACTAAGTGATTATAAAGAAACAAACTGTCGCCAATAAATGTAGTTATAACGTATTATTTGTAAGACGCCGTTAGGCCAGGTGGAGTGATGATTGGTGAAAGGCTGCTGGTAGAAGCTGGATGCTTCAAGCTGAGGACAGGGTGCCATGGCGCTCATTAGGGGAGGCCTTTGCCCAGCAGTGGACTGCTATAGGCCAATGATGATGATGATGATGATGATTATTTATTGTAATAGAATTCCTGTTACAACACTACTCATCACAATGACTGCGGTCGCTCAATTTGCGCAACACAAAAGTTGCGCTTGCGCACTTCACCCCCGCTGTTAGCTATTGTTGGTGATTGACAATAAGGGGATTACTACAATAATGTTTATACTAGTTTCGTTAATGTTTAGTTTATAAATTAAGTTCAAAATAATTTTAATATTTTTACCATATTTATACCTAGGTACATACAAACTAATCTAATACGAGGCAAAGTGTAATCATAGAATTTTTTGCGACAATTCCTTTTGGCAAATTTAAAATACAATATATAAACAATACATCATCATCAGTCTGTATTTGTTCACTGCTGGACATAAGTCTCTCCTATTCAACGTCAATGCACCCTGTTCTCCTCAGCTCGACGCATCTAGCTTCTACCAGCAGCTTTTCGCAGATCGTCACTCCATCAATGTATGTAGCATATAATAATAATTTAATAACCAAACAGTTTTATAATTTTATTTTGTAAATAACGTAAATTTAGTCAAATGAACCCATTTCTCGAATCTCGCTAAGCCATTTGCTGCATGATTCTGTCTTATAATGTACAGCATTCCCGTCCTTAAAATGTGATTGGATAAATTCAGTGCCATTTTTGGATGGCAACAACAAAGCAAGCAAATTTTTTTGATTGCATCGCATTGCACATTTAGATGCTTACAACACTAACAATTTGTCATTGTTGAATTCGAGAGGTCCTCAGGGATTATAGCTATTGTAACAAGCGGATTACATTCTGACGTGACAACACGTGTGCACATTCATTCATGGAATCAGATAAATCTGACGTGTTGAGCTGATGATGTGATGGTTCATTAAATAAATTATCATACCAATTTAGACTAATGTTACTATTTACTTACGTTTAATAACGGATGGAGTTTTGATGGGAAACCATACAAAATAGAAGAGGAACAATTATAGGGCAACTTATACGATATAACAGCTTCAATGTAAACATTATCGAGGGAATGGTAAGGAAAGCGTGGAAGAGGACGTTAAGAATAAGCTACATGAGCCAGAAAAAGAGCATGTCTCCGTAGGATTATGCAAGTGAAAGAGCAATCGAAAACATCACTACACTAATATTCGACCAGAGCTCTTCTATTAGAGATTAGAACCCACGGCAAATTGAACAGAAGTCTTAGGAACACCCCGCTAGGCCACCACGACTCTCGAAGTTAGTACCGCCTCTTCAGTCCACTACTGGACATAGGCCTCTCCTAAAAAAGGGAGACCAGATATGCTCATAATCCCCATGCTGGGCATGCGGGTTGGGAATCGCAGATCACAGCTTCTCACACCACCGATGCTACTATCCGACGGCGGCCAGGGAATATAGCTGTGCAAGTTCTAAGCTGCGCTATGAAACGATCAGCTGGCCGCCAGAGCCCTGTTTGTTACTAGCAGGCACCACGGGCAGGTGAGGTTGGCTTGGCTTTGAAAGATGGAGGTTGAAACCCCTTACACACCTACTTAAAAATATTGCTTTATTTCATAGACAGACAAATAGAAAATTCTTTATTGCACAAGATGACAAAGTATTCTTGCTTTTATCTTGTGTTTTACTTTGTAGCATTTTCTTCCAGATAACCTTTGTATAGTGTGGAGATTGATTGGATCATGTAATCATGATCATCATCAGCCTATAGAGGTCTACTGCTAGAGATAAGCCTCCCCTAATGAGCGCCATTGCGCCCTGTCCTGAGCTCGACGCATCCGGCTTCTACCAGCAGCCTTTCGCAGATCGTCACTCAGACTAGCCGGAGGGCTAGGGTACTATAAATACTAGCTAATTTCATCATCATCATCATCATCAACAACAACCTATATAGAAGTCCACTGCTGAACATAGGTCTCCCCCAAAGATTTCCAGCTAACATAACTCAAGTTATTTAAAGATAAACTGATGAAAGTTAAAAAAAACTTGCTTATCCTCTTCAACATTGTCAACGGCCGATCGTGTGAACTCTCCCTAAACAGGTAAGTGTGTATAATCCTTTATCAGATGGAGCAGTGGCAGATTGGCTTTAGATTATAGTTGTTTGGAATTCATCAATACATATATATTACAAGCTTTCGCACGCGGCTTCGCTCGGGTGGAATCTGGACAAAAAACCGGCCAAGTGTGAGTGGGACTCGCGCACGATATATTCCGTACCTTTGTATGAGAGCACTTAAATATTTATTTTATTCTGTTTTTAGTATTTGTTGTTATAGCGGCAACAGAAATACGTTTATCTGTGAAAATTTCAACTGTCTAGCTATCACGGTTCATGAGATACAGCCTGGTGACAGACAGACGGACAGTGGAGTCTTAGTAATAGGGTCCCGTTTTTACCTTCTGGATATGGAATCCCAAAAAGTAACAGTATCCAGGTCTATTTTATTTTATTTAAGCTATGCACCTATATGCCTTGGTTACATCATCACAATTAGTCTGGTGACAGACTTTTTATGTACTTTTTTTTTCATCAGAAAGGCCTGTGGCGTGGCTTACTCCGCCCTGGAGTGTTCTTAGATGTTCTTGGTGTGTTCTTGGTGTTCTTGTTGTTATGCATGGGTGACCGTTTGATAGATCCTAGTGCTTCCGTGGTTAGGAATGCACGTTAAGCTGTTGGTCCCGGCTTTTTCATGTCAGAGGCCTTCAGGCGGCTTAAAAACTCCGACACCAGAGTTGGCCACTAGCTCATACGAAAGGAGAGAGCTACAAAGTTGAAGATAGATATGACTTGAAAATGCTTACGTTTTTTTAACAAATTCCCCAATGACCTGCTTGATTTATCTGTAAATAAATTAAAAATGTTATAGAAAGTAATCTCTGTAAGTATTATAAAATATTTGATTATTCAGATGACAAAATAGCTTGTGATGAAACTGTCTGCCTCAAAAACAATGTAGTATATTAAATCTTTTAATATCGACCCGAAGAACTGGGAAAAGACTTCAGACGACCGTGATGGTTGGAGAAAGTTTATTTGACGGAGCTATGGATCACGATAGTGCCTGGTTTGCACTACTCTCACACAAGCGCGAACGGCGTCACAAACGCGTGGCTCTTCCTTCAACCTCTCCAGGAACACAATTTATATGTGACTTATGCGTTCGAAGCTGTCGCTCCCGTATCGGCCTTACAAGTCACATTCCGTGAGTGCCGAACTTTGTAGGACGCTGCTTCAATCATCTATTATAGATGTTAAAGACCTATTATGATAATGAATCCGGGTGCCACGCGTGCGAAACCGCGGGCGAAAGCTAGTAAAATATAAGCCAAACAGAATTTCTAGCCAATTCTTCTGTTTGGTCGCGTTACGTATTACTACTAAATTAAAAACAATTAGGTATGATTCTACCAGGAACAGTTGACTGGCAAAAAATGCTTTTAACCGACTTCAAAAAAAGGAGAAGGTTCGCAATTCGGTTGTATGTTTTTTTCTCTGTTATTTATGAACTGATTTGGAAAATTCTTGTTTTTGTACAATTATTTTGTTTTTGTACAATAGAGTATTAAATAAATTCAAGGTTCCTATTGAATAAAAAAAATTCTTTATAAAAAAAAACTTTTCTTTTTTAACTTACAGGACTTTACTTGCCTCTTTTTCTCCTCCCTCGAGTTTTCGAGTTCCTAACGATGTTCTCCTTCACTTCACTTCACCGTTGATTTTTTTCTAAGACGTTTAAAAAACAATTTCAGTTCTTTAATCTCTTTTTTTAACATCCGCTTATCTCTCGTAACATAACACCTAACACACCTGACTTTATCTGTCCTCTGATTGGCTAAAAAACTGGAGGGTGAGAGGACTGCGCTCCCATTGGTCGTCTGAAACCGAGGGTGGGTTAAAAGTGGTGTCAAATTACTACCCTTATTAACTACGTTTGTAGTGATTTAGGGATTTGATGAATTATACGATTTTCGTACTTGCTTTGTTGCTGTTAATTATTTTAATTTATTTTGTTTCACTTAATTCACTTCAGAACAGGCGCAATGGCGCTCATTAGGGGAGGCCTATGTCCAGCAGTGGACTGCTATAGGCTGATGATGATGATGATGATGATGAATTCACTTCACACGGCAGCACTTTCCAAGAAATCTGGGAACCTTTCTTGGAATGCTCACGAGGAACCACTCATGGCCTGGTTTACTTCAGTATTCTTCAAAGATCCATCATGGTTAATCAACAATGCGCCCGGTCACTACTTGGTTGGGTGACTGTTTAGAGGCATTTAGATCAGAGCGTCTCCGTGCTTCCGAACATAGATAAGTTAAGATATTGCTCCCGGCTTTTGAAGTCGTTAAGCCATGTCGGGGGTCTTCGGGTGGCCTAAAAACTCTGACGTTTAGGTACCTATAGGCCTATATTTAGTAAAATAACAATTGTTTCTCTATTTTGACGCCGACAGGAAGGACCTTACTTCTTTGTAGTTCACAACAACAACACCAGCCTATATCAGTCCACTGCTGGACATAGGCCACCCCTAAAAAGAAGTGGGAGATACCCATCATCCCCACGCTGGGCGGGTTGGGGATCGCAGGGCACAGCTTCTCGCAACTTCGACGCTGCTGTGCGTCGTCGCGGTTAGGAGATGTAGCTGTACCGATGTTAGGTTGTGCTATGCTGCAATCAGAGCCCCGTTTGTTGGTTAGCAGGATGCACCACGGACAGGTGATGTTGGCTGGGGTTCTGAAGATGTAGGTTAGAACTTCCTACAAACCTTCGTAATTCACTTATGGCCAACTCTAGTGTCGGAGTTGTAAGTCCGCCTGAATGCTTCCGACATACCTTATCGACTGAAAAAGCCGACACCAACATCTTCACGTGCCTTCCGAAGCAAGTATTGAAAGGTATTAGGGTACCTAGATATTTTGTTTATAGTAATATGATATAATGATTGGCGGTCTCTTTAGCCCCCGAATTTGTAACTACCTGGGCGGTCTTATACCTAGAGTTTATATAAATTGGCGCCACCAATAGCCTAGAGTCTAGATAATTTACCTATACATCGTCATCATCATCATTACAGCCTATAGAGGTCCACTGCTGGACATAGGACTCCCCTAATGAGCGCTATTGTGCCCAATCCTCAGCTCGGCGCATCCAGCTTCTACCTGCAGCCTTTCGCAGATCGTCACTCCACCTGGCGGGAGGGCATTCTATACTACGATTGATACATTGTCAAGCTTCGCTGGGTCGCTGCCCAACTTCTAAGCCATCTTCCTAATCGGACTTATCCACAAGAAAGACATGGTCAATGTCATGTGTGGAACTGAGGAAGCTGCGGGCCACCATTAGCGCACAACAGAGTATCCATGAAGGAAGGTTATGGGTTCGATTCTTGCCGCGAGACAAATGTTTGTGATATGAAAATATTTGTCTCGGGTCCGGATGTTTTTTATGTAGGTATAATATTACCTATGTAAATAGTTATTTACAAAAAAAAAATATTTTACGTGTTTAGGTTCAACGACTTTATGGAAGATGCTGACGTTGAAAGGGAATCGAAGGGCTCTGGCGCTTAGAGATAATATGTTGGTTTTTTGATACAAGTAATTTGCCCGGTGTACTGAACAAGTGAAGGTCACGCTTTCTAAAGCATATTGCCAGAGCATGTACACCGGAAATCTGTGGCCCAAGTATACCAATTCGCTGATGACCCACCAATGAGACGTTTGACAATATCAACATCTTAACTGGAGACGCGTCCGATATAATAATATCTTCAGGATTATGTTGGGGCTGCCTCGTTTTTGCAGTGCATCAGGGATGTTTTCCGAATACCAAACGGATGGCTATGAAGCCGTTATTCGTACGAAAACAACATCCCTGATCCGCAGAGTGCGGGGCAGTCACAACACCATCCTGAAGACTATAGCGGATAGATACACATCGCCGCTCTGCAAGGGTCTTATACGGAGAGTGATCTAGCAGTGAGCTCCACAAAAAAAAACACTCTCGGGACAAGTTCTTTCTTTTCTTTTTTGGTTTTTATTCTTTTCGTGTGTTTATTATTTTATTATAGGTAATTTAATTTTGTGTGGTATATTATGGATATCTTGTAGTCCGTTTTATATCAGTCATGCGGATCCTTTAATACAAGCTCGGCTGAGTTTGGAGTGAGATGAATTGATGATGCATATAAAAACGGACCCCTGGATCAGTTGTAGGTGTCTATCAGTGGCAGTGGTTGTGCGAGCTGGGTATCTTACAACTAACATATTTCACATTTTACAGTCTAAAGTGGGATTGCGTCGGTCATATATGCCGTATACCAGATAAGTTGTAGGCACAAATTGCTAGTCAATGGAATCCGGCGTGCGGCGCATCCGCGTAGTGTAAGATGGCGTGACGAACTAGACTTCTTCAAAAAAGACTAGGAATCTATAGCATAAGATCGACGTGGCTGCAAAAAATGTTGGGAGAGGGTTCTTTGCCCTAAAATCTTTCCTACGAGTATTAAGGTGAGATCGTGATCAAACGTAGGTCTGTCTCCATGTCCATCTAATGTGAAAAAACTGATTTTCAGGTTGACAACAACAATAACAACATCAACATCATATACAGTCCCATTCTATGTCAATGGACTCATTATTTGGCTTAGTCGCCATTTTTAGTGTCATTTCATTGCATTACTTACAGTGTCCTATTTCAAAGAGAATTTTACGTCGGAAAGTAGGTAGGTACCTACCTACCTAAAAGCGCAAAATATAAGTTGTACCGAAATATAAGTAATTATTAGTAAACAAACTTACTAGGTTAGCCGGAAATTAGATATTTATAAGGTTATTGACATATTCGAATTTATGTCGTCTATAGGTAGGTAGGCACTCTACATTATTCATCATCATCATCATCAGCCTATAGCAGTCCACTGCTGGACATAGGCCTCCCCTAATAAACGCCATACATTATTCACAGTAATAAAATATAACAATATTCCTAGGACGATAAGATCATTTTTGGCTGTAAGTTATCATGATCAGCAGTCCACTGAGAGTCTACTATTCAGCTTAAGATTCAAGTACCTATTTAGGTATTGATCTAGGATTCCTTCAGTATAGATATATCGATGTAGGATTCCCCTAATGAGCGCCATTGCGCCCATAACGTGCGCCAACTTTCGTCTTTTAATATTTATCATGGATTTTATCTTTAAATATTTTAGGAAAGCTTAATCACCATCATTATCAGCTTATACCAGTGCACTGCTGGATATAGACATCCCATAATGGGCGCTATTGCGCCCTGTCCTCAGCTCCAGCCTCTACCAACAGCCTTTCGCAGATCGTCACTCCACCTGGCCGTAGGGCCTCCTACACTATGTTTGCCAAGACGACGTCTCCAATCAAGAACTCGTTTACCCCAACGGTTGTCGGTTCTTCGTCAGATAATGGCGAGCCCACTGCCATTTCAGCTTGCTAATTCTCTGAGCTATGCCGAAAACTTTAGTTTTATGTCAGATAGTCTTGTTGCGGATTCTATAGTTAAATGAAACGCCAAGCATAGCTCATTTCATAGCTCGCTGAGCTACTTTAAACTGGTGGACTAGTCGTACCTACTGTGAGTGTCCACGTTTCGGCTCTGTATGTCATGATGACGGGTAGGACGCACTGATTGAAAACTTTTAGCGCGAGAGTTGTGGTTCCAAATTTCTGACTCGGGTCTGGGTGTTCAACATAATTATGTGTAGGCAAGTGTTCACAAAAAATGTATCTTTGTAGTAAATCAGTCATGGTTCCCTCTGCTTAATTTGGGGATCTGCTGTGTGCTAGTGTCCAGCATTATTTATTAGGTTTTCTTTTTAACGTTTCGTTTTAGACGAGGACCAATCTATAGGCTACTTTTCATCCAGTTAGGTACTACCAAAAGTATAAAATAACAAAACATTCATTCATACATATTTTGCTAACAGCGACTCTACCATTCACAATCTTGCTGTATTTTATTAAACTTGAAAATGTTGCAATTTATTTCTGCCGCGTCAGTACAATTCCCACGGTTTGCCGACTTTACGACGCGCGCTGGCGGTGTAAAGAGCATTATCAAATTCTCGTTGACAATACAACTTATTTACGTCGTAATGTTTATTTCTAAACTTGGTATTCCTGCTAGTTCACATTTTACTGATTTTATTTACTTACTTTTGTTAAGACGCCATTGCTATAGCTGAACGGGACCTGGCTGAAGACGGGGCGACTGGAATTACCGTACAACGTTACCTTATAATAATATGAACTATCGTATTCGTATATAAACTTCATCTTGGTGAAATTGTGGAATAATTACATTAATTTTTCCTACACTGTTTCGAGAACGTGGTTATGTAAACATAATAAGCTCTGCTTAGTTTGGGGCTAGAGGATATTGTGTGATAATATCCAGCATTTTTTTCTTAGTCGGATGCTCTTGTCAGAGTGGTCGTGGTTGGAGATCGAATTTGAACGGCTGCTCTTGCAACATGCCTCCATTGAGTTCTATCAGTAGCTTGACGGAAACAATCGGTCATTGAGGTTTATTTGATAGATTTAATAAGGTTAGACCGCGAACCACCGTGGGGGAGCGGCCTCGTGATCCATCTTACTCTCCATCTTGCCTTGCAGTTGGATCTTATTTCTTCCAGAGGCATAGTTTCCATGGAATGCCTGGTTGCTTACATCCCTATTATTTATTTATAAATTTCCAATCGAAAAGTCTATTGGTGGCTGGAATTCGAAACCACGAACGGTTCTGCAGTCGGGATACATATAGACCACCATTGCACGGCTCTTGAAACGAGTTTGATAAATTCCACTGTAGTAACGATTTCCCAGTAAAACATTGTTTTGAAGTGTTGTTCCAAGTACAGCTGCCATCAGACACCCAACTCTTGGAATTTACACAATAGTTGGTACCCCCATAGCTCAAAATCACACAACAAACTATGGAGAGAGCTATACTTGGAGTTTCTCTGTTCTGTCTTATATACGTGACTTCACTTACTAAAAAACCAGTGCTGGATCGGTAGGTGCTGGTCGGCTTAGGTTTTATCTGTGCCGCCTATTTCGAGCTAGGGTCCAATTTACCCCAATGTTCTAGTAGTGCATTTCTTTCTATCTAGTATCTACCTTACTTTAAGAACTATAAAGTACACTTTGAATCGTCATTTTTTAAATTTAGATACACCAAGTCGTAACGCTACCAAGAATTGGAAAGAAACTCTACTTGGCTTAAATTCTTTCTTAAAGTAAATTACATGCCTAGACCAGAACTAATATTCGAAGGGCATGTGCTAGGTCAGTGTTCTAATAAGCAACCTGTCACTTTTATTGCTAACTAAAATGGGCATGTGACGAATGTTATGTTTGGACTTGCCTCTGACTACCCTCTAAGGTATCCACAATATCCTCGACTATTTATAATATTCGATTCGGAAAATTCGTGAAGATACACGTTTTGACATAGACATAGTCACTATAGGCATTTATTTATTTGTTTATATGTAATTATTTGTTTGGTTTTGAAACTGGCTGATATTAACATCAAAAGTTAACTGGTAGAGTATGCTTCTTAGCATTAAGTTCACCTATGTACTTAAATGTTTTATGCAAAACAATAATCATCTATCTACAGTGTGGTCCCATACCAATGGTAGGTACCTCAAGGGAAAGTATCTACCAAAAATGTTGAAGCTAGCTAATTTCAGTAAGAGAAAGCTTTATTTAGTTACTGCGAGTAGCTTCTACCCCCGTCTTCACTTGCGTGATCCCGGGATAAAAAGCCTATGTGTTAATCGAAGTCTTAAACAATGTATATTCCAAGTTTCATTTAAATCCGTTCAGCCGTTACAAAGTTGAGTGAGACCAAACAAATTCTCTCTCACACACACACACAACACATTTGCATTTATTTAGTGTAATTGATGTAAAGAAATACTGCAATCACAGAATTTAGAAAATTCGCTTGTCTGGTTCGGGAATCGAATCGACTTAGATATTCAAATATGCATCCAGCAATAAAACCACAACAAGAAGTGTCTATCTTTGAGTGACCTTGGAAAATATACCTGATTTAACACGTTGACAGTGGGCCAAGGGAAAGGCTCGGGGATGGATTTTTATTGAAATAGAAGGCAAATTAATTTATACTTACTTAGCGTAGCTATCGAGACTTGTCGACGATCCCATCCTCACAAGTGGTATTGAACCTTTAAGTCTCAGGAGAGACTTCTCCTCCCTGTGTGTGTTCTACCTTCCCTGTTCTTGTATAATGAAAAGTGTTCAGGAGAATTGTTTGAGACGGTGCCTGCTGCTTCTTTCTATCTTCGCACCGCTCAACATCGGCAGAGGTATCATTCACATACATTGCCACCTATGTCTTCTCGCACAGTGAGGTTCCAGAGGAATTTCCTCCCGCGAACAATCAAGCTGTAGAATGGTCTCACTGCCGAGGTTTTCCACAGAGTCTACAATATGGAGCGATTCAAAAAGTGCGTTTTAAAATGTTTAAAAGAGTCAGCAACGCGCATGTAATACTTCTTGATGTTACAGGCGTCCATAGGCTACGGGTACCGCTTACCATCAGGAGGACCGTATGCCTGTTTGCTAACATAGTAGTATAAAAAAAGTGCTTACCACTGTTTTTTAGATAAAAATCGAAATAGGTGGGTAGAAAGTTTGGGGGCTTGGCAGGTTTGTCTAGCCCATGTCTAGTCTAGGCATGAAAACCTTTTTCACTTCTCATGCTCTGAAAGTACAAGTGCATTAACATATCTATACTCATAAATGTATCTATATTATGTCAAAGAAAATGAGCCATACACCCAAACACAATATGAAGTTCATAGATAGAATTTGTTATTCTTTATTATTTACTTTAATTTATTTGCCATAAGTGTTTTTTAAGACATAAAAGATATTAAAATTTAAATTCAAGTACGGTAGGTTATTTAATTAATTTAAAAAATATTATTACAAAATTAATTTAATATCAATGTTGTAAGATTTAAAACAATTTCCTTCATTATTTAAAACTGGACTAATTTTACTTTGAATTTTAATTAAAGAAATGTTATGTTACCTACACTCCTGTTTTATTTCCTCGCAATCGAAGTGAAAAGCAGAGTTTATAACTCGTCCACAATTTTTTTTGTTATCCTCGACATTACTATCTTAATAATATCCTATATGCTAAAAGTCTCGGATAAAAATGGTTTGTTTAGTGCACAAGTTGTAAAATCTACTATTTTTTTCTTCAAAATCCTATAGGCAGGTACCTATTTAGCTTGCACCACAGGCATGAATCTTGCATGTCGTTCTTGTAGGTAAGTAGCAATCAGCCATTCACATAGACTCAACGAAGAAATTTAAGATTCAACCTCTTTGGACTAAAAAACCGGTTTGCGAAAACATAACAAAAGTTACGCCCTTTTAGAGGTCACTATAAAAAATAAAACAAAATTTTTAAACTTGGAACACCCGGCATTTCAGCCAAGCTCCGCCCACGTATGCTCTCTCTTTCACTCAGCTGTCTCGCTCTAGAGCTTTGAAATGAGAATCCACCTTTTTGTTATTTGACCCCGTATCGTCCGTGTGTGAGGGTGTTTCGGATTTGAATAGATAAATCTTCGGAGACTATTTTTTATTTTGAGTGATGTATTTTTTGTGATTTTAAAAAGTTTGTGATAAGTGGGTTCGATTTAGAGGTAAGTTAAAAGTAAGAATACACTTCTGATTTTCTAGATTTCTTCTAATAAAGGCTTGTTTTTTGGCTGGGTGTCTATACATTCGCGGACATTGTAGGTAATTAATTAATTTTAATTGTTAAAGAAAATAGTATTTAAATGTTAAACTGTGTTTTTTACATTAAGTTAAAAGGTAACACAATTTAAAAAATATATAATACATATTGTTTTATTATATAATTATATATTTTTGTTCTTAAAACCGGTAAAATATAAATTTTCGTATTTCACAAGCTAGAGAAAGTTAAAATTCTAAATACTGATTACCTAATACAAAAACACACATAGTTCATAAAATTTGATGAACCCGAAATGCTTTTCCTACTCCAACAGAATGAGAGAGAGAGAGAGTTTATGTAGAGTTTTAAGATCATTCCTAAATAGGTAAGTAAGTCTACAACTAATATTAACTTACAATATGACTATTTAGGTAGATACTATATATTTTCTTAAATAAATGTTTTCCCGATAGATTTGTGTGTTGATTTAAATTATAGGTAAGTTTTTGAAAACTGATTTAAATATTTTTCTTAATTTTAATTGAGATTTTTTTTTTAATTTAACTAGGTTTAATTTTAACCTAGTTAACAAAATATTAATAAAATTTAAACATGTCACTTATACCAATTAATAATAAGTACCGTTTTTTCCAAAACAACAAAACCTATAGATTTGTTTTTGTTCTCCAAAAAGGCACAATAGGCAAAATAATGTTGGTAATATTAAATCAAAGGGTGAATTATTAAACATAATGATAATTACTAGCGTTAATTAAAATTATACCTCGATGAAAATATATAATAAACTTAAACCATTTAAGAAAAATTTACCAACAGACATAGGTACCTAAGATAACATTTGCCATAGATATAAAATTATTAGGTTACCTAGTTTATGAACCAAAAAAATATTGTTTCCAATATCTAGATCCGGTGTCTTTCGATTGTTTTCATAACAAAGTTAGTATTTTTACGTCAACCGTTTGAAATTTTAGATGTTATTGTTGTACTTTATAACATCATCGACATGATCATAATTTAAAGTATTCGCATCCGATATTGACGGAATTCCAATCATCAGTTTCAAAATTTATTAATTTATGTTAAATACAAAATTGTTAGAAAAAACTTTACTTATGGTTAGGCCTACTAACATGAAGAAGTTTGACATCCGGTATAGCGGCGGGGACGAAAATTGTAGGACCTCCTGGGCCACCTTATCGTGTTAAAACTTCTTAATTTTTATTAGCCACCTAGGTAGGTACTTCGGTAAAATATAAAGCACCCCTACCACCATCCCAATCATCTATCATTTAAGAAACAGGTTTGGCTTGAACAATGCTTCGAGCATTACCTAAGCCCACGTTTTGTTACATTTATTATGAAATAAAGTTTAAATAAATCCTACATTTTGTATGCTCGGGATCTAATGTTAGAAGATCTATGTTTTTTTTCATAAACCTACTTATGGTAGGTTGTCGATCCACAGAGCAAAGAAGAGGTCGGTAGCTGTAATAGGTTAACCTACCTAGTAGGTTACTTATTTACGAAAGATGTTGGATTGTAATTATTATTTTCTAGGTAGGTAGGTACGTAGATAAAACGATTTAGTACCTGCCTACCTTAATATTACGTAGTTACCTAGGTATAATTTCTTTCAGATCACGTCGCAGTTACAGAAAGTTTTGCCAAGTTTCTGTGATGAAAAGCACAAATATGGATTCCTGCTCGGACAGGCTCAGTCCATCCAGCGATCTCACTAGCGAATCTGAAACATCTCTACCATTTCCATACGATAATAATCAAAACAATTTCTACTCACCGACAGAAGAAAAACAATATTTTTCATGTAAACAAAAAGCTCGCGAAGAACGTCCAACCAAAGAGGTTTTTATACAAGAAAACAACAAAGTCTCCTTCGACAACTACTTGACACCGCCGAAAAATAAAAAATATTTGAATTTCGAATTGAAACTCCCACCGACGGCGAATGAAAACTTTTTTTCACAAATCGATAATGAGGAACGATTGCGAAACTATTTCAACGATGATCTAAAAAGTTGCCAGGATAGTGAAAATAACCCGAATTTATCGGAACTGAAAATTGGTCAGCAAGTTTTTGATAATGTAAATTCGGGGAATAATGATAGGGTTTCGCAGTCATATTTTGCTGAAAACGAGAGTAATAGTATGAGGAGATGTCTGAATTTCAATGCGGAACAGATACAATGCGTTTGCGAAGCACTACAACAGAAAGGTGATATTGAAAAGCTCGCCGCGTTTCTATGGAGTTTGCCGCCGACGGAATTGCTGCGAGGGAACGAAACTGTTCTAAGGTAAAATTTTACTTATTAATTTGCCTAGAAAACTATTTTCTTGCTACAAAATATATATTTAGGTACTCCATCATTACGCATCTAATTGCATAGGACATTAATGCAAAGAAAATGCTCTACCAAATTCTAGTATATGTACCTAAATGTAGGTAAGTTTAAGTATTTTTTTTACATATTTCCTCCTTATTTCATTTCTATCGTTCCGTTTTTCGAAGTTTTATCGGAACCGAAGGAGGCTTTGTCTTTTCCTTATCAAACAGGACCTACCTTTTATTAAAATTTCAAATCAAATTTATTTTTATTTAAAATTTTCTAGACGGATATGAACTAAATTGTTTTTTTGTGATCTGTATAATATTAGAAAATTGGTTTTAACCTTTGGGGTTTAATTGCTTTCAACCTCCACCTTCGGAACCCAAGCCAACCTCACCTGTCCGTGTTGCACCCTGCTTACTAACAAACGGGGCTCTGGCGGCCGGCTGATTGCGGCATAACGTGGCCTAACAATGTCACAGCTAAATCCCCTGAACACCGAAGGTCAGCAGCGTCGGCGGTACGAGAAGCTGTGCCCTTCAATCCCCAACCAGCGTGGGGATTATGGGCAGTCTAATAGGCCTATGTCCAGCAGTGTACTGAATAGGCTGGTGTTGGTTTCAATCTGTTTAGGACATTGAGCCTAGTCCCGAAAATGGTGAAAATTATGTGGATAAATAAGTATTGATTTATTTATCACAAATACATAACATTTTCTTTTATGGGAGTTTTAAACTTATGTCAATACAGGGATGACTTTGAATTAGTATGATATCGCGAAAGGGGTAATTTACTCCCAAAGGCAAAACAACAGTTGTAAAAAACCTTTAGAATTTGGATTTTTTCATTAAAGAAGTGGCTTGTAAAGTTAAACAATAATTTAGCTCAAAAACTTGCGTGGCAGCCCTAGAACAGCTGATTTTGTTAAACTTTGTTCTGTATCTTCGAAATGGACAAACTGTTGTGTCAAAAATTTGCCATCTTATAAGGTCTATGTTTACACAGTTTTAAGAATAAATCATTCTTATTCTTTTAGCTTGATGATGATGACAATTGTAGCTTCGCCTTAATTTTAGGGCTGCCACACACAACACAAAGATAAACTTAAAGTTTTTGACGAAAACTTTTGGATCACGTATTGCAAAGGTTCATATAACTTGTGAATGACCTTGGTCCAAATTACCCCCTTTTGGGATAACTTACCTACTACATACTACACCAGTCTATATCAGTCCACTGTTGGAGATAGGCCTCCCCTATTAGAAAGGGGATACGCCATTCCCCACGCTGGGCACGGTTGGGGATTGCAGGGAACGGCTTCTCGCGATGCCCACGCTTCTGTCCGTCGGAGGTCAGGGGTGCCGATGTTAGGCTTCGCTATGCCACTATTAGCCGGTCTTCAGAGTCCCGTTTGTTAGTTAGCAGGGTGCACCACGTGCAGGTGAAGTTGACTTGGGTTCTGAAGATGAAGGTTGGAACCCCTTACGGGGTGTAAGGTTACACCCTAAAAACTCACCTTGTATATATCTATTGTAGGGCCAGAGCGCTAGTTGCGTACCATAGAGGAGTATTTCAGGAACTGTACGCGATACTGGAAACACACTCGTTCCCTCCTCGGCACCACAACGCGTTGCAGACGTTGTGGTTCAAAGCGCATTATAAGGAGGCCGAGAAAGTCCGGGGGAGAGCTCTAGGTAAGTAAATTTAAGGTTATAAATTTGAAGGAGAATGCCGAGAACCTGTACCAATTGCGTCAAAACCGAACGTATCCGATAAAATTTATTATATTTTTAAGCGACATTAATATTTTCTTTAGTTTTACACACCGACGGGATTAATAATCAAATAAAAAAATATTTTGTTTATTTGGTTTCCGCCGCACGCCGCCATTAGACTGCAACAAAATAAATATATACGTTACTATGGCAACAAACATTGATGTAAAGTGTTACTATGGTAATAACCCTCATTTTTAACTATTTTGACAGTAGAATCGACTAAAAACTTGTTGGGAGATTTTTTTGACGCACTCACTTTAGTCTTGGTACCGAGCGCCATACATCAGACGGCATTCTCCTTTAAGGTTATAACGAAATATTTAACTTAAGCCCTAACCCCAACGATAAATAAATAATTCTGGACCGTATCACACAGTAATCATGTAGCTCCAAGCTAAGCAGGGCTTGTATTATGGGAACCACATGACTGATAATTTCTACGTTCATACTTACATTTTTGTAAATTCATACATTATATTAAACATAGAAAACACCCAAACCTGAGACAAATATCTGCAAATAATGCAAACATTAGTACGGAGGCGGGAATCGAACCTGCAACCTGCACCTGGTCTCAGGTGGACCTTCGGCCATTGCGCCACAGAAGCAGTCAGTCACACGGTATATTCGCATTCTTACTTACAAACAGCGACGCGGCAGTGTGACGTAATGGGCGTATTGACCAATAAGAACGCTGGCTTATTGTTTTGTTGCCGCATGCGCAGATCCGACGTCTAGACGTCAGATCTAGGTCTCTCGCCTGCGCTGGCGCTGCGCGTCTAGTGTTTGATTGCCAAAATCATGCAGAAACCGATAACTGTTGGGGTAAACGAGGGAGTGACGATTTGCGAAAGGCTGCTGGTAGAAGCTGGATGCGTCGAGCTGAGGACAGGGCGCAATGGCGCTCATTAGAGGAGGCCTATGTCCAGCGATGATGTTAATGACGATGCAGAAAGCTCGCTCGCCCGGAGCGCTCCCGCTCGATCAACTTGCGATTACTCTGCGAGCCAAAACGTACTTGTATTCGTGTAGTCAGTGACTACTCAATCAACTCAATGTTATGCGCCGAATGCGCCGAAACGCGCTTCTATGAAGCGCAAGGAATGAAAACCTTTTTTTTATTTTTGCAAAATCTTTTGATTTTATTAGGTAAGTTACTTTGGGAAAAGTGTTCCTTTTAAGAAATAGAGTCGGTTGAGACCAAATTGTTTTTGTTTGAACTTCTTACTGTGACTAATTTTTTTCAAAAATTTTAAAATGATATTGTTTTTTTTTTCAAAATAAACCTATAGTTTCCTCAAAACTACAAAGAAAAGGCAGATGCGCTCAATGAGGTAAAATTTTGCCTCACTCTGTATGTAGGTAGGTATACACCCCTCCGTCTTGTAAAAGATGTCATTTTTTAGGAGCCGTAGACAAATATAGACTAAGGAAGAAGTATCCGCTGCCGAAGACGATATGGGACGGCGAGGAGACGGTCTACTGTTTCAAGGAGAAGAGCAGGAATGCGCTGAAAGACTGCTACTATAGGAACAGGTGAGTGATGATGCCACTTCGTATGAGCTAGTGACCAACTCTGGTGTCGGAGTTTTTAGGCTGCCCGAAGGCCTCCGACATGGCTTCACGACTGAAAAGCCGGGACCAACATATTAACGTGCCTTCCGAAGCATGGAAGCGCTCAAATCTAAATGTCACTAAACGGTATGAGTCTCTTTTGAAGATAAAGATAAAGATAAAGATATTATTATTTCAATTTAAATTTAACAAATTCTTTGTAACAACTAAGCATTATTACATACTAAGTAGAAGCTCATGAACAAAGACTTCATCACCACGTGAACGTCGAGGCCATCCAGCTCCTCGACAACACAGACATTGTGAGAAGGCTCAAAAGGCCTAAACCTTTTGAGTTAGTGTAGTGCCAAACAATAACATAGTGTAGTGTATAGTGTTAATGCTACTTTCAATGAACACAACAACAAAGTGTCCTCCCCTTAATTAGATACAGTAATAAAAGTGCCAATGGACACATTCTTAGAAATAATATTTGTATAAAATTAAGTTAAACTTTAATTACTCATTAGCCTACTTGGCTAGATTGTAATACAATTAGGGTACCGTAAGATGTGTGGTAAACTAATATAAAAAAAAACAAAACATAAAAAAAACAAAAAAAAAAAACTAAACGGTCACCCATCCAAGAAATGACCGGGCGGAGTATTGCTTAACAAAGGTGATCTATTATAAACACCGATGTAAACCACGCCGCGAGCGCTTCGACATGACAACTGTTTCGGTACCTAAGGGGCCTCATCATCATCATCATCATCAGCAGCCTATAGCAGTCCACTGCTTGACATAGGCCTCCTAGAGCTATGTATACTCCGAAACAACTTCAAGAAGGTGTCCATTAACGACGACAGGACTCGGATCATTTCGGTCATTTACCATGACTTTGGTCTTGACGAGAGCCCTTTCAGCATCTGTGGTAGCTCCTCCAGCGACTCCGCCATTAGGACTACGTCATCAGCGAATCGCAAATGTGAGATGTGCTCGCCGCAAAGGGGCCTCCAACGGACGAATTGCCAAAACAAACGTTGCCAAAATGATTTCTAATTCAAGCATTTTCCGCTATATTGTTGTATTATTTGTATTTCAATAGTATTAGGTTCCTGGATAGATTTTTTTTTACAAAATAAATAAATTAAAGTGAAATAAAAGCCAAAAGCATTTTGCACATTTTTAAACCAAAATGGACCACTTTTCTTCTTTTATGTTTCGTATTAAAAACGACAATAATACGTGTTGTTTGTTATGAAACATAGCATATATAATTTAGTTTCAGAATAACAATACAATGTAAAGAATACATAAAGTTTTCAGTCATAATTTTTGGTATTACGAAACACAACCAAATTCGTATCAAATTTTGAACGGCTAATATTGCTATCCCGCTGCTCAGTATAATGCTGCATTATTCTGACTATATCCATACAAAGATACGTAATAAAAAAAATACAATTTAATAATGTCTACTTTGTACAGTATCGTCAAACAAGTTCCGTGCTCAGCATAATGTTGGAGTAAACTGGTGCAACAAGGCACGATAACAATAAAAGTAGTAGACTTCTATTGGCTGTTGATGATGAAAATGCTAAGTGTTACCCAGGTATCCAACTCCTGACGAGAAGCGCGCCCTGGCGCAGAAAACCGGACTGACACTAACACAAGTCTCCAACTGGTTCAAGAACAGGCGACAGCGGGACCGAACTCCACAGCAGCCGAATAGACCGTAAGTTCTTTTCATAATATATATTATAGATGATTTATACACCACTACAAGAAGGAATCGAACCGAAGGAGGAGCCGAAACGACATACCGAGCCGAAATATGAACACTCACAGTACGGCTAGTCCACCAGTTTAAAGTCGCTCAGCGAGCTATGGAACGAGCCATGCTCGGAGTTTCTCTGAAGGATAGAATCCGCAACGAGACTATTCGACAAGAACTAAAGTTGTCGACATAGCTCAGAGAATTAGCAAGCTGAAGTGGCAGTGGGCTGGCCATATCTGCCGAAGAACGGATAACCGTCGGGGTAAACGAGTTGTTGAGTGAAGACCGCCGCTCGGAAAACGTAGTGTAGGATGCCCTCCAGCCAGGTGGCGCAATAGCGCCTTTTAGGGGAGGATATGTCCAGCAGTGGACTGCTATAGGCTGATGATGATGATGATGATGATGGACTGGTACACCAATAACAACAAGGGTCCAGGGTCCAGGTTACAACTATGTATATTCCAAATTTAATCCAAATTCGTTTCAGTAGTTTTTGCTTGAAAGAGTAACAAACAGCCATCCATCCACACAAACTTTCCCACTTATAATATGTAATGTGATGTGATGTCGTACGGAACGTTCATAGTTTTCGTTTCTCAGCTCAATTTTAATGTACTTATGTTTTCTGGAAATTACGCAACTGATTTTAAATAGAAACTGATCGAACAACGTAGGTGATTAAATCTTCTTGCAGATTGTAATGTTTATCATTCAAAACAGTTAGGTAATTAACGAAAAAAGGTACTTGAGCTCAAAAACGTAAACATTAAAAGTTATCGAATTCGCAACTCGTCCCTAGGGTTACAGATTGCAATGTTTGACAAAATTACATCTCAAATAAAAAATGTTCGGCCGATTCGCCTCAAATGACACGTTTAACACTTTAAACAGTTAGGTTAGGTAGGTAATCAACGAAAAAAGGTACTTTGAAATTAAGCTCGAAAACAAACGGGTGTAAACTATGAAAGTTTTTGAATTATGAAACGGACTTGCGGAGGGACAAAGACACGTAGTGTAAGCTCAGCTTATCAGTATAGGTACGACAAAATCCTGGCACACATGTGACGGCTTCTTTGTTTCAAATTGATTAATGACAGCCAGAACGCAGCCCAAGGGTCATTAAGAAGGACTTGGACAATAGAACCGAATGTGTGAATAATGCGGAACGAATTTTTTCAGGCCGTTTTTTTTAGAACCGAAATGTTTGAACGAATTTTTGGAGGGAGGTTTTTTTTACGTAGGCAAATTATCATATGTCTGGTATTCGCATTTTTTTTTTATATTATGAAGCTGACCTTTGATAGAAATAGAAAAAGCTCTGGGATGGAAGCTTTAGGCGCAATTGGCTATCTAATAGGAGCGTAAGGGGTTCCAACCCCCATCTTCGGAACCCATAATATTATCAACCAAGTCAACCTCACCTGCACGTGGTGCATGGTGCCCTGCTAACTAACAAACGGGTCGGCTGATTGCGGCATAGCGCAGCGTAACTCTGGCACACCTAAATCCCCTGGCCGCCGACGAGCAGCAGCGTCGGCGGTGCGAGAAACTGTGCCCTGAGATCCCCAACCCGCATGCCCAGCGTAGGGATTATGGGCATATCCCCCTTATTATAGGGAAGGCCTATGTCCAGCAGTTTGTTGGTGTTGTTGTTGTTGTTGGCTATTTAATAATCTTCGACTATTTATTTATTTTATTACTTTAGTCAGATATTGATGTCTACCACACACCACCACACCAGCCTATATCAGTATGATGGGGATATGCCCATAATCCCCACGCTGGGCATGTGGGTTGGGGATCGCAGGGTCCAACTTCTCGCAACGCCGACGCTACTGCCCGTCGGCAGCTATTTATGTCCAATTGACTAGATATTGAAACATAATTATAGAGCCTTCAGAGTCTTGGCATAACTAAGGGATGACCAAGGCAGGCACGTTCTCTAGTAAGGTAAAATAAAAACCTGGATGGAGTGGATTTAGAGGGTGGACCTCGTCGTTTACATATTTTTTAGTATCTCGCCCAAAACAATATCGTCAATAACAGTAGAGAATCATCGCCAATTTTATGTTCGCTATTTTGCAATTTTTTCTGTGTACCTACCTATGGTGTACCTACCTAGTGAACTGAGCTGAAACCACAGAATATTAACGATGGGCGAGTCCGACAGATAGGTTACCAACGTTTTTGCGAATCTTAAGATCTTAAGAGGTTGACCCCTTAAGTGTAAAAGCATACATTTTAGGTAAAAAACTGTTTACTGGAATATATACAAAGAGAACATCTCAAACAACTAGAGCTATTTATAGCTATATTCAATTAAACTTATAAGTAAAACTAGGCCGCTAAATATATTATATTATAGGCTTACAAGTTTTTTGTATTAATTTACGAACACAAAGAGGTTTCGGTTGTGCATTACACAGTACATCTGAGTATTTGATTTGTATGGACATTCCTCATTTGAACAAATAATCATGAATTTAAATTATTTTATGTACCTTGGCGTTAGAGAAGATTGGTTTCTTCCAGTATCATCCATTATGAATGCACAACTGGTGGAGTAGGGACTTATCCAATAAAAAAGGCATGTAGCCCAAACATTAGGTACCTATAGACAGGTATATCCTTACTGAAATTAACTGGAACAGACTTAATTATGCATGTGGCCAGAAGTATCATACACAGACATTGCCACCTATGTCTTCTCGCACAGTGAGGTTCCAGAGGAATTTACTCGCGCGATCAATCAAGCTGTGGAATGGTCTTCCTGTCGAGGTTTTCCCCAGAGACTAAAATATGCTGCGTTTCAAAACGGGTGCTTTAACATTTTTAAAATGGTCAGCAACGCACATGTGAGTACAGGGGTGGATTTGATCCATTGGTCGCTCTAGGCATATGAAAGATTGCCGCCAGCCTACTCGCTCCAAAGCACGAAAAAAAACCAAACCCCCGAGAGTTGACTTCACTAGTTGCGAACTTTTTCGGGAACCTACCACCCATGCGACTATTACCTCTGAGCTGTTAAGCCTGGATACCAAACAAAATAGAATATTACACTTCGCGTTCCGGCATATATGAAATGAGGGTTGACTTTTCGGTACATACTTCGATAAAACAAACCCACCAAGTTTTGCCGCGCCCTAAATTTTGCCGTCCTAGGCCCGGGCCTACTTGGCCTATTGGAAAATCCGCCCTTTTGGGAAATACTTTTGATGTTACAGGCGTCCATAGGCTACGGGAACCGCTTACCATCAGGAGGACAGTATGCCTGTTTGCTAACTTAGTAGTATATTATTTTTTTATTATAGTAGCACTAAGTTTAAGTCATGATAAGCGATTATAATAAGCACTTGTTACCACTTTTAATTTTTATGAGTGTATGTATGTACCTACTACCTTCCGCCCGCGGCTTCGCTTGCGTGTTACCGGGATAAAAAGTAGTTTATGTGTTAATCCAGGTCACAAACTATGTACCTATATTTCAAGTTTTATCGAAATCCGTTCAGTAGTTTTTGCGTGAAAGACTAACAAACATTCATCCATTCATCCACATAAATCCTTACACACAAACTTTCGCCTTTATAATATTAGTAGGATAGGTTAATATATTGATGATTCTTATCATACCATCTCACTTTTAGAATGTCGACGTAAAAGCTTTTCAAAGATCCTTCGAAATCAAAAGTAGGTATATCTACTAGGTACCTACCTAGTTGTATAGTAGATGTTAAGGTTAAGCGGTTAATGTAATAAGCGGTTCTTCTCATGGTAACAACACGAGAAGAACCGCTTCTCCTAGAAAGGACATACCACCGTCGGAATCTATTTCTGGACCTTCGTGCTCCATCTTAGGCTACAGATTCATAACATTATGTGAGTTAGTTTAGTGGTCAAATGAAGATTCACCCAATTTTAAAATAAATTGCTTATGGTACGGCACATATCGTCAACGGCTACAAGTCCGAACAAACATGTTCCAGCTACCAAGACCTTGAGACGAAATTCATAAACATACTCAAGAAACAAAGGGACCTTTGAACAATAAACTGTAAAAGTTATGTTTATGTTGAGGTCATTTGATCAGGCCGGCACGCTATGCCTATTAGGGTCATATGACACCTTGCTAGAAATACGAGTCGAATAATTATAATTATCAGACTAGGTGGAGCACCCGTGTTTTGTCCGTGTCATACCTACACTACACATACCTACCTATTATGATTATCATTAAGGAGACTATACAGGTCAAACCTCCTTCTCGCTTGCACTATTCAACATTCTTAAATATTTAAATGTAGTCTGCAAAATAGCAAACCTTCACGGCCTAGAAAATAACAATACAAAGGTTCAGCAATAACAAACTACAGGCGGAACTCTTTCTTCGAAAGAATGAATTCGAACGAATGATTAAACTAAAATTAAAAAAAAAAAACATTTTGGCCAAAATGATTTTTGCCCAAAATGATTTTTTATCTACCGCATGGTTCCCATAATACAAGCTCTGTTTAATTTGGGGCTACATGATGCTGTGCGTAGTGTCCAATATTATAAATATAAATTTATGTTATTTCCAGAGAGATGCTCGTTCCAGCACAATACGCGGGTAGTCAAGCTGGACTGGCCCAGGCTTTACTCCCAAACGCATATTACCACCAGTTGCAAGACACCTCGCATTTCATCCACTGAGACCCGCCTTAGTTACGCTCATTGCATTCCCTATTTTTGGAGAGTTCTGTGACCTATTTCTACTACCATCATCAAAATTTATCTGTTTTTATATAAAAGCCGATCGATCGATTTAACTTCATGGGTACTCAACTCAGGTACTTTCACTTCACTTCTTTATTAAATGGCTTCTGGGATAGTCCTTCACAATTTAGACTGTATCTTCGCACTTCGCTCGCACTATTCAACATTTTTTAAGATATAAAATCACTGACTATAGTTATGCAAAATAGCAAATCTTCACATTCTAGAGAATAACAATTCAAAGGTTCAGCAATAATATCATTTTGATTCTATCACGTTTTCTTACCAAAAAACTTGTACCAATGTGATCAATTTTGGTGCAATTTTTTTGATAGGAAAACGTGTTGAGCATGATATTCTTGCTGAACCTTTGTATTGTTATTTTCTAGGCCGTGAAGGTTTGTTATTTTGCATAACTACATTCAGTGATTGTATATCTTCAAAAATGTTGAATAGTGCGAGCGAGAGGGAGGTTTGACATGTATCGTCACCTTAACGCATTATACTTGTTAACAAAATTGTGGAAAACTATCCCAGAAGCCATTGAATAAAGAAGTGAAGTGAAAGACATTGCTCTAGTTACCCCCAATAGAGACTTTTCCCGTTTTTGGGGAGCTCTGTAACCTACTTCTTAGGGTTAATGATCGTTGTGTAGGTATAGTAATTGATTACACAAAAAAATAACTAAAAGAAAACTGAAAGCCGTTATATCGATCTAACATAGGTACTTACTCAGGTTCAAGTACATATATTTACTTTGGCTTTGACAGTAGGTAGGTACTTACCTATTCAAATTAGTTAGGTACTTACATAACTAAAGTTGTCAACAAAGCTCAAAGAATTAGCAAGCTGAAATGACACTGAGCTGACCATAATATCTGCCTTAGAACCGACCAACGTTGGGGTAAATGTATGTAAAACGATCTGCGAAAAGCTGCTGGTAGAAGCTGGATGCGTCGAGCTAATGACAGGGTGCAACGGCGCTCCTCAGTGAACTTCTACAGGCTGATGATTATGAAGATATTGACATACATAGCGTTTTATTTTATGACGTTTGATCAAACTTCCTACAAAATTGTAGGTTTATACATTAGTCATTGACGTATGAATATGCAGTAAAATAATTACAAGAATGGTACGTAGGTACGGTATGTATGTAAGTTAATTACATATATCGTACTAGGTAGGAATCTAGTATAATGTTATGTAGAATAATAGTTAATAATACAAAGATTTTATTTGTAAGTGATTTTGTAAATAGTCATTTAAAATTTAGTCATAATCGAGTTTTATCTTTCCATTTCTACCAATATTATTTACGAAATCAAGAAGTTAAGTACGTATATTTCAATGTTGGTTGGTAAATGTACTATTATAAATTTTAAACTTTATTTTATAAACCTCAATTGTATCAAATAGTTAATGCAGTCGATAACACTCATTTACTTATTTCGAATGCTGTAAAATGTCTAAAAAGTAACGAAAATATTGGGTGCTGTTTGTTTTTCTAGCAGAATTGTATTCTAGTCTAATAATGTCCTTATTAAAGTTCTCAAAGAATCTAATTTGATATTTTATTTAAAAAAAACATGAATTCAGTTAATTACTGAATTACCTAAGTTACCCATATAAAATCCATTTACTAACCCTATTAAGTAGGTAGTTACATTATAGCAAATTATTGTGTTACCTACGTTAAAAGTTATGGAAGAAAAAAAAGGAGACGGCCTATTCCTGAACCAAAGTATTTCGTGCTTGAATATAAAAAAAACCCAAGAGCCTGAAGAAAAATATTTTCATCAAAAACCACACTTATTGAACTAGTTATAATATTATATTTTATTAATCTCTGCCTAGGGGGATTTTTTTTTGGTATTTTTTGGTAATCTGACAATGACAATGACATCTTTCGTTGTTTTGCCGCCAATTTTGGTGTTTGTGTGATTGATTGAATTTAGTCGTGTACTATTGTAGCTTAGAATCTAATTATAATAGACAGTAGGTTATTAGGTTTTTTTTTATATCCACCCGGTCATCTTTTCCGCAGTAGGTTCTAGGACACCCCGACGTGAGTAGATTAGGTTCTAAATGTATCACAGTACTAACACAGAGCACCCCTATGCCACCTAGTCTTGTGGTCCCCTAGAGTGTATATAAAAAATGTGAAGTACGAGTGGGCGAAGAGACACTCAGGGGCAACCTCGCGAGAGTTCTGGCGAGAGCCCATACCGGAGTCAAATACCCATTTTAATATCTGAAACGGGTTTTTATAAGGGTCATAGGTCATGGTTCCCCCATCCTACTATTCCCACATTCCCCCTTCACCCCTACGTGTGTTTTGGCATATATTATTAACATTTTTCCCATACTTAACCTCAAAAATTAATTAATTATTTTCTCGGAAACTATGGATTTCCGCACTCCCCCAATTTAGTGAAAGGGTCCTCCCCCCTCCCCTCCTCCCTTGCTCACATCAGCTAAAGGAAAGTCCTACCAGTAGGAGCACCAAAAGGTCGAATTCATTTTTTTTTTTTAAATTGGGGAAAAAAATTGTAGTAGTACTGGCAAACTCAAAACGTTCGAATTGCGGTTACCACATCCCCAAAAATGTCAATGTCAAGTGTCAGTCTACTCCATTTGTCAAAATCGACGTTCCATATCAAGTTCTGTCTGAAATTCTGTCTGAATCGATTTCGCTGAGTGCTGAATTTCGTGAAAATTGAGAAGTCCTTTGTTTTGGATTTAATTCTCACTCTGCAATAAAAACAATCAATTGAATACAGTGAGTGTAGTTCGATTTCAGCTACAAAAACCTTACATAACTCAGGAAATTACATATTACACCATCCTTGTTATGACGCAGCAGTGAAAGGCAAAGATGAGCGACTCCAAATCCTTCGTAAACTTCTCTTGCCAGCGATGTCTCCAGCCCTTGAAGCTCGACGAATCATTGACCAACCTCGGGGAACACGCAATAGCCGATTTGACCCTACAAATCCGCCGAAACAATGAAGTAGATTTAGACCTGCAATCTTCAAGTTTAGAACACTACGTCCCACCATTTCGGATGTCAGAGTCAGGTAATGGCGCGAACGGGTTCATGGTCATCTCTGACGGATGGGAAACTACTTCTCTAGGCCACCAGTTACACGTCAAAGCTACACTATTTGACTTACTCTCAAACAACTCCGAGGTTGACCATCCACTGTGCGATGAATGTACAGACACCTTACTAGAACTTATGGACAATCAGTTGAGACAAACAGAGGCGGAATGGAAAGATTACAATGACTATTTAAAAAAATTAGAGGATGATAAAGAGGATTTGAATTTGGAAGGTCTCGAAAAAGAGTTAGAAGACTGGAAGCAAGAACAAACTAGGTTATTACAAGAGCTATCAGCGTTGCAAAAAGAGGAGCGAGCGATGAAAGAAGAGATCGATATACAGGAAAGAGAGAAAGAGAGGCTCGAGAAAGAGCAAGATGTTTATTGGAAAGAGTACACTCGGTACCGAAAAGACTTGATGGTCACCGAAGATCAAATGAAATTCTATGAATGTCAATTAGCATACACGCAGTCGCAACTAGAGAAGTTAAAGAAAACAAATGTCTTCAAAGCCACATTCCACATATCTGATTCTGGACAATTCGGTATCATAAATAATTTTAGACTTGGTCGGTTGCCATCGGCTCCGGTTGACTGGTCAGAGATCAACGCGGCATGGGGTCAGACAGTCCTACTTCTAGCATCATTAGCCCGTAAGATAAACTTCAACTTCCAAAGATACAAGCTTGTTCCGTACGGAAATAACTCATACATAGAAGTTTTGGAAGATCAGAAAGTGTTGCCGCTGTATGGTTCAGGTGGTTTCCGATTTCTATGGGATACTAAGTTTGATGCTGGGATGGTAGCTTTCTTGGATTGCCTGCAACAGTTTAAGGAGCAGGTTGAGAAGGGTAACACTGGTTTCTGTCTACCCTATCGAATAGATAAAGGGAAGATTGAAGATACCGCTTCGCCGCCTCATGCTTATTCTATCAAAATACAGTTTAACTCGGAGGAGCATTGGACTAAAGCGCTTAAGTATATGCTGACGAATCTTAAGTGGGCGCTGACTTGGATATCTTCACAGTTTAGTGAAGAAAGAGTTGAAGAAGCTTGAAAGTAAAATGGAGATATTTATTCATATAGTTCATTTCCACAAAACATATACTTCAAAATAAGTATACTTCAACACAAAGTAATAAGCTTGTTGAGCCCACGTGGATGGCCAAAATAAATTTATCATTATATTAATGCTAGTCTATTCCAGTTTAAAACAAGTAATTGATTTTAACAAAATTGCTGAAGGCTATTCTAGAATGACTCAATTCAGACTTATTATACCAGATCTTAATTGTTATCTGCCAAAGTAAATAAATAATGCTGGACATTATCAATCACACAGCATCAGTCAGCCCCAAACTAAGTAGAGCTTGTGTTATGGGGCCCACATGACTAATATACCTTCGAGCCTTCACCTTCCATGCTACAGTGGTTGCCTAAATAGCTATCTTGAATTTAGATTCACACTCAAGATTAGTTCTGGAATATGTGCCTTATTTTTGTTCAAGTTTCGTGCTGGAATGGCCATTATATGAAGATTGCTAACAAACTAAAGATTTATTTAAAGTATTTTTACTTAAAAATATGCTATAAGTATGTTTATGTAATGATAAGCCTTTTAAAAGTTTGCATGTCCTGTATAAAGCTTTATAAAATTTATCTAGTTTTTATTCCCTAATTATGACATGTTTGTGATATAGTTACTCTGTGATTTGTTCATATTTGTAAAAAAAATAGTCATAAGGTTTTGTACATATTAAAATCATAATTTTCATGGAAATTTCGTTTTTTTTCAGGAGAAATTAGCGAAATTTTTAAATGTGTACCTAGCTAGATATTGCAATAGCATAGCAACCAATACTAGCACAGCTACATATAAGAACAATAGTAAAAGAAAGCTGATGGTCTATTAATTTATATATTGGTCATCATCAGTTAGGAGCCCTCCCAGATAGGCGATTCGGTCGCGCGTGTTGGTGGCGCGACTCGACCGCGCGATTGATTTTGTGTACAGAACGGAGGCGCGTTTTTAAGGGACGGATTAAGGCTGTTCCCAGGTAGGCGATTCGCTCGCGCGTGTTGAGCGCGCGTTTGACATGCGTATCCAATCAGGCTTGCTGAATGTCACGTGGTATGTGCACACACTTCACATACCACGTGACATTCAGCAAGCCTAATTGGATACGCATGTCAAACGCGCGACTCTGGGAAGGCTCTAAGAGCCCTCCCAGATAAGCCACCTCGCTATATATAAACCGCATTTTGCAAATGATTTCTGTATTGAAGAAACTATTATAAAAATGGAAAAAATAGAGTATTGTATCTATATTTAAATATTTCTATATCCAGCGTGACCAGTGAATTTTAACATTGAAAATGTATGTTTTCAAAAATCACTTACTTTTCATATTTCGGACATTAAATAATAATGATCGATACTTTTAAATTACCTACTCGTATATGAAAAGTATCGCATGACGATTTGAGTACTTAGGTACTTAACACATAATATACACTCGAGAGCATAGAAATCGCACACCCCCTACATTTTCATTTTGACCGCAAATATTTTAGAAATTAATTTTTGTTTGCGAAAACAACTTAAATTAAATTAAAGTACACACTGTTAGCTTCCTAAAAACCCATAATGTCTAGCCTTGACCTTCAAAATCATTACAGTAGGAACATAACAATAGAATGACCCTAATTTGCTCGTTTCAGGTAGCTTGGTTTGTGGGACTTTGAGTAGGTATAAAAGGTTAAAAAAACATTTTTTATAATAATAATGGTTTATTAATACGAGGTATTGCCCCCCCTAGCCTTAATAACGGCTTCCATTCGATGTTTCATCGAAGAAATCAATTTTTTTACAAAGTCTTGCGGTATGCTATTCCATTCTTCCTTAATTGCGGTTTGGAGCTCTCTGAGACTCGTAGGTGCTGCGTTTCTGGCCCTTACTCGTTTCTTTAGTTCGTCCCATAAGTGCTCAATAGGATTGAGATCTGGGCTTCGAGCAGGCCACGTCATAAGGGTATTTCAACCTCCTCCAAGTACTGGCGTACTATAGCGGCGGTGTGTGATCTTGCGTTATCCTGCATAAAACCGAAATTTTCGTCGATAAACCCCGAAAAGGGCACAACATGTTCTTCCAGGATCTCTTCGACGTAACGTCGGGAAGTCAATCCACCCAATCGACGGTCGGTATCGGGCCCTGTGATGAACACAAGTTCAGTTTTCGCTTCCAGTGATATGCCTCCCCAGAACATGCACGAACCACCGCCGTATGAAACCCGTTCGGAGAAGCAGCACTGAGCAAAACGCTCACCAGATCTTCGGTAGACTCTACCCCGTCCGTCGTTACCATGGAGACACATCCTGCACTCGTCAGAGAATAGTACTGCCTTCCATTGATCCATAGTCCAATTTACGTGATTTCGAGCAAACTGAAGGCGCGCTTGTCTGTGCGCTGGGGTCAATTTTGGGCCAGTTGCTGGTCTATGCGCTATCAGGCCTCCTTCGGCAAGTCTTCTTCTAACCGTCCATCGACTAACTTCCACTTCTCTAACTTCTTGGAGCTGCTGTCCGAGTTGAAATGCATTCAACCGGCGATTTCTTAATGAAGTCGTCACTAGAAAACGATCATCGCGTTGTGTTGTCGCACGTTTTCGGCCTGTTCCTGGTCGCCTGGTAAAGCCACCAGTTTGTTGATATCGCTGGTATACACGTCGAACAGCATATCTGCTCAAATTTAACTGACGAGCCACTTGACTTTGGTTCTGTCCAGCTTCAATTAGTGCAACCACTTGAGACGCTGCTTCCGGTGTGGTATCCATTTTCTTGTGCAGAGTGATGACGTATTCGATAAAGGACCTTTCTGACTGCGAGTTGGTATGCAAATGATGTCATTTCAATCATCCCTTAACCTTTTATACCTGCTCAAAGTATCACAAACCGAGCTACCTGAAACGAGCGAATTTGGGTAATTCTATTGTTTTGGTGCTGCTGTAATGATTTTGAAGGTCAAGGCTAGACATTATGGGTTTTTAGGAAGCTAACAGTGTGTACTTTAATTTAATTTAAGTTGTATTCGCAAACAAAACCTAATTTATAAAATATTTGCGGTCAAAACGAAAATGTAGGGGGTGTGCGATTTCTATGCTCTCGAGTGTAAGTAAGACTGGTGAAATCGGATCATGCTTAATCCGTCTCTTAAAAACGCGCCAAAATCAATCGCGCAACTCGATCGAGTCGAGTCGCGCGAGCGAATCCCTATCTGAGGCTTACCACGAGTTTTGATAGTTTTCGAAAACTTTAAAAGTTTCGGTATCTTTCCCAGTGTTGCCGTTTTAGCATTTTTAATGCTAAATTTAGCATATTTTCGGGTCTGTTAGCTTGAAAAATTCGCATTTAGCATATTTCATGATTAACATTTTTTGTACGTTACCTAAAAATTCAAAATTCCTAAGGAATTCAAAAGAAAAATATAGATTTTAGCATTTTATTGAGCATTTTTAAAAGTTATTTAGCATTTTTTGCAACAAGTTTTAGCATTTTCTCCAAATAAAAAAAAGGCAACACTGATCCTTCCATACATTTTCGTAGTTCATGCACGTTTCCCTAGAGGCGCTGTACGAAAATGTATGGAAAGATACCGAAACTTATAAAGTTTTCGAAAACTATCATAACCTGTGGTAAGCCCTCTGGGCAGGCTTCTTTGCTTCAGAAATCGAAGTCGACAGTTTTTCGTGGCGCTCTGACAGCGCCATCTATTAGCAAATTCCGTATACTTTATATGGAACATGAGAACCATAAAGGATAAAATGTGTGGCATAGCCAAACAAGTATCATTTTCCATGTCGTGGTCCGGCAATGAGCCAATAGATGGCAGTTCACTAAATTTAGTACACATATTTTTATCATACTTTTTAAATTGTCTACTAGGTAGGTAGGTACCTAATATCAAAGCGAAGCGCGCTTGGGTTGAGACTTAAACTTAAACTAGGTACTTGCTCGCCTTCCAGTGGGTAAATTGATTTAGGTAATATAGGTACATAAGTGATAGGTTTAAATGGCTCCATAAAAGTAAACCCGTCGGGTAAACCTCATCGTCTTATACACGAGCTGTTTACAAAAAGTGGATTCAAATTGGTTTACTAATAATTTATCTGAGACTTGCTTCCGCCCGTGGCTTCGCTCGCGTGGTAACGGGAAAAAAAGTAGCCTATGTGCTAATCCAGGTCACAAACTATGTATATTGCAAGTTTCATCCAGATCCGCTCAGTAGTTTTGGCGTGAAAAAGTAACAAACATTCATCCATTCATCCATCTATGCATCCATACTCACAAACTTTCGCATTTATAATATTATATTTAGCCTCGATAAAGTCCACAAAAAAAAGTAAAATTAAACTAATCACACACTTAAAATTAACACATAAATAAATAAAATAAAAACATAAAAAGAGTGTTACTAATTAATTTAAAGAGCCCATGACAATTCTTATCCATAAGCATTGAATAGGACAGTCAGTAGGTAGGTACCAGAGTTTGCACTTTTTTCAGTGGGGTGATTGGATAACTCTGTTGCAAACTTCAATGATTGCCACCGATCCTGTTTTATCCAACTGTAACAGTTTGTCAATTGACGTTCATTTAATTTCGACGAATGAAATGTCAAAGTTTGTAAAAACAGGATCAGTGTCAATAATTCTGTATGCAACAGAGTTAGCCGATCACCCCGCTGGTAATATACTAACTTTATGGTAGGTACCTACATGACACAATCATCTGTATAGATGCTGTTGCCGCTGCCTCGTACACGCTGAAATAGGGATCTGACCATAGATTAAGTTTAAATATAGATTTATAGTTTGCGTGGCCACCCTAGTCTTTCTCATTTCAACTGCAGGGTTGCCACATAATTAAAATTTCCATAGATTTGGGTAAAATATACTGATAATACGCCCTCCGGCCAGGTGGTAACGATCTGCGAAATGCTGCTGGTAGAAGCTGGATGCATCGAGCTCAGGACAGGGACTCAGGCGCTCATTAGGGGAGGCCTATGTCCAGCAATGGACTGCTATAGGCTGATGATGATAATGGGTAAAATATAAATCTAACAAGAAATTAATGTCATGCAGGTAAAGTATTAATCTATCAATTAATACTGCAGGTAAAGTATTAATCTATCAATTTTTTCATTTACACGAATTTTTTTTTCATTTATAATCTACCTTCACTAACAAGTTTTAATAACTTTTGATAATATGTTAGGGAAGGAAGGATGTTTAGCAAATTTGATTGAATGCACCTACCTATATAATTTTTAAATCAAATCAAATCAAATCAAATTATATTTATTTGCATAAAAGTATGGTAATTACAAAGGAAAGTATCTTAAAGGCTATGTGGATCGCATACTTATACTTCATTACAGAAGCGTGCAAATATTAAATTGTTATATGTATATATGTCATTAATTATCATTAATATCGGTTAATTTTAATTAACAATAATTAAGTTGACAATCGAGATTACTTAATAAATATATGTCAAAATGAAAACTAACCATTCAAATGAAGAAATAAAAATAGTAAATTATTATTTAGTTCTAATACATTCAATTTAATCGTATAAAAGCATTTATCTACAAGCCATTTGTAAAGTCTTATTTTAAAAAGGCTAAGTGTCAAATCTTTCATGTCTTCGGGGAGACTATTGAATATTTTAACGGACATGAATAAAGATATATTTTGCATTGATTTTTTACAGAACGGCAAAAATATCCTATTATTTATTTGTGTCCTAAGTTGTCATTCACGCATGTCTTTATGTTTCTTGTATACGCTTTCAAAATTCCTACATACTAAAAAGAATAGAATTATAGGAAATATATTTTTATTTCTCCAAAACATCAACATTTAGAAAATATGCTTTCGATTCTGCAATCATATTTTCTAAATTCCCTACTTTTTTATAAAACGCCAACTTTTTTCCCCAACAGCTCGCAGTTTTGCGCGTATCTTCTAATAGCTTAGCAGTCCAACGCAAATTTTTTCCGCAGCCTTCGTGGTGTGTATGATGGTGATTTACCCTAAAAACAGTAATCAAAAATTAATTTTGGTATTTAAACATAACAAATGTAATCTGTAGAAAATACGTACATAAAAGGCTAGCAATCTTACTAATATAATAAAGGCGAAAGGTATTGAGTATTGTTTATTTCTCCCTCACGCAAAATTTAGATACAAATACAATACAATACAATAAATTTATTGCTTTTACAAGGTCTTTATCGTTCTGGCTGGGAAATATAACAAGCTATTAATGCTGCTGCTGATGATAATGATGAAACATATGAATTGAGGCATGGAACATATTGGTCTTCTTCTTCTTCGTATGAAGTAGTGGCCAACTCTGATGTCGGAATTTTTAGGCCACCCGAAAGCCTCCGACATGGCTAACAACTGAAAAAGCCGGGAAGAACATCTTAACGTGCCTTCCGAAGGGCGAAAGCGCTCAGATCTAAATGCCATCCAGATACCCATATAAGTAGTGTCCGGGCGGAGTGTTGCTTAACCAAGATGAACTGCGAAGATCACCGGAGTAAATTACATGGTGTTAAATTGCATTGTGTTACAGGTTCTAGGTAAGGTATCTCACATAAACCCTGTCTAAGGGTCAATTTAGCAATATGGTTATATAGTAGGCAGACCGAGGCTTTGTAGGTAGTTAACTAGGTGTACCTATATAACAAATTGTCATTGCACATTATGTAGAGCTACACCAAGAATAACATTATAGGCTATTTTTTATCCAGGTACCATGCGTGCGAAGCCGCGGGCAGAAGCTAGTATAAAATCTTAGTGAAAACTTTTTGAGAACTGGAGCTAACATTAAAGTGTTTCTTTCCTGTCAGCCAAAGTCCATTGTAAATAAATAAATAATGCGGGACGTAATCACACAACATCATGTAGCCCCAAACAGAACATGCAAACACTTGCCCCGCAGTGGGAATAGAAGCCACAACTAGCTAATTAAATTTGCGGGTACTTCGGAGAAGGCAAGCAGTATCTTGGGTTTCACTTACCCGGTTTTGATAAAATATAGCTTAGGCTTTTTGATACTTACTTACTGTGGCAGATTTAAATAATTGGGGGCATATAGGTGAATTGTCAAAAAATGCTGTCAGTTGTGACTGACGAATCCCGAATCCGTTTTAAATCTGAATGATCCGTTGATTTAACGTAGCCTCTGGTTCTCTAGTCTGAAATAAAAAAAAACAGTTTTAAACCAAGACAAAAATGAACGAATTCTACCATTGTAGGTATGATAATAATAATAATAATAAGCCTCTCAAAGTCCAACTCTACGTCCGTGCTTGAACACCTAAGCCACGTGAGAGGCGGACACCCGCAATCAAATAACTAAGTGGGTGACCAACAGAGCAGGGCAAACCCATCATGATGGAGCGTATGAATAATGTATTAAGTTTATGGTCGCTTCCCGGGGGCGATCGCCGGGGCACGTCTGGAGCCGATGCTGGACGTCACAGCCTGCAAGCCATCGGTGGCGAGGGTAATGGGCGGCCCTCTGCCGGGTTACCCGAACAAAGTGAGTCCACTAGAAGATATAATCTACGGTCGCAAACTAGGAGCCGGAGCACACCAGGAGCCGGCACTGCACGTCGTTGCAGCAGAGACGGAGTAGAAGAGCGGCGGTTAGCTCCCATTGACGAACGGAGCCAGAGCCGAACCGAACGAGCTGAAGAGCATCAAGAAGCCAGTTCACCTCTATCGTCGCCTAAATCTCTCTTCTCATCTCTTCCTTCTTCCCCTCCTTCTTATTTGAATTCTATGCCTGAATCTTCTTCGCCTTCTCTTTCTTCACCCAAATCTTCACTGGCCGAGGACGTTGTGCAACCGACAATAGTCGATGGTGTTGCACCCGCCAAAGCTAAGCGTACGCGTAAAAAATGGACCGACAATATGAACGCTTTTGTCCTGCGTACATACCTTAAAATAACAAAACTTGAAACTGACACCAGGTCATACCTTACTGACCTACACAAAGAATTCACCGAGAAATTCCCTGACATGCAAGTTAGTAAACAATGGTTAGGTGATCAACGTAGAGCTATAGTGCGTAATAATCTGCTCGATACCAGCACGGTGGACCAAATTAGAGCCGAAGTAGAGGCGCTCCTCATGGCAAACCAAACAATAAATACAGTCCAAAACACTGCGCAAACGGGACAACCACGTATGAAGTGGACAATGGAGCACAATGAAGCTATTATAAAGGATTATTATAGAATCAACCGGTTAGAAACAAACAAAACCGCGTATAGGAAGCCACTCGACCAGCATTTTATACAAAGATTCCCTCACCTTTCTCACATAAGTGAGCAAAGAATAGCAGACCAGAGAAGACTTATAATAGCAAATAAATTTATCAGCGACACTAGACTTAATAGCATAAAACTTGAGATAACAGGTGAATTAGATTTAGCAGACAGCATAACACCCAACCAAACTGAAAATGTAAATACATTACATGAAGAAGATTTATCTTTTAACTTTGAAGTACAACCTACAGATATTTCATTACAGACACAAGAACACTATTCACCTACAGAAACAGGTAGAAATTTAGAAATAGACGAAACATTTAAAGAAGCTTTGAAATATTTTGAACAGACCAATCCAACGCAAAGACCATTCATACCCAAGCAAAGACCATCAAAAAACCTAAATAATAAATTACATCAATTCAACCACCTTACCAGAGACTGTTGATATAAACTCTCCATTTGAGACTCTACAAACTTCTATTTACAGTGCAGCATGGACAGCTGCTAAGATAAATGGAGCGAAGCTAAATATACATCCAGCTGAAGTAGGGAAACGACAAAACCAAGAGCGTAAACCAAACTTTCAAAAACGCCTAGAAAAAAAAGTTGAAGATTTGAAAAAAATAGGTAGGGTAACACAATTTAATAAAGGACATAGAAGTCCAGCTTTAACGAAACAAGTAAATATCATAATGAAAAACTATAAAATACACACAATTCATGAAGAACCCAATAAAAACATGCCAGAATTTTTGGATACACTCAAACAAAAACTAACTGTACTCAGCAGCCGTTTACTTCGATATAAAACATGCACACTGCGTAAATCACAAAATAGTAAATTTCAGAACAATGAACACAAATTTTATCAAACCCTATCCAAAAATACAGCAACTTGCAAACACCACGGTCTCATAATGAACATTCACCACAAACTGACATAATTGATCCGACAGAACTTAGACAGTTCTGGGCTAGGATATGGGAAGTGCCTGTGGATCATAATAAAGATGCTCAATGGATTACAGAAGAACAGAGAAATAGTACAAAATATAGTGCGATGCAATTTGAAAACATCTCAATCGAAGCTTTTCATAAGACCCTAAGTGCAACCCATAATTGGAAATCACCCGGCACTGATCACATCCACAATTTTTGGTATAAAAAATTTACTTATATTCATCCATGCTTATATAATCATATAAACAACTTCATCCAAAATCCTGATATAATGCCTGCATACATCACAGCTGGAGTAACATACATGATAGCAAAAGATCCTAACAATAGTAACGACCCGGCCAAATATAGACCCATAACTTGCCTTCAAACCATTTATAAAATAATAACAGCAGGTATATCCCAACTTATATACCAACATTTAGACATCAACAATATCTTAGCTGAACAACAAAAGGGATGTAGGAAGTTTAGTCAGGGTTGTAAAGAACAGTTAGTTATTGATTCTGTAATTCTACGTCAGGTACAGCAAAAGAAAAAAGATCTTTATACTACATACTAGAGGTTAGGTGGTGCGCGAGCTGCACGCAGCTCGCGGTTTTGGTGTTGCATTAAGAAGCAATCAAGAGGATTTTGAAGTGTAAGAAGCAATAAAAAAGTTATCCAAGTAGAAAAAGCAATCGATGAGGATTTAGAAGTGAAAGAAGCAATCTAAGAGGACATTGAAATAGAAGATGCTAAAATTGAGGATATTAATGTAAGAGAAGCAATCAAAAAGAATATCGATGGTAAAGAACCAATCAAAGAGCATATCTAAGAGGATGATGCTATAAAAGAGGATATTGATGAAAGAGAAGCAATGAAGGATGTTATCGAAGTGGAAAAAGCAACCAAAGAGAAATTAATGTCGACGAATCAATCAAACAGAATTTTGATGTGAAAGAAGCAATCAAAGATGATATCTTAGAGGAAGAAGCAATCGAAGACCAAAATCGAAATTGAAATCGAAATCAAAATCGAAATCGAAATCGAAATCGAAATCGAAATCGAAATCGAAATTGACTAACAACTACCCTACTGCTACCCTACAACTACTCTACAGCTACGCTACACCTACCCTATACCTACCATACACCTACCCTACAACTACCCTACACCAACCCTAGACCTACCTTACAACTACCCTACAACTACCCTACAACTACCCTACAACTACCCTACAACTACCCTACACCTACACCTTCACCTAACCTACACTAAATATCTATACGATTCCATCAAACATAGACACATGTCATTAAAGTAAAGAAAAAAAAAATTTGTATGAAGGGGTGAAAATTTTGTATGGGATAATTTTTTGTTTATATGGAACCCAATTTTTTTTTTTCGGATCCTTATATTAAAAAACACCCTGAGCAATATTAGTTTGAGCGCAAACCCTCTACGACCTATAGTTTCCGAGATACATGGGGGGTGGGGGTGAAAGGGGGTGAAAAGGGGAAATTTCAGATTTTTCCTGAGGTCGCCCCTACTCCCTCTATACGATTCCATCAAAAATTTCAACCCTACGAGGTTGCATCTGGGAGAACAATCATGTCAGTGAGTCAGTGAGTGAGTCAGTGGTAATCGAGCTATATATTTATACTACATATATTGACTACCAAAAGGCGTACGACTCTGTGCCACACTCTTGGCTCATAAGAAGCCTAGAGGTATATAAAATTCACCCACAAATTGTCGCTTATCTGAAGAGCTCTATGAATAACTGGACAACTCAACTGCGTGTTCAATCATCCAGTAACGCCATTGAAACAGATCCCATCCAGATAAGACGAGGAATTTTCCAAGGTGATGCTCTTAGTCCCTTGTGGTTCTGTCTTGCTTTGAACCCACTTTCCAAAATTCTCAATTCATCCACTCTAGGCTACTCTCTTTATTGCAATGAAACACATACTGACACCCTAGAATATAAATTAAGTCACCTACTTTATATGGATGACATCAAACTGTATGCTTCGACACAGCCTGATTTAGAGCAATTAATCCAAACAACTGAACAGTTTTCCTTAGATATCGGGATGAAATTTGGAATAGATAAATGTAAAATAAACTCAATCAGAGCAGGACAGAGACACCAACACACTTACGACATGCAGAATGGGGAAACAATCACACCACTAAATGAAAACGAATCATACAAGTATCTAGGATATTATCAATCTAAATTAATGCTTTACAAAGAAATAAAAAATAAATTAGTAGCTAATTTTAAACACAGAATAAATTCTATACTCAGAACACAACTTTCCTCCAAAAATACAGTAAAAGCTATTAATTCCTACGCAGTCCCTGTTCTGACCTACTCTTTTGGAGTTATAAATTGGACTAAGAAAGACCTGAAAGATCTTCAGCGGACAATTAATGTTTCTATGACAAAAAGTAGAAAACACCATCCAAGGGCATGTATCCAAAGACAAGTCTTACCAAGATCAGAGGGGGGCAGAGGATTAATTGACATTAGTAATCTTCATAATAGACAAATTAAAACATTGAGATTATATTTTAATTCAAAATCAGATTCATCCCTTTTACATCGGACAATAGTTGAAAATGACCGGAAACTTACCCCGTTAAACCTTCAAGACAAAAATAAACAGAAAAATGAAGAACAGACGGACAGACTGACATTGATGAATGATTGGACCCGTAAGTCCCTACATGGAAGACATCCCCACGACTTAAGCCAACAGAACGTCGACAAGGAAGCGTCGAACGAGTGGCTGAGACGAGGGGAACTCTTCCCCGAGACTGAAGGTTTCATGATTGCCATCCAAGACCAGGTGATAGAGACACGTAACTATCAAAAACACATAATGAAGGTATCTAACTTACCATCTGAGTCATGCCGTAGATGTCATGCGTCATCTGAAACCATCCAGCATATCACAGGGGCTTGTAAAGCAATCGCCCAGACCGATTATAAGCACAGACACGACCAGGTGGCTAACATCATCCACCAAAAACTAGCTGCTAAATATGGACTCATAGACTCAACATCCTGACCAACACCTTATTACAAGTACACCCCTGAGACTGTGCTGGAAAATTCTACTCACAAATTATATTTTGATAGGGCTATTCTCACAGATAAAACCATTTATTACAATAGACCAGATTTAACTGTTATTAACAAAACTGACAAAACAGCTCTTTTAATAGACATTGCCGTTCCAAACACCCATAATTTACAAAATTCTATCACAGAGAAACTTTCCAAATACATAGAGTTAAAAGATGAAATAATCCGTATGTGGAGATTGGAGCGAGTTTCTATAATACCAATTGTATTGTCATCTACAGGAGTTGTTCCAAAACAACTGCACAAGTCACTAGAATTGTTAAATCTTCCGAAACATACATACACCCTTCTTCAAAAAGCTGTAATCCTTAACACTTGCAGGATAGTCCGGAAGTTTCTACAAACTGATACTTCCCTGGATGTGTTGACAACGCACACCAATAGCAACACATCAACTGAACCATCTGAAACACACTTGGCTTAGGCCCGTATGTTTTAGTATCACCCGGGTCTTTAGAACCGAGCTGATTGAAAACAGAAAAACAAATAATAATAATAATAATAACAATAACCTAACATTTAATAGCACAACATATAAAAAAATAATGAATTCTTTGGTTTTCGTGGTCTATTTTCCTATACATTCATTAAGACCTCGGTTAGTCAAGGTTGACCAAATATAGCACATGGCTTTTAAACGATAAAATCAGTATCAAAATAGACTTAAGTTTTTTATACTTACGAAGATTCACATAACTGGAGACATACAGGTGTATTTTCAGTTACCATCCATTGAATTACGTGGCCCTTTGGTTTTTTATCCTGAAATTAAAACGTCATCTTTAAACCGGGCTATGCAAATAATAATGAACCAAAGAAATTATATAATTTAAAGTTCTAATAAAAAATGAAACGACTTTCCTGTATATGTAATGAACTTATGGGGTGGGGAAGGGCAGGGAGGGAGTGAGGACTCTCCCTCTAAAAGGGAGAATCTCACAGTTTCTGAGAAAAAAATAATTAAGGTTTGAGGTTAACGAGACAAAAAAAATTAAACAATATACGTCAAAACACACTTCCGGGAGAGAGACCTATGACCTACGATCAGTTTAAAAACAGTTTCAAATCATAAAAATGGATATTTGATTCGGGTATTTGACCTCGTCGGCCCTGAGTGTCGCTTCGTCCACTCGTCCTCGCGGGCTAGCTCCACTCAGGATCTTCCACGCGAATTTCTGGTTCCACATTTTTTATATCCAATCTACGCATAGGGACCACAAGACTACGTGGCATCGGGGTGATCTGCGTCAGTTCTGTGATATATCTAGAACCTTTGCTACTCAAGTTGGGGTGTCCTAGAACCTACTGCTGCGGGAAGGACTTCCAGGTGGTTGTAAAAAATCTAATAACCGACTGTCTATTCAATGTATTACATTAACAACGAGAAATATCATTGTCAATGTCGAATTACCAAAAAATACCACAGAGGCCATAAATAAAAAGAAGAAGATCATATTTTTGATATTCAGTGATGAAAAAAAAATTGCCCGCAGTGTCATCAAGTTTGACGAAATTAAGTAAAAAATTTGAATTTTCAAATAATCATATCTCAAAAACTATTTGGTTCCGCACTACGCCATTTTAGATTTAGGCTTCCTAGATATAGACCTATCTGTGACAAAAGTTCCAGCCGCCTAGCTCACTACAAATAAATGAAAGTTGAGCCAAAAATTAATGTGCAGTGGGCAAAATTCATTTCAAATGCCGGCAACACCAAACAAAACAAAACAAAATTGAATTTCACTTTTTGGCTTATTTTCTTACAGATTTCTGCTCTAAATGTTGTTATTTATTGTGGAAGTCTAGTTAACAATCCATTTTTGAATAAATACCTCGTCAAAAGTACGATACTTACGAATGAAAAGACAAATCCGGAATGTTTTGATCACTGCCCCTTTTGCACCAAAATACACTACACCGATCCATTTTGATAGAGAAATCCATAACATTCATTTGTTATTATTGATTTACAATAGATGAAACATAATTTTTCCAGGTAATAATTTAGTTTCAAGCAAGTTTTTCACAAAATCTTCCGAAACTGCTGCTAGCTGCCAAAGTTTGTTTAGCGCAATGTTGCGCTAAACAACGAAAAAACCGGCACGCGATAAGGGACAGCAAATCTATAGTGCGGTCTCCCTTATTTGCATGAAGCACGCATAAGTAGTTCTCTTTCTTGAAAGAATGAGATGAATTATCTCGTCGTCTATAGCTTTCTCTGTCTAGGGATCTGACTTTCTTTCGAATGCTCGCACGATAGCCATCCGTGTGCGCCTCCGCGAACATCCCAGAAGCACTGCAAACCTATTGAGGATGATGCTAAAGACATTGTTAAGACACTTACACAATTATATTAGTTTAAGTGTAAAAAAAATAAAACTGAACAAAAACTCTATGGACAAAAACTCGATTCTTCGTTCATTACATGCCCCTGTTTTCAAGGAAGCTAGCGACATCTCTTAGTAGAGTGTGGCAACCGTTTAATACAGTTAAAAGTACTAAAACAAAGCGCCGGTTCATCGACTGAGCGCGCGGCCGGGAGCAGGCCGCTTGCCAGACGCGGCAAATTTTGAAGCGGCCGGGAGCCGGCTCTTTGCCAGTTCGAGAGTTATGTACATTTTAAGTAGTAACTACAATACTTAGACGCTCCGCGCCATGCACAAGGAGTACGCGCCCTAGAACAAGTTTTCAGCACTCAAAGCTTTATGTAGCCTATAATTTTAAACACACTTCATAAGTACCTACCTATATGATTAAGTAAGTATATAAAAGTTCTCATTATGGTGGAAAATAAATTTAATACATTATATGTCTTAACATTTTGAGTGGCTTCAAAATTTAGGTAGGTTTTTAAAAATGCTTGTCGTTGACCATTGCATTGTTATGACTGGAAAGGGGAACCTTAAAAGTCCAGTACGTAGCTTCGCTCACAATGAATATGTACCTACCGCGAAGGTTGGAGCTTTGTGTTTTACCTCTTTGTGTGAGCATACAAAGGTAAAAAAATCCTACTCTTTGGTACCGAACGATTCACTTTTGCATCGTAAATGCGTGGAATGCGTCGTCTTTCATTTTGTGTGCAATAAACTAATACCAGTAGGTATGGTGCATAATTTATTTATTGTTTAGTTTGAGCTTTAAGGAGCACTTAAATATATTTTTAAAACATCAATTCGTAACACGACCAAACAGAGAAGAATCGAACGATTTTTAAACATTGTTGGAGACTCCATTAGCAATATTATTTATTTTTAAGTTAATAGCTAGCAACACTTTTTTGCCTTTTCCTGTTTGTGGTGCTGAATGGCGTCGTTTTCTAATTGTAAGGTGTACGTACAAATTAATAAACCAAAGTTGTGAAGTGAGTCAAGCTTGCGTCAACCGACCCCACCAGTGAACACCTGCCTACATAAATACAGTCTACTCAAAGTACTCACCACCCGAACAGATATAAGGATTTAAAAAAAAAAAGATATTACATAAATGTGGTTTCATAATATTGGTTCCATTAATGAGGCCAGAGGATTGTAACAATGTAGATTGAAGATCTAAAGGATTTATGATAATAATATTATTCTTAGCGTTAGATTGAAGGCAACACTTGTTAATTTTGGAAATATTTTTGGGAGGGAGTGGGAACACGGACGTAAAGATATGGCGATTGGATTAAACTCAGAAAAGGAATGATGGATATATAAATTAACGAATCTATGAATATAACTACTGATTAACCAAGTTGGCGTTTAATTTTAACAGGATTATCAAGAAATGATATGAAAAGAACTAATTCATTTTTGTAATTGTTACGCGGCCAAACACAACAATTTGCTTGGCAAATATATTTTTTTAACGTTTGTTACTTACAATCATTATTATTCTTGTAAGGATTTTTTACTTATTTCAGAGATTACCTCCGGCCTCAGAATACAAAACCTGAGCCTCCAGCAAAGTTATGCCCTCCGGCCAGGTGGAGCGACGATATGCGAAAGGCTGCTGGTAGAAGCTGGATGCGTCGAGCTAAAGACGTAATGGCGCTCACTAGGGGACACCAATGTCCAGCAGTGGACTGCTATAGGCTGATGATGATGATAATGTTGATGATTTGATGTTTCTAGGGATCCCAACCTGAAGGGGTATATATAAACAAGATTAACAAGAAGGCTCCGTTGTCTGTCTGACTGTGAGTCGGGTCCTACTAAGCCGACAATGGTCTGGCTGTCAGTTTGTCATTCCATTGTTACAAAACCAATTTTGACTAATGCATATTTACCTTTTATTTTCTGAAAGTGAAGAAGTCTACAAATTTTTGTAGAATTCTATAAAAAATAAAATTTATACACATATAAAGTTTACCCTACCTAGATATTCAAGCATAGGTAGGTACTTAGGTAGCTACTTACGGAGTAGGTACACATAACACCCAGCTTCTGCTGCTAAAAGAGATGTTTCTGCTGAGTCGATGCCATTTTAATACACATAAAGGAAACATCCCACCATGTTTTATATAATCTTTGTACCTTTGTAATCCTTGTAATCTGTGTTTTTTGTTTTGAAGGTAGTAGAGTTATTTGTGGAGGGCTCGTCCGGGGAGGTACTGCCACCATGCCCATTTCTGCCGTGAAGCAGCTGAGCTGTGTTTCGGTTTGAAGGGTATGGGGGCCGGTGAAATTACAGGCACAAGAGGCTTATCATCTTCATGCCTCAAGTTGATGGACGTAGGGCGTTGCTTGCAATGCTTTGTGATAGGTAATAGTTACCACTTAACATAAAAAAACTCTTTTTTTTTGTTATACTTTTATTGTGTTGTGTGTCTCTGTCTGTGTCTGTTTATTTGTCTATTCTACGTGTACGTCTACTTCTACGTCTATATCTATGTCTATGACGGACAATGTGGTTACAATGTTGTTTATCCGTTATCACTTCAAGTCTGTGGTTATCACTTTTTGGGGGCGGAACCCTAAACAATTCAACCTCTTTTCAAGATGAAAATCCTTTTTCCCACACAAACAACGAGCGGAGGTTGTTGTCAAATGCTTCAAATAACGAAATTATGAACCTTTTAGAAAGGCGCCCTTTAACCGGATGCGAAACGCAGGATACAAATGAAGTTACATGGACTTCCGCTTCCGCTACCTATGTGACAAAAAAACATCGGTTAATATTTAGACTGAAAACAAAACATTCGACCTCTTTGGCGCGGTGGGTAAAGGCCCGCCTGAGACGCAAACGGTTGTGGATGCTATTTCCGACACGGGACAAATGTTTGTATGTTCTGCAAATATTTGTCGCAGGTCTGTTATCTCATCATCATCATCATCATCAGCCTATAGCAGTCCACTGCTGGACATAGGCCTCCCCTAATGAGCGCCATTGCGCCCTATCCTGAGCTCGATTCATCCAGCTTCTACCAGCAGCCTTTCGCAGATCGTCACTCCACCTGGCCGGAGGGCGTCCTACACTACGTTTGCCGAGCCGCGGTCTCCACTCAAGAACTCGTTTACCCCAACGGTTATCGGTTCTTCGGCAGATATGGCCAGCCCATTGCCACTTCAGCTTGCTAATTCTCTGAGCTATGTCGACAACTTTAGTTCTATGTCGAATATACTCGTTACGGATTTTATCCTTCAGAGAAACTCCGAGCATAGCTCGTTCCATAGCTCGCTGAGCGACTTTAAACTGGTGGACTAGCCGTACTGTGAGTGTCCACGTTTCGGCTCCGTATGTCATGACGGGTAGGACGCACTGATTGAAAACTTTCGTCTTCAAACATTGTGGTATGGGTGACGAGAAAACTCAACGTAGTTTTCCAAATGCTGCCCAACCCAGCTGAATCCTCCTCTTGGCTTCCTTCTCGAAGTTGTTTCTACCCAACTGCAATATCTGCCCGAGGTATGTATACTCCGAAACAACTTCAAGAGGGTGTCCATTAACGACGACAGGACTCGGATCAATTCGGTGATTGACCATGACTTTGGTCTTGTCCAAATTCATGCCGAGACCCATCTTTCGCGAGGCTGATGCTAGGCCGTCCAGCATCTGTTGCAGCTCCTCCAGCGACTCCGCCATTAGGACTATGTCATCAGCGAATCGCAAGTGTGAGATGTGCTCGCCGTTTATGTTAATGCCCATACCTTTCCAGTCCAGCGTCTTAAACATATCCTCCAACGCGCTCGTGAACAGTTTCGGAGATATGACATCTCCCTGTCTCACTCCGCGGCGCAGTTGGATGGGTTTAGACTGCTGGTCCTGTACTCGGACACTCATAGTGGCAGCTTCGTACAGACATCTTAACACTTCGATATAACGATAGTCCACTTGGCATCGCTGTAAGGATTCCAGGACAGCCCAGGTTTCGACAGAGTCAAAGGCCTTCTCATAGTCCACAAAAGCCAGACACAGGGGCTGATTATACTCTTCGGACTTCTGTATAATCTGCCTCACTGTGTGAATGTGGTCTATGGTGCCATATCCTCCGCGAAACCCGGCCTGCTCCGGTGGCTGGAACTCGTCGAGTCTTCTAGCGAGACGATTCGTTATGACCCTAGAAAACAGCTTGTAAACGTGGCTCAAGAGCGAAATAGGTCTGTAGTTTTTAAGAAGAGTCTTGTCACCCTTCTTAAAAAACAGAACCACCAAGCTCTCGTTCCACGCCTTTGGAGTTCTCCCACAGTGAAGAACGGAGTTGAAGAGGTTCTGCAGCTCCTGCACAACAGGAGCTCCTCCTGCCTTCAGAAGTTCTGAAGTGACTCCGTCTTCACCGGGGGCTTTTCCATTTTTAAGCTGTCTCAGGGCCAGTACGACTTCGTCTTGGCTGATATCTGGCAGGTCGTCGGTGTAGTGGCGGGTGAGGGTGGCTCTGGAATCATGGTTGTCACGTTGGGGGCAAGGAGCATGTGCCGTGTACAGTCGGCCATAGAAGTCCTCGATCTCTGATATCATCTCCGGCTTTGACAAGACGGTTCGGCCATCGTGTGTTGTTAACTTCGTCAGGTGGCTCCTGCCAAGCTGCTGAGTGAATACTTTGGACCCTCGGTTTCGCTCTATCGCCTCTTCAATGAGGCGTGTGTTGGAGCTCCGAAGGTCACGCCGTATCATCTTCGCAATTCGCTTGTTCAGGTCTGACCTCTCTGACGAAGTGGCCTGAGTGGTTTCCCGTCTTTTTGCCATCAGCCCAAGAGTGTCATCCGAAAGTTTGGACTTCTTGCCTTTAGGCTGCATTTGGCAGAATTTGATGCCCTCGTCCCTTAACGTTCCAACCACGTTCTGTAGGGCCTCATCAACGTCATCGGTGGGTTCCACGGCAACGAATCTATCACCGAGAAGCTTCTGAAACTTCTCGGTGCCCGCCATGATCTGGAGTAGATTGGGTCGGAGCGTGGACTTCATCAGACGGTTTCTTTCCAGCTGAAGATTAATATTCAGAGAGCCTCGGACAAGTCTGTGATCAGATCCGGTGTTAAACCTGTTGATCACGGAGACGTCTCTGAATATGTGCTTCTTATCCGTCATGATGAAGTCGATCTCATTTTTGGTCACAGCGTCGGGGCTTCGCCACGTCCACTTCCTGTGGGGCTTCTTCTTAAAGAACGAATTCATCAAAAAGAGCCCCTCCTTCTCTAGGAAGTTGACGAGCATTTGCCCCCTGTGATTTCTACTTCCATAACCATGCGGGCCCACCCTGGATTCGTCGCCAACCCGGCGTCCCACTTTGCCGTTAAAGTCCCCCATAACAACGTTGAAGTGAGCCTTAGTGGTGTTGTGCAAGGCTTTGGATATGTCCTCGTACATATCCTCCACTTCATCATCCAAGTGTGCCGAGGTCGGTGCGTAAGCCTGAATGATCTTCATACTATACCGCTTAGATAGTCGAAGGATCAGGTACGCTACCCTGGTCGACACACTGGAGATTTCCTGAACGTTGTTACAGAGGGCCTTATTGACGAGAAACCCTACGCCACCCTGTGATGTTTGGTCACCCTCGCGGAAGTACATTAGATGGCCCGAGTCTAGGGTAATGGTGTCCTCTCCCTCTCTACGGACTTCACATAACCCCAGAACATGCCACCTAATGTTCTCCAGCTCCACTTCCAACTGCGCTAGATGTTCATCGAGCCTCAGAGTGCGTCCGTTATACGTTGCTAGGGTCAGGTTTTGCAGGTAGCCAGAGGTAGCCCGGTGATTGTTCGCACCCCTTGCCCCGCCGTTACCATGGCCGCTACCTGTATGACCAGGAATAGCGGGGCGGACGGGAACTGGGGGCCATTTCTTTTTCGTAATTTTCATTAGGGGGTTTATGCCCATAATCCCCACGCTGGGCAAGCGGGTTGGGGATCGCAGGGCACAGCTTCTCGCACTGCCGACGCTGCTGCCCGTCAGCGGCCAGGGGATTTATCTGTGCCGATGTAGGCTGCGCTATGCCGCAATCAGCCGGCCGCCAGAGCCTCGTCCGTTATTTAGCAGGGTGCACCACGTGCAGGTGAGGTTGGCTTGGGTACCGAAGATAAAAGTTGGAACCCCGTACACCCCTGTTGTCTCTGTCTGTCTGTCTGTCTGTCTGGTCTGTTATCTATGCCCTATTATGTTGCTCTATTTATGGTTTAAGGCTGAGACATAAGTATCTATATTTTGCACTCTAATGAGAACTTTTAAATACTTATTCATAAGTATAGGTTTGAACTATTTGCTTTCAGTTGCAATGCAATGCATCTCTTTAAAAATGATCGCGTAGTCGGTTGTATCTTTTCGAATTGATAAATTCGGCGGTTCTGCCATTGTTTGGCGCAGCTGTCAAAATTTTGAATAGGTTTAAAATACACTTTTTCCTTTATCGTACCCGAATAAAATAAATCTATGGGGTTTTAGTCGGGTGAACTGCCCCATAAAAGTAGCAGGGTTTTTTTTTTATCCGAGGCCACGGCTGGAATCGATACCACACCTCAATTACCTCAAGTAGTAAAGCTCTCTCTGTGAAGGGCTCGTCCGGGTGCGTACTAGCACCATGCCTATTTCTGCCGTGAAGCAGCATTGCTGTGTTTCGGTTTAAAGGGTGGATGCTAGTGAAATTACAGGCACATGACCTTGTCAACTTCATGTCTCAAGTTGTTGGACGCAGGGCGTTGCATCGTTTCAAACATGCGTGACCGACCAATGCTTTGTGAGAGATAATGGTTACACAGATGGGCCATGTGCTTGTACCATCTTCAGGTACGAAAAAATGCTTAGTATATTCCTAAAAACAAAGTCGTACGTTATTTTTTTTAGTACAGCTATTCTTTATTAAATTATTATGTTTTATGGTAAGAGAAAAGCGAGGTCTATTCTCAGCAGTGGGTGAAGGCGGGCTGCGGATGGTGATGATGATCATGATATTCAATATCTTATGCCCGCGACTTCGCCCGCGCAGAGTATGCACGAAGCTTAATTTACATTATAATAGATAACGCAAATTCATCCCCCCTTTTCACAAATCCTTCGAAAGTTTGTGATTATGGATGTATGGATGAATGGATGAATGTTTGTTACTCTTTTATGCAAAAACTACTGAACTGATTTTGATGAAACTTGGAATATACATAGATTGTTACCTGGATTAACACATACTACTTTTTATCCGGGTACCAATTTTATTTTTTGGGTAATAATTTTCAATCGTCAGCCTATTTACAAAATTGGAAGATCTTACTTCGGACTGACGAACCTTCATGCAAACTTTCATCCCCTATTTTACCCTCTCAAGGGTGGAATTTCTACAAATTATACTTTAGTCACTAAGGATAAGGTTCGATAAAAATATAAACACAGTTACAGTATTAAATTAAATATAAGTTATAGTATAAGGTTTAGTGTAGGGCGTAGGCATCCACTAAACCGTGATAATAGATAGGACTGTACACGGTTTGGGCTGTGCATTGATATATCACCCAGTCAGTCACTTTACCATTTTATATATTTAGAAGATACAGTAAAGTTAGTCCACCAATTCAAGGTCGCTCAGAGGGCTATGCTCGGAATCACTCCGAAGGATAAAATCTGTAACGAGATTATCCGACAAAGAACCAAAGTAATCGACATAGCCCACAGAATTAGCTAGCTCAAGTGGCAGTGGGCTGGTCATGTACCGTAGTGTAGTACCGTTGGGGTAGGCGAGTTCTAGAGTGGAGACCGTGTCTTGGCAAACGTAGTGTTGGGCGCCCCCCGGCCAGGTGGAACTATGGCTTGTAGAAGGTGGCTGGCAGAAGGTGGACGCAGAGAACCGAAAATCGGGCACAATGGCGCTTACTGAGAGAGGTCTATGCCCAGCAGTGGACTAATACAGGCTGAAAAAGAATCCATTTACCAGCATCTACCTACACTCTGACATGTAAATATGTTTTACCAATATTTTTCCGTCTTATGTTATTCTTACATAGGTACTTCTAGTCCAAACAAACAACAACCTACTTAGTCTAAACAAAACGGTTTTCTTTTATTTACTCATATTTATCGCTGTTCCAGACGACTGAGTTATTCAGTCTGACTGAATGTAAAGCAGACAGACATTTTCTATTTATTATAGTCACTTATCTACCTAGGACTAGGGTTTTCCCCAAACCGATCTAGGGGAGTTTGTGAATAAATATTTGAAAAGAAGTATTATTTTTAGAAGAGTTCTTTGTCAAGGGCTCGTATCTACTACTACATGCCTTTTTCTGCCGTGAAGCAGCATTGCTGAGTTTTGGTCTGAAGGGTGTGGGTACCGGTTAAATTACAGGCACATGAGGCTTAACACCTTCATGACTCACGTTGGTGCATCGCACGGCTTTGTATCGTAGGTCACGTTCCAGCCAAGCGTGATCTACGAGGCCTCGTATATTGTATATGCCTCGTAGATCACGCATATATATATATATATATATATATATATATATATATATATATATATATATATATATATTATATATTATAGGTGCATTCCTAGTACTGTCTAATTGAGCCTTCCATATTTCATGAGGCTACATGGGGTGTAAAGTGTTTCATATCCTAAATCCTCAATTTCTATAATCTTTGGAATCCAAGTCAACCTCACCAGCCCGTGGTGTACCCTGATAACTAACAAACAGGGCTCTGGCGGCGGCTGACTGCGGTAACCCCAGCACAGCTTAATCCTCTGGCCGCCGACGGGCAGCAGCGTCGGGATAGCGAGAAGCCGTGCCCTGAGATCCCCAACCCGCATGCCCAGCGTCGAGATTATGGGCTTATCCCCCCACCCCTTACAAAAACGCCTACCAACGTCCATCAATGGATTGATATTAGGCTGGTATTGTGTTTAGGCTACAGCATGCTTCGGCGAAAAGTCACGATTTGCCTATCTGTCTGCATATCCTTCGCCGAAAGCCACTAATATTGAGACGCCATATACGCAGAAAGAAGGAAGGACTCCTTCCTCCTTCGTATGTGGTGGACCAACAGTGGGACGTGTCCAAGGCCCATAAGTGTTGAATAAAAAAAAGATGAAAAATTCATGATTGATTGATGAAAAAATGATGAAAAAAAAAACAAGCAACCATGTCGATCTAAAAACTTCATTACTGGTACTAAAATGTACACATATATTTTCTACGTAATTATTTACTAGTCCAGGAAAATTAGGGGTTTCACCTCGGAATGAGAGATAGTCGGATATAAACTTGTATAAACCTTTATTTGAGCACTCTAAAACTTGGCTCAAAACCTACTTATCGCGTAGGGTGTTAGCTTCTACAGATATTCCAACAAAGGTCAAAGAAACAATTTAATGCAAATATCATGTTTCCTATGGGTTTTATGATATTTATATCTAACTAATAATGTAGAACTAATATTGTAGAACATTCAATTCTCTACATCTTTTGTTCAAACATTTTTTTAATATCTTGAACCATTTTCGAGATAGAGGGCAGAGTGCGCGCAGTGTTTGACTTTACTGAGATTCTTGCCCTAATTTGACTAATTTTCTTGGACTATACGTCAACTACTCATTACTATAACTTATACGTCATTTTGTCCTAAACTCTATTATCGTGCGAGGTATCGGTTTAAATGGTTTATTTTCTTATGAACAAATAACAGTTCACTTATAATGAAATTTAATTTTTAGTTCTTAAGTAAGTTTAGGCTAGTAGCAAAGGAGTATCCAAAACATTATTAATTTAAGTAGATGCTTCATTTTATAATCTAACAGATTGGGTGTAGTACCCAATCAAAAGTTATAACCATATCTGCATGTAGGTAGTTGCTAATAATAGCCAAAAAAATCTATTACTACTGTCCTTGAGTCGCGATCTTCCGAATTCACCTAGTTGTCACTGATTTCATTAAGCGGGGAAGTCATGTCCGCCGGACCTCGCTACTATAGGTCTGTGTGCATTCCCCGCTTATACTAAAAAACATTGCCCTATAGTAGCGAGGTCCGGCGGCATGTCTACAGACTTGTCCGCGGGCAAGTCCGTCTAGTAAATTCCCCGCTTAATTTCCATATTGTTTGCTTATTATGTCATCCCCGAATCTCTACCGGACCATCTCCGACTTTCCACTTTCCATACTTATTTTTACCACAGACTATAATACTCATTCATCGTGTGTATTTTTGTTTTCTCATTCATCTTCAATTAAAACTCGGGTTGCCTGTTACTATGCAAATGTATGTAAACAATACGGGAATATTTTACAAGTTTTAATGATTCTGCTGCACACTGAGGTTTATCTTGTCTGGAAGTGGCTTCTTTATCAACGAGAAGCGCTCGTGGTGTTTCTTACTTCGGCATTCTTAGCCGATCAGCGCGCGAGCACTATTATGAGGGGTGACCGTTTAGTGGCATTTAGACATTTGAGCGCTTGATTGCTTTGGAAGTCTGACGTACTGTTGGTCCAGGCTTTTTCAGTCGTTAAGCTATGTTGACCTTCGGGCGCCTTAAAAGCGAGTTGGCCACTGGAAATATTTTAATATAAAAAACCCGGTTAAGTGCTAGTCGGGCTCGCGTACAAAGGGTTTTGTAACGTTGTATGAGAGCTCCACTAAAGTATTTATTTTAACTGTTTGTAGTATTTGATGTTATAGCAGCAACATAAATACCTACATCATCTGTGAAAATTTCAACTGTCTTACTATCACGGTTCATGAGATACAGCCTGGTGACAGACAGACAGACATACGGAGTTCTTTGTGGAGGGCTCGTCCGGGTGTGGGTGCCAGTGAAATTACAGGAACAAGGGGCTTATCATCGTCATGCCTCAAGTTGATGGACGCAGGGCGTTGCATCGTAGAGTACGTTCCAAAAAACGTGATCTACGATGCAATGCTTTGTGATAGGTAATGGTTACTACTCAACATCAGGTGGGCCATGTGCTTGTTCTATCTTCAGGTATCATAAAAAAAAACGGACCGTGGAGTCCTAGTAATAGGGTCCCGTTTTTACCTTTTGGGTACGGAACCCTAAAAAAGCGAAGGCTTGTAAAATTTATGTGCAATGTTTGTCCGTCCTTCACGCCCAAACTACAGAACGCTTTGAGCTGAAACTATACACATGAGTAGTTCTAGACCTGGAATAACATATACGTAGGCTTTTTACCCTGATACAAAGCGAGCGAAGCCACGGGCGGAAGCTTGTTATAAATATGTTTAAAAATAGGGTGATAAGGTAGATATGGCCCCACCCAGACGGTAGTTTGTTAATATTAATTAAGAATTTACTTTATTTTATTTTCTTATTTTACTATTCTTGCTCTCATTTTATTTGTATTCTATTTGGTAGTGTACTTAGTGAATGCTTGATAATGGCACACATTCCATATTATCATCATTAAAAGTGTAATATCAAAATCATTCTCATGATGTGTACTGTTGGCGTTTCTTAATAAATACAACCTTCTAGAAGAGAAAAATGGCATAGGTAGGTACTAAGTAACATATCCGTTTCATACAAAACAACGTATACATCTTCCAAAACTACCCTATTTAGTGCTATTTAGCACTAACGAGGAACATCCGGGAACATATATTTCAAGTTGCTCTGTGGTAGTGCTTGCGTTTATCTATAAATCAGTCCTTCCAAACTTAGTCCTGAAGCAATGTTTGGTATAGAAGGCACTTTGGGGAACTGGGTTGCAATAATTCAAGGTGAAGAAGCTATGCCCTGCGATACCCAACCCGCAAGCCCCCAGGGATGAAATAAATAAAATTATTTTATTTCAGGCTAGCTTCCGCCCGCGGCTTCGCACGCTTGGTACCGGGATAAAAAGCCTATATGTTAATCCAGGTCACAAACTATGTGTATTCCAAGTGTCATACAAATCCGTTCAGCAGTTTTTACGTGAAAGAGTAACAACATTCATCCATTCATCCATACTCACAAACTTTCGCATTTATATTTATATTAGTAGGATTAGTAGGATAACACCATCATTGTCGTCATCATTATCAGCCTATAGCAATCCACTGCTTGACATGAGCCTCCCCTTATAAGTGCCATTGCACCTTGTCCTGAGCTCGAGACATTCAGGCTTACCCCAACGGTTATCGGTTCTTCGGTAGAAATGGCCAACCCAGTGCCACTTCAGCTTGCTAATTCTCTGAGCTATGTCAACAACTTTAGTTTAGTCTCGTTGCGGATCCTATCCTTCAAAGAAACTCCGAGCATAGCTCGTTCCATAGCTCGCCAAGTGACGTTAAACTGGTGGATCAGCCGTACTGTAAAATTTTGATTATGAGTACTGTGTGTCAGATAAATAGAGAATCCATATTTGTTTTTAGTTTGCATTTAATTATTTGTTAGTGATATTAAAGTAAACGAGCACAAGATTTAGAAACACTGAAAATCACACTAATATTGGAAATGCGAAAGTTTGTGTGTATGTGAGTATATTTGTTCCAGCTCAACTCCGGAACAGATTTGGATGAAACTTAGAATTTACATAGTTTCAATAGAATTTTAATAGTTTTAACCTGGATCAACACAGATTACTTTTTATCCCCGTACCACGCGAAAAAGCCATGTGCGGAGGCTAATAAATAAATTGTTAGCGCTAATTTTCATTTAACCTTACCGTTTTTGGGAAGCCCTTCTATGCTTTTAATTCCTATTGTAACTTAACATACGACTCATGTGTGAAATCTTGTGATTTAGATGGAAACTTCAAACAGTCATTAGGGATTTCTATTTACGTATCTGTAAAGCTGTCTCCAAATCCAAATTATTAGGCTACACGACTGAAAAATTCTAATTAGTCCGTCATTTACATTATCATAAAATATAGGACATGATTTTTTTCTTTTTGTAAATGAAACAAAAATTTCAAAGATATAGTGCGGTGAAGTTCCGTGTGACGTCACGGCTTAGTACACTTTTGACATGGCCGTGACGTCACGAGCTCCCGACATGTGACGCTCTTTATCTCCGTCAATTAAAAAAAATATTTCTTGTTGATCTATCAGCCGGACTAATTAGATTTTTTTTTACCTAGTCGTCATCCCTAGTATTAATTTATGGCGTTGGTTATAGAACAGTGCTGTACGTTCATCGTTCAGCGCATGGTGCTAATCCATTTTTCGCCACAGGGCGTGTTCTGTGCCACAGGGTTATGGGGACTCGTCCAATAAATTTTATTTAAATAAATGCAACCTTAATGCTTTTGATTATCAACCGACTTCAAAATGGGAGGAGGTTCTCAATTTCGTTGTATTTCTTTGAGTAATATGTTAGCTAGTGATAAAAAAATAATTTTTATTTGTTAAATCCACGGTCAGTTAAACTACATTTTAATAAAATCGTGACATATTATTATTTAATTCTAGATAACTATTTCATTTTGTATTGATTGTTTATTAGTTTCATTCATTTCATTCTCATTTATTTAAAAATTGTTACAAGTAACTAGTAACGTAGTGTAGGACGCCCTCCGGCCAGGTGGAGTGACGATCTGCGAAAGGCTGCTGGTAGAAGCTGGATGCGTCTAGCTCAGGACAGGGCGCAATGGCGCTCATTAGGGGAGGCCTATGTCCAGCAGTGGACTGCTATATAGGCTGATGATGATGATGATGATGATGACAAGTAACTCAGTGAAGTTATTAATGCAGTCTACACCTATAACTGTGATATCACTTTCTTCTCTGTTCTGTGTATTAGCCTATGTTTTGGCGTTTTTGTTGGTGTTCGTAAATAAATAAATAAATAAAATTTTGATAGCAATTAACCACCTGGTCTTTGCTGGTCTCTACAGCCACAACCAGTTGGTGGACTATAGCGGATGAATAGTGAAGCGGTGGCGTTTAGAATCCAGACTCATCAGTCCTTTCTCCACTGGCTGACTTGGCTACAAGCTCATACACACAACAGCATAAATCAGTCCACTATTACTGGACATATGCCTCCGCTAATAAAGGGGGAAATCCCCATAATTGCCACGCTGGGCATGCGGGTTGGGGTTGCTAGGTTATACGAAGAAGAAGATGTCTCTCCTTCTTTTGGCAGCAGGATATCCAGGCCATTTACCGATTTTCCACCCGAAATCTTGCAAGTGGGTTAAAGGGTAGAAATGGGTCCCTATTACTAAGACTCCACTGTCCGTTTGTCTGTATGTCTGTCTGACACCACTCACCAGGCTGTAGCTCATGCACCGTTGTAGCTAGACAGTTGAAATCACAGTTAATGTATTTCTGTTGCCGCTGTAACAAATACTAAAAACAGAATCCTAATCCTATTATTATTATAAATGCGAAAGTCTGTGTGAATGTTTGTTACTACGTATCTCCATATCAACTTATTCAATTTAAATGAAATTTGGTATGTAGATAGTTTAAGTACCAGAAAAACATATAGGCTAATAACATTTTGAAAAATTAACCTCTAAAGTGGTAAACTGGGGTGGCAAAGTTTGAATGATAAAAAAAAAGTCTTTACCAATGGACTTGAAATTTTGCACAGAGACTCGATACTGAAAATAAATGAATACGTGTTTCAGGATTTTCCGCAATTCAACCCCTAAGGTGGTTAATGGTTATCGATTTTAATGAACTTTGCAGACGGAACCCTTAAAAGTACATTTGCTACTTTTTGTAGCGAAAATAAAACTTGAACAGGATATGATAGGGGATGAAAGTTTGTATGGGGAACCAATCATTTCTCAAGTTAGGTAGGTTTATTAAAATTCATCATACGTGACAGGCTATTGATTAGGTGACCAACGCGAACAGGAGCGGGAACGGGAACGAACAAGGGAGTGAGAGTGGGAACGGGAACGGGTACGGGTACGGCTAGGTTATGCAGTAATCATATTTTGGTACTTTTTATTCCACGCAAAACGAGGTAAAAATAATAATAAATAAACCTTTATGTAATTAATGAAACTTTTTGACACATAAATTTCCACGCGGGCGAAGCCGTGGGGCGCAGTTAGTAAAATATGTATTTAAGTGGGGCTCTCATACAACATTACGGGACCCTTCGTGCGCTAGTCCAACTAGCACTTGGCCGGTTTTTTATGCATAGTATAATATTAAATAAATAAATATCCCAAATTAGGCAGAGCCTATGGGTAAACATACATAGATACTTATAAAACCCTCACACACAGAACAAACATCCATGTTCGCCACACAAATGTTTGTCATGGGCGGGGATCGAACCCACGACCTGTAGCTCAGAAGGCATAGTTACTACCAACTTAGCTAAAAGGCCAGTCAAAATGCTCAATTCAGACATGTTTTTGAAGGTCCAATCAGCACGTTTGGAGAACTGATAGGTGACCGTATTATTGTGATTACGAGTGAATGGGGCGTGAAGATAAGAGTAATGGTCATAAATTAAATCAGTGGTCATAAATCCGATTAATTCCAACACTTACACAACGTTAATAAACATGGAGTGGATATGCTTGCTTCTGTTCTTCATACGGAATGTGAATTGTATTGATTTGAATAATATGAAAAATGTTGGTAACCCTCGAGTAATAAGAGATGATACTGGCGGAGTAAGTACATTAAGATAATAATAATAATAATAATAATCCTGGACGTTATCACACAGCATCATGTAGCCCCAAACTAAGCAGAGCTTGTATTATGGGAACCACATGATTGATATACTACATAGATACATTTTTTTTTGTAAATACATACATATCATACATAGAAAACACCCAGACCCGAGACAAATATCTGCAGAACATGCAAACATTTGTCCCGCAGCGGGAATCGAAGCCGCAACCTTCTGCGTCACAGGCGGACCTTCGCCCACTGCGCCACAGAGGTCGTCAGATCAGATCCTACAGTTATTCATATTATTTATACTTTATTGCACAAAAAATAAACAATGCGGTGGGCTTTTGTTGGCTTATGGTGGGCTTAATGCTAGGAGCATTTTCTACCAGCTAAACCTGTCGTTTGTTATTACTTATTAGATAATAATAAATTCATTTTTTGTTTATTTTTTTACGAACGGGGCTCTGGCGGCCGGCTGATTGCGGCATAGCACAGCCTACATCGGCACAGCTAAATCCCCTGGCCACCGACGGGCAGCAGCGTCGGTGGTGCGAGAAGCTGTGCCCTGCGATCCCCAACCCTCATGCCCAGCGTGGGGATTATGGGCATATCCCCCTTTATTAGGGGAGGCCTATGTCCAGCAGTGGACTGTTATAGGCTGGTGTGGTGTTGTGGTGTGGTGGTTTATTTTTTTAATTTGTAACCAAATAATGGCACAAGTTAAGGGAGGCCTATACCCAGCAGTGAGTGAAATCGGACTGTGGATGATGATGATGATGATGTAACCAAATAAATTTGTGACAAAAACTTATTCAGGTTTAACTAAAAGCAATGGTGTATAATAATTTTAGGTTTTTGAGAATAAGTGAAGGTGTACTTCACCAGTCAGGTGGAGTGACGATTTGCGAAAGGCTGCTGTGGAAGTTGGTTGCGTCGAGCTCAGAACAGGGCGCAATGGCGCACATTAGGGGAGGCCTATGTCCAGCAGTGGACTGCTATAGGCTGATGATGATGATGATGATGAAGGTATACTAGCCTCCACACTAGGATTCCGTTGAGTTGTGGATGGCTAGTCTCTTCCAATATTTTCATAGTTAGGTAGGTACATGATCATAATAGTTTAGATAACAAACAATATCAATGGGAGGAGGCGGATAGGAAGGTATCTAGGCAGGTACGCGGATAGATTCAAGCTAGTGTGCGTTGTCTTGTTTAGGCTGGTGTGTTGTATTGTAGATGGTGGTATGCGTGTTTTATAATTCAATGAAGAATCCTAAAATAACTTATAACTGCGAATTTTCAACATAATAACCTACTATTTTAAAGATAAAAAATATAAATAATGTAGCTTTATTCACGAGCGTTGAAACTCGAAATAAAAACCAAATTGCGTTGCTCTGAAAAGAGATGATTTTATTAAACAATGCTTTACAAGTATTGTTTTAGATTATGTACGTTTAATGTAAATAACAAAAAAAATCACAAATTCTTAATTTTAATCTTTTATCGTTTTATTTAACGTAGATAAACTCGTCTCACCACAGATTACGTAGCCCATTCAAATCTGTGTGTCATTCTTCCATAGATCTAATAAGGTACAGCCACAGTTCACACATGAAGGCGCTGCAAAATCAAATTATTATTTTTTATACTTAGCTTCATTTACATACAATTAAATTACATAGATGTGCATAAAAACTGTATGTTTTGAACCGACATCAAATAAGGAGAAGGTTCTCAATTCGGTTTATTTTTTTTGTGCTTGATACTTTTATAACTCCGTCATTTATGAACCGATTTGGAAAATTATTTTTTTCATTTATGTAGGGTAATACTTCTATTTTGATCACATTTAAATTTGAAAAAAAAAATACAAATATTTTTAAATTAAATTATGTATTTTGTAGTACCTAACTACTTGAAAACCAAATCATCTTGCTGCCTATGTTGCGCATTTTGTTATATCCTGTTATTACAAAATTAACAGGCCTTTTTTGCCTTCCAAAGCACAGAAGCGCTCAGATTTATGCTACTTTACGATCACCCATCCAAGTAATGACCAGGTGGAACGTTGCTTAACCAACACATCAACCACTCTACATACACACCCATAAACACACCCACCCTTTGTCATCGTTTTAAATTTAACTTTTACACCACTGTAGCCTTAAATATACAGGTTGTAAAAAGACTGCTACCGAAAACTGGGAGGTTGCAATCTGGCCATGATTCTTAACATATTTAGCGAGAAAATAAATAAAATAATAAAGTTATTTTAATATTTTGAGTCTATTCTGCAGAGTATTTTTTTATACTACGTGAAGATGGAACAAGCACATGGCCCACGTGATGTTAAGTAACTATTAACTATCACAAAGCATTGCATCGTAGATTACATTTTTTCGGAACGTGCTCTACGATGCAACGCCCTACGTCCATCAACTTGAGGCATGATGATGATAAGCCTCTTGTGCCTGTAATTTCACCGGCGCCAACACCCTTCAAACCGAAACACAGCTCAGCTGCTTCACGGCAGAAATAGGCATGGTGGCAGTACTTCCCCGGACGAGCCTTTCACAAAGAACTCTACTACTACTAAATACTACGGAATGTTAACTGCTCCTCAATTCGTGTGATCAACAGAGGGCTTACCACGGGTTTTGATAGTTTTCGAAAACTTTTTAGGTTTTGGTATCTTTCCATACATATTCGTACAGCGCCTCTAGGGAAACGTGCATGAACTACGAAAATGTATAGAAAGATCAGTGCTGCCGTTTTTTATTTGGAGAAAATGCTAAAACATGTTGCAAAAAATGCTAAATAACTTTTAAAAATGCTAAATAAAATGCTAAAATCTATATTTTTCTTTTGAATTCCTTAGGAATTTTGAATTTTTAGGTAACGTGCAAAAAAATGTTAATCATCAAAATATGCTAAATGCGAATTTTTCAAGCTAACAGATCCGAAAATATGCTAAATTTAGCATTAAAAATGTTAAAACAGCAACACTAGGAAAGATACCGAAACTTATAGTTTTCGAAAACTATCAAAACTCGTGGTAAGCCCTCTGGTAGTACGAGTTTTTTACCAGCTTGATGGCGCGTTTGCGTTTACCCAAATTTATATGGAATCGAGGTAGCGCCATCTAGTGAAAAACGCGTGGCACTGACTCATTTCATTTACTACAAAAAGTATACTTGGACAATAGACAATAGAGAAACATTTATTTCCCACTTGGCACACGATATATACAACCAACAACAGAATTTAGTAAGTAAAGTAAGTAGGTGAGCAGTATCGTCCTGGCATGTAGTTGTGTACCACAGCAGCAAAAAGACCTCGTCACTTGCCACGGAAAAGTATGTAGGCGCTGGTATTCTGCCGAAACCTTTTTTCAGTCACTAGACCCTGCGAGACCCATCATAATAAATAATGGATAAGGAAGATAAGAAGAAATGTTATGAAGAAGATTTCCCGTGTTGTAATTTCAGTTTGTACCGGCTCCATCGAAAGCTCCCGAAGTCTTTTATCCCTATGGAGTCCCGTCTGGCAACCCGTATGATACTCAAAATGTAAGTTGAGGAGGTTCCAGAAAAAACAGATAAGTAGATACCTAGATGTAAGGCCGCGGTCACGAAGTCAGCGGGAGCGGGGCGGCGGCGGCGCGGCGCAAAGGAATGGCGCGTTTCAATGCATAGATTTGCATTGGCACGCCGCCGCCGCTGACTTCGTGACCGCGGCCTAAAAATCTCGCTGCGTACAGACGACGCGCTGTCGCCAAGCGCACACCACACGTTTTGAAATTAGTTGTATATAATTTGAATCATCAATAGATCTCAAAACAATTATGCATGTGCGGTTAGCATGCCTCGTGCTCGCCTCGCGCTCGTCTCGCACCCGCCTATTGCCAACACTCACAAACGAAGTAGTCAAGTCACTCTCAAGAGTACAAGCGTGCGCGAGGCGTGCGCGATGCATACGCTGATTTTGGGGCGGGCACAACGCGTGTGCGCGTGTCGTGCGCGGATCGTGCGCGGTCGTGTGAACACGCTCTTATTACTCAGCGTAGGTAGTATACAAAAAGACAATAACAATAATTATGAAAGTGCAATGAGCGGTATTACTGTTATAAAAAACAATTATAAAATTTTATACACCCCAAAACTGACTGACGGGATTTGAACCTGCGGCGTTCCCATAAATACCGGGGACGCGCTGCTAACCAACTGGGCTAACGAGTCAATATCAAATCCCGCCTGAGTCTAAATTTCTGGGAAATATTAAAATAAATTTTAGATTTTCCCTGAAGTGTATTTAATTTCACTTAAAAAAAAGACAATTACTCAATATGTTATCAAACGATCAACAGGAAAATTACCTACTTACAATCTTTCTGAGGGGTACAGAAAAGGGCAATGGTACCTTTCATACAGACAACTCAACAAATAGTACCTACTGTAGGGCAATCACGAATACTTATAACATCCTGCGTCACGATACATTTAGGCCAACTTTCCCTCAAGTGAATTGTCCGATTCCACCCTAACCACTCGTACCGTCTTTTCAGCATGGAATGCACAGGCCTTTTGCAGCCCCAACTACCAGTTCCTTTATGGGGCCACGTGGGGGTCCACCTGTAAGTATCTATCAAGCGCTATACCTTCCCCTTGAGGCATGAAGATGTTTAGCCTCATCACATCACACTTCACATTATATTGAAAACTCGTGTGTGTGTTTTTGGGATGTGTGTGTATGTGTATGTGTATGTGTATGTGTATGTGTATGTGTATGCCATACATACTGATATGGGGAAATGGTACTGACGCCCAGGACGTCTTTATTAGTAAAAAAAATGTATCCAAATACTAGCGAATATTAAGGAACCAAAAGATAGTTGAAAACCACCTTTTTCTGAGCTCAAGGTTTTAACACTCGTGTCAATTTATATTCTGGAAGCCAGCAAATTAAGAAAATACTCCGATTTCTTAAAAAAAAGACGGACCAGCCGCGTCGGTTCGCGCATAGTAATCACAGACTTCAGTCTAGCTACCCGCCTCGAAATTAACGAAGCACAGCTCCGGGCCGAACTCAATGGCCGCGAGAATATATAATACCTGACGATTTAAAGGAAGAAAATGACATAAAAATCATAGAAATTATAAAAATATACTTATTGATTGTAAAAACTTAGTATTGACGAGTTTTTTAATGACCAGAATATAAAAATGTAGTTTTTTGACATTGTCCTTTTATATTTTTGTTTTTTTGATTATTTTATTATTTGTTATTATTTAAGTATATTATTGACATTTTATTAGACAATTTTATTTTAATGGATCGACTGCAAATTGCAACTACCCATCCGGGTACTTAATTATTATACCTACCACCTAAGTAGAAGACAAGTTGACATATATATAATTATGGAAGCAATAAATAACCTGAATTTGAATCTGGCGTTTCGACGACCATACATGTCAAACGTCTATTGAACCTTGCTATTGTTATTTTCTAGGCCGCGAAGGTTTGCTATTTTGCATAACTACATTCAGTGATTTTATATCTTCAAAAATGTTGAATAGTGCGAGCGAGAGGGAGGTTTGACATGTATAAGACCTTAAGAGTCTTCAGGGTGAGTGAACTTGACGCTCTCTCCCGCGTCTAAGGCTTTAGATATGGATTCAGATTTTTTAAACGGGTACCTCGCGAGCTAAGTCGCGGGCGAAATCTACACCGAAACAGCAATGCTGGTTACGGTGGAAAGAGTAGTGGTAGTGAAAGTGAAAGTTAAAGTGAAAGTGAATGTACAAGTTAAACAATTCGCACCATCTTTTTAGTATGGACCAAACGGACCTTACGGACCAGGTGGGCCGCCTGATGTAAGTTTTATGGTACTAGTATAGTTAAATGAATTAACCTAACATATCCGTAGCCCCAACTAATTCACTTTCATAAATCTACCTTGGCCATCATCTCTGTTCATACCCCTATTTCGGCTCAGGGTAGCTTTATGACGCTAATATCTTTTCATAAATCTACCTTGGCCGTCACGTCTGTTCAAAGGCACTGAATAAATAAATAAATAACGCTGGACGTTATCACACAGCATCATGTAGCCCCAAACTAAGCAGAGCTTGTATTATGGGAAGCACATGATTGATATACTACATAATATACTTTTTTTTGTAAATACATATCATACATAGAAAACACCCGGATCCGAGACAAATATCTGCAGAACATGCAAATATTTTTCCCGCAGCGGAATTGAACCTGCGACCTTCTGCGTCTCAGGCGGGCCTTCGCCCGCTACGCCACAGAGGTCTTGTTTTTACTTAGTGATTTGTGTTTTTGTTTTATAATGTACATACACTACAGTGTGTCTGCGCTCTTGTGTCGAATGAGTTTTTCTATTCCATTCAAATTTTTAGAGTTAACACGTACCGTTACATCGTTGACGGCGTTTAGATACCTAAAGAGAGTCTTCATCAGGGTGAGTGAACGAGACGCTCGCCCTCCGCGTCCCAGGCTTTACATAGGTTTGAGACTTTTTATCCGGGAACCACGCGAGCGAACCCGCGGGCGTAAGCTAGTATGGGTTTAATATCACCAGCTCTCACACCCTTAACAATGAAATACAGAAATGCTGCGTCACGGTGTTAGTGAAAGTGAAAGTGAATGTACAAGTTAAAGAATTGGCACCGTCTTTTCAGTATGGCTCAAAAGGACCTTATGGAGGTGGTCCGCCTGGTGGTTCACCTGACGTAAGTATCTGTGGTTCTAATTCTCGCACAATAATATTAATGAATTTTCAGAGTAACGTGAATTAACTCATCATCATACACTTATAGCATATCTATAGCAGTCCACTGCTGGACATAGGCCTCCTCTAATGAATCATTGCGCCCTGTCCTCAGTTCGACGCATCCAACTTCTACCAGCAGCCTTTCACAAGTCATCACTCCACCTGACCGGTGGGTGTCCTTTTGCCATTTGCCATATGCCGAGCCGCGGTCTCCACTCAAGAAATCCTTTACCCCAACAGTTATTGGTTATTTTGGAGATAATATGGCCAGCCCACTGCCACTTTAGCTTTGCTAATTCTTTTATCTATGTCGACATCTTTAATTCTATGTCAGATAGTTTCGTTGTGGATCCTTTCCTTCAGAGAAATTCAGAGCATAGTTCTTTGCATAGCTCTTTCCATAGCTCGCTGACGACTTTAAACTGGTGGATAAGCCGTGCTTTGAGTGTCCACGCTTCGGCTCCGCATGTCAGGACGGGTAGCACGCACTGGTTACTTTCGTATTCAGACATTGCGATTGACCAGAAAACTAGACGTAGTTTTCCAAATGTCACCCGACCCAGCTGAATGCATGAAACCCGCTAAAACTATGGAACTATGGTTTGTCCTCCTCTCAAAGTTATTTATAACTGCAATATCTGACCGAGGGATTTGTACTCCGCAACCACAAGAAGGTGTCCATTAACGACGACAAGTCTCGGATCAATTTGGTCATGGACCATGACTTTGGTCTTATCCAAATTCATACCAAGACCTATCCATCGCCTAACTAGCTGCCAGTGTCTGAATTTCCATTGACTTACGACCCTAACGGCTTCAAAGTGAGAATTACCTGGGCTCTCGTCAACCTCATCCTTGCCAAGCAATCCTCGAGGTCAAGAGCTTGCCGTTAAGCCAAAAAAGTAAAATAAAAACATACTTCAAATTAAACAAACTATGTAATATGTTCTTTTCAGTATGGAGGAAATGGTGGTTTTCGATTGCCCCCAGGTCCACGAGTGGGCCCAGGTGGTTACAACACAGCTGTAAGTACCTTATGTTTTATTATGGATGATAAATAAATTAATACTTATATAAATAACAAGCTTCCGCCCGGTTTCATTCACGTGATAAAAAGCAGCCTATGTGCTAATTCAGGCCACAATCTGTATATTCCAATATTCATCCAAAACCGTTCAGCCGTTCTGGCGTGAAAGAGTAACAAACATCCATACATCTATACATCCATTCACATTTATAATATTAGTAGGATGCTGGACAGTGCCACACAACATATTATTAGTTTGTACTAATCAAATCTTGTACTACGGGACCAAAGGACTGTACTACTGATATTTTTTTTTGTAAATACGTACATATTATGCATACAAAACACCCAGCCCCGAGACAAATAATTTGCAGAATATCCAAACGTTTGTCTCGGGGCGGGAATCGTACCCGCGACTTTCTGCGTCATAGACGGACCTTTGGACTGCGCCACAGAGGTCGTTGCGATTGCGTCAAGTGCAATTAGGGGAGGCCTATGCCCAGCAGTGGACTGCTTATAGGGTAACTATGAAGTAATCATAAATAATGCAGCAGTAACTTTGTGAATGGTTCATCCGAGTGCGTACACCACCTTGCCTATGCTTGTCATGAAGCAGCCATGCTGTGTTTCGGTTTGAAGGGTGTGGGTTCCAGTGAAATATAATTGCAAAGCACATGAGGGTTAACAAATTCATGCCTAATGTTGATGGACGCAGGGTGTTGTATCGTAGGGCATGTTCCAAACATCCGTAAACTACGAAGCAATACTTTGTTATAGGTAATGGTTACCACTTAACATCAGGTGGGCCATGTCCTATTTCCATCAATAGGAAACATAAAAAATATAAGAACAGTATTATTAAGCTAATCAAATATGTGTTCTTGGTCTTGAATTTAATTTTTTGTTTTGCTAAGTGTTTTTTTTCTATTTCAGTATTTTGGAAATGGGGGGCAAGGGGGTCCTAATAGGGGTGGTGTAAGTAAAATCCCTCCTAAGTTAGTTTCTTCTTGAAATAAATAAAATAAAGTCGGCTTAGGTAGGTACACTATTTATAACTCAAGAACGTACCGTTTCATTGGATTTGTGTCTGTTTCGAATAGCAAAGGGCCTACCATGAGTTGCACAATACGAAAACTTTCATAGTATACTATATCGAGCTCAATTTTGAAATACCTTTTTTCGTTGATTACCTCTCCGTTTTGAGTGATAATTATTGCAATCTGCAAGAAGATTAAATTACCTACGTTGTTCCATCTATTTTTACTTAAAACCAGTTGCGTAATTTCCAAAAAACGTACATTAAAATTGAGCTCGATATAGTATACAATAAAAGTTTTCGTATGTGCAACTCATGGTAGGCCCTCAGAATAAAGCGGTATTTGAGCGGGATGTATTGTATACATCTTGAGATAAAATACACACCTAAATATCCCTCGAAAAAAGAGATTTAGTTTGTAATATAATATATATTATAGCACAGTGTAAACGGTCTCGTACAATATGTATTACGAGCGATAAAATATTATATCTCATGATGTACAGGGTGCTAGTGTGACCAGGTGATTATTCCGTAACTATTTATCAAACTTTTAATCTGATATCGAAATTACGTTACTCAGTAAAATGACATCAATAACTTTTTGAAAATCAAACTGGAAGTATCCAAAATTTTGACATTAAACACTCCCATACTTTAAGTATGAGATTAGTAGAAAGGTTTTAGTTTCCTTATTTTAAGTGGTCCAGTACTCATTTTACATTAATCTCATTTTATGATTAAGTATGATATGAAAATAATGATTTTCATGTAGATACACGTTGTAATAAATTTCTTACGATAATTATGATGGTTTAGTTGCCAATAACAGTGCAGCCCTTTGGCCTGCGAGATCCCCGGATCTCACGCCCTGTGATCTCTTCCTATGCACAGCAGAAGAAAATTTACACAATTTTTGTACTTACAAAAATTTGTACTTACTTAGATAATAAATATTGTTTATAACTTTTGAAACTATCATGGTTGAGAACATAATTATTAATATCAACGGGATATTTACCATGATTTGTGAGTTCTGTTATTTCCCGATATTTCGACACAGTTGCATGCGCCATGATCACGGGAGAACTGAAGTCTGTGCGAGTGGGTAGTTACTGGCAGACGAAACGATCTACCCTCTTTCTCAGTCTTTTATTACGAACGACACCCCTACCACTGGTCTCAATATCACTTTCACGATCACGGCACACAAAACTTACTGTATCAGGACACACTACTGAAACATCACTTTTACGGTGCCTACATCATGATCATGGCGCATGCAACTGCGTCGAAATATCGGGAAATAACAGAACTCACAAATCATGGTAAATATCCCGTTGATATTAATAATTAAATATTATTTAATTAAAATATAGTCTTATTACTTGGTTATGTTATTAAACAGTTTTCTTTTATATCATTACTAAGCTAAAATAACCTTTTAAAATGAGGAAACTAAAACCTTTCTACTAATTTTACATTTTTTTCTTACAGTCTTACAAGATTTTATATTATTTGTTGTTAGAGCGGCTATAGAAATACACATTGATAATTTCAACTCTACCTGTTACAGTTCATGAAATCCAATCCTCTGAGAGACAGACAGACGGACGAACAGCGTCTTATAAAATTAGGGTCCCATTTGGCAATTTGGATATGGAACCCGAATAAAGAGTAACATAATTTAGTACGTAGACCAACATGCGAACAGTATTTACATAAAAAAAAACAACCATTAAATTAAAACATAGAATAAAACTAAAAGAAAATCCATCTTGCGCAATTAAAACAATGTCAATAGAAATCATAAAATCATACAAAATTATACTGTTACTCTTTGCTATTTACAGAATATAGGCCAATATTTACGGAATATTTATAAATTGTGTTTGCTAATTTGTGTTAGCAAGACAAATAAATTATTATTCTGACAGAGGACAGAGGGACAGTCAAAATAATAATGAATAACATTTTGTTCTAGGAGTCTGGAGAACCCGCCGATTTCGTAAGAACGTATTAATATATAAATGTATTTGATTATAATTATCAAAATTAAATCAATTTATGATCTAAATATCGAATTTGAGATTTTAAGATTTTTACAATATCCCAAAAATGAAAACTTAGGCGGGTTTGAACCTGAACCATACCGGCTCGAAATTTTTGAATTATTATAAAAATCATAGATTTTGTTTGAAGTGTGGATTATTAAATTCAATAGTAGATTTTACAACTAGTGCACAAAACTATCATTTTTTATCTGAGACTTTTAGCAGCTTTTAGCTGATAGTAATGTCGAGGATAAAATAGTTTTGTGGACGAGTTATAAACTCTGCTTTTCACTTCGATTGCGACTTTGCGAGGAAATGAAACAGTAGTGTAACATAACATTTCTTAGTTAAAAATTCAAAGTAAAATTAATATAGTTTTGAAAACTGAGGGAAATTGTTTTTATGTCTTAAAAACACATAAGGCAAATAAAGTAAAATAAATAATATAAAATAACAAATTCTATCTATAAACTTCTTATTGTGTTGGGTGTATCTTAATAAAGTTACATTTATAGTTAGATATGTTAATGCACTTGTGCACAAAATTCGATTTTGTGCGTCCTATATCCTGCACAAATAAGTAGGTACTTTCCTAGCATAAGCATAATAAAAAATAACTAAAATTCGTTAAATTGCACATTATTGATCTATAATTTGTATTGAGGTATAATTATTATTCTCATGAATAATTACATTTTTAGATTCTCTAAATAATGTTGTACACACGAAAAGGCAAAATGTGTCAGTACAATAATTTTTAATCAACTATATAATTTTTGCACCACATTTACAACGAATAAATGGTTTCAATGGTTTTATTAGTTTCAATGTTTTAAACGTTTTCAATGGTTTAATATTAAAAAATATAAATAAATATGCCCACGCTTTGAGGTTCATACATTTGAGGAATCGAGAATTTTGCATTATAATTGCTCGTGGCTTTGTAATAGTGTGCGTACGTACCGAATGATACTAGATATAGTGATCACATAAAAAAGTGTATTTTTTCAGGAAAAAACACTGACACGCAATGGCAAGGTAAAATGAAAAAATATAGTAACTATCTTCTTGCCAAACATTGGATTTAAGTAACTAAAATAGTTTACACCATAGTTTTATTTCTACACTAGTATTTAATAATAAATCTATGGTGTACCCACCCAAACCGTCGACACGGCCCATCATTCTCCGAGTCGCGTGCTGTGTGGTTGTGGTTTCGGTGTGTAGACTCAGTTAAACGGCAATTACAGTCAGTATAGTAAGTATAATGCCTGCCTGGGAGCGGAGCGGACCCATTACGGACTTCGTAAAAGATAATCATACAAAGCAGTAGGTAGAAAAAGAGTGAACGCGTTGAAATGTAAGTACCTAAGTAACTAACTCCCTTTCCCGCAATTGGACTCCTGTAGGTCCATTGTGCGTGTGCATCATGTATCTGCTAAATATTTAGCCAGCCTATTTCCAGCTAGAAGCACAGAGGTTTTCCTGGTGGGGTCTTCGCAGGCTTCGCAGAGTGACCTCAGGGTCCCGAGGATATGTTCGCGTTGAGATGCAACTCCCGAGCATTCCAGGATTACGTGGGCTGTCGATTCTTCTTCGGTCAGACACCCTTTGTGGTGGTCTGTCTGTTGTAGAGGTGTCTGTTCAGAGGAGAGTGTCCCGTGAGGGTTCCAACGATGGTGCAAAGGTCTTGTCTTTTGAGTTACTGCGTTGAAGAGTAACAAACGAGTCATAGAGTTCAGCCATTATGGCCTTCGTTATAATTAATACAAAGTGATACCACTGAAAAAGAGTGAGCTAAGCGGAGTGAGCGAGATGAAAGAGTTACAAACGAGGTCGCAGAGTAATGGCCTATGCAGACCGGCACGGCATGGCAAGGGATTAATTTTTTTTAGCAATGAATATTAAAACCTATCGATTTTAATGTTCCTTGGCAGAAATTGAAATCTCTTGCCATGCCGTACCGGTCTGCGCAGGCCTTTAAGCGGCTTCGTAGTGGACCTCGTACGAAATCCGCTTGACTAGCTACACTACGTATCAAAAATACTTTCATAGAAAAAAAGTACATACGTCCTTTCTAGCTGACCCGCTAGTAGCAGTTAAGTCTCTTTATTCAATGGTATTTAATTTCCATTGGAAAATAATCACTTAATTTCCGCGAAGGTTGCATGACCAGTATACATACCTATTAATGCGATATTTTTGAGCGGGTGGTGTGATAAAACTATTTAATCTATTCCTTCCGCCCAGCTATTTACCGGTCATTCCTCTTTCGCAATGAAATATGAGGCTGGCATTAATATAAGATAATAACACTTTAATTGACGCGTGAATGACAAAAACCTAAACCAACCTCAACAAAAATAAAAATAATTTTAATAGGTAAAAATAATAATTCAACTTTTTCAGTGGCCAGAATTCATTAAAAAACTAGCAGAAGAAGGGGTAATGCTCTGATAATTTTGTGTATTTTTTATATACGGAATAACTTTTATATATTCTACATAACATAATATTTCGTTCACAGAAAGATGAAGATCCCACTAAGATTCATAAGGACGTAAGTAAATAAGAGGCGAATAAATCGCCGTACAGTGCCACAATTATAACTTGGAGCACCTGAAGTTGAAGAATTGACTAAAGTAAGAAAGAGAGTGAAGTAAAAATTTGTCTGCGTTATAAAACATTTCGGAACTAAATTCGCTTCTGCGCTTACAGAAACCTAACTTCAGGTCCACCATGTTGATAATTATGGCACTGTACACTGTACATAGATTTTGTTAAAAGATAAACGAGACTAATCATCATCAGCCTATAGCAAGTCCATTGCTGGACATAGGCCTCTCCTAATGAGCGCCATTGTACCCTGTCAATTTAACCTTAATACTTTTATTATTTTCTATAATGACATAAATGATAATTATTATTTGTCTAAATAGTACATATTTACTATTACCTACCCTACCTATTTGCTGGTATTCGGCAGAATACCAGCTTCCGCTGCTACATCAGCGGATATAATGCTGAGTCGAAGCCATTTTGCTGCTGTAGCACACATCCCACCATGTTTTATGTTCACTGTTTCTCTATTTTGTTTGTTACGTTTTTATTTTTGTTGTGTTGTGTGTTCATTTGCAAATAAATAAATGTCTATGTCTATGTCTATGTCTATGTCTATGTCTATGTCTATGTCTATGTCTATGTCTATGTCTATGTCTATGTCTATGTCTATGTCTATGTCTATGTCTATGTCTATGTCTATGTCTATGTCTATGTCTATGTCTATGTCTATGTCTATGTCTATGTCTATGTCTATGTCTATGTCTATGTCTATGTCTATGTCTATGTCTATGTCTATGTCTATGTCTATGTCTATGTCTATGTCTATGTCTATGTCTATGTCTATGTCTATGTCTATGTCTATGTCTATGTCTATGTCTATGTCTATGTCTATGTCTATGTCTATGTCTATGTCTATGTCTATGTCTATGTCTATGTCTATGTCTATGTCTATGTCTATGTCTATGTCTATGTCTATGTCTATGTCTATGTCTATGTCTATGTCTATGTCTATGTCTATGTCTATGTCTATGTCTATGTCTATGTCTATGTCTATGTCTATGTCTATGTCTATGTCTATGTCTATGTCTATGTCTATGTCTATGTCTATGTCTATGTCTATGTCTATGTCTATGTCTATGTCTATGTCTATGTCTATGTCTATGTCTATGTCTATGTCTATGTCTATGTCTATGTCTATGTCTATGTCTATGTCTATGTCTATGTCTATGTCTATGTCTATGTCTATGTCTATGTCTATGTCCTGTCCTTAGCTCGACGGATCCAGCTTCTACCAGCAGCCTTTTACAAATCGTCACTCCACTTGGCTGGAGGGATTTCTACACTACGTTTGCTGAGCCGCAGTGTCCAATCAGGACTCATTTCACCTCAAAGGTTATCGGTTCTTCGGCAGATATGGCCAGCCCACTGTAACTTTAGCTGGCTAATTTTCGGTGCTTTTCGGAGCTATGTCAACTACTTTAGTTCTATGTCGGATATTATAGTTGCGGATTTCCTTTAGAGAAATTCCGAGCATAGCTCATTCCATAGCTCGCTGATCATCTGTACCAATGGATAATGACAAACAGGGACACAGCTACCTATAAGCAATGGTTAATGATTTTTAGTATCGTTTATATAGCGGAAAATGTACACCTAACAAAGAATGAATATTAAAATACATAATTAACCGTTTTTTTTTTCAGTGGGAAAAAAACGCACGCAAATGGGATGTAAGCTGCTGATAACTTTTTTTACTTTGATAAAAAAATAAGGCTCTTTATCATTCATTAACATTCCTTATATTTGCCGGAACCGAGGATTTACATACGTATACGAAAGCGTATGCACGTAAACGAAGCTACGAGAGGGTCAGCTAGTATTGTATATTGGTCTCTATCACACAAATTCATATGATATATCTAGATTTCACTCGCATGTCATTCTGCATTGTACATTCTGTCTTTGTTTTTTACAGGAATATGCAAAAAGTTTATCCATCCCTTCGGTAAGATATTAATTTTTTTTTCTTGTGTCACAGCAATTCTGAATTGGTTCTAATTTTATTCCAGGTTATTAAATAATATACAGGGTGTTGCTGTAATTGCGACATTCAATGAAAACACGGGTCACTACCCGTGTTTTCATTGAGTGCTACTTGTCAGTAATCATAAAAAAATTAATCCTAAACATTTTTCAAATAAAAATATTCTAACAAAATAAATCTCAAATAAGGTAAAAAAAATGAATTATGTTGTGTAAGGACTACTTACCATTTCCAACGTCGTGCGCTTCTGTTTAGAAGCGCGCGTATGGTACACAGCAGGATTCATTTGTTTTACGATAATTGTGATTTATTTTGTTTGAATAATCAAATCTTGAAAAATGGACTTTTGCTTTAGGATTTCATTGTTTTATGATTACTGACAAGTAGCACTACCCGTGTGTTCATTTAATGTCGCCATTACAGAAACACCCTGTATAATAATAACATCTCTCACACGGTCAACTGTCCCAAACTAGGCAGAGCCTGTACCATACCCATAGTACCCACCAGAGACTGATAAAAATACATATAAGTATACGTATAAAACACCCAGATACAGAACAAACATTAATGTTCATCACACAAATGTTTATCCTGGATGGGAATCGAATCCGCAACCTGCAGCGCGGAAGGCAGAGTTACTATCAAATGAGCTATGCCAGTTCCTTTAGCTTCCATGTTTATTGTTAGTACTAACTAACAACTACTAACTTGTTAGTATTAACTAACAACTAGTTACTTGTTAGTACTAACTAACAATAAACATAGAAGCTAAAGGAATTGGCATAGCTCATTTGTTAGTAACTCTGCCTTCTGCGCTGCAGGTCGCGGATTCGATTCCCATCCAGGATAAACATATGTGTGATGAACGAACATGAATGTATGTTCTGTATTTGGGTGTTTTAATACGTAAATATGTATTTTTATCAGTCTCTGGTGGGCACTATGGCTATGGTACAGGCTCTGCCTAGTTTGGGATCAGTTACTATGTAAGGAGCGGTACTTGCTCTTGGCGTCTGTTTTCCCGGGCCACTATAACCTGGAAGTCTTCAAATCCAGAGAATCGGTTCCTTCTAGGCAAGCACGCTCCATCATAGACCACATGTTCACCTGTTTCAGGTGTGTTAGGGGTCAAGCGCTTCGCTATTTTTTGTAAAAAAAGTTAATAAGGTTACATGGACTTATGTTCGATTCACACCTACCGGCGCGCGACGGCGCATCGAAGCGCATATTAAAACATGCTAGAGGAAATTAAAACATCCACAAAGCAGTTAAGTTCCTTATTTGCAGGCAGTATCTACTTACGGATCTATTTATGTCTGTGTTTGACAAAACTCAAAGCTGCGTAAATTGCATGCAAATAAGGAACTTAACTGCTTTGTAGATGTTTCAATTTCCTGTTATATATTTTTTTTTAAAAGTGATATTTGAACTTCGTTTTAATTATTACTAATTTCTTTTGACAGACCACGAGCAGAGTAAGAATTTATTATTATTTTTTCTAATATTCATAACCACGCATGGCAGATAGGTTGGTGATCATTGTATTATATTATACATATACTCATTATTATATATTATACATATTATTTATGTACACCTTTTTTTGTAAACATATAGGTACATAAGTATAACATAAAAAACACCCAGACCCGAGACAAATATCTGCAGAAAATGCAAACATTTATCCCGCAGAGGGAATCGAACCGTTATCCTCTTGTGTGTGCGAGCGGGCCTAGCCCACTGCGCCACAGAGATCCTCAGTATGTAGGCACTCCTAAAGGTGGCCTACCACACTTATTATTTTTTATTTCAGCCAATATTAAGAATAGCTCCACCTAGAGCGAATCCGAGTGTTGGAGTAAGTGTTTATTGAATTATTTTTAAGGTGAATTTAGAATTTCATGCCATGGCGATCTGCAAAATGGTAGAAGCTGGATGCGTCGAGCTGAGGACAGAACCGCTTATGGTGTACCTTGCTCCAGTGTTCTTAGCAGATCATCTTTGTTAAGCAACACTCCGCCCGGTCACTACTTGGATCGGTGACCGTTTAGTGGCATTTCTGAACGTTTCCGTGCTTCAAAAGGCACGTTAAGATGTTGGTCCCGGGTTTTTTCAGTTGGGCGGCCTAAAAGCTCCAATACCAGAGTTTGCCACTAGCTTCATACGAAGAAGGAAAGGAAAGAAGAGGCAGGTGGCATTGACGTTAGACTGCAATTACTTGAAAACTCAAGGTGACGCCTTTGCCCAGCTGTGGTCTAAGAAAAAACAACATGGGTTTTTAAAGAACGTGAAAAATTTATGTTCTAATTAGTCATATTTCCTTACAGATGGAACAATATTGGGCGGACGATACCGTTTCAGTAGGTATTCGTTTATCAGCATTAGTCTTTATATCTATCACAGATTTAAGGGCTTCACAGAAGCTATTATGTACAGATGTAAATTACAGCACTATACATCTCATTAAATCTTTCCATAGAAATCGTCAGGAGACCACACACGACAGCTATAATGTATATTTTTACATTTTCGTATAAATGTATGAATAAATCCCGAATGTAATGTAAATTAATATACATATAAGCTGTTGTGTGTGAATGCCTTTAGTTACGTCAGTCATGTTATCAGGGTGCCTAGTGCGAGTTTTTTTACCAGCTCAATCGCGTTTGCGTTTACGCAAATTTGTATGGAAAGGAGTCAGTGGCACGCGTTTCTCACTAGATGGCGCTACCTCGATTCCATATAAATTTGCGTAAACGCAAACGCGATCGAGCTGGTAAAAAATTCGCACTAAGCACCCAGAAGACTATCCGAAAGAGAAACAAAGCGGTTGACATAAAACAGAAAACAAACAAGCTGACGTAGCAGTGGGCTGGTCATATCTGCCGAAGAACCGATAACCGTTGGGGTATACGAGTTCCTTGAGTGGAAACTATGTCTAGGTAATCTTAGTGTAGGTCGTCCTCCGGCCAGGTGGAGTGACAATCTGCGAAAGGCTGCTGGTAGAAGCTGGATGCGTCGAGTTGGGCACAGGGTGCAAAAGCACTCATCGGGAGAGGCCTGCGTCCAGCAGTGGACTTGTATTGGCTAATGATGATGAGTCAAGTTATAGAAAAGCTAGATTCTGAACACTTTGCTGAGGACAGGGCGGGCCAATGTCCAGCAGTGGACTGCTATTGATGTTGAGTAAGTTATAGAAAAACTAGATGCTGAACACCGATTTATCTAGAATTAAGATTTTTTTTATTTTATTTTTATAGGCAACTAAATAGTTTTTATATTTTTTTGTTATATTTTTATATAAGAAATTCCATTGTAGGTACCCACTCTCTTTCTTTCTATTAATATAAAATGTTAGTTGTTTATCTGTGTCCGTATATGTAACGCCTTAGATCTTAAGCATCTGTAATGATATTTTTTACGCTAAATAAATGAAACTTGAAACTTTTAACGACAACAATATCAGCCTTTATGTGTCCACTGCTGGACATAGGCCTCCCCAAATAAATAAATATATTTGACATTTTAATTGGCCTTCAGCATGCATCACCTAATATTAATAAGACCGCAGATTGTACCTACAATACTATTTTATTTCTCTTTTTTTTGTTTGTTTTTAATTGGTATTATGTGCAATAAAGAGTTCATCTATCTATCAATCTATCTATCTACCTAGGATGCATTTATCGTTTGTAACCTAATTGAATTCTTATTAGCTGTAAGTTTTCCTAAAATTCTAAAATAAAATAATATTTCATACACGGTCGGCAGGTCCCAAACTAGGTAGAGCCTGTACTCTGTACAAGAGACTGATAAACATATATATATATACTTATATAACACTCATGAGACACAAAATGAACATCTATGTTTATCACACAAACTTTTTTTTAGACGGGGATTGAACCCGCAACCTTTGTTCCGCAGAAATAGAACCCGCATTTTACATCGAAGTAATTAACTCAAGGCCGTCGAGATCAAGGTTAATCAACAAAAAGAACATACAAACTGAGAACCATATTTTTGAAATCGGTTAAAAAAGGTTTGTTCTTGAAAATGTTAGATATCCATTCTTAGCAATTACCCAAGGTCGTCGTGGTAGAGTTTAATTAACAAAAAGAACATACAACCAAATTGAGACCCTTAGTTTTGGAGTCGGTTAAGAAAGGTTTATTGTTGAAAATGTTATAGACATGACAATGACTAGACTTTCTTAGCAATTAACCCAAAGTTGTTGAGGTCGAGGTGCATCAACAAAAAGAACATACACCCGAACGGAGAACCTTATGAATGAATGAATGAATGAATGAATAAATGAATGAATGAATAAATGAATGAATGAATGTTTTTTATTTGCATATGCAATTTTTTTGTTTTTGCTTATTTCGTAGTCTGTTAAAAAAGGTTTATTCTTGATAAATTTGGATATTCTTTCTTAGCCATATAATTACCCAAGGTTGTCAAGGTAGAGATTAATCAACAAAAAGAACATACAGCCAAACCGAGAACCTTATTTTTGAAATCGGTTAAAAAAGGTTTTTCCTTGAAATGTTTGATATTCTTTCTTATTTGCAGTCAATACAGAAGGATATGCAGAATGGACCTCAGGGTTTTCAACTTGTAAGTCAAAGTAAAAGATCTTAACTAAATAAAGTGTCCAGCAGGACACTATATTGTGAAAGGATATACTGTTATTTTTATGGTACTTGAAGATGGAACAAACATATGGCCCACCTGATGTTAAGTAGTAACCATTACCTATCACAAAACATTACATCGTAGATTGAGTTTTTTTGGAACGTGCTCTTAGATGCAATGCCCTGCGCCAATCGACTTGAGGTAAGAAGAAGATAAGTTTCTTGTGCCTGTAATTTCACCGGCACCCACACCCTTCAAACCGAAATACAGCGAAGCTGCTTCACGGCAGAAATAGGCATAGTGGCAGTACTTCCCCGGACGAGCCCTCCACAAAGAACTCTATTAATACGCTATGTTAAAGGTACGCCAAAGAAAAGATAGATAGTGTGAAAGATGACCTAATTTAAGCTAGAGACAAACTGGTCCCACGTACGCAACATATGCGATGCAACGTGGGAGAGTATGTGGTATGCAAACTTGACATCAGAAGCTGTTATAATTTTTAGATGCACTTCTTTTAGTGGGTCCTAGTACGTTCTATTTGTGTCTGAAGTGCTGTGAGCTTAAGGTCTAGAAACACACTGGTCACACGCGATAGGTAGCCTACGAACATCCTCCCCCCTCCACCTTCCAAGTGCGGGTACAGACTGCTGTAACGTAACATGCAATGTAACATGAAATTCATTAGTGTATAGTACTCTACTAAAGTGTGTATTAGTAAGAATAAATATAAGAATAATTTATTCATATACCAAAATAAAAAAAAAATAAAAAGGCAGTATAATACCAATATAATTATTAACACTATTAAAACATATAGAGGTCCAAAAGTCTTTAGAAGAAAAACTTCTACTGGATCAAAACAGATACTAAAACTCAAAGACGACCACGGAACCATAGTAACAGATCGAGCTCAAATTTTAACCATTGTTGGAGAATTTTACGAGAAGCTTTATGCATCTAATGCGACAGAACCAAACTCATCTGAGAATGACGTTAGGGCTCCACCAATTGAACACTACGATACGGAAATCCTACCACCAATCTTACCGTGTGAAGTCACGAAAGCTCTCTATGCCATGAAAACAGATAAATCTCCTGGGGAAGATGGAGTTACTGTCGAAATGCTTCGAGCAGGTGGAACTCCCGTTCTTGAAGTCCTTGTGAAGCTTTTTAACAGGGTTATGTATGACGCTCACACACCAAAACAGTGGAAGAATGCAATAGTAACTATTATACACAAAAAAGGTGATATTGCTAAATTGGGAAATTATCGACCAATAAGCCTGTTGTCACAGGTTTATAAGCTCTTTGCCAAAGTTTTGACTAATCGCCTTACTTGTCAGCTTGATGAAGCTCAGCCCATAGAGCAGGCCGGCTTCCGGAGTGGCTTTTCGACCATAGACCATATCCACACGGTAAAACAGCTGATGGAGAAATGCCATGAGTTTAACCGGCCTCTTGTCATGACTTTCGTCGATTTCGAGAAAGCCTTCGACAGTGTCGAGCATTGGGCAGTGTTCCACGCTCTCCATCGCTGCCATATTGATTCGCGCTACGTAGATGTGCTCCGGGAGCTATATACGTCAGCCACTCTGCAAGTTCGTGTACACAGTTTAACAAGTCCAGTACCGATTCGGAGAGGAGTGAGGCAGGGAGACACCATATCACCAAAGCTTTTTACAGCCGTTTTGGAAGACGTAGTAAAAATGCTGGAATGGGAAAACCTTGGTATTAACATCAATGGTGTCATTCTGTCGCACTTAAGATTCGCCGAAGACCTTGTTCTTTTTGCGGAGAGTTTTGAAGATCTTCAGATTATGTTGAATCATCTAAATGATGCGTCCTTGAAGATAGGGCTTAGGATGAATATGTCCAAGACAAAGGTTATGGGGAACCTCTCCAGCATCGCAGTTCCTGCTGTTACAGTCGGAAATGCGAAGTTGGAGATGATGGTCCAAGATAAACGTATTCGTCACGTTTATCTTGGACATACTCTTTCTTTTGGCAAGGAACATCAGAAGAAGGAGATTGAAAAACGTATACAGCTAGGGTGGGCTGCATTCGGAAAGTTAGATGACATACTCAAGTCTGTGAACGTCCCACAGTGTCTGAAGACCCGTCTATTTAACCAGTGTGTTCTTCCCACTATGACCTATGGTGCCGAGACATGGACGCTCACGCAGGAGGCTGTGTACAAAATGAGGGTTACACAGAGAGCCATGGAGCGAGTCATGCTTGGCATCAACCTTTTAGACCGAGTTCCCAATACCGAGATCCGAAGACAAACCAAGGTCAAGGATGTCGGAATACGGGTAATGGAACTCAAGTGGAGTTGGGCAGGACACCTGGCGAGACGTGGTGATGACAGGTGGTGCAAAAGAGTAACAGAATGGTGGCCGAGGACTGGAAAGAGAAGTGTCGGTCGTCCAGTGGCACGATGGGTTGACGACATAGTCAGCGTCGTGGGCCGCCAGTGGATCAGGCTAGCGCAAGACCGTGGCAAGGGGCAGGAGCAAAGGGAGGCCTATACTCAGCAGTGGGTGAAGTCGGGCTGCGGATGATGATGATGATAACAAAATCTGTTACACGTAAATACTTACACTACATAATGAAAGATGTAGAAGAAGATACAATAATTGCTACATAGGTAAGAACAATACTTGCTCGTGTTATTTATAGTTTACTATAATGATCATTAGGTAGGTCCTAAGTACTCTAACACTTTGGTTGTAAGTAGGTAGGAACTATGGTGTGTAGACCACGCTAGGAATAACATGTGTTATGGCTTACGGCACCTCCCTTCGAATGCATGCTATAGGTAGATACATGTAATGTCCAAGTTGACGATCACAGGTAGGGAGTAAAAGGAATGTTTGTTTTATATGTTTGGACACAGCGTGCGCACGAACCGAGGATGTATGCAGAAATGCTTTGTTCGTACGCGTAGTGTATGTGGACGGCAAATTTTTTCATAGCGTGTTTCATTGCATGTTACATTTCGTAAGTCTGTACCCGCCACTTTCCTTCTTCCTTTTACATACCTCGGGCAGATTATAGTTGGGTAGAAACAACTTCGAGAAGGAGGCCAAGAGGAGGTTTCAGCTGGCTTGGGCAGCATTTGGAAAACTACGTCGAGTTTTCTCGTCACCCATACCGCAATGTTTGAAAACGAAAGTTTTTAATCCACTGATTAAAAACTGCGTCCGACCCGTCATGACATGCGGAGCCGAAACATGGACACTCACAGTACGGCTAGTCCACCAGTTTAAAGTCGCTCAGCGAGCTATGGAACGAGCTATGCTCGGAGTTTCTCTGAAGGATAGAATCCGAAACGAGTATATCCGACATAGAACTAAAGTTGTCGACATAGCTCAGAGAATCAGCAAGCTGTGACAAATAGTGGGCTGACCATATCTACCGGAGAATCGATAACCGTAGGGGTAATCGAGTTCTTGAGTGGAGACCGCGGCTCGGCAAACGTAGTGTAGGACGCCCTCCGGCCAGGTGAAGTGACGATCTGCGAAAGGCTGCCGGTAGAGGCGGGATGCATCGAGCTAAGGACAGGGCGCAATGGCGCTCATTAGGGGAGGCCTATGTCCAGCAGTGGACTGCTATAGGCTGATGATGATGATGTACCCGCCACTATGCCACGATGCCGACCTGGACATCGCAGGTTGACGTTGCGTAGGAGGCATGTGATTGCGTTGTGTGTTTCTAATGCATAGTGTGATTGCGGTGCATACGAAAAGTGTGTTTAAATTGCATAGTTTTTCCGTATAAAATCAAGAGTCCAGATATCAATGCATTGCATACGTGGTCTCAGTTTGTCTGCTTTAAAAAAGGAGAGAAGAAGTGTAGAGTAGACGAGTGATAGAGGGAAATGGGAGGAGAACACATTTTGCGCCGGCACACATAACGTGGGAAGGAGTGAGTGTTGAGATGGAGGGTGAACGAGGGAAATGGGGGGAGAGCAAATATTATGTAATATATAAGTAGAAAGATCATGATGAATGCTTTCTTTTTCTTCAATTTCAGGATGATGGTAAAGCTAACCGCCAAAGTTTTGATTCGGTAAATAATATAAATAAATAGTACTGGACACTATCACACAACACCATGTAGCCTCGAACTAAGCAGTGTTTGTATTATGGGTACCTCAAGACTGATATAATACTTATAATAAATTATTTTTGCTGTAAATGCATACGTATTATACACAAGCTTCCTCCTTCGCTGCCGTTCGCTGCTTCTTGTCTTATGTTTTAATCCAGGTCTTAAATTATGTATATTCCAAGTTTCATCCAAATCCTGTGATGTAACAAACATACTTGCACACACACAAATATTCACACGAAAACCCCAAACTAATATTCGTAATATTAGTGTGATAGAAAACACTCAAACCCGAGACAAATGCCTCGCGCATCTACACGTACGTTTCGGAGTGCGGATTGGAATGGCTCGTGCTGTTTCCCGCGGTCCGAACTTTACGTGTGTAGGGCGCTCTAGTATAATTGTACAAAAATTAACAATAGGTAAAATTCCGGCTTTGGACTATGGGATGTTATGTATATTTTACACGTGATCATTTGACATTCTGCACACAAACGTCATCATTCAAACTCATGGCGAGGCAGGGGGAGGCGTGGCGTCCGGGGACGTGTTTCGTACAAAATGTTTGATGAGATCTCAAGATGTTATAATCCCATAGCCAAAAGCCGGCTAAAATCTAATAAGAGAGACAGTAGCAAAAAAAGGTTGCCACTCAGGGTATGCTGTAGAAGCATGGAAGCAACTGCAGCACTGGTTTTCAGTGGCACCACCGCGCAGGGCGCAGCAGCAACTGTGATACGCATTATGCACCTACCAATTTAATTTAAAATAATTATGACAATATGGGAACCTGTATGTTTGAACCCTAATGCAACCTCACATGCACGTGGTGCACCCTGCTAACTAACAGCCGGGGCTCTGGCAGCCGGCTGATTGCGGCATAGTGTAGGTACAGCTAAATCCTCTGGCCGCCAACGGGCAGCAGCGTCGGCGGTGCGAGAAGCCGTGCCCTGCGATCTCCAACCCGCATGCCCAGCGTGGGGTTTATGGGCATATACCCTCTTTATTAGGGGAGGCCAATGTCCAGCAGTTGACTGATATAGGCTGGTGTGGTGGATGACAATATGGCGTCTCGCCATTGAGATAGTACTATAAAGAGTCACAGTCTCCAAGTGTAAACTGTCAAAAATCTTCCGAGCATCGTTGACATAAACATCGAATAAACAGTTGGCAATGCCACATTTGCACCTAAATAGTGATAAGTCGGCGCTATAGACAGCGTGCGCCGAGTTTTGGTGCGGATTTTTTTTGTCACACTTTGAAATTATGTACTCTTCACCTTCACATTTTGTATTCCTCACATGTAAAATATCAGCTCAGTCTGTTCAGCAGTTTTGGCCTGAATGTGGAAGCAAACATTTGACATATTTTTTTACATTCTTTTGCCTTAATAATATTTGTAATATATTGTAAAATTAATGTATTTTTTAACCTTTATAATTTTTATGATTACCCCAATAGATTTCTGGACAAAGTTTGATGGATTTGGCTCTTAAAAAGTTAGAGGTAATTTTTCTGTACCTAATAAATTGTGTTACTTTATTAAACTTTAACTGATCTCGCAATCTGGCTGATTTGTCGCCGCGGCGTCGTTTGCGTCGGCGACTAGTCGTTACCACAGACGTGCATAATAGTAACAGAGTAGAGACTGACGCTGCGCTGTCGCGCGACTGTCATTGTGTGTGCGTGTGCACAGCGCGACTAGACGCGGTGACAAATAGCGAGCGTGCGCGACTACCATAGTTTGTCGTTGAGACTCCGCGACTCTGACGACAAGTGTGCGGAGCTTTGAACAAAATAAATGAAAATTATCGATCGCAACATATCGTCGTATCAATCGACAATGTCGCTTAATGTGCCGCTAACACTCGTGCACATTTTTTTACTATAAAGCTTATAATATGAATATATATAAAGCTTATAATATGAATATACCATGTAAAAAAATAATTTAAAAATAATACAGTAAAAAAATATCAAAACAGGAAACCACCGACCGTGGGGAAGGGCTCAAATGGTCGGTGGCTAGGACTGCAGAGAGAGGAATCTCCTCACGATGCGTGCTGAGTCCAGGAGAGCCGCCTTCTATAACTGACGCTTGATCCTGCTGCCTAGCGAGAGCCTCTAGATATTGGTTAAGGCTCTTCACTATCCGATCGTTCATTGATACGACTATCGGAACGATAATTGTTGAAAAAAATTGCATTTCGTTAATCAATTTTTTTTTCAGATAATGGTACGTTGTTTCTTTATTAAATTTAATTTATCACATATTTATAAAATCCAAGTTTTTCAACTTTTTACAGAATGTTGACTGTATAAAAATTGAAATATTATAGAGTAAACAAATTATAAATTAAAATAAAACAAAATACATGTGTAGTTAATATGATAGCATAGTTGGTTTATTTTGTATACGTTTAGCCCATGTCAAGATCAAGACCAATGTATTATATATAATGTATTGTTTTTTTAACAAATTCTCTAGACAGACAAAGTAAAAAAATAATAATAATAAATTGATTTATTTTACAGGAAAATTCAGGAAATAAACAGTATGAAGAAATTAAAAGTCTTCGAAATGGGCCCGATCAACCAATGGTAATGCCGCCTGATCAACAAATGGTAATGCCGCCTGATCAACAAATGGTAATGCCGCCTGATCAACAAATGGTAATGCCGCCTGATCAACAAATGGTAATGCCGCCTGCGGAATCTTATAATTTACCTCAAGTAAGTCCTTACTCAAACTATGAGAAGAAGTAATTTTCCAATGAAAATGCATGTATTTTTTATTACTTACTTTTCAACCTGTACGTCTCTCCTGGGAAAAGGTCTCCCTGATTTTTTTATGATTGATGGAAAATCACATGGCCCACCTGGTTTTCAGTGGTAACCATCACCTATAACAAAGTATTGGTTCACGGATGTTTGAAACGTGCCGTACGATGCAACATCCTGCATCAACTTGAGGCATGAAGGTGTTAAGCCTCATGTGCTTTTAATTTCACCGGAACCCACACCCTTCAAACCGAAACACAGCTATGCTGCTTTACGGCAGAAATAGGCTTGGTACTTCCCCGGACGAGCCCTTCACAAAGAACTCTACTACTTACTATTCTAGCTATTTCGTTCCATTATGACAACTATTTATATCTACTCAAAATATAATATTCATCATCATCATCAACAACCTATAGAAGTCCACAGCTGAACATAGGTCTCCTCCAAGGAATTCCACGAAGAACGGTCTTGAAGTCTTGAGCCCTCTCCATCCACCGATTACCTGCAATCTTGACGATGTCGTCGGTCCATCTGGTGGGGTTCTCCCTACACTTCGTCTTCCAGATCGCGGTCGCCATTCGAGAACCTTCATTCCCCAACGGTTATCGGGTCTACGGGCTATACGGCCTGCCCACTGCCGCTTCAACTTGCTGATTCTGAGAGCTATGTCGGTAAATAATAGATAATAAATTAATTTATTTTACAGGAAAACTCAGAAAATAAACAAATTAATATTCTTCGAAATGGGCCCGCTCAACCAATGACAATGCCTCCTGCGAAACCTTATAAATTACCTAAAGTAAGTGTAAGAAGGAGTAAGTTTCCGATGAAAATTCATAGATAAATAGTTATTATGATTTTTTAATTATTACTTTTCAACCTGCATCGTCTCACTGCTGGGCAAAGGTTTCTGCCAGTTTTTTTTTATGATACTTTTGATGAAACTAGGCCCACTTGGGTTAAGTTAACCATTACCTATAACTAAGTATTGGTTCGTATGTCACGGTTGTTTGGAACGTGCTCTACGATGCAACACCCTGCGTCCAACTTGAGGCTTGAAGATGTTAAGCCTCATGTGCATGTAATTTCACCGGCACATCCTTCAAACCGAAACACAGCAAGGCTGCTTCAAGGCAGAAATAGGCATGGTGGTACTTCCCCGGATGAGCCCTTCACAAAAGTCTACTACTTCAACAACCGCTAACCATCTTTATCCTTCGTGATATCCCACCATCATCTCTCGAAGGCTCCGAGTTCGTCCCTCCTGTTTCCTTGGGGTTGAATAAATGAATTTAGACTTTGACTTTGGCTATATGTAAAAACAGGACCGACGCCATCGAGATATTATATATTATAGAGTGATAGTCTTCAAGTAAAATCGGAGTTTTCAGCTCTAAGGTCTATGACATGGCTTAATGACTGAAAAAGTCAGTTTTTTAACGTGCCTTACGAAGCACGACCGTAAAGTGCCATTTACGAAGATGTAAATGGCACTTTACGGTCACCCATCCAAGTGACCGGCCTCACCTAACAAAAAGCAGGGTCACCCATAATACCACGCTGGGTGGGTTGGTGACACGGCTTCTCGCAGCCGACGCTGCTGCCCGTCAACGGTTAGGGATTTAGCTGTGTCGGTGTTAGGGTTCGCTATGCCGCAATCAGAGCCCCGATTAGTTAGTTAGCAGGGCGCACCACGGGCCGGTGAGGTTGACTTGGGTTCCAAAAATGGAGGTCGAAACCCCTGAATGTCCTATGTTGGTAGTTTGTAGCGTAAACCCTCTACCTCGTAGATCCTCTACATCTACTTCGTTGATCCAATACGTCGTAGAGCCATATTATGTCGTAGATCTTCTATTTTTGTAGGCCTGCTACGTCACTACGTCGTAGACCTCCTACGACGTAGACTCACTACTCACGCTTTAGATACTGTCTACGCCTTACGCTTTCTTCGCTTTCTTGAAATAATCACACTATTTTAATAAATATGAAGTTTGTTTGTTTGTTACTTTATTTGTTCCCCCTCCACTCCGTATCGGCTGAGCGTATTTTGATGAATCTTAGAATAAGATTAGGTGATGGTCTGGAATATTATTTTATGGTACCTGGAGATGGAACAAGCCCATGGCCTCCCTGATTTTAAGTGGTAATCATTATCTATCACAAAATATTGCATTGTTGGTAACAAAACATTGCATCGTAGAAAACGCTTTGGTTGCAATACCTTGTGTCCATCAACTTTAGGCACGAAGGTGATAGGCCCTTCACAAAGAGTTCTACCACTACGTAAACGCAAATAGCCAGATGATGTTCCAAGTAGTTTACAGGTAAGTTTAACCAATGAGTAGGGTTACTAGAACTCTAGCGCTTGTAATGGAGAAGTTACATTCGACTTTAATGAGTGATTAGCCTACTTGGAACTTTACTTCAGGATTCTAAAAGAGGCCAATGCACCCCTTAAATTGATCAATATCAACAAAAATAACATTAACAAGATATCATAATGATTATATCTTATTGGTCTTTTAAGGTGACGATACAGGTCAAACGTCCCTCTCGCTTGCACAATTCAACATTTTAGAAGATATAAAATCACTGAATTTTGTTATGCAAAATAGCAAACCTTCACGGCCTAGAAAATAACAATGCAAAGGTTCAGTACGAATATCATGTTGAACCCAACACGTTTTCCTACCATAAAATTTATCACAATGGTACAAGTTTTTTGGTAAGAAAACGTGACAGAATCAAAATGATATTATTGCTGAACATTTGAATTGTTATTCTTTAGAATGTGATGGTTTGCTATTTTGCATAACTATAGTCAGTGATTTTATATCTTCAAAAATGTTGAATATTGCGAGCGAGAGGGAATTTTGATATGTATAGTCGCCTTAATGATCAATAACTACAAGACCAGCCTATTCAGTCCACTGCTGGACATAGGCCTCTCCTATATAAGAAGGGAGATATGCTCATAAACCCCAAGATGCACATGCGAGTTGGAGATTTCAGGGCACAGCTTCTCGCATTGAAAATGCTGCTGCCCGTCAGCGGCCAGGGGATTTAGCCTTTGAGCAAAATAAGATGATTTAGCTGTGCCGGTGTTAGGCTGCGCTATGCCGCAATCAGTCGGCTACTAGAGCCCCGTTTGTTAGTTAGCAGGGTGCACCACGTGCAGGTGGGGATGGCTTGTGTTCCAAAGATGGAGGCTGGCACCCCTTATACCCCAATGCGTAGAATGTTATGGCCGTTTATATTTATTTATTATTTTATTATTATAGGTACGTAAAAACAACATGATGATGATGATGATGAAGCAAATTGAAGTGAGTTATTTGAATATACAAAGGCTAAGGTATCGTTGATCTTACTCAAAGATTCTCGGCTGTGTTATGGGTGTCAGGAATTATGAGAACTCTCAACATTATTCCATAACGCCCAAACCCAGACCAAATGTTAATTAATGCTTGACACTATTACACTGCATCATGTAGCCCCAAACTAAAGCAGAGCTTGTATTATGGGAAACTACATATTTTTTATCATATTTGGGTCTGATAAACTACTTATTTTTTGGAAATACATACTTATTATACAGAAAACACCCTGACCCGAAACAATTATTTGCTGAACGTACAAACATTTGTCTCGTGGCGGGAATCGAGCCCGCAACCTTCTGCATCTCAAGCAGAACTTCGCCCACTGCGCCACAGAGGCCGTCAAATATATTCTTCTTCTTCTTCGTATGAGTTAGTGGCCAAATCTGGTGTCGGAGATAGGCCGCCCGACGGCCCGAAGGCATTCCGACTGAAAAAGCCGGGACTAACCGCGCTGATCTAAATGCCACTTAACAGTCACCTATCAAAGTAGTGACCAGGCGGAGTGTTGCTTAACCAAGAACACTGAAATAAACCACCTCTTTTACAATCAAAGTATTTCAAAATCGTGGTGGAACCTCTTCCTGGTTGATTAGTTGGATCCTGCTCTTTACTGCCATAATTTGACACGTTGACTGCTGGCCTCTTGCATGAGGCTACGCGCTATGCCTTAGGTGCAGCAGCAGCCCAGCTAGAGCAAGTGTGCTCTCAACACTACAACGTTAAATAAATTATATCAGTATATTTTATTCTTAAAAAGAACACACAATTTTCAAATAAATGTGTGAGTTATATAGACCTAAACCTCGTCTAGCAAATAGGACTTAGACTAAAAGAACAAAAACGAAATGATTTAATTAATCTGGAGATAGAAATGAATGAATAATGGATAGGAAGATTTGTGCGAAAAACCCATATCCAAGCGTTACCTATCACAGAGTGGGCAAAATTTTAGGCAGCTACCTTTTCTTTTGAAGTTTGAAGGTTTTGTTCTTAGGAAACTATAAGTTTATTATGAAGAAAAACTACCACATTTAAGGATTTTTGAAAAACGATAGTCAGGCTCGCTTTTTTGACATTTGTCAAAAAAAAACGTTAGTTTTAATCGACTCCATTTCCCTTTACCTATTAGGCTTAGGCACCTTTCCCAAAGTGACAAAGCAAATTAAATACAAAGCTTACCAACTATTTTTTGTATTTAAATTGCTAAGTTATCCGTTTTTAAATACGAAAATGCGGTTGTTTTTTCTTCAAAATAAACTTATAATTTTCTAACAACCAAACCTTCAAACTTCAAAATAAAAAGAAGCAGCCTCAATGATCAAGGTAAAATTTTGCCCCACTCTGTATAATCTGCCTACCTCCACCCAAACCCACTTAAACAGCCTAAAGCTAAAGAATCGTACAGTCAATTACTACTTATTTTTAATTATTTTTTTTTACAGAATTTACAAAATCAACTGAAAGAAAGGGATAATCCTACGACAAAGGCACCAATAATTTTGCAAGGTTTTCCGACTGATCTGCCGAAAAAGGTAAGTTTGTTTTTAACCCACTATCAAAATCGGTAAAGCCCTTCCATAAAGGTAAGGGTAAAGTAAGGGAAAATGATAGCAAAATGAAGTGAATTGGCAGTGTGCTTGCTATATATCTGCCGAAAAACTGATTACCGTTTGTGTAAACGAGTTTTTGAGTGGAGATCGCGGCTCAGTAAACGTAGTGTGGTTGTTCTCTGGCCAGTTGGAGTGATGATCTGCGATAGGCTGCTGGTAGAAGCTAATTTCGTCGACCTGAGAACAGGGCGCAATTTCACTCATAAGGGGAGACCTGTGTCCAACTGTGAAATGCTATAGGCTGATGATGTTGATGGTTTATATTTCTATTTCCATAATATCAATCAAATATGGATAGCAAAATCGCTATGTAAGCAACACATGAATATGAATGAGGGGGCCATAAAACTAGTAGCACCTTTGTTTCGCGTGTCAGTCCAATCCCTTGTGCCTTCGCAACCTTCAAACAAATGTCACATACATTAAGCAAGCACATAATTGATGTAATGGACGACCTACTAAGGTGACCCCGATATTAGCAATCATCATCATCATTGGTTGACTATATGGCTCGTAGCTTGGTTTATTTTCGTAATCTTAGCAGATTATATTGTTAAGCAACACTTAGCCCGGTTACTTAACGGATGGGTGACCGTTTTGTAGAATTTAGATTGAAAGGCTTGTGTGCTTCGGAAGGCACGTTAAGATGTTGGTCAGTCATTATGTCGGAGGCTTTCGGGTGGCTTAAAAATTCGACACCAGAGTTGGCCACTAGCTCATACTACGGCCTATGACGGTCTAAATGATGTACGGGATAATACGTACGCGTGCATCAAGTCTACAGTAGGTAGTTTTGTAGATTTGAGTAGCCGCTCCCCGCGCCGCCGCCGCCGCTGTCTTCGTGACCGCGGCCTAAATTGCACAGCAGCGTCTCCAAATCCTAGTTTCTTATTAATGACCTGTTCACATTTTGTATTGTTTTACAGCCTATAAGTCGTACTCAGCTAGAACAGAGTGCATTTAAAAAGTTTCCAAAATTCGTAAGTAAATTGCTTATTATATTTTTAACTATAAGAAAACCTCTTTGGCGCAGTGGGCTCAGGCCCACCTGAGACATAGAAGTGCAGGCTCAATTCCCGCCATGAGGCAAAAATGTTTGTATGATCTGTCAATATTTCTCAAGTTTGAATGTTTTCTATTTAAAATATAAATGTTTTTGCATAAGTGTCTTTATGTTGTAGATATATCAGTCATGTTATTTCCATAACATAAGCTCTGCTTAGTTAGGTCCTAAGTAGATGGTTTTGTGTCCAGTAATAAAAATAAAATTAAAATAAACCTTTATTGCTGTCAACTTAACCTACTACAAATGTCTAGTATTTATGTTTTAAATTATCAAAAATAAAGACCACGAAATCCGTCCGCTCATTTAGTGCCAGAGTTGCTTAGTTAACGCTATAAGCGTTAAAAACAAGGGTCAAAGGAGAATGCCGTCTGATGTATGGCGCTCGGTACCAAGACTAAAGTGATTGCGTCAAATAAATATCCAATAAGTTTTTAGTCGATTCTACTGTCAAAATAATAAAAAATGAGGGTTATTGCCATAGTAACACTTTACATCAATGTTTATTGCCATTGCAACGTATATATAATTGGTTGTTATAGTCTAATGGCGGCGTGCAACGGAAACCAAATCAACAAAATATTTTTTTACTTGATTATTAATTGAGTCGGTGTGTAAAACTAAAGAAAATGTTAATGTCATTTATAAAATATAATAAATTTTATGGGATACGTTCGCTTTTGACGCAAATGGTACGGGTTCTCGGCATTCTCCTTTAAATCACATTATGCATTCGTAAAATCTAAGAAATAAAAATATTCGTATGATAAAGCCAGCTTAGTGCGAGTACTAACTAACTAAGTACTTACCGAGGTAAGGCATTCCAACTCGCACTAACACACTTACCTCGGTAAGGCATTCCAACTCGCACTAACCCCCCCCCCCAACTGACCCTCGGGTCAGAACCCTGCAGATAAAAACTTGTAGGTTGTAGGTATGAAATCATTTTTTTGGGATGTAACTACAAATCTCACACTAAAATAAAAAAAAATGTTTTTTTCCTTTGAGTAGGTACTTATTTTTTAGCTATATTGTTTCTTGCCAAAATCACAGAATAGAAAAAGGAACAGAATTTCCTTTTTCTATTCTGTGATTTTGAAATTCACTCCGCAAAACGATTAAACAAATAGCCACTTTAGCTGCGATGCATTAAAGTGTTATCCAGCTCGTACGTAACATTTTATATTCACCTACGCCTAGCATCCCTTTCTATACGTAACTCTTATCTCTTCTGACGCGTACTAACCTACGGCGCTAGCCCCGCAGTCGGGGCACGCCGATGTACTTATAGCTTCGTACCTAAAATGCAGAGTAAGACTGGTCTGCCAAAATTTCATGATAAGGTTCTAGAAATCAGTCGGACCAAAAATTAAGACCCCATTTTTAAACTTTTTCAATGTTTAAAAATGCAGGTTTCAACGATTAGTTGATTTATACATTCTAGATACATAATAATCATACTATTATAACAATAAATACCGTTTTCAAATGTAATAATGGCTTTTCATATAAAAAATCCTTTCGACACCATCTTACATTTTTTGTTACCTTCTTGGGAAGTCATTAAACCTTCCCGTAATTGATTCAGCTCATAAGCTTCAAATTTTAATGGCACAATAATGCCCTAACAAGTTTCATGCAGATTGGATTAACAGTTCAAAAGTTATGCTCTAGCAAACATAAATCCACAAAGCAAAATCGCCTAAGTAGCCCTTGAAATCTTCGCTCGCTTCACTCACTCGATCAACTAGCTTAATCTGACCCAGACTGCCCAGACTGAGGGACTTTTAATTATAGAACCATTGCTTTTCATTGATAAAGAACAACAACTGAATTGAGAAGATCCTAATTTTTCGAAGTCGGCTAAAAATGTTAATGTAATATTTTTTATTTGATTTCATGGTTTTGATATCACTTCGGCCATGAAGGCCAATGTGTGATATTCGGACATAATATCAACCAATTCATCAATTCCCCAAGGCAGTGTGCTCGGATGCCTTCTTTTCTTGATTTATATTAATAATTTACCTAAAGCTATTAATGCAAAATGTGTCCTTTTTGCAGACGACGTCTCGCTGCTGTTTAAAAGTACTCAAAAATATGACCTTAAATATATAAAAGACACCTTAGACAATACAAAAAAATGGCTTCATGACAATAATTTAGAAATAAATTTGACCAAAACAAAAATTATGCAATTTAAAACTAGCCAAAGATCACCCCTAGATTTAGGCAAATTAACCACCACTTTAGGTGTTGAAGAATGTAACGAATTTAGACTGTTAGGCCTTATATTAGACACCCATTTAAATTGGAAAGCATACATTGATGCATTAAAGACAAAACTTTCTAGATTTACATACGCCCTAAGTATTCTAAAATGTAACAGTGACTACCAAACCGCCCTGTCAGCGTATTATGCCAATGCCTATTCTTGGTTTAACTATTCCATCGTAATATGGGGAGATAGTGTTAATTTCAACGATATCTTTATAAAACAAAAAAAGCTTGTACGGATATTAGGGAACATAAAAGAAAGACAAAGCTGTAGGCCGCACTTTAAAACATTAAAAATACTAACGTTACCATGTATTTATATTATGCAAATGACCCTATTTGTAAAAAAGTACAGACCCTTTTTTAAATCAAAGTTAGAAAATAATTGCAATTACAATAGACGTAATAAAGACATGTTAATTTTGCCCTCGACAACCCTCAAAACTTTTGACAACAGTCCGTACTCGCGATTAATAAAAATTTATAATAAAATTCCAAACTACATTAAAGACCAAACCAAAGACTTGCCCTTTCGTAAAAAACTAAAGGAATACCTTATAAATAAAAGTTATTACTCCGTTGACGAATTTTTAAATGATAAAACTACCTTGACATAATAACAATCGCCGTACCTATTGCTGACTATTGACATTACCTACAATTGTATTCTCGACATTCCTTATATTTGACATTTTACTTGCAAACTTTTGGGACATTATTACCTTTTGACTTTTTGTATTCGTTTATTTATATAATTTGTAAATTGTAAATGCATGCTAATTGACTTTAGTTTTGTATAATTAAATAAATTATTAACTGTAATCGCATGCTCTAAAATCATAAATTGCAGCGCCCTTACAGGGCACATGTACTTACCTATAAGCTCACTTTAACACCTAAGCAACTAAATGTATATGTACGCAATAAACAATAAACAATAAACAATCACCATTTCCATTTTTTGCGTTGCCCCTTGTGTTGGGGCGTCCTTAGTTCACCACCAACTCAACTGCTGTCAGTAATTTATTTATTTATTTAATAGGAACGCCAACAGCTTAAATATCAATACATTGTGATATTTGTCTCGGGTCTGGGTGTTTCTATGTATGATATGTATGTATTTACAAAAAAAAATTATATGTGTAATATATCAATCATGTGGTTCCCATAACACAAGCTCTGCTTAGTTTGGGGCTACATGATGCTGTGTGATTACGTCCTGCATTATTTATTTATTTATTTATTTATTTATTGTAGAGTTATACTGACAAAGTTTTCATTCTGATATAGAAACCAATTACAGGCGGACACAGCATTCATAATAATAATAACTAAGTAGTAGGTACTTATGGTATATGTATTATTAGAACTTAAAATATTTAAAACATTTAAAACTAAAAACTTTAAACGAATACTTAATAAACTTGAACCAATAAATGTAACAGTTATTATTTAGTAACAAGCATGCTTAAACTGAACATAATTGTGTGTATATTTTAAGGTTGGCTTTACTAACTTAAGTAGGGGGTTCTTGCTGGAAATATTCCAGCACTTTATTTTTGTATATTTTATAGTTGTCATTGAAGATGTCAATATCTGGTATTTGTTTATTAATAGAATTATATTGGTTACAAAGTTGTACTACAGGAGCACGGAGGCCCATATTTGTGTAACAGTATGGTATATTAAATATTCTGAAGATGGGATGTCTGGGATTTCTAGTAGGGACAGCTAAACCGATATACTGACGGATGTCACTGCAATCAACTTGACCGTGTATTATTTTATGTAGAAAGATTACTTAATGCATTTTTCGTCGGCAATAAAGAGAATCCATGTTTATAGTAATGTATTTCTAATACCACAGACAACAGAGATAAAAACCAAACTCAATAGTAACATCAATTGATAAGATTGAGTTTCCCTCACAATTCACTATCAACAAAATTCAAATTACAATTTGAATACCAAATTTCACTTAACAAGTTTTCTTTGCGACGACAATGGCTGAATGGCAGACTTACAAGATCATTTTCATCCGGGACACAGTGTAAAGTAAATCACTGGTTCATTGGATAGCACATGTAGCGACACCTAGCGTAACACCAATGAACTAAATTTTAACAAGCTTGTTAAAAATCTTCTTCGTCGTCATGCTGCGGTGATGACAGCGGCGGCGGCGCGGGGAGCGGCGCGCCAACGCAAAACTATGCATTGAAACGCGCCATTCCTTGCGCTGCCACCGCGCCGCCCCGCGCTTGCTGACTTCGTGACCGCGGCCTTAGAGTGATCGTGGTTATGGAGATCGGGTTTGAATGGCGGCTCATGCAAAATTCCACCATTGAGATCTATCAGTAGCTTGACGGAAACGTTCGGTCACAGAGTGATACATTTAATAAGGTCTGACCATCGCGTGGGGGAGCGGTCTCGTAATCTCTTGCCCGCCATCTTGCCTTGCTCTACCAGACGTTCTATTGAGTCTTCGTTGCGGGTTACTTGAACTTAAGTGTTGGTAAAGAAAAAGAAAATAACTAAAGTATTCGTACTTGTAAGTATTACTACGAGCTCGAAACGGTGAAGGAAAACATCGTGAGGAAACCGGCATGCCCTCGAACTAAAAATTTCGAAATGTATGTGCTAGGTTAGTGTTCCAATAAAAAGCGGCGATGGGCTTGCAACCTGTCACGTGGAATGCTAGCTGCTTGCAAAAAGTGGGCATGTATAGAACGTAATGTTTGGACTTGCCTCTGACTATGACTACCCCCGTTAAGGTATCCTCAATAGATTTGCGTACTGAGCAATATCTGAAAATATCCATAATGGGGAAAAAGTCGTGAAGATGTTTGTTTTTTGTTGTTTTTTTGTTTGTATTCGTACTTGAACAGTCGACGATAACCTTTCTTTGAACTTAAGTTCTTGGAGAATCGACGCATTAGTGCGGTGGGCTGTCTAGGGAATCCTCAGCAGCCGTCTCCAGCACCACTTTATATAAAAATAGTAAAAAGATACATCGCAATAGATAAAAAGACGTGTGGCACTCGGGGACTGCCGCGGTAAAGCTATTGCATAGCATTTTGTATCAACTTATGCAATTATAATTATTTATTTATTTTATTTATGCAGTATTTCTTTTTCTTTGATATTAATTCAAGTTACACTTTTTGAGCGTGGTGACCGATAAGAAAACAATTTTTTTTCTTTTATTAAATAAAAATACGTCTAGTTGCACGCACACAAACACCGTGTCGAAGACTGCCGAAAAGAAACGACGTTAGACAATACACGGCCTTCAAGCCACACCTCCATGCCCGTCGGAGTGGGGAGCGTGAGGTTTTTTGTCGTTACGGAATTTCTGGATTCGGTCCCCGCGCTCAAGGCCCTCGATAGAAGCTATGCAATAGCTTAAAAAGCGTTTATAAATCGAAGTGAATACAAAATATGTCGCTTAATTTCGTAACGTTACCTACTAAATTGCAAATGAAAAGGTTAACTACTTATCTAAACACTTATTTTTTACAAAAACTACAGAGATAGAGTAAGTTCCAGTCGCCATCTGTGGTCTTCATCATCAGTTCCACTGCACCAAATGGCTTTTCGAGTGGGTTTTAAGTTTTTAGTAGAAAAAGGTTTACTTGTTTGGCATGTCATGTATATTATGATAGCTACACACGGTCAAATTGAGGCCGCTTCAACTCTACTGTCGACTCGTTTTGTACGGCCGAAATATTGTAAGCTGTGTCAAGTCTTCAAGTTGAGAGCATTACTGAGATTAAAGTTTGTTAAGATCCCATTGTTCGCGTATAATCTAGAATAGATTCAGGGAGTTGGGATAACCTACTTATAAATTTTGAGCTGTTGTCTACAAGTTAGTTTAAGTTTAGCAGCAAGCAGAATATCACTAATTTTAATATTTAGTTAGGTGCTCTTTCAACATCCTCAAGCAAAGTTCCAAATAAGATTTTTTTGATAGCTGAAGATGGAACTAGCACATGGTGGATATTAAGTGGTAACCCCTAAAAATTATACCGAATAAATAAGTAGACAAAAGGACTTTCATAAGCTAAGAATGACATGAAGAAAATAGGCATAATACAGATAAACAGCAAAAACCTACCATGGTATCAATGTACCGGGACAATTAAGTATGTGCAAATATTTTCAGGTTCATAATTTTATGTACCTCTTGCGCCTCGCCATTTGCGCTACTGACATACTGACATTGATTCCCGGTATCCCAGCAATAAATAATAGGCCCTTCTATTAGCTTCCATGAATAAGAGTTTACAAAATAATTTAAAACTATCTTTCTTTTTAGGATGATTTTAAATCTCCTATTCGTTGGGTGATGTATAACTCGGTAAGTATTGTGTATTTTTTCGTAAATAGCACATTTTTAAGTACATCCATTAGAATCATCATCATCATCATTATCTCATCCCGGAATCACCCAAAGCTAGGCCTCCCTTAGTTTTTGGCAGGCTCATCTGTCTTGTGTCTCTCATATTCAGGTATGCCCAGCTTTTTTGGCATTATCGTCGACCCAACGCGCTAGCTGAACGAACAGTAGCTCTTCCAGGGTGCCTAGTGCGAGCTTTTTACCAGTTTGATCGCGTTTGAGTTTTCGCAAAATATGGAATCGAGGTAGTGCCATCTAGTGAAAAACGCGTGGCACTGACTCCTTTCCATACAAATTTCCGTAAACGCAAACGCGATCGAGCTGGTTAAAAAACTCGCACTAGGCACCCAGGTCGGTCCAGGGGCCTGATTCTGACGATTCGATATATTTGATTCTATATGTCTAATAGAATCGTCAGAATCAGGCCCTTTCCTTTACTTCAGCGGCCATCACCTTAAAAATAACTTATACATTTTAAATTCTTATTTGCTATATTTTTATTTTTACAGAATGATACGGAAGATGGTCTTGCAAAATTAACGGTGAGTTTTAATACATGTTTAAATCGCAAACGAGTAGGAACTCTTTTTAGGCTGGCTAGACTAGTTTATTTCAGCTACTTCCATAGCATTATGTCGTACGGCATTTTGTTGTGGGGGAATGCTGCAGATATCAACACCATATTTGTGTTGCAGAAGAGGGCTGTTCGTGCAATTTATAATATGGGCCCCAGAGAATCACTTAGAACTAAGTTTATAGAAATAAATGTTATGACAGTGCCGTGCCAATATATATATGAAAACTTAATGTATGTCCGAAAACATATTAATATGTTCAAGAAAAATAGCGACTATCATAATGTTAACACTAGAAATAAAGATAAACTAGCTGTTCCCACTGTAAGGCTCCATAAAGTTAGTCAATCTTTTAAAGGGATGTCTGTACGATTTTTTAACAAAATACCAAATGATGTGATTAATCTATCTGTAAATAAATTCAAAAATGTTGTTAAACGTAATCTATGTAATAAAGCTTATTATAAAATATCTGATTATTTAGATGACAAAAAAGCTTGGGATGAAACTGCCTCCAACTCCATCAAAAACAATGTAATAGATATTAAGTACAATGACGTTAAAAAAATATAAGCCAAGCAGAGTTTCTTGCCAATTCTTCTCTGTTTGGTCACGTTACGAATTGGTGGTAAATTTAAAAAAAAATGACGTTTCAAAGTGTACTATACAGTTCCTACTGAATAAATGAATTTTTACTTTACTTTACTTTACTTTTAGAAGGTTGAATAGTTCTGTAAATGATTATCCCAAGATCTGTGATCTTCGCCAACTATTGCCTGCAGGTGAATCCTACCGAAAGGTATAATAAAACCATTATTACCGCCCTTGCTCCACTAGTTGGCGAAGATCACAGATCTTGGGATAATCAAATAATACATAGCTAATCGAGACGGACAGCAGCGCCGAAGCTGCGAGAAGCATGGGGATGTTGGGCATATCCCCCTTTATTAAGGGATGCCTATATCCAGCCGTGGACTGATAAAGGCTGGTGTGGTGTGGTGTGTGGTCTGTTTTGAACCCCAATCAAAGATTTATTTCTGCCTTATTTTCTCTTCTAGGATATTGAAACTGGTAAAAATATGCAGCAATTGATAAATGTGAGTTTAATTTTATATAGTCGTTTTTTAGTTTTTTTATCCTTAGGTATTGCTTTCACTTAAACAACGAAAAACACGAAACTATGATGAGTTATTTTCGAAAAAAGCACCATTTATCTCAATGTTACCGTACCGTGTAGGTAATTCGTTGAACGGAGAGAGTTCGTGGAGTGTATCCAGAAGGTGGAGGGGAGGTATCGGCAAAAATTACGTTGATTTAACAACAAATTTATGTGAATATAATGTACAGAAATGTGGGTAGTCACAGTCTACATGCTATCCAAGATTTTCGACCGCGATGTCACTTGCACCGAGGTGGCACAATTATAGATGCTGGATCAAGTTCCATTTAGTCCGTAAATTTTGTTTAGGAATTTTCAAATTAGTTCTAGGATTTGGATCATATGTTTAAAGTTCTTAGAGTTTATGATTTAGTCTAAAGCTCTAAATCAAACATAGGTTTATTAACGTTTTTTCAGGGAACCATTTACGTCCCTATAGTAGACTACAATGTGGAGCGGTTAGGATATACAACAGTAAGTAATAAAAAATAAAAACTATAATTATTTAGTTCATATCCGAACCAAACATTAAAATCTGCTCAGCCTTTCCGGAGGGATTCAAAAACAAACATTTATCCATATTTGCAGTTTTGTAAAATACTAGCTTCCGCTCGCTAAAAGTAAGCTTTTTAAAGCTTAGTAAAGCTTTTTTTTTGTTTGTGGGTAATTCAAGTGTACACACAACTATAAATTTGCTCTCTATTTATTTTCTGAAAACTGGAATAAACTCGAACGTCTTCAAAATTTGGGCATCCGTTTCATTTTCGGCTTGCGCAAATTTGATCACGTTTCTGAGTTCAGATCCCAGCTTAAATGGCTTCCAATTCGCCGTCGTCGCGATCTCCACATATTATCTTTTCTCTACTTCATTATCTTTAGTCCTCTTTCTCCAAAATACCTCCGTGAGCGTTTTGAATTTCTTGTATTTCTTGTACCAAGTGGTAAACCATGTAGGTCGATAGTCTCCCTCCTTCTTAAAACTCCCGCGCACTCCTCTAGCAGGTACGGTAACTCTTTCACTGTTGAAGCAGTAAGATTGTGGAATGCCGTTCCTCATGATATTCGAGCCAGTCCATCTCTTAATGTTTTTAAAACAAAATTAAAAGAGCACTATCTTTCTCAACATTAGTTCAAAATTGACTAGGTTCCTATTCAGGTATAAGTATTTATTTATGTTTATGTTATATTTATGTATTCCTCTATTATATTTGTATAAAGTATGTATTTATATATACTTTACAAAAAAAATACATACTTATACAAATTATATATATTATTATATATAATATGCCTATTATATTTAATTTAAGTAAAGTATATTATGTGTAGTTTATTAGTTCGTTTATTTGTTAAACTCTGTTATTACTCTGTCAACTTAAATTGTTGCCTGTTGTACACTTTTTCTACCTGTTTTGTGCTATCGCCTCGCCTCTACTCTAAGGTTTGCTGGAAGAAAACTCTTAAAGGGTTAAGCTCGCCTCTGTACATATTTTTTGTCATACTCTTTGTTTGTATTATTTCCGTGTACAATAAAGAATTACAGAAAGTAGCTTATGGTGTTAATCCAGGTCACAATCAATTCCAAGTTTCATGTAAATGCGTTCAGCCGTTCCGGCGTGATTGAGTAACAAATATCAATTCATGCAAACATTTTCATTTATAATAACTTTATAATATCGTCACAATATTCATTCATTTTTAATTAAAATATCTTCAAACAGTTAAGAACAACCACTCTGCCACCGTTATTAGTTGCTGCTACAGAAGCTAACGTACTAAGAACTGTGATGAAAAACGTTAACTTGACGAAAATCGATCAAAAAGATTGGCTGGCTTACGAAACTGTTGCGGGAGATCAAAGTCAGGAGCCAACGGTAAGTTAAGATTATGTAAACATAGCAATGTTAAAAATCTTTTGCATATTATCTGTCTTCACGAAAGCATTTGATAGCGTTTAAGAAGCCATTTCATAAAAAAATACAAATTGAGTTACATGTGATATGGAAAATTTATATTATCTTGACCTTAGAAATAATGTCTATCAAAATATCAGAGCATCAAATGACAAAATGTGTATATTATTTCAATAATTTATTTTATGAATAAATCTATAAGCATTTCCCAGGGCTCTATTATGGGTCCGCTTCTATTCAATGCAGTATGGAAAATTTAGTATATTTTTATTTTTTTTAGTGTGATGCGAAGGGTTGTGAGGCAAGGGTAAGCCATAATTAGATAAAACATATTTTTAAAGTTATGAAATGCAAGTGATTTTCATTATATTTGTTTTTGGGTTTCAGTGCTATAGTATGGCTTGTCAGACTATGGTAATTATATTTTGTTCATAATTATAATAATTTTTTAGTAAGGAAGTTACTACTGGGCAATGGCCTCCCCAAGATCTCTCCAGTCATCTCGATCCTGAGCTATTTCTACCCACGCTCTATCAGAGGTGTCTAGTTTATCCCGCTATCTTTTTCTCGGTCTGCCGCGGCGCCGCCATGCGTTATCAGGGCTCCACTGGGTTGCTTTCTTAGCCCATGAGTCATCGCGCATACGGCAGACATGACCAGCCCAGCTCCATTTAGCCTTTGCCCAACAGGCTCATCGTAAGGGTAATCGTAAACTTAGTTACATTTTCAGTGTCAAGGCGATACTTGTTCAACTGGGGTAAGTTCTTAGGTTGTACTTAAGTTATTGGGCATTTTTTTGCCAACTGTTTTGCTCCTTTTATACGAAGTCTGTTACCAAACCAAGTATACCAAACTCTATCCTGTTCTAATCCTAACTTATAATATAAATGCGTAAGTGAGTTTCTTATTTTGTTTATTATTCAGGAGTACAGAAAATGACATACATATTTATGTAGGGTAGCTTTCATCCAGAAATCACTACGCCGAGATGCGGTTTCTACTCAAGAACTCGTTTACACCAACGGTTATAGGTTCTTCGGAAGATATGGCCAGCCCACTGCCACTTCAGCTTGCTTCTCTGAGCTATGTCGACAACTTTAGTTCAATGACACCCCTTTTGAAATACTAGAAATCAAGTATTACTAAATCTAAAGTTTGTCAAAGTGTGGGTAACTATAAAAACAAAAGTATTCAAACATTTAGTATTTTCATGAATATTCCTTTTAACACCCTATTCATGTTATGTTAATTCAACCTACTCATAGAATCTAATTTCTCTAGTGCGTGGGCCCGGCGTGTAATTCTTTTGTAAGTAAAACTGCTAGAAATAAGTAATTTTCCTTCGTATTAATTGCTATTATTAGAGAGTCTTTATGGAAAAACATTGTGAGGTAGCCGGTTATTATAATAGGTACCATCTTTTCTACCCACGTCACGAAGGTACTCTGGTACAAACATTACCCTCTTTATGGGGTATATAATAAAAATAAATAATTTTAGAAGACACATTAATAAAGACTACCTCTTAAGCGCAGTGGGCTGCAACACAGAATAAAACACAGAAGGTTGCGTGTTCGATTCCCGCTGCTACAATTTTTTCTATGATCTGCAAATATTTGTCTTGGAGGTTGGTGTTTCTATACATAAGTATGTAACTATATAGTACAATATACTCATGAAATTAACGTGAATTAACTGATTCATATTGAAAAAAAAAACGAGGATTTTCACGTACCGTTACGTCGATGAAGGCACCAAGACTTGTGATTGTGACTTGACTTGTTTGTGCTTGTGTGTGGGACGCGGAGGGAGAGCGTCGCGCTCATTCACCCTCATGAAGATTCTCATAACGAGTCAAAACGCCGTCGGTGCCTTCATCGACGTAACGGTACGTGAAAATTCCCGTTTTTTCAATACGAATATAGAGTACATACATTTAATTTAATTATACGTAGGTACATTATGTTGCTCGCGTGATAATGATAAAATAAAAAATAGCTTACATGTTATTCCTGGTCTAGAACTGCATATGTATGCAAAATTTGGTCTCAATCCTTCGAGTATTTTTGGCTTGAAACATTCACATCTTTTTACTAAAGTTTTGCGTTCAACCGACATCAAAAAAGGGGGAGTATATATCCCCACTTCTCTTTGCTGTCTTCGTTAACTCCATATCCAATAAATTATCTTCTTCCTACCATCTGTATGCTGACGATCTCCAAATTTATTTCCAAGTCCCCGTAAACAACCTTTGCCATGCTATCGCTACCATCAACAGTGACCTGAACGAAATATTTACGTGGAGCAAGTGTCATGGTCTTGAGGTAAACCCTGCAAAGACTCAAGTTATCGTGATTGGTAGCTCCAGAATGCTAACCAGAGTGGACTTCTCCTGCCTCCCTCAAATATCGTTTAATGGTACAGTTATCCCATTCAGCACCACCGTGAAGAACCTGGGGATCATTATGGACAGTGAGTTGTCTTGGGGTGTGCATCTGACTGAGCTTAAAAGAAAGATGTTTGCCTCAGCTGCTTCCATGAGAAGACTCCGAAATTTTCTTCCAACTGCCACAAAAGTTACGCTTGCACAGTCTCTTTTACATCCTATTTTAGACTATGCCGATGTCAGCCTTCCAGATCTCTCAGAAGAACAACTCAACCAGCTTGAGCGCCTCCAAAATCTTTGTATACGATTCATATTTGGCTTGCGCAAATATGATCATGTTTCCGAGTTTCGCACTAAGCTCAAGTGGCTCCCAATCCGACTTCGCCGTGATGCTCATATCCTTGCCCTTTTATATAAAATTTTGTTTTTCCCAACCCCTCCCTATCTTAAAGATAGTTTTGAATTTCTACACCAGCCGAATTCCCGTAATCTGCGCTCGTCCGCTACTCTTCAACTAAAAACTCCAACCCATAAAAGTAGATTCTACAGCAAATCTTTCACTGTGTCTGCTGTCCGACTATGGAACGATCTGCCTGTTCCTGTGAGACATGCTAAGTCACTAGCAATATTTAAAAATGAGGTTTACAAATTATATTTCGCAAGATCGCTCATATAAAACTTAATTTTATCCTTGTATATATAGTAGGTAGTAAGATTATATTTTAAGCGCTGAAAGTATCTATTTATGTGTCTTAGTTATTTATGTACGTATAAATTTTATTATTATCTTTAATATTTAAAAAGTTCATATCATATATATAGTATGTGTTTATCCATAGGTGCATATTTAATTTATTGGTTATTTTTAATATAATATTGTTACACCGCTTCCCCTCTCGTTCTATACAATCCAGTCCATCCAAAGGTTGCCTGGAAGAGATCGCTTTTAGCGATAAGGCCGCCCATTGTACAACGGCGGATTAATTTTATAGTTTAATTAGTTAATTTAAATACTTGTAAGTGTTTCTGGTGTACAATAAAGAGTTATCTATCTATCTATCTATCAAAAAAGGGGGAGGTTCTCAATTTATTAATTTCTTTATTCAGAGACTTCTAGAATAAATTACACAATTTCGCTAGTAAAGTATTCAGTCCAGTCCAGTTAAGTCGTCCAGTCTTCAGTCAGGTCCTGTTCTGCTATACATATAGCAATTGCGTGCCGCGAGTCAAATTCATGTGCGGTACAGCCTTCAATTATTATAAATGAAGGAGTTATAAGGTGAGAAACGAGAAGTATAGAGTATTAATAATCTTCAAGTGAAAACTGTCAAAAATCGTGCAAGCGTATTTGGCAAAAATAAACTTCAAAATGCCAAATTTGCATTATTTTAGACCATATGTCGCTTGAAAAGTGTTCAAATCGGCGCAATTGACAGCGTGCGCGAGTTTTGGTGCAGACACTTTTAGTCCACGCTTGTGGCTCTAGTGTGTATAATATCTCGATGATGTTACACTTATGATTTTTGATTTTGACTCGCAGCGAGTAGATAAGATGATGATAATGATGATGATGTATTTTTATAAACTGATCGTAATTTATATTCACCATAATTTCAGTGCCAAGGACCGGGATGTTTATCAATGGTAATTGAATTCTCTATCACCTACTTGCAGGGTTGTACTCAGAACTAACGTTAGGGGCATAACTTTTGAAAAGTGACCAATTGTGTACTGGCGTCCACCAGGGACTCAATTACTTGGTACCTGAATAAAAAGTAGCAAATATGTTATCCCTGGTATGTTACTAGGCACAATTTGCAAAATTTGAACTCTGGGATGAATATTTCAACCATTTGCATTGTAAGCGTATCGTAAAAATTTTACCAATGAAAAACTGCAGATAAGAAATAGGCTAAAACTTTACGAGAATTGCTATTTCATTAATTTATTTAACTCGAAGCTTGCTATAAGATAGGTTAAAATATTTTGAGTAGCTTTATCCCGAAGAAGCAACAAACACACACCTTATTATACGAGTAGTATGAGAGCGAAGCCGCGCCCATTATCTAGTATATTTGTCTATATAGTAATTATGGTAATTTGACACTGTATTGCATACGACGAAGTACTCTTGGCGTGGATTACTTCGGTGTTCTTAGTTAAGCAGCACATCATCTTGGTGCTTATCCAAGATGATCTGCTGCTGATAAGTACTCCGCCCGGTCACTATTTTTTTGACTGTTTAGTGGCATATAGTCTTAATTTCCCTGCTTCAGAAGGCATTAAGATGTTGGTCCCAGCTTATCAAGCCATAAGCCATTCGGAGGCCTTCAGGCGGGCTTAAAACTCCCGACACTAGAGTTGGCCACTAGCTTTAAACGAATGTAAGTACCCTAAGTTCTGAATACGACCCTGGCCATTTAGTTCAAAACAAATTATTCGATCCAATTATGCGCATCGCACGGGCCTATCTGGTACATAAATCTACAATAATTAATATTCCGAATTCTGATTATTTATCATTCGTACCAAATATAACAAAAAGTGAAGTCATTGTTATTGTTTTACCAGATTGTTTGTTAGAGATCTAAATTACAACAACAACTACAACAACACCAGCCTACATCAGTCAACTGCTGGATATAGGCCTAACCTTATAAGAAGGGGAATATGCCCATCATCCCATGCTGGGCATGCCTGTTGGTGATCGAAGGGCACAACTTCTTGCACTGCAAAAGCTGTGATGCCCGTTGGTGGCCAGCGGATGTAACTGTGCTGGTGTTAGGCAACGCTATGCTGCAATCAGCTGGCTGCCAGAGCCATGATTGTTAGTTAGCAGAGTGTACCACCAGCATGGAGGTTGATTTGGATTCCATAGATGGAGGTTGGAATCCCTTACTCTCTCTTACACTCCCCTTGATATGAAATGATGTGAGAGAAATCAGTCCTACATTCGGAACACTAGCCACTAAACGGAGCTCTGGCGGCGGCTGACTGTGGCATAGCACAGCCATAGCATAACACTGGCATAGATAAATCACCGACTGTAGGTCGCCGACTTTTTTTACTCAATAAATTTCAATATTTAGTCCCACGAAAAGGCATTGATGGTTTGGCTTGTAGTAGTAGAGCTCTATATCAAGGGCTCGCCCGGCCAAGTACCACCACCATGCCTATTTCTGCCGTAAAACAGCATTGATGTGTTTCGGTTTCAAAGGTTTCGGTGCCGGCGAAATTACGGGCACAAAAGACTTAACACCCTTTTGCCTTATGTTGATGGACGCAGGGCTTTGCATCGTATGACACGTTCCAAAGAAGTGTGATCTATGATTATATTACTTTATTATGGTTCATGGTTAACACATAATATCAGGTATGTATGTATTTTATTCTTCAAAACTTAATACTATTTTCAACAATGTACACTGTAAAAACCCATAGGGTTTGTCTCAGTGCCCACAGTATCTACGTCAAACATCGTACAAATCGTTAGACACAACTTATTAGATACTTACATAACAAATAAAAGCTAAAATCCATAACTACTTACTAAAGTCTATTCAATGTACACTACGTTCGACACGACAAGTCGGACACACATACCAATACTGCATGTGCTAATTTTATCTTCAAGTATTATAATGAATATATTTAATTATTTATTTTGATTTTCAGTGCATTGGAGAACGATGCACGGCTCGAGTAAGTGTGGATTTTATTATTTGGATCTGCGATATACCTATACTATAGTAGAGTATACTATACTGGAATCTCACACACAGACATAGAACAAATCTATATTTACCACAGCCTGTATGTAGTCTTGGGTGGGGATCGAACCCGCGACGAGCTACAACGTTGAAGGCACATCTACTACCAACTTGAACTTCCAAATTATTTGATCGAGCGAGCATAAGGAGTGAAGTCTACTTTGTGTTGATCGGTTTTTTACAGTTTTGTATGCATTGTTCTGCACACTATTTATATATACTGTTTTAGCTCGTGCCTTTAGATCGTTGCCGGGTCTCTACATACCCTTGGGACCAATTTGTTTGACTTCTAAATTATTCAGTGAAGTGTAATTAGTTTGGTGCTGAACATGCAAGCTTTTATATTTAAAGAATGAAAACATTGTAAGAAAACCGACGAACCCTATTTTTAATTCGAAATTAAAAGCGGTGATGTGTACAAACCCATGAGGTGGAATGCCATTTTTATAGATAGGTAGGTATTGCAAAAAGTAGGCATACTAAATATTTGGACTTGTTTGTGACGACCTCCTCAAAGATTCCTTGTATCTGAGAAATCCTATTCAATCCTAGCTATAATATTAAAAATGAAAAAGTGAGTTTTCTTTCTTTGTTACACTTTAACGGCGTAATTTCATGAAAATTTCACGTACACATTGTCCCCTGACACCCCTGTACCTCTGTACCCCTCTACATAAAAGACTAGTAGGTAACTTTCATCCAGGAAAGTGTACGTTCTAACTTTAACGCGATCGCGGGCATGTCCGAGTTCGAATGGTATTATATCGTATTTCCTTGGCTGACACCGACTCAAAAAAGAACAGGTGGGTATTTGGATCTACCTACGTGGTTCACGCATAGATTCTACGCGATAAATTAAGAAACAAAAACCGGCCAAGTGCGAGTTGGACCCGCGCACTAAGGATTCCATATCGTTGTATAGGAGCCCTACTGAAATGTTTATTTTAGTCTGTTTTTTTTAGTCTGTTAAAGCGGCAACAGAAATAAATATATTGTGAAAATTTAAACTGTCTAGCTATCATGGTTTATTATATACAGCCTTGTGACAGACTGACAGTGGACTCTTAGTAATAGGCCTTAAAAATAATCCCCTTTTTACCCTTAAAACCCTAAAACCCTAACCCTAAAAAAGTGTAAGTTGCAAAAACAAAACAAACGCAATTATTTTTAATTTCTTAGTACATTCTTTGTTTTTCATGTCATAAGTTTTTCGTTTTTTTTTTTCTAGTGCGAAGGACTTTCATGCGATTCTAGAGTGAGTATAATTTTTATCTAAACGTAGCCTTTCACCATACTGTTTATTTTCACTGTACGTTACTATTTAGGTTTTCGTAACTATCAGTATTTTTACTGTAGATATTACAAAAGTGTGGCGTGGCTTACTTCAGTGTTTTTATCTTACCTTAAAACTTTAATACCAGAGTTGGCTACGTAGAAAAAGACTATAGATTTCCATATCTACATTACGAAAATCGCTGCTTACCCTTGGCAAAGCAGCTTCATGCTGAGAGGGACCTTTTTGACCCATGCCGTTGCAGCATGGTTAAAGGTCTTCGCACATTACAAAGCCGACTCAACTCCAACTCAACTCACAGTATGGCATTGAAATGTAAGCTTTATGTTATGTTCCTTAAAAGTGAATTTGTCAACTAGTAAGATAAAGGTATACGACGCGTGGTTCACGCGTTGTTCACCTATTGACGTCACCGACCCGTTTGACACTCGTCGACGAATCGGGCACGAGTCGATAATGTGCTTACGACTAGCGAACTCGTCCTGGCCGGGCGTTGACAATGCGCTTCCTACTCGTTGACGACGCGTTGCCAACTCGTCCTGGCCGGGCGTTGAAAACGCGCTTTCCACTCGTTGACGACGCGTTGCCAACTCATTGACGCCAAGTTGTCCACTGGTGACAGACGCGTTGATCGCCTAGTTGACGACTCGTTGATACCGGATCGATAGTCCTAGTTGAAACGGTGTTGGATATGCGTCGAGTCGGTGTAATGTGCGAACAGAACTCTCACACAGCTTGTCTTACCGTCCTATTCAAAATTCTATAAACCTCAGGTAGCTAAAATGGCGTTACAATATCATGTCACCTCTTTTTACTAACATTTAAATGACTGGGACAAACTTATAAAATGAAATTTGGTTATAAGGGGGTAGTTTATAGTTCTACCTAGCTTTAGTTACAAATAGAGTTTTTTCTCTGTATAATCCCTTTGTTAAATTATTATAACTACTTTCTATGTTCTTGAAAACCATTTTGTGTTTTTTATTTTCTGTGCTGTAATTGTGTAAGCCAAATTATGATATAAGTACCCATTTATCTATATCATCTATTCGGTACGAGTTCCTAAGCTTTTTAATATGTACCTACTCGTACGGATCTCTAAAAATTGACGGCATCGATCTGCAGCTATTTTTGGCATCTCACTAGACATTCAATAAACTTGAAGTAAATTAAGTAAAATAATTTTTAAAAGAGCTGCTGCCGATAAACGGTATAGAATCACTGTAGTCAGCCAATAATTTTTTTTTTCTGTCTCGTATGAGCCAGTCGCCAACTCTCGTGTTTAGGCCGCCCGAAGGCCTCCGCCACGGCTAACTACTGAAAAAGTCGGGATCAACATCATAACGGGCATTCCGAAGCACGAAAGCGCTTTGATATAAATTCAACGAAACGGTCACCGATCCTAGTAGTGACTGGGCTGACCAGTGTAGCTTAACCTAGATGAATCTGTTAGGAATACCGAACTAAGGCACGCCAGGAGTGCTATTTGTGATTGAACAAATTGTTGATGAATAAAAGAAAATATGGATGGATTGTGTGAAAGATGAATGGAGGAAGAGACATTACACTTGTTTTACCGACCCCACATAAAGTGAGATAAGAGCAAGAAGATGATGATGAATTGTTAATGATTATGTACCTACCTTTTAATAAAGTTAAGTCTAAACTTAAGCATTTGTTTAAGTTTAGTCAAGTGTCTAGCCTCTTTTTTAAATTCATTATGAATAATTTAATATACATGTATTAAATATCGTCAGACATCAAAAATAAAGTTGGTGGGTGTCAAGTTTGTTTTGCATTAACAATAATTAGCTTGTGATCGGCCGATGGCCGCGGTCTGGCCGATACTCCACTAAATTCTCTAATTTTTCAAAGGAATGACAGACTAACATTTAAACTTATCATTTTTCAGTGTCGGGGAAAGAATTGTGAAGCAACTGTAAGTACAATATTATTATTTTAAAGTCCTATGTAACTTTCTTTATTTTTTATGGTACTTGAAGGTGGAACAAGTACATGGTCCACATCATGGTGGTGATGTTAAGTGGTAACCATTACCTATCACAAAGCATTGCATCGTAGATCACGTTTTTTTGGAACGTGCTCTACGATGCAAAGCTCTGCGTACATCAACTTGAGGCATGAACATTTTGTGAAATAGCCAACTCGATACTCGATACCATTTTGTATGATTTTACTTCTTCATCAACGATAATTACCATAGCCGAATGGGTTAGATTGTTAGATGCTAATGCATTAGCTTAGACTATCGCAAGATCTTGGTGGATGGCACAAGTTGAGTGAGGATATACCTATACCCAGCAATAGGGGAAATGGTCGCGGATGATGATGATGATGATGAATGGGAGGACTAGACCAGATTATCATCATCAGCATATAGCAGTCCAGTGCGGGACAATGGACATGTCTCCCCTGATGAGCACCATTGCACCCTGACCTCAGCTCGACGCATCCAGTTTCTACCAGAAGCCTTTCGCAGATCGGCACTACACCTGGCCAAAGGCCGAAGCCTACGTTCGCCGAGACACTAATTCCACACAAAAACTCGTTTACCTCTCTCTCGTTACTTGTCTGCTGTATTTTTCTAGTGTACCCAGTTCTCATGCTACACAACTGTCAACGGGTTCTTCGAACAAGGAGCTGGTACTTTCGATCAGTGGTATCCGAAGACAGTTAAATAAATCTTTTTTAAACGCCATTTATTTTACTTATTAGCTCGTAATAATATACAAGGTGTAAGGTTACCCCTAACCATACACCTTGTATTATAAGTAAGGGGTTCTAAATCCAAGCCAACCTCACCTGCACGTGGTGCACCCAGGTTAGCAACAAACGGGGCTCTGGCGGCCGACTGATTGCGGCATAGCGCAGCCTACATCAGCACATCTAAATTCCCTGGCCATCGATGGGCAGCAGCGTCGGTGGAACAAGAAACTGTGCCCTGCGATCCCCAACCCGCATGCTCAGCGTGGGGTTTAGGGGCATATCCCCCTTTATTAAGAGAGGCCTATGTCCAGCAGTGGACTAATATAGGCTGGTGTGGTGATGTAGTGGAATATACAAGGTGAGTTCGAATTCGAATGTTATCCCAAAAGGGAGTGGTTTAGACCATGGTAATCCTCAAGTTGTTTGAACCTCAGTTAAAAATGTATGATTCTAAATAATTCTCCAAAAACTTTAAGTTCATCTTTGTGTTGTGTGTGGCAGCCCTAAAATTGAAGCAGAGCTACAATTAACATCTCTATTAAGTGAAGGTCAAAAAACAGTTAAAAGCTGAAAAAAAAAGCTGTTAGCGCTGCCTCACAAGTTTTTGAGTAAAAATATTAGCTTTACGAGCCATTCTTCAATGAACAACAACAAAATTGGAAAATACTGTCTCGGGAGTGGATTCTCCCGATGGCATAACAAACCTCAGGTTAACAAACTAATTAACACTTAGGGCGGTTTCGCACTACGTCCGATCCGAGTCCGATCCGTATCCGTGTAAATACGGATCTATAAATCTCTCACCCAAATAAAGATATTGCTTGCGCACTAGTCTGATCTCTGATTCTTTGATTTGGGTTCGTAACGGATTCTGATCGGACGTAGTGCGAAAACGCCCTTAGCTTATAAAAGTAATCTACATCCGTTTGTTATAGTTTTTAGTAGTAACCGCTGTACCGCGTCTTAGAAAAGCGCAGCGAGGTGGGGGACGAGGAAAAAAAGCAGGAGTACACATGAGTTCGATATTGTCGGACAGATCTTACGATATCGGTTGAAATTATTGTAATTAACTTAATGTTATGATCATAATCATCAGGCAGATGATTTATACATAAATATTCAGCTATAAAAATATTCAGCTACTTTAAAATTAAATACGTACCATAATAGGCTAGATGACTAAAAACTTCTATTTAGTCCGTCATTTACATTATCAAAAAATATTGGACACGTATTTATTTTTTCTTTTCACTTCACTTCTTGGTTTATTGGTCAATTAAACTAAAAATGACAAAGATATAGTGTGTTGAAGTTGCGCGTGACGTCACGGGTCACACTTTTTACATACAAGTGACGTCACGAGCCCCCACTCCTGAACTTTGATGCTCTATAACTTTGTCAATTTCTATTGATTTGATAAATAAAAAAATACCTATCCAATATTTTTTGTTAATCTAACTGTCGGACTAATTTTTTTTTTATAACCCAGTCATCATCCCTATTAAGGTCCTTGATATCACGAGATAACGCACATACATCTCTGGATATTGTGTGTCTGACATAAACGACTAAACGTCCCTCCCCGCACCGTGCACATACCTAAGAATGAAATACTCTAATTAAGGTCCTTGATATCACGATGTTTAGATATTTATCTCATGTGTGCATGACATAAACCTCCCTCCCCACGCCGCGCACATACCTAAGGAGTGGTACAGCAGTAGCGGTCAAACTATTTACTGTATTTATAGTTTGACCGGCGCTTGTACGGCGCCTTAGGAAAGCGCGGCGAGGTGGGGACCGGGGAAAAAAAGCAAAAGTACACATGAGATCGAAATTTTCGGAAAAATCTTATATATATTAAAATTCCAGTTATGTTAGGAAGATTCATTTATTACATGGGCAGGTGTAGGTACCTAGGGTAGGTACATTAATTTTCAAGTTTCTCGCCGGAAGCTGTCCAATGCAGCATTGAGTTGTATTGTCAGTGCAGCTTCCACATCGTCTTCTTCTTTGGCTCTACCCGCATTCTTGTTGCTGAATTTCAGACAGCGAGAACCCTCACACTGTTAACAAAAAAGGACAATAATACGACACTTCAATAGTTAAAATGTTTGTTGTTTCCGCGCCGAACCGCGTCGTTTCACGATCTCGTCCAGAGGGCTTACCACAGGTTTTTATAGTTTACGAAAACTTTATAAAGTTTCGATATCTTTCCATACATTTTCAGTACAGCGCCTCTAGGGAAACGTGCATGAACTACGAAAATGTATGGAAAGATACCGAAACTTATAAAGTTTTCGTAAACAATAAAAACCTAAGGTAAGCCCTCTGACCGCTAACGTATTAAAGAGGTTGGATCATTTTTCATACATAGAGGTACACAATAGGACGGCCACAGTTTGTTGTATTGTATTGTATTGTATTTATTTATTCAATGGCATTTGGGATACAATTTCCACAATTTTACCAGTATCACGTACTACACGTGTAGTTCTTCATAATAATATGAGGCAACGTAGTACGGTTTATAAGTCCAGTCGTCCAGTCTTCAGTCAGATCGTGTTCTGCTATAGCAATGGCAACTATAACAAAAACCGGCCAAGTGTTAGTCGGACTCGCTCACGAAGGGTTCCGTAGCGTCGTACATTATATAACACTACATGTACTTTTCAGATCTTTTTAAGTACACAAAGATAAACACTAATAATACGAAGCTGTCTAGCCGTTATTATTTCAGGGAAATTATCCGAAACATTTACCATTGAAGAAAAAAATCATGTGGATTAATTGTATTCGCTGTTCTACTCTTTTCAAATGCGCTTACATCATTCTCATGACAACATTCAAAATATGAGGCCAAGATGCAATACGGACGCAAGTTCCACGGATTCCACGTATAGTTTCGAAGGTAGCTGAGCATTCTTTGTTTTATACAGGGTGGCGCTGTAATGACGACCTTAAATGAACACACGGGTAGTGCTACTTGTCAGTAATCATAAAAAAATCCTTAAAGTCCAATTTAAGATTTTATTTATTCAAACAAACTAAAACACAAGTCAGGTAAGAATATTTGAATCATGCACAACCCGTGTGTTCATTGTCGGCATTAAAACACCATCCTGTATATTACTAATATTATAAATGTACAAGTTTGTGAAGATGGATGAGTAACAAATTTACTCATTCGCGCAAGAACTACTTTACGGACTTTGATGGAATATACATAGTTTGGCTGTAGACTAAATGAATGGTCGCCAAAACGGGAACGGGAGCGGGAACGGCAATGGAAAAAAGAGCGGGAGCAGGAGTGGGAACGAGTACGGGTTCGTGTAGGTACGTAATGTATAGGGTGGGTATATACTTTTTATTCCGTATATATTTCGGGTTCCGTGTTTAAATACCATGTTCCATAAACATTTATCGTGAAAGTAAAAACGTATACAGAAAGCGTATACACGCAAACGAAACTATGGGCGGTTCAGCTAGTATGTCATAAAAGAATATGGTGGTAAATCAAACCATTTCGTTTTATTGCAATAAGAATTTTCTTTTCTTTTGTAACAATGCAAAAGGCACCTGCACACAATAAGTTTTTTTATGTTTAAAAATCGAATTTTCAGTTGGTTATAATAAGCTAAGTAAACTACAATAACCGCTATGTATATGTAACTTAGGGACCTTTCTACCTAAATAGTAAAAACAAATGGAATTCGAATCTATCACAAACTGTATCATCGTTATTATAGTAAACTTGACAGTACGTTGCGCATACGCGGGCTCCTTGAGGATACTGGGCGGACGGGACGCGCGCGCTGGAGAGTTCCCTTGTTCCCTTACGTGGTGAGAATCGAGGTGGTTATCGGGGACACGCCAGGCGGCTCCTCCAAACATTGGTTGCAATGCACTGGCTCCGTCCTCACGGCGACAACCACGCCGACTGCCGCGCACTGCTGCGACAGATTCGAGGAGCTGTTACGAATAAGTGAATATGATTTGGCCGTCATAAAGTATGGTACCGCAGTCGGCAAACGTACGAAAGACGACAGATTCAGCAATATACTAGGCTGTGCAAGGCAAGCATCGCAGCGGCCAGTCGAGCATCCCACGTCTTGGGACGACCTCGCGTTGCTGAGGACGTGGCCGATCTCCCTACCGTCATACGCGCGACTACCGCCTGCTGTTTGGGCAGCGTCCTCATCCTCGGCTACGGATTGACAAACGACAGCGACGATGAAATTGAAACCACGCTTTATCTGAAGAAGCCGTTGCAGGTGACAGACGCAATGTGGTCCAAGTGCGAGCCTCCTAGGTACGAGCCGTACCCCGGCGTGTGCGCAATGATGCTTTGCGGAAGGGGCTCGAGCGTGTGTGGGGGGGACTCCGGGGGGCCACTGCTGCACGCCTCACCGGCGTCACTTCGAAGGGCTACTGTGACATGAGGAGCGAGAGCCATCCCGAGGTAGCCATTGCAGTTCCTCTCAGTCCGCATATCGATTGGATTGCAGCTATATTGAAGGATATTCCTAACTTTTGAAAGTGATACTGCCTATTTGCGAAATTAAGTATAAAATAAAATGAAAATAAATATTGGTGAGAAGTTGTTGGTACATGGTTTTTTTTATACATACTCATACACATACACATACACTTTACAACTTAACAATACTTCGAAACATAACAAAAAATTTACCTGGATATAAAAAATATAAGTTTTGCGCAATTGTATTTTTAGGTATCCCTTGATGACAAACTTCTATGGGGCGCTCGCATAGACGGGTTGCCAAACAGACGCAGTCAAAAAGATCTATTAAACTGACGTAGAAACGGCTAGACTAGTATATTTTCTGCTACTTCTATAGCATTATGTCTTACAGCATTTTGTTACATGTCTGCTTACAATATTCATATTGTTTCCGTACCCAAAGTGTAAAAACGGGCCCTCATTACTAAGACTCCACTGTCTGTCTGTCTGTCTGTCACCAGGCTGTATCTAAACGTCATAGCTAGACAGTTGAAATTTTCATAAATGATGTATTTCCGCTGCCGCTATAACAACAAATTCTAAAAATGGAATAAAATATTTTTTTAGGGTGGGCTCCCATACAACAATTGTGTTTTTTTTGCTGTTATTTGCTGGATATTAATTACGGCAACAGGTAAACGCTTGAAATATTCACAGAATATTTAGTTGTATATTCACCTATAAATAAATAATTGAATTAAAAGAAAATAAAATAAGGGGGCTCTCATACATGTATAATGTATAAACAATAATATACGGAACCCTTCGTGTGCGAGTCTGACTCGGCCACTTGGCTACTTGGCCAGTTTTTTGTAAATAATTTAATGATAATTTTTTACCATGTCCTAGAACGCTAAAAAGTTTAGGGGTCAAAGATCATTTAGATACGGATGGAAATACTATAAAGAAAATAACACTTACAAGTGACATACAGTCCTTGCCAGTACACTGCAAAAAAAAAAACAATAACCATTTCATGTTGGATTAGACATGCAGGCTCGATAATAAAACATAAGATATTATTTTAGAGATGGAGGGATTATCATCATCATCATCATCATCAGCCTATAGCAGTCCACTGCCTGATTTAAGTCTACTACGAACATTACACAAAAATTACCAAATCGCACCAGTTTCTCAAACGATGCGCTTACCAACAAACATTATTTCATATAATGTATGCTTAAAAATAAAGATTAATGAAACTCTAAATTGAACACAAATCGCAGACGGTATGCCAGATGAGGGCAAAAGCCGGCAAAAGCACTTATTGGACCCCGCTTGACATCAGACGACGATGTGGCATACCGCGGCTCAGATGGAGAAACAAACTGGACTCCTTTATAGAAGACTGGCCAAATACAGCGCTCAATAGAGAGGAGAGGAGAGGAAGGAAGGAAGGAAATGGGACAACTCAGGTTTATAATCCTTTGTACAACCATACTTTAACTTACTTTTTTGCAAATAAAAAACATTCATTCATTTATTCATTCATTCATTCATTCATTCAATCTATACATACAGGTTGGGGCAAAATTTTACCTCATTTAGGGCGGCTACCTTTTCTTTTGTAGTTAGAAGGTTTTGTACTTAGGAAACTGTAGGTTTGGTGGGTAGGTAGGTGTAGGTTGAAGAAAAAAACAAATAAATTTTCGTATATTTGAAAAATGTACTGTCAGCCTAGAAAATGTCTTAAAAAATACAAGTTGGTCTCAATCGACCCTATTTTCCAACAAGATCACTTTTCCCAAAGCAATTGGTAAGCTACTTTGGGATCAAATCAATCGTAAGTCAAAAATTCATAAAAATTATTTCCATACTATTTCTATGGTACGTCATTCGCCATGAGTTCTTGTATTCAATTCGACGCAAAGTGGTAATCGGTGGTATCATCATTCGGCCAACACATTATGAAAGATCAAATTGAAATGAGAACGGAGTATTTCCCGGGAAGTGTTCGAATTGCATACATTACTTTGAAAAAAGTGTTCCTGTTGGGAAATAGGGTCGATTGAGCCAACTTGTTTTTTTTTGTCAAATGTAATTTTTTAGCGTGACTGTACATTTTTTCAAAATATCGAAAACGCAATTGTTTTTTTCTTCAAAATAAACCTATAATTTCCTAAGAACAAACCGTCTAACTAAAAAGAAAAGGAAGCTACCCTCAATTAGGTAAAATTTTGCCCCACCCTGTGTATATAAAATACAAAAAAACCACCTACCTACCCACCTACCTATGTCCGCAAAATACTTTCAAACCGTCCAATAGATGTGCCCCAAATCTGTAGGTAGGCTTTAGAAAGGCAATAATGTGAAGAAGGTTTTAATTACAAACAATACATATCTCTTTAAAAAAAACAATGTTTAATTGTTTGTCTTCTATGCCTTCATTAATAACCATTTATAAATCTTTTACTAATCTTTGGTAGGGTGTTCTGGGCACGGCCGCAAGGTACATACATCTATAAACCTAATTGAAGTTGCGGGCGGGTCAGCTAGTAATAATTAATAATGAATCTATACTCACCGTTGAAATACAATCCTCTCCTACGCACTAAAAAGGAAAACAATAGGAGATAAATTAAGGTTTATTAATTACTAGTTATTATTTGTTATGTAATATAAACGAAATGGTTAAATAAATAAATACTAAATAGCCCGCGGCTATGCTCGCGTACTACCGAGATAAAATGTAGCCTATGTTTTAATCCAGGTCACAAACTATGTATATTCCCCAAGTTTCATCCAAATCCGTTACGGAGTGGAAACAAACATACTCACAAACATTCGCATTTCTAATATTAGTGTGATAGTGTGTTGCATTGTTATAAATGCTCATATTTTATACATCATATTCGATCAATGTTATACCTATCTTCTTAAAGAAACGTTTGCCGGAAATTAACACACATTTAGTGTGTTAATTTCCGGCAAACGTTTCTCGAAATAGATATTTTTTATTTAAAAAATACGGATTGTTTGATGTATTATCATCATCATCAGCCTATTGCAGGCCACTGCTGGACATAGGCTTCCCTGATGAGCGCCATTGCTATATGCCCTAAGCTCGATGCATTCAGCTTCTACCAGCAGCAAAACACCCAGACCATTCAATAAATTTTAATGATTAATAATTAATTTAATTAAACAATGTTATAAGCATCTTCCTACTAAAATTCGCCGTTCAAGTTTCACTTTCCAAATCGATACCATATGATTTTATTAACGAATTGATTTCTATGCATGTTTTTCTCACCGGAGTCGTCATACATTTTCCTAAGTATAATAAGGCTAAACGACCGACTTTTTGTAGGACAAAAAATCAGATAGTTAGGGAGGAATATGTCATGGACGGAGTGTATAACACCCAGGTTGGATTTACGGAGGAAAGTAAGGCCTTAAGAGCAAAAATGGTACGTTAAAATGGTACGGTACGTTATATAACGTTTTTTCGTAAAGTTCATAGTTTTGGAGTTACGGCACTTTCAAATATTATGTATGAAAATTTCGTTTTCTGGATTCAGAAAGTAAGGCCTTGAGAGCTTAAAATGGTTGGAAATTTTCATACAAATTTCAAAGTGCCATAACTCTAAAACTATGAATTTAACGAAAAAAAATATTGGACATAAAATACTTAGCAATACGTATAATCCAATTCCAACCATTTTAGCTCTTAAGGTCTTTCTTCCTCATTAAATCCAACCTGGGTGGTATACGCTCTGTCCATGACGTGACCTCCCTATCTGTCTTATAAAAAATCGGTCGTAAAGTCGGTCGTGGGCTGGGAGCCTAATGTTGGGCACTATCTCACAGTATCATGTAGCCCCAAACTAAGCAAAACTTTTTATGGGAATCACATGACTGATATACATTTCTTTTTGTAAAAACCTAAGACGTATTATATCTATAAAACATCCAGACCAGAGACAAATATCTGCAGATAATGCAAACATTTGTCTCCAGCAGGAATCGAACCCGCAACCTTTTGCGTCTCAGGCGGACCTTCGCCCACTGCTCCACAGAGGTCGGTAATTTCAATTGGCCATTTTAAGTAATAATGATACATTTCGCATGTTATCTTAACAAAATAATGTTTACCTTTGATGTACAGGCTTCGCCATTGCACTAAAATGTGAAATTAATTTGATGTTATTTTTAGTTCAGTGTTCTCTTATTTAAAAATATGTTATGTTGTCTTTTACCTGGGTTTGAGTAAATTTTAATTAATTTAATCTACGTAATTTTAATTTTAATTAGAGCTTACGGTTACTTGGCAGGCATCACCATGGCACTGAAAATAGTTAATTATATTAATAAATATAATAAATATCTCCTAACGTTCTAACGGTCGCCATAAAAAAGAGATAATTGCGAGTTGGTTTCGCGCACAGAGGGTTCTGTACTATAAAACTTGTTTGTATGAAATCTTTTTTGTGATGTATCTACAAATTTACGGATTAGGATCTTATTATTATTCTTTTAGTTTTGCTTTAAGCAATCATGATTCTAGATCAACGGAACGTACCCTAGGGGGGAGGCCTATTTCCAGTAGTGGACTGCTATGGGCTGATGATGATGATGATGATGAAGAAGTTAGATTTTTTTCATAGCTCCATGGTATTCCAGACCTGAGTATTTGATATTAATTTCAACTTTAAAGGCATCTCCACGCGTTCCTGAGAAAAAAGTTTTCACAGACAGATAGACAGGACAACAAATTGATCCTACAATGCTTCCTTTTTTCCTTTTGAGATACGGGACCCTAAAAAATAAATAAAACAAAAGTATTCAATAACTACATTAGCCTATAGCAGTCTACTGCTGGACATAGGCCTCCCCTAATGAGCACCATTGCGCCCCGTCTTCAGCTCGACGCATCCAGCGTCTACCAGCAGATTAAGCAAACAGCAAACGTATTATTAGATTGGAAATACAATCGCAGGAAAGCTTTACACAGGCAACACTACTGCTCATCAAAGGCCAATGGATTTATCTGTGCAGGTGTGTTAAACTGCGCAATGCCGTAATCAGCGGTTCGCCAGAGCCCCGTTTGCTATCTAGCAGGTTTATCCACTTTTTTTTTCATCTTCATATGGAGGTCCACTCTTGGACATAGCTCAGAAGGACTTTCCTATTAAGCGCTATTTCTCACTGTCGCATCTAGATTCTTCCAGCAGCCTTCGCAAATCGTCACTTCACCTGGCTGAAGGGCATCCTATACTACGTTTAGGTACCCAGCCACGGTATCCACTGTAAGGGGTTCAACACCACACCACACCACACCAGCCTATATCAGTCCACTGCTGGACATAGGCCTCCCCTAATTAAAGGGGGATATACCCATATTCCCCACGCTGGGCATGCGGGTTGGGGATCGCAGGGCACAGCTTCTCGCACCACCGACGCTGTTGCCCGTCGGTGGCCAGGGGATTTAGATGTAACGATGTACGCTGTGTTATGCCGCAATCAGCCGGCCGCCAGAGCCCCGTTCGTTGTTTAGCAGGATGCACCACGTGCAGGTGAGGTTGGCTTGGGTTCCGAAGATGGGGGTTGGAACCCCGTACACCCCCCAAGGGGTTCAAAGACACCCCTAATACCTTAACTGAATACCTGCTTTTAAATTCATTAGTAACATCCAAATCACAAATTCATTGTCTGAATGCCAAGTGCAGAGGTTAAAAAATATTGTATGATTCTCCATTTTGGCAGCTGTAATATGCTTTTAGGTATTCAAAGTACAATTTAAATGTCTTTAAGCTCAAACACGATAGTTAGCGACAAGTTTCGATCAGATTATTTTTAATATGGGATATAAGGCATCGAGATAATTATAAAGAACTCTATAGAGTGACAGTCTTCAAGTAATAAACTGGCATAAATCGTCCAAGCGTATTTGACTAAACATCAAAATGCCAAATCTGCACTAATTTAGACCCTTTGTTGCTTGAAAAGTGTTCAAAGACTGCGCAATTGATAGCGTGCGCAGAGTTTTGGTGCAGACACTTTTTTTACACGTTTTCCACTCTAGATTATAAATATCTCGATGATATATTAAACTGTCTACCCCTCTGGGAAAAAGACGTCACTGTATGTATGTATGTATGTATATTAAAGGGTTCCATTTTTTACGGCCTCTGTAGCGCAGTTGGGCCCACCTGAGACGCAGAAGGTTTCGGGTTCGATATCCGCCGCGGGACCAATGCTTGTATGATCTGCGGATATTTGTGTTGGGTCTGGGTGCTTTCTATGTATAGTATGTATTTACAATAAAAAGTATGTAAATTGTTAATGAGTGATGTGGTTCCCATAATACAAACTCTGCTTAGTTTGCTGATGATGCTTTTTGGTAGTGTCCGGATTTTTTTTAATGGTTTCCCTTTCCCTGAACTCAAGCCAACCGTACTGACTCGTGATGCTGCATCCTGCTAATTAGGCGGCTAGCTGATGGCAGCATAGCGCAGCCTATAACAATGGCACAGCTCAATCCCCCGGTCACCGATGGGTAGCAGTGTCGATGGTGCGAAAAGCTGGGTTACTACACACATAGGCGGGCGGGCATTGCCGGTTCGGCAGTATTTGTCGAACAACAAAGCCGACCCAAATTAATTGCTGCACTTACTACATCACTACTGCCGAATCAAATGATGTGTCGAACCGAATGAACTACCCAAACTGCCGAATCGAATGATGTGACATCTATTTAGTACTTGTGGAACGAAAAAGCCGACGCGTAGCAACCTCTACTACATACGTTCCACGGTAATCGGTTTTCATTCACAAACACACTCATAACTGAACTAAAATTTAAGCCGAGCAGGTTATGATTCCCGAACATTCAATTAAATTTTTTTCGGTTTTACCGGCCGGCTTTGTCGATGAATGCCGGCCCACTGATGCAGCCCGCCTATACTTCAGCCATATTATATTGGATGAAGAATTAAAAACATTTTTCATCACTCCTTTCTGTAGAACTAACCTTGGTCTTAACTCCCCCCTTACTAGAATGAGTAATGAGTATAGTTTAATTTCACAAAAAATCAATGATTTAGATCTGTTTGGTGACTCGTTACCTATTTTCAAAAACAAACTTTTAAAATATTTTATTTTGAAACCCCCAGACGAACACTCTGGTGTAGTTTATGTTAATTTAAATTATGTAAGTCGTATTTTACTTTTTTATTTCCTTAGTTTTAAATATTATTGCTCTAATTTTGTTTTGTTTTCTATTTAGTGTGTTTAGCTGTTGTCGTGTATTGCTTAGTTATAATGTAAATGCTGTGCATGCCTGTTATTGGCACACATTCTATAGTATTATGAATATCAGTGTTTTACAAAATGCTCATTATGTGTACTGTTGGCTTTGCCTAATAAATAAAATAAAATAAAATAAAATAAGAATGTTTGTAAACAAACATTTCAACACTTTTTGCAATTATTCCATAAATACGTAATATTTCAGTTTAATAATGTCATAAATGAAACTTTATATAGTAATATAAGTAAGATATTAATGAAGTTTACATATTTATAAAACAAATAATAAAAAATACTTTTGAGGTTAAGTATGGGTGGTTTGTTTATATTTATTTTTCATCGAATTTGACTGAAGTATAGTGAAAACTGAGCGGCCTTTTCTCTAACATTCATCTACATAGGTATATTCGATTTTACCGCCCACCTGTGCCGATTAATGCCGGCTCTCCTAAGTGTATAGCTACCATAAGTAACATAAAGTCTCTTGTCGCAGTGTCGCGTCTTCCAGAACGACACCTTTAGGTATTTGGTTAAAAAATTTATATCTTTCTCGTAACATTTTATGTTATGATCGTAAACGGTTGTTATTTGAATAAAACGTTGGATGAATAATTCAAAAAACGTCGTCTCACCTCTGCGGTGCCTTTGTTTGAGTTGGACTAGAAAAACAAAAAAATAAAATAGTATTAATGCGTTTGCAATAAAAAGAACTGGGTACAATAAAACTAAATTTTTACAACCAGTCAAATTACAGCTAGAAGAGGATTATCATTATCACGTTCATGCCTCAAGTAGATGAATGCAGAGCGTTGCATCGTAGAGCAAGTTCCAAGCATGGGCGTGGCCTACAATGCAATGCATTATGCTGTATTAGATAATGGTTACCCTGTGTGGTTACTGGTAATATTTGGTGGGCCACACAAATTTTAAAAAATCAGTATCATCATCATCTGCAATCTGACTTCAAACACTGCTGGGCACACACGCCTTCCTTTGTGCGTGCTAATTTCTTCGGTCCTTTAAATCTTCTTCTTTGCGTATCAGTGATTCAACCCAACCATCTTTAATTTAGTTTTTTAAATTTGTTTGGACCAATAAGTAGCCACCTCCACGGCTAAAATAAATAAATAAATATATCTCGGTCCTTTAAATAAATAATTATATCTTGATTATGTATGTATTTTATAGTAGGTACCTATTTATTTGTATATTCTACCCCCTTATTAATAATCAAATTTCGAGTTTATAGTGGCTCGATAAAGTAAACTTGTTTCTGTCATTAATAATTAAATGTAAATAAAATGAGTATTTAACGCTATTTAGCTACCATCTGAATTTATAAAGTGAAGTTTATAGAACGTTAAGTATTTATGTAAGTGTATGTAATTTACTTGTTATTAATCTTTAAAATAGTAGGTAATTATGTTAAAAAGAATGAATGAATGAATGAAAATGCTTTATTGTACACCTTAGTTTAGAAGCAACAGACAAATTTAAAATAGATAAATAGTACAATGGGCGGTCTTATCGCTTGGAAGCGATCTCTTGCAGACAACCTTTGAATGGAGAGGAATTATGTAAAAAGATATAGTTATAAGTATTTTTAAGATACTTCATTCAATTAAAACAACAACAAACAACTCCTACCACCATCTAACCAAACCACAGGTTTGGCTGCTACAAAATGCTCCTACCATTAGGCCCTTTTATTACTTTTTGTTCAATAAAGTATAAATAAATAAAAACATATATATCTACGGGACATTTCACACGGACACACAAAACAATCCTTTCTAGTGTCATGCGTGTTTGGGCGCGTGCGGGCCAGGCACGCATCCATGCTGCCCATTTTATCATACATGTTTTTTATTGTCATGCACGCCATACGCACGCGGCATATATAGACGGGTCGTGCGTGGCTCGCACAGATGCGAAAAGAAAGGCCCTTACTTCAGACATACATGCTCCAGCGTGGCACTGAAAATTAATTTAAAAAATATAGATATTAGGATAATATCAGGTACTAACAATTAGTTTATTATATTTAGTTTATTGCCTAAGATTGTAATGTAAATATATTTGGAAGCGTCGAGCTGAGGACAGGGCGCAATGACACTGATTAGGGAGGCCTATTTTTTTAGCCAGGTGGAGTGATGATCTGCAAAAGGCTGTTGGTAGAAGCGGGTGCGTCGAACTCAGAACAGGGCGCAATGGCGCTCGTTAGGGGAGGCCTATGTCCAGCAGTGGACTGCTATAGGCGCATCATAATGATGATGATGATGATGATTATGTAAATAGAGGCATGACGACTGGGTACAAAAATTAATAATTCTAATTAGTCCGTATACTGGACACGTATTTTTTAATTTATCGAATCAATAGAAATTGACGGACATAAAGAACGTGAAAGTTCAGGAGTGGGGGCTCGTGACGTCACGCCTAGGTAAAATATATACTATATCGTGACGTCGCGCGGAACTTTAACGCATAGTGCGTCTTTGTTATTTTTTGTTTAATTGACAAAAGAAAAAATAAGTGTCCAATATTCTTTGGATATGTAAATAACGGACTAATTAGAATTTTTCAGTCGTCTAGCCTAAAAATGACTTACAGTCGAAATTTTCATTTTTTTTTTACTGATTTGTTCAAAAGCTAGATCAGCCGATATCCGAGAAAAAAAATTATAAGCATCATAAGTAGGTATTTTGAAGATTTTAATTTAATTTTATTTAACTAATTATTTAATATGTGATAGTTTATTCTAAAGTAATTGGTAGGTACTTACAGTAAGACAACCATGGGGCGCAAAGGCGAAATATCCGGATGAGGTGCAATAGGCTGCGGGTTCGATTCCCGTCGCCGAGTTGTTCTTATAGTTTCTGATACCTACGACAAAGAGAATCCTGATCTGGGATCAAAACTAAAAAATATATTACCGAAGTGTAACAAGCATCTCCTCCAGTGCACTGAAATTAAAATATTTTACATTTTGAAAAGTAAAGTACCTACAGTAGATAGCGGGAACCATTTTTTCATCTTGAACGACGGTTGTGTCGTTTTTTTATTATATTTTTTAGTGTTTTTCTGATTTATGTCGTTGATTATAAATTGTATATATTAACCGTTATACGTTAGAAATAAGACACAAGTGTATTATATATTAAATGACATGTATATTTACAATTAATAAATATATTCATACATATTTATGATGATTACCTACCTAGTTGAATATAATATGATAATTTATTCATTTACAGTTTTATAATATATATATCCTTTAATATAATTATATACTATATATACTTTATTAGTAGATACCCACTTAGTTACATACATTTGAATTTTCTTTGATAGTTATATTGCTTATACATTTATGAATATCGTTTATTTTCAATTGTAAAATTGAAATTAACTGTCTACTGAGCGTAAAATACCAAGTTTGATGAATCGTACCAAGTTTCTTCGATACAGGCTTAGCCTAGTAAGGAAACTGACATGTATTTCACAAGAATTGTATTAATACATCATGTTAAACTATTGTAAACATAACTGAATTGCATTATGTTATGTTATGTTATGTTATGTTATGTTATGTTATGTTATGTTATGCTATGCTATGCTATGCTATGCTATGCTATGCTATGCTATGCTATGCTATGCTATGCTATGCTATGCTATGCTATGCTATGCTATGCTATGCTATGCTATGCTATGCTATGCTATGCTATGCTATGCTATGCTATGCTATGCTATGCTATGCTATGCTATGCTATGCTATGCTATGCTATGCTATGCTATGCTATGCTATGCTATGCTATGCTATGCTATGCTATGCTATGCTATGCTATGCTATGCTATGCTATGCTATGCTATGCTATGCTATGCTATGCTATGCTATGCTATGCTATGCTATGCTATGCTATGCTATGCTATGCTATGCTATGCTATGCTATGCTATGCTATGCTATGCTATGCTATGCTATGCTATGCTATGCTATGCTATGCTATGCTATGCTATGCTATGCTATGCTATGCTATGCTATGCTATGCTATGCTATGCTATGCTATGCTATGCTATGCTATGCTATGCTATGCTATGCTATGCTATGCTATGCTATGCTATGCTATGCTATGCTATGCTATGCTATGCTATGCTATGCTATGCTATGCTATGCTATGCTATGCTATGCTATGCTATGCTATGCTATGCTATGCTATGTTATGTTATGCTATGTTATGTTATGTTATGTTATGTTATGTTATGTTAATGTTTGGACTTGCCTCTGACTACCCCTTATGGTATCCTCAATAGATTTGCGTTGAGCAATATCTGAAGATATCCTTAATGGGGCAAAAGTCGTGAAGATGTTTTTTTTTGCGTAATTAATTGAAATAACTTACTTTAGACTGGCATACACCGCCTTTGCACTGAAAAAAAAAACTCATTGCAGAACCATGGAATTATAATATTAAGCAAATATTGTTGTTATTAAGCTGCATATTATATTAGGAGCTGTTTACAAAATGAGGATTCAAGTTGGTTTATGTACAAAGTAGTCATCTTCTTAAAAACAAGTATCAAGTTCAATCTACGCTAGTAATAATACACAAGTGTGGTGAAATGGAATAATAGTGGATTAGGAATGGAATTCTCCGATGAAGAAAAGATGGTTCACCGATTGTTTTTGTTATAGCCGCCATTGCTATAGCAGATCAGGACCTGACTGAAGAGTGGACGACTGGACTTGTTAACCTACTACGTTGCCTCATATTGATATGAACTTATATACTTGTGAAATTGTAGAAAACTATCCCAGAAGTCATTGAACGAACCCGCGATTTGAAGCTCAGAAGGCAGAACTACCTTAGCTTAAGGTCAATAAAAACAAGTAAATAAAACTTACAATAGAGCTACATTTCGGTCCGTTACACTGAAATAAGAAAAAACTATATAATAGTAGTGTATCAGTCATGTAGTTCCCATAACACAAGCTTTGCTTAGTTTGGGGCCACATGATGCTGTGTGATAGTGTCCATATAAAAAAATAGCACCAAAATAAGTACAATTTCACTAGTTTTAATTTAACTCGTGGCTTGGTTTACTTCTGTGTTCTTAGAAGATCATCTTGGTTAAGCAACGTTCCGCCCGGTCACTACTTGGATGGGTGACCGCTTATAGCATTACGATCTGAGCGCATCCGTGCTTCGCAAGGCAGGTTAAGATGTTGGTATCGGCTTTTTCAGTCGCTAAGCCATGTCGGAGGCCTTCGAGCGGCGTTAAAGCTCCGACACCAGAGCTGGCCACTAGCTCATACGATGAAGAAGAATTCATGTTATTCTAAAAGGCTCGATAAAGTAATCTTGTCTCTGTCATTTATCTATAATTAAAAAGATGTGGCATGATATTTTAACGCTATTTTAGCTATCTCAGGTTAATATAACTGTTATGAATAGGTAGCTACGACGAAGTCAGCGGGAGCGGGGCGGGCGGCGGCTCAAGGAATGGCGCGTTTCAATGTATAGATTTGCGTTAGCGTGCCGCTCCCCGCGCCGCCGTCGTTGACTTCGAGACCGCGGCCTTAGACTTATTATCAAGGTACCAAGTGAGTGGAGCCACAGGCAAAAGATACTGATGAATAAAGTACATTGTCTGTTACATTATGAGAATATTACCATTTCATTATCCATTTAAAAAATCTGTGCTTCTCCATTTAGTTGTAATTTATTTATTTAATATGAGTTAATAATTCAAGTTATCGTTATTTTAATAATTAATTAGGTTAGTAGAGGTCTAGCTATCACGGTTCATGAGATACAACCTGGTGACGGACAGACAGATAGACAGTTGAGTTTTATTTATAAGGTCTCGTTTTTACCCTAAAAAAGGCAAGCTGAGGGACTGATGATTGTTTTAAAGCTTACTTCTGAAGTGCAGACTCCTCCTTCACACTGAAAATTTATAAAAATATCAATCAAATAGTTCTTGGATTATTCTTCTCCCCTCACCCATTATCATCATCATCATCATCATCATCATTTGCCTATAGCAGTCCACTGCTGGACATAGGCATCCCCTAACGAGCGCCATTGCGCCCTGTTCTGAATTCGACGCATCCAGCTTTTACTAGCAGCCTCCTACATTACGTTTGCCGAGCCGCGGTCTCCAATATTATCTATTCAAGGACTCGTGTACCCCAGCGGTGATCAGTTCTTCGACAGATATGGCCAGCCCACAGCCACTTCAACTTGCTTCTTTTCTGAGCTATGTCGACTACTTTAGTTCTATGTCGGATAGTCTCGTTGCGGATTATAATCATTCAGTGAAATTTCTTTTTTGTCTTTTTGCTATTAGTCTATTTCTCCGGCCGGTTAATCAACCGTCGTTATCACTATATTTTAGATAATTTGAAAATAATACAAGCATTTATTAATGTAATAAATAATAATGTTATAATTATAAGTAATAGTTACCACTTAACATCAAGTGGCCCATTTGCTTGGTCCATCTTCAGGTATCAAAAACCTTATTCAATGATAATTTATTTAATTATCTGACAATTGAAAAAATAACCCTCGGACATTCTTCTTCTTTTATTATAGCATAATGACCTTTGCCTGGGTCAGGCAAGCCGCAGGTAAACGTTACTTTGAAATAAATATTAGTATTAAAAAGATATTACCTTTGAATTACATTCGCTTTCGAAGCACTGAAAAAGAGAAAAAGGCTTTAGTAAATGTGCATGAAAAAATCTTCTTGGATCTTCAGTCCCTATCCCTATATAACCTTATGGAAGGTTTCTCTCCTCTATCTGGCCAAAATCGTCCTCCCCGTTCTTTGCATTGTCTACGACTTAAGACCCCGAACACAATACCTCCTTCGACACGTATTCATTTACTGTGTCTATTTGTAGCACTACCAATCTATCTCCACACTAAACAAAGGTTATCTGGAAGAAAATGCTATTTAGCATTGAGTTCACCTGTGTACTTGTATTTTATCTTGTGCAATAAAGAATTTTCTAACTATCCCTATCTAATTCTCAAGAGACTGAGCGAATCAGAACCATTCATTTAAAATTACAGTTACTTACATACATAATTAATATCATATTATGAAAAGTTAGTCTAAGTATTTATTTTTATTAGCAATAGCTTTGTTTCATTATACACTGTGTGTGTGTTTGTGTGACGTGTATGTGTGTGTGTGTATGTGTATGTTTGTTCCCACTCTGCTCCGTAACTGCTGAATGGATTTGGGCATTGACTTAATATTAGTAAACTTTTGATTTGGGTGAAACTAGTACTAGAGCGGAAGCTAGTATACTAGCTAGTAGCTAGTTTCACCCAAATCAAAAGTTTACTAATATTAAGTCAATGCCCAAATCCATTCAGTACTAGAGCGGAAGCTAGTATACTAGCTTCCGCTCTAGTACTAGTTTCACCCAAATCAAAAGTTTACTAATATTAAGTCAATGCCCAAATCCATTCAGCAGTTACGGAGCAGAGTGGGAACAAACATACACACACACACACACACGCGCGCGCGCGCACACAAAGCTATTGCTAATAAAAATAAATACTTAGACTAACTTTTCATAATATGATATTAATTATGTATGTAAGTAACTGTAATTTTAAATGAATGGTTCTGATTCGCTCAGTCTCTTGAGAATTAGATAGGGATAGTTAGAAAATTCTTTATTGCACAAGATAAAATACAAGTACACAGGTGAACTCAATATATATATATATATATATAGTTAGGTTTAAGTACTGGATTACATTTATAACCATGAAACATTACATTTTTTTTAAATAGTGTAATAATCCTTAAAATAATAATGACCAATAACGGTGTTCAACATGTTTCGCGCGGGTGGGTCGACAGATTACGGGGGGGGGGAGATTATGGGCTGCTGACATACTAGAGGATTGTAAATACGTCAGTTTTCAATCGAGTTACGGTAGTCTGTAACCAAACAGTGCCAGATATATCTGGATCTAACTGGTTCGAGCCAATTGTAACCGCATCTAAGCGGTTTACGCCATGTTCTGCGCTTCTGTAATCTGATTATAGCTATCGTGTATTGTCTTTATTGGTTCACGGTTGTTTATAGTTAAAGCATCCAATTCAAATGCTTAAATTATCAACAGATACGAGAAATTTTCAATAAGCAATTTTCGAATGCAATGTTTTCTTAATTCTGGATCTCGTTTGCGCACCGAATGATGGAAAACTAAATATCTTGTTATTGCTGGGCAAATCAGTAGGATGTTATATTATAATCTAATATTTTATTTTGTTTAATCTATACATAAAATATCTATGCTTTACCTAACGCCCTCTCCACTGCTCGCTCTTATAAATTCATGAGAAGAGGATAATTAAAATTACCATAAACCCGGACGTCACAAAAAGGACTCCAATTCCTCTTATTGAAAATACCATGTAGGTACGGGCTAGTACGTAAAAGTATTTATCAAACTATGTTCGTTGACGGCATAGCTTAAAATAGATATACAGGGTATACCTGTGAAAAAGTGTTCCTGTTGGGAAATAGAGTCGATTGAGAAATAGAGACCTACTTGTTTATTTGTTTTTTGACAAATGTCAGTTTCTAGGTTTAACTGTACGTTTTCTCATGATTTGGAAAATGCTATTGTTTTTTTCTTAAAAATGAGTCTATGGTTTCCTAAGAACCAAGCCTTCTTACTACAAAAGAAAAGGTAGCTGCTCTCAATGAGGTAAAAATTTGGCCCACCCTGTATATATAAGGACTTCTACTTAATTCAATTTGTTATAATTTTGAATTATGATAAGTAAGGTATATCTTAACGAATTCATACATTCATTTCGTAGTAGGTACACTAATTATTTATGTAGGGAAATCCATTTTTTCCTGTTTGCCATAAAACCCAATTATAATTTAAATACTTCATTTCATAATCCACTGTTGCTAGCTATAGTGTGTGAAGCTCTCGTGATGGCAAAAATATCAAATTACTTATATTTTCTTCTGTTACCAACGCTTCAGAATGTGTGTAAGTAAAAAATAGTGACAATCATAATATTAACACTAGAAAAAAAGATAAACTCACTGTTCCTACTGTAAGGCTCCATAAAGTTAATTAATCATTTAAAGAGTATAGAGTAACTTTTTAACAAAATCCCAAATGACGTGATTAATTAATCTATAAATAAATTCAAAAATGATGTAAAACGTCATCTTTGTATTATAGCTTTTATAAAGTTTCTGATTATTTTGATGACACAGCTTGGGATAAAACTGTCTCCAACTCCCTCAAAAACAAAGTAAAAGATAAGATTAAAATTTTCATTAAAAAAAATATAATCCCAGCAGAGATTCTTGCCAATTCTTCTCAGTTTGGTCGCGTTACGAATTGGTGTAAATTAAAAACATTGACGATTCAAAGTGTACTGTAACATAGTTCCTGAGTTTAACAAAAAATCCACCTACTTTTTCTTTTAGTGCAATAGTAGCTTCGAGTTAAGGCGGAACCTTTTTAGCCCAAGCCTCTTCAGCATGGATTACACCGACACCTTACTTTTTAGTTCCTTTCTTAGTTTATAGTAGTTACTAGTTTTTTTTACGAAAGAATATCGATTTTAATTAGCGAAACTAAAGCCGAATCTTCAGTTTATGTAAAACATCGAACGTAATATATCAAGAAATTCTAGACAGAACATATTAATTGCATCATATTTTAATGGACCATGTTGTTGGTTTTGTTCAGTGGCAGTTGTTCAGTGGCGCCGCGTCTGTGGGACTTCTTTCCCTAAAAAGACTCTTGTTCTTTTTCTTATTTTTGGCCTCTGCGGTATAGCGTCCACAACTTTGCTAATGTCAACGTCGAGAAGATTTAAAAATAATATAGCGATGGTAGTTTAGTGTGATAAAAAGAGAAACGCGAACTAGTCCAAGAAAATTAGTCAAACTAGGGCAAGAATCTTGGAATGTGAGATAGTCGGCTATAAACTTGTATAAACCTTTATTTAAGCACTTTAAAACTTGTCTCAAACCCTACTTATCGTAGGGTGTTAGATTCTTCAGATATTCCAAGGTCAAAGGTTAAAAAATCGATTGATTGCAAATATCATGTTTCCTGTGGGTTTAATGCTATTTATATCGTAATAAATATTGTAGAACATTACATTCTCTACATCTTTTGTTCAACATTTTTTAAATATCTTGAACCATTTTCGAGATATAGGGCAGAGTGCGCGCAGTGTGTATCTATAATCAATATAGTTAAACACTGCGCTCTCTGCTCTTTATCTCGAAAATGTTTCAAGATATAAAAAAAACGTTTAAAAAACAAAAGTTGTAGGGAATTTACTAAAATTATTTTTTAATTCTTATCTTATTTATACTAATCACTTCCTAAGTTTTTAAAATATACCTTATATACAAGTTTATAGCCAACTATCTCTCATTCCGAGGTGAAATTCCTAATTTTCCTGGGCTAAACCGTGTTTCCAGAGAGAAACTCAACTGCTTAGTTTTAGTTATTTATATCTTTTTGTGTCTTCTGTCTTTGTCAAATTGATATAAACTGTTACCATCGTAATAATTTCCATTGTCAAATGTATGTCTGTCTGTATTGTCTCCTCATCTCACTCAAAAGCCTATATCAGTTCACTGCTGGACGTAGGCCTCCCCTAATAATGGGGCATATGCTCATATTCCAAACGCTGGGCATGCGGGTTGGGGATCGCAGGGCACAGCTTCTCACACCACCGACGCTGCTGCCCGTCGGTGGCCGTGGGATTTAGCTGTGCCGATGTAGGCTGTGCTAATCGCAATCAGCCAGCCGCCAGAGCCCCGCCCCGGGGTTGGCTTGGGTTCCGAAGATAGGGGTTAGAACCCCGTACACCCCTATTATTTCAATTGCCTAAATTTTTAACCTATATTTTTGTAACTACCTAATTGTATGTTCTCTGTGCTGTAATTGTCATTGGAATTGGAATGAATAATAAATACTACTTCGTACTTGGTAAATGCGCGTTTAGGATAAAAATCTGTCTGATTTTTCTTAATAAAAACATTAAAAAAAAAATACAACCGAATTGAGAACCTCCTCCTTTTTTGGAGTCGGTTAAAAATGCCCAAATTAGGGTCTCGTTTCCTCTTATGTGTAACACTAAAGAGAAAACGAGACAGAAACCTAATTTGGGAGAATACATTAGGCACAGATTTTTGTTCAAAGCGCACCCTCTCATACTAAGCCTCCTTGGGCACAATTAATGCAGCTCCTTTTATCTGCGTCTCTCCAAAGCAGCCTCTTTTACTTTCCTATACGACATGACAGCGACTTTATCTTCTTTATTCTTTCTACTTCTTCCAGCACCACAAATCAAACGCTTTCGAAATCTCTGTGATTAGAATACAACGTAAGTTTGAATTGACAACAGCCTGTGTGGCGCAGTAGGTGAAGGTCCGCCTGAAACGCAAAAGATTGCGGGCTCGCCGCGAGACGAATGTTTGTATATTCTGCAAATATTTGTCTCAAGTCTGGGTGATTTCAATGTATAATGTATGTATTTACAGAAAAAATATATACATGTTGCATATGAGTCATGTGGTTGGTAGATAATACAGCTCAAGCTCTTCTTGGTTTGGGGACGATGCTGTGTGATACTATCCAACGTTCGTCAATCGGAAAAAAATAACGATTTGTTAAATAGAAAATTAATTTTCTTATTAATTTTGTATGGAACGGCTCTTTTAATAATATCTTGAAAACGGATTCGAATGCGATTTTTTTTAACGGGAACGGGAACGGGAATGCAAATGGAAACGGGTACGGGAACGGGAACAGAAACAGGAGTCGGAGGAAGAGTGGTTAAATTGGTTAAGCTTAAATAATATTATTTGTTCCAGCATCAGTTCCGTTTGGTACCAACGACCTCATAAGGACACACAGCAGCCACGGTTACTACTACAGCCCTCCAAGTACAATCACATACAACTGGGATGGAGATAGGCATGAGTATAACGTGTACGACAATACAGAGATTCCAGAATACATATTTGAATACATATCCTCCAAGAACAAGTATCGGAAACTGTTAGCAGGCGTGGCGCTTGTTGGTTATGCCTTTAGAATGAGCGACAACTTCCAGGACAATCCCATTCTAAGAGATTACACCCCAGGACAAGACGATGTGTGTGCATTTTTTGCACGCATTAATGGTGAAAATGATGCTATTAAAATAAATTGCGATGCGGCAGTGTCGTTTTTGGATTCAGCCAATCCTATTAACTTTACTGATTCACAGTTATCATTCCTGAATTCAGGTATACCACCAGTAAGTTATGAACCATATGTTGGCCCGCCAGTTGCCACAAATGGTTTAGGCTGTTTCTTGGTACTGAAAATAAATGGAAAAGCCAACGTAAAATGCTTGGCTGAGTTTTGCATAATGTACCATGATTGTAATTTATTAGAATTGTTTGCTGAGAATTCATTGTTCGAGTATGAAATCCCGAATGCAACACCGATTCCAATCAGTACATTCAATTCCATGACTGCAACACCGATTCCAATCAGTACATTCAATGTCATGACTGCAACACCGATTCCAATCAGTACATTCAATGTCATGAATGGAACCGGTGTTCATATCAGAACATTCAATGTCTTGAATGGAACCGGTGTTCATAACAGAACATTCAATGTCTTGAATGGAACCGGTGTTCATATCAGAAAATTCGATGTTCTGATTGGAATCGGTGTTGCAGTGGTACTTAGTTATTGTGCTGGTAATAATTTGCTTTTGTTGCGTAATTAGTTACTCTCACTAGCAACTAATTACGCAACACAGTAAGTACCTAGTTGTTATGCGTTAGTTTGCTAACTAGCAAAACAACAACGTAACAACTAGCTATTTATCAAACTAACGCGTAACCACTAGCTAGTTAGCATACTAACGCGAAACCACTAGCTAGTTAGCAAACTAACGCGAAACAACTAGCTAATTATCAAACTGACGCGTAACAACTAGCTAGTTAGCAAACTAACGCGTAACAACTAGCTAGTTAGCAAACTGACGCGTAACAACTAGCTAGTTAGCAAACTAACGCGTAACAACTAGCTAGTTAGCAAACTAGCGCGCAACAAAGGCGTTTAATCTTTTTACTGAATACACAGGCTCAGATCACGAAGACTAGCTTAAAAATATTCAACGTTAAATTTTAGCCAATGAAAAAGCGCAGATTCAAAATAACTCCTTGTCATTTGCTTAAATTTTTCGTTACGTTTACAATACGTTAGGTTAATTTATTCGTGATCGCATTACTGATGACTGGTGCACGCACACACACACATCATTGACGTAACCTGAATTTATATGTATAGTTTTATATAATTAAGTACCTAGTTTCTGATAGAAATTCCTATTACGTATTGTTGCTATTTTAAGAGTTAACATTTCGATCGTGCTGCACAGTGAATAATGTACGTCCACTTAATCATCCAAACATTAGAATGGTTTATGGGGGAATGGCCTCACTGTGAACTCACTTTACAGGCGTTTACACCTTGTGCAGGGAACATCGGCTAAAATAATTACTTTTTTGTTGTAATTTTAGACTTGAATTTTTTAACACTTATTTTTAGAAATTTTTTGTACCAGTCCAACTGCTCTACCTTCTAGCAGAGTTATATCGTTCTAAAAAAACACTCAATAATTTATGTATTTATGCTTGTAGTAAAAAGGTTTTTGGACCTTTTTTTCTTTGTAGCTACTTTCCACCATCTTCTTAAGTTTTTTCGGTTTGGAATAGTTATGAGTCGAATTTACGTTATAAATGAAACTAGTTTGATTGCATGACGAAATTAATCCAGTGCTTTTAAAACTATTTTTAGGGTAACGTTACCGAACCGGTCAAACGAACCCTTAAGGTGCCGCTTTGTCCGTCCGTCTGTCATATCTGATTATTTCAGGAACTACAAAAGCTATCGACTTGAAATTTGGTATACATTTAAAATGCACTAATTGAATAAGATTGCAAGTGAAAAAATATTAAAAAAAAACGTTTTTGTCCCCAAAGGGTCCAAAATAAGAAATTTCAATATTCAAAATTGGTGCCACCAGGTCGAGTGGCATATCAAAGGGGCCAATTAGCCCAGTTCAAAATAGTTGCCGTTTTTATTTTTTTGATATCACGCACCGTTTTTGACTTAGGATGAAAAAAATAAAAAAAACCATACCCCGAGTAACTCCGATGTTTGCGAAGTGATAAACTTGAAATTTATGTATATTGAAGTATTTAGTTAAGTTTTACAGGAAAATTATAGCGAAGTCTCCAGCTAATATGGTTTTGTAGAAACCTAAACGAATGTGAGGACTGCTGTGGTCAGTCAAGCTATAAAGCTAGTTACACTGCCAATTATGGTGTTATCTGAAAGGCCTAAATTTGCCCATTCTAAATCAGGTTTTTATTTTTGTATAGAACGTACAGTTTCTTAACTTCGAAATAAAACTTACTAATGAGTATCGCACGCAATTGACGTCACCCGCAGTGGGCGAGTCAACTCGCACTTAACCGGTCTTATTTTTTCAGTTACACCTAATATATTTAGTTTATATTTAGTTTATGTATCTACTTAGTGATTTATGCATGTTGTGTTTATCTCTAAGAGAAATTATGAATATGTAACTTCTTCTCCGTACCAACCCTTGTTAATTAAGTACGATTTCATGTAAATTTCCCTGATAAACCTTTAAACTAAATAAATAAACTATTTTCAACTTGAAACCTTCTTTTTAATTAGGAATTGGACCTCTTTTTTCCATTATTTTTTTTGACATTTTTATGCACCTAACATCTACTGCACGTTATTATAAAGCTGCGCGCGAGTAGATTTCTTAAAAGATAACTAAAACAGGTACAAACCATTGCGTTGCATTTGCCTCCTTTGCACTGAGAAAATAAGATATATAAACCAATTAATCCTTTAAGTAATATTTTAAATGTTTGAAATTAACAATTGAGCTAAGATTAACTATTCTAGCCCGCCTGAGACGCAGTAGGTTGCGGGTTCGATTCCCGCCGCGAGACAAATGTTTGTATTATTTGGCCTCTGTGGCGCAGTGGGCGAAGGTCCGCCTGAGACGCAGAAGGTTGCGGGTTCGATTCTCGCTGCGGGACAAATGTTTGCATGTTCTGTAGATATTTGTCTCTGGTCTGGGTGTTTTCTATGTAAGATATGGAAGTATTTACAAAAAAAAATATATATGTGTGTTTATCAATTATGAGGTTCCCATAATACAAGCTCTGCTTAGTTTGGGGCTACATGATGCTGTGTGATTACGTCCCGCATTATTATTATTTTTAGCCGACTTCATTTATATTTATATCAGGTCTGAGTGTTTTCTATGAGATAATAATTCACAAAATAATTGAATATAAGTAGTGTAACAGTCAAATGGTTCTTCTAGTACAAGCTCGGGTTAGTTAAGGTATAGATGATACTTTGTTAAAAAAAAATTCTCAAAGCCTATGAGATACATTTTTAGCTCTGCTTTGAATTAGTTTTATTGTATAAAATAAAACAACTTACTGTAGAATGAGATTGTTGTCCTCTTGTCTGTAATAAATAATTATATAGGGTGAATATGAATATTTATGTTGTACTGGAAGGGAAGAAAACTCTACTCAATACAATACAATACAATACAATTTTTTTATTGCTTTCACATGGTGTTAAATTGCATTTTACAGGTTATAGGTATCTCACATGAACCCTGTCTAAGGGTATAGCAATATGGTAGGCAGACCGAGGCTTTGTAGGTACCTAGGCGTACCTAGGTAACAAATTGTCATTACGTACAATTGTCGTTACTCCCGAAGGTATACAACGTTTGTTCTGTGTCTTTACGATTTTTTATGATTTTCATTGAAGATAGCTGTATCAAGTTTACTTAAATGCTTGGGAGGCAGCCTAGCAGCCCGGCTCATTCTCTCATCTTTTTTTATTAATAGTCAAAGTTCAAACTTTGACTTTGGCATTTGAATTGATGACTGTAGCTCCGTGTAACTGTTAGAGTACGTTTTGATAACGCGCGTTGAACGCTTGTCATCTGAACGTACTCTTAAGGTTGCCACGCACACACAACAATTTTAAAGTTCATGTCAGGAATCACTTTTTTTTAAGTAAGGTTCCCTGTTTCAAAATTATTATAAAATAACTTATAATAATAAGTACGAAAAAAAACATTTGCTGATAAGATATTCTTAAAATAGGGCGTACAATCATGTAAAAACCCGGTATTGGCAAAGGAATGCATATTTTATTAAAGGCTACCTACAGAATAAGTTTTCCTGTTAGATCTTCCTACTATTCTACTTCTCATATTATAAATACGAAAGTTTGTGAGTATAGATGTATGGATGAATGTTTGTTACTCTTTTACGCAAAAACTACTGAACGGAATATTCCGTTATATTATTATTCAGTATGTATATACATAGTTTGTGACCTGGATTAACACTAAAGCTACTTTTTATCTCGGTACCACGCGAGCGATGCCGCGGGCGGAAGCTAGTAATTTATAAATATAACGTGTTACGATGGCCACGAATCGATGACCGTTGGGGTAAACGAGTTCTTGTGTGGAGACCGCGGTCTCACGGCTCGACAAAAGTAGTGTAGGACGCCCTCCGGACAGGTGGAGTGACGATCTGCGAAAGGCTGCTGGTGGAAGCTGGATGCGTCGAGCTCAGGACAGGCCGCAATAGCGCTCATTAGGGGAGGCCTTTGTTCAGCAGTGGACTGTGACAGTGATGATGATGATGATGAAGGCTATGTCGAAACTTCAAACATGCCGCCAAGCCAACCTCACCTGCCCATGGTACCTACCCTGCTAAAAATAAAATATGGCTCAAGCAGCCGGCTCACAGCGGCATAGAGCAGCCTAACACCTACATAGCTAATTCCCAGGCCGCCCCGACAAGCAGAAACGTCCGCAGTGCCAGAAGCCGTATCCTGCGATCCCCAATCCACATGCCCAAGGTGTGGATAATGGGCATATCCCCAGCTTATTAGAGGAGGCCTATGTCCAGCCGTGGACTGATACCGGCTGATGTTGTTGTTGACTGCTTACTGATCATTATTATTGACTTACCATTGATCTGCAATAAGCCCCAGAACACTGTTGGATACAATAAAAAAATATTAAACAGAGTCTTTGTAATTTCCTGCCAAAATAAAATCCTAATAAGCCTCTTGTTAACGACAACGGACAACGGGCCAATTTTTATAACGGGCAACGCAACGGGCCGACACGAAGTGTTCAATAGGTTAGTGTGGGTGCTTGTTACTGCCCGTTGCAGTAACAAAAACACCCACACTAACAAAACCTTTTGAGTTAGTGTAGTGCCAAACAATAACATAGTGTAGTGTATAGTGTTAATGCTACTTTCAATGAACACAAGAACAAAGTGTCCTACCCTTAATTTGGTACAGTAATAAAAGTGCCAATGGACGCATTCTTCTAGGGGGTGTACGGGGTTCAACCCACATCGTCGGAACCCAAGCCAACCTCACCTGCACGTGGTGCACCCTGCTAACTAACTAACGGGGCTCTGGCGGTCCCCAACCCGCATGCCCAGCGTTGGGTTATGGGCATATCCCCCTATATTAGGGGAGGCCTATGTCCAGCAGTGGACTGTTATAGGCTGGTGTGTGTGTGGACGCATTCTTAGAAATAATATTTGTATAAAATAAAGTTAACCTTAAATTACTCATTAGCCCACTTCGCTAGATTGTATTACAATTAGGGTACCGTAAGTTATGTGGTAAACTAATTAAAAAGAGAAATGCGACGCGCACAGACCCATTGCAACGGATACACGCAGAGTTATTAGATAAGGAGTATTCCATTTTGCATCGGCCCGTAACCCGTTGACAAAAACGCTTGTTAACAAGAGGTCTAAAGCTTAGAGAAGTGGCACCGAAGCGAAATGCCTCCCTATAATAAGTAGTATCATACAAATAATATAGATGCGAAGTTTGCGTGTGAGTATGTTTGTTCCCACTCAACTCCGTAACGACTGATCGGATTAAGATAAAACTTGGCATATCCCCCTTCATACAAGGGAGGCTTATGTCGAGCAGTGGAGTAAACGGGCTGTTCTTGTTGTTGGAATATACATAGTTTGCAATATACATAGTTTGTAATCTGAATATTAAAAATTAGGTATGTATGTAGGAACGGAACGTTAAGGCATAGAGCGAGGAGGAAAAGGATGGGGATTGTCTATGGTGCTTTAAGATTATGAGAGAGGGACGCGGACTCGGTGTTGTAGACATTATTTATTGAGTTGGAATACAGTTTAAATTTTAATGTTTTCTTGTACGATGGCACGAAACTCTTTGTATACGCCTTGCACCTAACCGGTTTTTAACATAAGTTTTTAATGATAATTGACTTCTTAAAAAAAACAATAGATTTTTTACGTTTTCCCGAAGAATAAAAGAAATTGTAAAGAATAAAAAATACATTTGTATTAATTTAAGGTTTATACCTCTGATTGACTTTGAGCTCCTGTGCACTGAAAAACCATAATCAGATTATGAAATTCACTGTTAAAAAAATATTTTCAGTGTTTTGACAGTATACATCGATGTTTCAACCCCCTTAAAACCATAAACCATAGAAACCCCCTTTTTACTTAATAAAATTACCACTTTTTTCATTTCAAAGGCTTATTACACCACGCGGTATTTAGTCTGCCTTAGTAAGACTGTCTTACTGACTAATTAGATTTACTATGACCAACTTAGTCGCTTAGTCTAATTACACTAAGGTAAGTGTGAGACAGTCTTATTAAGACAGAAACCGCGTGGTGTATTATGCCTTTAACTATCAAATCAAATCAAATACAGATAGGACCCAAAAAAATATGTACCGTAAATTGTTTTTGTTTTTAATTTACACCAATTTGTAAAGCGATCAGACAGAGAAGAATTGGCAAGAAACTCTGCTTAGCTTATATTTTTATAACGTCTTTGTTATAATTTTTTTTGTTTTATTACATACATAATTCCTGCGGAAAATTTAATAATCAAGCGGTTATATAGATAGGATTTTTCTATCATAACGGAGAATAAAATATATTAAATAACATACTTCTGCTAAGCAATTAGGCTGGTTACACTGAAAATAAAAACGTATTTTTATTATAAAGTACATACCTATATAAATACCTTAAAACTATTATAAGAAACATAAAAACAATTTTTTAATTCTATTTACTTCCACCTTAGTACATAACAGTACAAACTACCATGATACCATGTTATTTATTAATTTACCGCCAATAATTGAGTTGTAGTCAAACGCAAACCTATTCAATCTAAAAAAGAAACTTTTTTTTCATTTATTGTCATCTGGCATATTATGATTTCCACAAGCCAACGGCTAAGGCTTTTCAAAGCATCTAAGTGTTCAGATCAAAATGACACTAAACGGTCACCTATCCACAAGTAGTGACCGGGCTGAATAATGCATAACCAAGATGATCTGCTAAAAACACCAAAAAAAGCCACGCCACGAGCGATTCATTTCAGAGGGGGGAACTATGATACTAAATCATACTTTGACACAATACTTGATATAGGTACCTAGTTTACTGCAGCGGCCAGCAAACGTGGCATTGATGGACGAACGTGTAAATATGGGCCGAGACGAAGCCGAATCATACATACTTATATACATCAATGCCTAGTTGTGGTCAAGGCTCTAGTAGTACTTTTCTATAATAGTGCGCGGAAAATGAATGCAATTCACTTCTTTATTAATTGGCTTCTGGGATACTTTCCACAATTTCGCCAGTATCAAGTTTAATACTCATAATAATATGAGGCAACGTAGTACGGTTTATAAGTCCAGTCGTCCAGTCTTCAGTCAGGTCCTGTTTTCTGCTATAGCCATGGCGAATATAACAAAAAACGATTGGCGCACAATTTTCTTTATCTGAGAATTCCTGTTAAATCTTCTTTTATTCCATTTCACTAATACTTGTGTCTTATAACTAACGTATAACGGTTATAATACCATGACTAATAAACAACATACATTAGAAAAACACTAGAAAATAAAATTTTATAAAAATGACAACCGTCGTTCAAGATGAAAAAAATGGTGTCTTGAATTCCTTTATGGTCTATTACTTTACTCTTTGGTCTTGAATGCAATTACTTTTAAAAATCAATGACGAACAACTATTTTTTATTCAATAAACAGCTTTCTATTTGCAAGCCAGTTCGAAATTTAAATAAATTCTTAAATTAGTTACCTCCTCGGTTGCAATGTTTCGGAGTAAACGATCGTTCCATTTTTAAATTACACGACAGATATGAGTTTACAGGCAAATATTTGTCTCGCGGCGGGAATCGAACCCGCAACCTACTGCGTCTCAGACGGACAGACGGCCCATTGCGCCACAGAGGTCGTCTTGAATTGCTAATTAATTGTTAGTTCTTGTTATATTATTCTTGGTTATGGTTTTTCTATAAGGTAATAATTTATTTGGCCGCTAAACACGACAGATATGGATTTTCATACAACTATTGCCGTCCGCTGCTCGCATGTATTTGGCCCAGTGACTGACAATGTCAGTCACAGATTTGGCCAGTACAGCAAATTGAGCTCGAAGAAGGTTGACAAAATAATGCTCAAAAAGAATGTTTGAGAAAATAAAAGTTACACGGTCTTAGGCTACTTACAGATTGATCACACTTTTGAGCAGTCGTTCTGGTGTTACTAACATGGTCTAAGTACCACGCCTGAAAAACATCAATTCTGATTTGGTAACGAATTAAATTACGAATAGCAGTATGCTTCATCAGCATCATCATCGGCGTATTGCAGTCTACTGCTGGACAACGACCTAACCTAATGAGCACCATTGCGCCGTGTGAGCTCGACGCATCCAGCTTCTACCAGCAGCCTTCGCCACTCCACCTGGCCGGAGGGCGTCCTACACTACATTTCCCGAGCCGCGGCCAAACATGTTTGGCACTCGGTGAAACAACACGTCTACGGAATTCTACAGTTCCAAAGACGCACAGCGGGTCGATAATTTCCTGATGCTTAATGGGGAAGGCAAAACATTGTCGAATATCTGTTGGGTGTGGAACTCTTCTATAAAAGTTATTGAATATTTTGTCTTTTGAATATAATTTAATGATTTCTGCAAAGTGACGCCTAAAGTCAATTAACTAAAGATGGGTCCACACTTGTGACATGACAACGGACCGCACTACGTGTATTGCTACAGGACATGTTACGCTACATTTAGACGGTCCAGGGTTGTTGTAAAGTAGCGGCACGTAACGCTTGAATCAAATTCGATTTTGACTTACCAAGGTTCTCGGATAGTAATTGCGTTGAGTATAAGCCTGTGAATGATCAAATCAAAATTTAATTTATTTATGTAAAACATATCAACAACAACGACAACAACACCAGCCTAATATCCTTCTACGGCTGGACAGAGACCTCCCCTAATAAAAAAGGGGTTAAGGTCATAATACCCACGCTGGGCATGCGGGATGAGGATCGCAGGGTACTGCTTCTGGCACCGCAGACCCTGATGTCCGTCGACAGCCTAGTGATGTAGCTGTGCCAGTGTTAGGTTGCGCTATGGATATAGATACATAAAAACATGACATTTGCCACGAACCTATTTATCCCTTCCTTCTTTATTCATTTATTTATTAGGCAACGACAACAGTACACAAAATGAGCATGATAAAAAACACTAATATTGATGGTACTATAGAATGTGTTTATTAAGAATCTGCCCACTTTTACCGGTGTGCTCAAAGAGAGATTTTTCTCTTGGACATCAAATGGACAAATTTCGCCTGCCAATACGAGTTTTGCTTGGTGAAATTTCGGATGCCAAGAGAGCTGTGGCAAGACCTTTACTCCAATATAAAGACTGCGCAAAAGGAGACATGTCCTCATTTAACACAGATCACACAAACCGGGAAAAACTGGCTGAGGATAGAACCAAATGGAAAAAATGCTTGCGCGACCGTCAAAAACATCACGACCGGACCTGGTTTGCCTCGTAAGCGGACAAAGTAAATAAATAATATCCTGGACGTTATCACACAGCATCATGTAGCCCCAAACTAAGCAGAGCTTGTATAATGGGAACCACATGATTGATATACTACATAGATACATTTTTTTCTAAATACATACATATCATACATAGAAAACACCCAGACCCGAGACAAATATCTGCAGAACATGCAAACATTTGTCCCGCAGCGGGAATCGAACCCGCAACCCTCTTCGTCACAGGCGGACATTTGCACACTGCGGCACAGAGGTCATCAAAAGAACGAGACGGCAGGCCAGGCGGGGGGTTCATTTCATAGACCTGCATATTCATATTTGCATATACCTGCACTAAATGCGCCCGCCCTGTGCACTCCCTCATAGGGCTATTTAGTCATAAAAAAAATTTTTCGCCAAAACCACGGACACTACTTAAATCGTCTGCAATAGAAGCATAGGCCGATGATGATGATGATGATGATAGAATATGTGCCAAAAACAGGAATGCACAGCATTTCATCATCAACATCATTTCATCGGCCTATAACAGTCCACTGCTGGACATAGGCCTCCCCAAATGAGCGCCATTGCGCCCTACATGAGCTAAATACACAAAGTAGAACAAAATAAAATGAGGAGAATTAAAATAAATCTTGTGAGCTCGTGGGTTTTCGGAGTTTTTTAGGCTCGGAGGCCTTCAGACTGCCTGTATAGACCTCCCTTTAATTGTGTGTCCACGGTTCTAAGCTCGTCACATTCAGTTTCGGCCCACGCCACGATGGATACATTATCATCCCATCTTGCTGCTGGAAGATTACCTGCATTATTATAATACTAAATATGCTATTTTTCTAAAGAAGTCTTATGCTATAGTGTAGACGCGTCAAGTTGGTTCCAGTTTTTCCAGTCTTTAAGCCATGTTGGAGGCTATCAGGCCTTAAATCTTCGAATAGTGTTCGTCACTATACGAAGAAGAAGTAAGCAAGTACACGCAAACGTAGTTGCAGGCGGGTCGACTGGTCTAAAATAAACTTACTGAATGTGATAAAAGCACAGCAAGTAACACACAGGTGGTATCCATCGTTTCACAACGGTCTGAGTGGGTTCGAGTTATCTGATTAGCCGTAAATTGATTCTCCCTGGTCAACAACTGGAAATGATAAGATTGGTTTTGGGTTTGATGGAGTGGACTCAGTAACGATTGGTACACACTAGGTGATAATTTGTCGTAAAAAGGGGCGGTTTTAAGCTGCGGAATGGTATATAGTAACGAAAATGTTAAATCAATATAATACCTACAAGCGTCCGCGCGCGGCAGCGCTTGCGTTAATTTTCTATCCTTCGGGTTTTTTTTTTCTGGATGACAGGTACCTTTTATTATTTCCTTTTCTGTACTTCTGATAATGAAACGAGCAGACCATGATTATCGGTGCGAAACAAAAAAGACATTATTATCACTGTCAAAGCCCCCTAGGTGCAAAATTGCGCATCTGTTGCAAGCAAAATGGCGCGCATTTTTAAATGCACTTTTCTATTTGAACACCTCAATTTTCACTTTTTTATGATTTTTCAAGAAACCAATGTTAAAGGGATGAGCGATATTATAAAAACATCGATGTCAACATCGATCATAAAGTATCGATGTCCGATAAATATCGAAAGGAAAATATCGATGTTCTAAATGGCAAAATAAAGTCTATTATTTTATTTATTAAATAGGTATCAAAAAGAAAACAACGGTATTTTAAATGGCAAAATAAACAGTCTACTATTTTATTTATTAAATATGGAAAGGAAAACATCGATACTTGTTACGCTAAGGGAAAGCCTGCGCTTGCAATAAATGGAATGGCAACAGCCTACCTCGAACACCCCTAATTTTAATCTACCCCTAAATAACTTTGTCCCTAGACTGACTAATCTACCAATGAATTACGGACCAGTAAGACCAACCTTTAATATGCTTGGTCCATCAAGGCCGAATCCACCCTCACAGGGCTGGAGACCTAACTTCCAACCACCTCAGGGTCCTAATCGCACCCAACAGGATGTTCCGTGCGCCCCCTCAGAATTATAACGCCCAAAATAATGCATTCAGGATGCCTCCCCGACCTCAGCCGCAACAATCATTTCGTTTCGGAAATAGTAACTTCGGTAATCCGTCCTACACCTATGAGCGGTGTAAGTCATTTCGTAGAAAAGCGACTACCCCTGACAGGCCACGATTGGAGGAAACACGGGAATCCGCCCCGAACCAACTATTTCAAAACGCGTGAAGTAAACTTCAATGTATTTGACGGCTATGATAATTATTGTTGGGACGACTATATAGGGTACCCTAAGTCCGAATATCGTTATCAGGACTATTATTCTTACGGACCCGAAGGTTATTGTGACCAGTACTCCTACCGAAGTTAATTTTCATATTCAAAGGCAGCTGGGCTACATCCAGACCTCAAATCCTCCTTTAATTTTTTTTATCGATACAGGAGCTAATCAGTCTTTTATAAGCCCGCACGCCGTACAAAAATACTTCGGCCATTTTCCTTTGAAATACGAACCTTTCGAAGTGACTAATGTACATGCGACTAGTAGAAATTACTACTCTATTACATTACCAGAAATTTAACGACCCGCATAATATGACTTTGTGCGTTTATAAATTCACTCGATTTATGGGACTCTATTTAAAGACTTCAAAAATAAATTGCTTATAACTCGTAACACGCAGATACCTATTCAGATGTACGATTCTAGGAATGTGAACTTGAATGAATAAATAATTCCCGCTCATTCCTCAAAGTTGGTTAAATTACCTGTGAATTCAGGTGACGGCGAAGTACTTGTAGGGAATCAAACGTTTTGTAACTGCCTTATTTTAGATTGCATGACGACGATCCAGAATAATAGAGGCTGGGTAGAAATTGCTAACCCAACATCTAATGATATCATCTTTTCTATGGATCTTCCTGTCGAAGCTGAGGTATTTAATTTTGAATGTGACAGTACTGAAATTTTATCAGACCACGTGAAAGATGTTTTATCGCGTCTTCGGACCAATCATCTTAATCCAGAAGAACTTGCGAATTTGAGGCGTTTATGCGCTAACTACGCGGACGTGTTTTATCTTGAGGGTGAACCACTTACATTCACCAATAAGATCAAACATAAGATTAGGACAACTGATGAAATTCCAGTACATACAAAGAGTTACCGCTATCCTTACGTTCACCGACAAGAAGTCAGAGATCAGAGTGCCAAGTGCGAGTTTTTTACCAGCTCGATCGCGTTTACGTTTACACTAATTTATATGGAATCGAGGTAGCGCCATCTAGTGTGAGACGCGTGGAACTCACTCCTTTCCATACAAATTGGCGTAAACGCAAACGCGATCGAGCTGGTAAAAAAACTCGCACTAGGCACCCAGATCATTAAGATGGTGATCAGAATATTATAAGACCTTCCGAATCTGCATGGAGCTCTCCGATTTGGATTGTACCCAAAAAGGCAGATGCGTCGGGTAAAGTTAAATGGCGTCTTGTCGTGGACTTCAGGAAAGTGAACGAGAAAACAATTGATGTCAAATACCCTATCCCGAACATAACTGACGTACTTGACAAACTGGGCAAATGCCTTTTACCAAGTGGAGATGGACCCTTCTGATATTCACAAGACTTCCTTCAATGTAGAAAACGGGCATTACGATTTTTTATGAATGCCCATGGGCCTTAAAAACTCGCCATCAACATTTCAACGAGTGATGGATAATGTCCTGAGAGGTCTCCAGAATGAAATTTGCTTGGTTTACCTCGATGACATTATTGTTTTCAGTACCTCCCTTCAGGAGGACATTGTGAATTTAGAAAAAGTCTTTAAACGGTTGAGAGAATCGAACTTCAAGATTCAGATGGACAAATCTGAGTTTTTAAAGCTGGAAACTGAGTTCTTAGGCAATGTCATTTGCAGAGAGGGTGTTAAACCAAACCCTTATGCCGGGTACGAGCATTTCACAAGTGTGTACGCAGTGTGGACGCGCGCGCGAGCACGAACCGAGCACATATCTACTCGCATCTGTTTCCGGCATGCGCGAGGTGAATGTAGCTCAGTCCACAGACTAGTAAATCTATATATATAAAAGAGAACTATCCTCACTCACTCACTCACTGACACACTCATCACGAAATCTCAGAAACTACAGGGCCTAGAGGTTTGAAATTTGGTACAGGTACTCTTTGAAGAGTGTGAGCGCTCACTAAGAAACGGCTTTTGGAAATTCAACCCCTAAGAGGATGAAAAGGGGTAAAAACTTTTGTATGAAAAATCGTATTCCTTGAACTTAGAAAATTGAAACCTGGGACATGTATTATTTCATACAATCAATGAAGATTGGTGTCATTGAAAATTTGAAATAGTCCTCGAGGGGGTTGCAATGGGTGGTAAAGTTTGTATGGGAAAATCTTAACGCGTGGTGTGATTTTCTTGAAACTTCGTCAGAACACTTTAAATATTAAATAATAAAAGACCGCATACCAGGTTTTTGAAAAAATACCTTAGTGGAGGGTAATCTATACTTATAAAATCATTTGTCCTGAATGACTGACGGATCAACGCACATCCTAAACCGCTGATCGTAGATACCTGAAACTTGGAGGGCACGTTCATTGTATGACGTAGGCATCCGATAAGAAAGGATTTTCCGATATTCTACCCCTAAAGGGGTGAAAAACGTGGGCAAAGTTTGTATGGAACAACGTGATTCCTTGGTCCAATCTACTTCAAGTTTTGCTTAAACATTCTTTAACAAAATTGATGAAAGATGTGGTTCGTATATTATTGAAATTTATCGCCTAAAGGGGTTAAAAAGGGGTAGAAAGGGGTGGTTTGCATCGAGTTAGATATCAATACTCCTTAGTGACACATGTTATGCCATTTTATTTTGTGTGATACTTCGTCGCGGTACCACGTTGTAATTAAGACTTGATACTAGCATGAAAAAAATGTACGTTTAATATACTTTATTGTACGTCCAATAAAAATACTTGTACGTTGCCATTTCACTGAAAATTAATATGTCGTTGTGGTACCGCCAGGAAGCATCTTTCCCAGCGGTACCACGCTGTGTTAACGGAAACCACGAAAGGTATCTAAATACGGAAGAGCAAACTCTCAACGTCTAGAACAGGTTAGTACATTTATTTCCAGAAAACCGTATTAAGATACCTTTCGTGGTTTCCGTTAACACAGCGTGGTACCGCTCAAAGATTTAAGAGTAATAATAATAATAGCTAATTCAAACTCAAACTGTACCCCCGTTAACATGACCCCCGTTTTTTCACATAAAAAAGTAGCAGTGTTAACAGACACTACGAATTTTATCTGAATACAGTGTTTAGGAAATAAATGCACGAAACATATTCTAACCTGTTGTAAAAGATGAGAGTTTATACTTCAAAGGTTTACGAGTTATAGCAATGAAAATACTTTGATATTTTTCACTTGAAATGCTATTTATATGTTGAGTAAGATTAAAATTTGTATTAAATCTCAAGTTATAGCTTAGGTAGTCGAAAAAATAATCAGCCATGACAAAATTATGGACGAATTCGCATTACAAAGCTGGAGCTGGCAAAAGGTGGAGAGATGCCTTTGCCCAGCTTTGGGAGGGGGACATTGAGGGTTGATAAAAGCTCAGAAGGTTGAAAAAAAGAGGCAGACGGACAAAAACTGTAGGCAGTAGAAGGACCTTTACGCGCAAAGCGACTCTGCGCTCCGTTCACTTTTTTGTCAGTACATTATAGTCAAATTTTATCATATGTTTTATTTCTAAATTACATTTTCAATGCCTTTGATAGTTGCGTGTAGTGTGAGATCTCTAGAATTTTAGTACATTATGTATTAGGACGGCTAAAATGTTACATACTGCTGCGATAACGCAATTATGTGCAAGGAATTGGGACGCATGCTATATTGTCGCCGATAATAAAACACCTGTGTGGGGGAGCCTTAAAAGCTTGGTGCAATGCGATACTCTTTAAAATTGGAATGTCAAATAAAAAATAATATTTAAATCGGATTAGAATTCGAAATTTCAATTTAATTCATTTGTTTTTGGATATTTGGATACCATGGGGAAAGCAATTATTTACAAATGACCCAATGATAATGTGACTTAGGTTTTTTAGCATTAAGCATTTACCTACCCATATTCATATAATATTAGACGAGTCTCGGACTTTAAGAGCAACGGAAACTAGGGCTGGTTCTGAAACCGCCACTGTTCATACGAATAGAGAAAACCCCATCTTAGAAGCCCCGATCTCAGATGACCCATTGAATAGGTTCACTAAACAGTTAGTTTTCAATGTTGTTGGTGACATTAAAGGCAGACCCGTGGTCACTAAGCCTTTCGAGACACACACGCGAACATGTATCCAGTTATCTGAATCTAACATAGAGGAAGATGTCATTAACGCGATCAAAGAGTATGTCCATCCAAAGATCAAAACTGGACTACTTATTAATCCTTATTTGGCTATGTATACTATCATACCTATTATACAAATATCATTAAAAATTTAGCTATGAATCTTCCCATACTAAAACAGAATTAGAGAACGTAAAAGAATACCGTAGAACGTAATAGAAATTATTAGCAAATACCGCGATGGTAAAACCAATCATCGCGGTATCAATAAATGTTATTTGGCTTTATCCTATAGATATTACTGGCCTAAAATGAGAGAGCAAATCACAAAATTTATTAAGCCGTACCTTATATACGATGGAGAAAGGTTGTTAAAGTCTAGAAACTAGACTGGTTAGAATTCTTGTTTAGTGCAACATTGTAAGGAAATGAAAGTTGTTTAGAAATATCTTGTTTACATAACCAGTGCAACATTGTAAGGTAGGAAATGAAAGTTGTTTCGACCGAGTAAAGCGTATATAAATTGAGGCCTGCAACGGTCAGAGCACAGTCGGGAATGGACAATCAGAAGATACTCTACATCTACCATATCATCACCAGTGCGGATATAAGAGAGTTAATAACACTTTATGATACATACCCAATCGTACATTTTAAAAATGAAACGTGTAAAAGCAAATGTTCAAAAGAAAAAAAAAAGGAGGAAATGCTGATTGAGGACAGTCAAAGGATGCTAACACCGTCGCCATCACCACCACCATCACCACCGCCACCACAGAAGATGAGACGATCGCCACCACCAGCACCACAGAAGATGAGACGAGAGGAGACATCCCCGCCGAGGGAGAAGAACTGGGAGAAATTCAGGAAAGACGCAATCCAGAATTATGTGCAGGACCAGATGGGATTATCAAACTTAAAAACGAAAGCGGATGCGAAATCAGATGGAGAAATGACAGAGTACGAAGATATTCCTACAGAGGAGGAAGCGGAGAAAGAATTGGAGATGACGATGGACAAATGGGACAAGGAATATGCCCAGTCGGTACGTATTCAACAAGCACAGAAAGAAGTATTAAAAAACATTATGACGGACCTTATAAACTCATCGCTGTCCATTACGGAACAAGAAGACTCCACTGGCATCTCATATACTACAGTTACAATAAACAGTGGGGAATTAACTCTAGATTGGGGAAAACTATTCGAAAAGGAACCTACAAAAATAAATCAATTGACTGCCTGTCTTGTGTACGCGAGTATCTTTATTTCAGCAATGGTCGTCAAATATTACAAGACGTTCTCAGCACGGAACATATTAAAACTTGTGAGTGTGCAGAACATAAATGTGGAATGGGTGGCAAAAATCCATGGAAAAAGTCGCTATACGAAGCTAATTGAATATTAGCGTTTCCACCGTCAGCGATGTTATTCTCTCTGGAGTCATTGTTGTTTGTATTGTTTTTCCATCCATTTAAAACTTTCCATTTTATTATGCGTTGAATTTGATGTCCAGAGTCTCCATCCTAACCACCATTGGTTTCATCAGCTGCATCCACCATTCTGTGGTTCCTTTTTTTAGATGTTGTGCCTTCATATCCAAGTATTAAATTTCCCCTCTCGGAACAATCAGCTTCGTATAGCTACTTTTTCTATGGATTTTTGCCACCCATTCCACATTTATGTTCTGCACACTCACAAGTTCTAATATGTTCCGTGCTGAGAACGTCTTGTAATATTTGACGACCATTGCCGAAATAAAGATACGCGTGTACACAAGACAGGCATTCAATTCATTTATTTTTGTAGGTTCCTTTTCGAATAGTTCTCCCCAATCTAGAGTTTATTCCCCACTGTTTATTGTAACTATAGTATGTGAGATGCCAGTGGAGTCTTCTTGTTCCGTAATGGACAGCGATGAGTTTATAAGGTCCGTCATAAAGTTTTTTAATACTGCTTTCTGTGCTTGTTGAATACGTACCGACTGGGCATATTCCTTGTCCCATTTATCCATCGTCATCTCCAATTCTTTCTCCGCTTCCTCAACCGTAGGAATATCTTCGTACTCTGTCATTTCTCCATCTGATTCCGCATACGCTTTTGTTTTTAAGTTCGATAATCCCATCTGGTCCTGCACATAATTCTGGATTGCGTCTTTCCTGAGTTTCTCCCAGTTCTTCTCCCTCGGCGGGGATGTCTCCTCTCGTCTCATCTTCTGTGGTGGCGGCGGTGATGGTGGTGGTGATGGCGACGGTGTTAGCATCCTTTGACTGTCCTCCATCAGCATTTCCTCCTTCTTTTTCTTTTGAAAATTTGCTTTTACACGTTTCATTTTTGAAATGTACAATTGGGTATGTATTATAAGGTGTTATTAACTCACTTATATCGACCCCATCTCAAATGACGCAATGCATCATACAATGTTACAGAATTCCCATAGTGTGGACGCCTTGCGCGCACGAACTGTGCACACTAAGCGCACGAACAGAGCATTACTCGGTTCGTGCGCGCGCTGTGTCCACACTTATGAAATGCTCCACTCATGTTACATTGCATGTTACGTTACAGCAGTCTGTACTCGCTTTAATATCATTTAAGTAAGTTATATATATATAAGTGTACGATCCTAGTTAGGTATCGCTCATTAGATAGTAGTTGTTAAGTTTGAAGTGCACAAAATAGCAAATTTCGCTACTGAACTAATAAGTTCAAAGTTTATTCACGGCGTAATTATATTAAGTAAACGATCCGGTGGCGACTGTCTCGCGCGCTGCCAAAGGTAGCACTCTATCGGATTACTAAGTAAATGTACGTTACTGTACGTAACTGTACAGTAAGGATCAGAAGTCTGTTCTCAAATTGACAATGCATTTGCTATCAGCTGAAGGCAGGATGTCGAGACAATAGGTGGAAGTTATCGGACTGGCTCCGATTACTGTTGTAACGTGGTCCAAGCCACAAGAATTATTTTATTTAATAAAATAAAATAATGTTTATTGCCTAAATATCATTAATTTCTTACATTACGTAGGTATAGGTACACCTACATAAGGTACTATAAAAAGTAGGTTGAAATAGGACTTTCGAGTAACGTAATGGACGAAATCAAAAGAAAAAATAATCAAAACCAACAACACCAGCCTTTATCAGTCCATTGCTAATAAAGGCCTCCCCTAATAAGAAGGGGGATATGCCCATAATCCCCACGGTGGGCAATGCTCCTCGCACCACCGCCATTGCGGCTCGTCGGCGGCCAGGAGATGTAGCTGTGCTGGTGTTAGTCTGCGCTCTGCCGCAATCAGTCGGCCGCCAGAGCCCCGTTTGTTATTTAGCACCAACGGGCACGTGAGTTTGGCTTTGGTTCCGAAGATGAAGGTTGGCTATACGGAAACGAAGTCAGCGGCCTTACACCTGTAAATTTGTACAAAAATGATTTCACACTTACAAGTTTAGATAAAACTCCGGTGCGAGAACAACTTGCACTTGGTCAGTTTATTTAGCTTCATACCCACTGCGCCAAAGACATCGCCAAAATTAACAGTAAGCTCTTAACTTGTCCCTCTTTAATCCATCACTATTGCTGTTTATGTTTACGTAAAACCATTATCGTCTGTTCATATGGCACATCGTTAAACCTTTCTCGACTCTAGTTCGTAGGATTATAGGCATAGGCATAATAGAACTAGCAGTATTAAAAAAAGAAAAAAATAATTATATTTTCTTGCTAAATAATTATTACGTGGTTTGGGATCTCCTCCTTTAATTTGCATTAACCTGTGTTAGAGAAGTCCCCTCTTTGTGGTCGTCAGTCTTGACTAAGTAAGGTATAAAATATTTTAATCCCATTATGATAAAATAATTATATGAATTGTTTGGCCTGTTCTACTCTAATCCACTAAAAAAATCCATTAATGGATTTGATTCCACATTTTATTGCACTGTAGTCCACGTATAATATACCGCATACGCATTGTGGGGCATGCCGTTGTGATTTTTAAGTAAAACGATGCAGCGTGACCACTCAGTCCACGCACCGTGTGGCCTACACTACGTCTGCCAAGACGCGGACTCCTCTCAGCAACATCACGGAGAGGTATTTAAGTACTGTACCTACCGATGAAAGCAGTGCCATAGCGATAGCCACAAACTGTACGGTTATTAATATTATGTCTATCCTGGGGCCTTTATGGTTGTAAATTGTAATATACAAGGCGTCCCAATCCCGAATTGCTAACGTAACTATGAAATATGAGTATCAAATTGGTTGGATATAGGTGAAGGCAAATGCTGACTATAATTGGTAATTTAATGACTATAAACCTAATCCTAACCGTGATTTCTTCTTGTCCTTAACTACTAAACTTATTTATGTAGTTGAAAGGTATGTAGATAGTTTAGGATCTAGAATAACACTTAGGCTAATCTTATTTTGAAAAATAAATCTCTATGTATGCGGACTAACGTCTTTATTTATTGACTTGAATTTTTTCTCAGACTCTAATGAAAATAAATAAATAGGTTATTTTCACGCCTTAAGCGTTGAATCAATTTTAATGACTTTTGAGGAAGGGACCTTGGAAAAGGACATTTGCTACTTTTTGTAGCGAAAATAAAACTTGATGAGGGTGAGATAGGGGATGAAAGTTTGCATGGGGAACAAATCATATCTCAAATTAGGTAAGTTTATAAAAAAACATAAATGAAAGACGTTTTGAAACACAAATTTCCACGCCAGTGAAGCCGCGAGGGCGTAGCTAGTGGTAAATATATAGGATGCTAACAGATTAGACACCAATTGTAATCTTGCATGAGCCCTTGCATCAAAACAAATAACTTTAAAAAACTTTTAAGTCTTTGTTTTCATTTTCTGAACAAAATAAATTAATCAAAATTATATCTTAACATAACCAACCTGTGCATTTGTGATTAAACTGACAAGATGTTAAACACCTTTAGTCAAGTGAATATCTGTTTTAAGGGTTCCGTACCAAATGGTAAAACGGAAACTTTTACTTAACTGTCCGTCCGTCTGTCTTCACTTGACACTGTCTGTCACGAGGCTGAGATACAGCCTCGTGACAGACAGTACTATCAGTTCTATAAATATTGTAACCAAACTTGTTAGCACCTTTTAAGTACCTTACCTCAACAACAACACCAGCTTATTCAGTCCACTGCTGGACATAGGACTGGGGAGTCCTGGATATGCCCATAATCCCCACGCTCTGGACATACGGTTTGGAGATCGCAGAGCACAGATTCTCGCACCACTTACGCTGCTGCCCGTCGGCAGCAAGGGATTAAGCTGTGCCAGTATTAGGCTGCGCTATGCCGCCAGGAGCCCCGTTTTTTAGTTAGCCTGGTGTACCACGTGCTGGTGAGGTTGGCTTAGATTCCGAAGATGGCTGGTACCTCTTATAACCCCTGGAATACTGCAATACCATTATATTTCGATATATTCACCTTTAGCCATCCAAGATTTCGCTGACTATTAAAAACGGAGAACCACTATAGCGCTCGGATCTTAACGCCTTAATGGCATCCATCACTCATCCACAGCCACCGATCCAAATACTGACCGGGCGAAAGGTCGCTTATCTCAACAATGACAACGGTAAGCTACAACAGAGGCCCTTCCCCCATAAAATATAATTACACCAGTACCTAACATAGGCTATATTATAGGCCTCTTAAAACTCCCATTAATATCCCCTTCTCCCCCAATATCCCCTCTTTCACCCCCTTTTAATACCCTTTCTACAAGCAGTAGTCGATGTAAAGACACGCACGATTAATTAAGCTGTACGGCGGCGATACTTACGTATAGGTACAGGGTGCTTACTGTTCAGGGGTTAACGTCAGTCACTTGGTTGAGCGTCGATTGTGGCTCACTTTGACTAGAGGCTTTTAGATGTGCCGACAAAAAAATCTTTGCCTAGTTTGTTTATTTTGTAATTGTTTATTTGTTTTTTGCTCAAAACGTCATTCAGTTTTTTTAGGTAGTATCAACAACAACAATACTAGCCTATATCAGTCCACTGCTGGACATAAACCTCCCCATAAAGAATGGAGATATTGGGGTTATCCCCTATATGCCCAAAATCTCCATGCTGTGCATGCGGGTTGGGCATCGCAGGACACAGTTTCTCGAAATGCCGACGCTGCTGCCCGTCGGCGATGATGAAGTTTAGCTGCGTCGGTGTTAGGCTGCGCTATGCCGCTGTCAGCCACCGCCAGTGCCCCGTTTGCTAGTTATCAGGGTGTACAACGAGTCGATGGGGTTGGCTTGGATTATGAAAGTGGCGGTTGAAACCCCTTACATACAAATAAAATAAAATGAGTCTTTATTGCTGTAATCAATTTTTCAAGAAATAAAGTTGTTTCCTAAATTTATCACAAATCTAACCTACATTTCCTTAAATATCGGCGATCGGTACAGCCTTTGTATTCGCCAGCTTTTCCTTGAAGAAAGGGTTTTTTAGGGAGTTGTAGGCAGTTTCATCCCAAGCTTTTACTCTATTATTATTTAAACTAATCGTCTCGTCTAAATGTCTTTCACTCGTAACAGTTTAATTTTCCTGTCTTCGCCACACGTCGCCGTTTATTGAACGATAGAATAAAACATCGTCAGATTGCACAGCACTGTTCGATAAACATTGCACATCATGGACATAACATTGCATTGAAGGAATTTAAGATGTTCGTCCCGGCTTTTTTAGTCGTTGAGCCATATTGTAAACCTAGCTGGCCTAAAACTCCGACGACAAAGTCCCTAGCTCATACAGAGAAGAAAACAAAGTGTAGGATTGATTTCCGTGAAGGTTATCATCAGGAATTAATTTCAGGATAACGAAATGTTAATTAAAAAGAGGTTTTAGAACTGCAACGTCATCATCATCATCATGTCAGCCCGGATCACTCACTGCTGGGTTACTGTAGAACTTGCTTGCAACAAATCCCATAAAAAATCTACGTGATCGAAATCATTAAACATTAGTTATTTTGTAAACTATAAAAAAAACGAAGACCTAATAACTACAAACATACCAATAACTACAACACCAGCTTATATCAATTTACTGATGGACATTGTGCTCTCCTTAAAAGAAGGGGGATATGCCCATTATAATTAGTATGAGATTTGAGGATCTAGCTGTTAGTTGTCAGGGAATTAAGCTGAGCCGGTGTTAGGCTGCGCTATGCCACAATCAGTCACTACCAAAGCCCCGTTTGTTAGTTAGCAGGCAACTCGGGCCAGTGAGGTTAGCATGGGTAATAAAATACTCAGAGGTTGGAATCTTTTATGCCCCCTTACATCTAGGTAAGTATACTTAACTTACTTTTTTAGGCCTGCCTCACTCTTGTTATCGACCGTTTTTGTCACCTATCTTGTGCCGTCGCGTTAACAAACATCCACACTAACCTAACGAGCACTGCGCGTCGACTCATCACACGGTATAAAAATCGGGCCGTTGTCCGTTGTCGTTAACAAGAGGTCTCACTGACATAATGCTTTGTGTGCTGAAAAACAACCGTGGAAGGCCAGCTGGCCGAGCCGAGATCTAAAGAATTTTAGGTATTTTAAAGTTTTACGCGTAAATGTAAATTGGTATGAACTCCCTTTTCCGAAATTGGGCTCCTTGTTGGTCCATTGTGCATGTGAGAGTTCTGGTTAAATACTTAGCCAGCATAACTCCGCCCAGAAGTTTCCTGGGGTCTTCGCAGGTTTCGCGGAGTGACCGGGGATCCAAGGATTTGTTCGCGTTGAGATGCAACTCCCATGCATTCCAAGATTACATGGGTTGCCGATTTTTCTTCGGTCAGATAACCTCTGCAGAGTGGACTGTCTGTTGCTCCGATGTTGTACAGGTGTCTGTTCAGAGGAGAGTGTCCCGTGAGGGTACCAACGTTGGTGCGAGATCTTGTATCTTGAGATGCGTGACCAAAAATGAAAGTGGAGGCTTTATTCCTATACGTTTTAGTATCGAGCGTTACCAAGCTATACAAACATTATCTTTGAAACTTTTCCACGTTATTTCACCACACGTTAAAATTGAAACCAAACGCTATAAAATTTTATATGTCTGGATAGGTACTGTTCCTTTGTGTGAAGTGAACGTAGTTTAGATTGGTTACTACGATTCAGTTAAAAGCTCTTGTGTAAACTCTCATGACGTGGGTTACTTCGGTATTCTTAGCAGCGTCTCGGATAAGCTACCCGGTTACTTCTTGGAAGGGTGACTGTTTAGTGGCATTTAATTCAGAGCGATTCTGTGCTTCTGGCACGTTATGGGTCTCAGCTTGCCATGTCGATGCTTACCTATAGCAGGACTTAAAACTCCAACACCAGTGTTGGTCACTAGAGTTCTACTAAATAAGGGGTGGGCACTTAAGCCTACCCTGTAAAGTAACAAACGGGGCTCTGGCGGCCGGCTGATTTCGGCATAGCGCAGTCTAACACTGGCACAGCTAAATACCCTGATCACTGCTGGACGGCAGCGTTGGTGGTGAGAGACCAACCCTCATGCCCAGAGTAGGTATTATAGGCATATCCCCCTTATAAGGGCAGGTTTATGTCCAGCAGTGAACGATATGAACTACGAAGAAGTTAAAAGCTGAATAAGAAGCAGTATTGACTAACTCTTTGACACAAGAGGCTGCCGGTTCCATTCCCGCTGCAGCACAAATTTTTGCATGACCTGTAGATATTATAAAGATGTAAATCTTAATTTTTTTCTAGATCTTTAGCATCTCGTATTTCCTGATACCTAACCCACCGGAGAAAGTCCTTATAAGGTTTTTGTACTTAAGTAAATGAAGAATGAATGAATGGTTTTATTTTATTTATTTATTGAAACAAAATGGGCTTACAGATAACTCCAAGGTGCCCATGTGCTATACTAATTACAACTTAGTGACAAAAAACAACAAAAAGGTTTATTAAAAACAAGAAGTTATCAAATACAATTTATAAAAAGTCATTATTAATGAGAATTCAATAATAATTATACAGATCTATAAAATTCAGCAGCATTGTCCATGAAAACGTTAATTCATTCTCAGCCATAATTTGGTTGAGTAGGGCTAGCACCCGTGGAGTAGGAGCAGTGGCTCCGGCCCAAGTTCGGGTGGAGGGGCACGCGAACAGCGAGGGGCGCCGCCGCGGACCCGTCGCACCCTCCGCGCCCGCCATACGGTGTCGCGGCACCACAAGCCTGATTAGATGTAGTGTCTCAGGATTGTCCACCTTGCCGTGGAGCAACATGTGCTAGTGGATCAACAAGAGTAGCTTTCACCTTAGAAGAGTATCCAACCCGACCATGCCAGAGACGAACAACGATGGATACAGGAAGGGATATTATCCGTACATGCGCTTGTAGAAATAGCGTGCAAATTTCCGCTGGACTCTTTCTATCAATAATGTGTACCTACTTGCTTTCGTGAGGGTCCCAAACGATAGCTCCGAACTCAAGGCGGCTGCATACATAAGCATTTTATAGTATGAACGCAGCACGCACGTCAGGGAACTCCCATGTAGTACGCATTATAAAAAATGCTAAAGATGCTGCAAAATGATGAAGAATGCTGGACATTATTACACTAAATCATGTAGCCTTAAATTAAGCAAAGCTTGTCTTATTGGAACCACATGTCACAATGACTAATACACTATTTAAATACCCTTTTTGTAAATACACACATATTTTAAAACACCCAGACCCTAGACATTTTTTTTGCAGATCTTAGAAACATTTGTCTCGCGGCGGGAATCGAACTTGCAACCCTCTGCGTCTCAGGCGAGCCTTCACCCACTGCCAGAGATATCGTTTGGGATTCAATTTCATTAAAATATTTTAGTTGTATTAGAGCTCTTTGTGGAATAGTCTTCGGGGAAGTACTGCCACCATGCCTATTTCTGCCGTGAAGCAGCTTTGCTGTTACGGTTTGAAGGGTGTGGGTGTGAAATATTTTATTTTGTTTAATCTATACATAAAATATCTATGCTTTATTTACTGCCCTCTCTTCATTGTCGTCATCATAATCATCATCATATGTGATGCAGCTCATTGCTGAACATAGGTCTCCTCTAACGCCCTCTCCACTGCTCGCTCTAATAAACTAATTTGAAGAGGATAATTAAAATTACCATAAACCCGGACGTCACAAAAAGGCTCTAATTCCTCTTATTGAAAATACCATGTAGGTACGGGCTAGTACGCAAAAGTATTTACCAACTTATGTTCGTTGACGGCATCGATATAAACAGATATATATACCTACTATCGTAACGCTGACGGTGTGTGAGTATGTCAGCCTCTATACAGGATGGTTTTGTTTTTAGGAAACTATTGGTTTATTTTGAAGAAAAAACAATTGTATTTTCGGAATTTAGAAGGCAAACGTAATGTAGGACGCTCTCCAGCCAAGTGGAATGACGATCTGCGAAAGGCAGAAGCTGCTGGTAGAAGCTGGATGCGTCGCGCTCAGGACAGAGCGAAATGGCGCTCATTAAGGAGGCCTATGTCCAGCAGTGGACTGCTATAGGCTGATGATGATGATGATGATGATGATTATGATGTACAGTCAGCCTAAAAAATGAGATTCGTCAAAAAAAAAATGGTCTCAATCTAGTAAAAATATACCCTATTTACAAAAAGGACTCCAATTCCTCTTATTGGAAATACCATGTTGGTATGGGCTGGTAGGTAAAAGTATTTACCAAACTATGTTCGTTGACTGCATAGATGAAAACAGATATACAGGGTGTACAGTTACTTTTGGAAAAGTGTTCCTGTTGGGAAATAGACTCGATTGAGACAAACTAGTTTTTTTTTTGGCAATTGTCATGTTCTAGATTAACTGTACATTATCTCAAAATTTCTAAAATGGAATTGTTGTTTTCTTCAAAATAAGCCTACGGTTTCCTAAGAACAAAACCTTCTTACTACAAAAGAAAAGGTAGCTGCTCCCAATGAGGTAAAATTTTGCCCCACCCTGTATATATATATACGTAGTTCAATTTTATATAATTTGGAATTTTAATAGATAGGTAATATCCTACCAAATTTATACATTCTATTTCCTAGTAGGTAGGTACACACTAATTATTCATCTAGGGATATTCATTTTTTCCTGTTTATCTTAATTATTTTGGTACATATATTTTACCCAATTATAATTTAAATACTTCATTTCATAATCCACTGTTGCTAGCTATAGTGTGTGAAGCTCTCGTGATGGCAAAAATATCAAATTACTTATATTTTCTTCTGTTACCAACTCTTCAGTATGTGTGTACGTAAAAAATATCGACACTCATAATATTAACACTAGAAATAAAGTTAAACTCACTGTTCCTAGTGTAAGGCTCCATAAATTTAGTCACTCATTTAAAGAGTAAAGTACGTTTTTTAACAAAATCCCAAATGACGTGATCAATTTATCTGTTAATAAAATCATTCTAATGTCAACGTCGACAAGATTTAAAAATAATAAGTCGATGGAGGTTGAGTGTGATAAAAAGAGAGTTCGTGTTTCCAGAGGGAGACTCGACTAATTAGCTTTAGCTATTCATACATTTTTGGTTCTTCTGTCTCTGTCAAATCGATATAAACTGTTACCATCTTAACATTAATTTCCATTGTCAAATTTATGTCTGTATGTATTCTATCTCCTCACCTCACCTCACCAGCCTATATCAGTTCACTGCTGCACATAGGCCTCCCATAATAAAGGGGGATATGCCCATAATCTCCACGCTGGACATGCGGGTTGGGGATCGCAGGGCACAGCTTCTCGCACCACCGACGCCGCTGCCCGTCGGTGGTCATGGGATTTAGCTGTGCTTATTTCAATTGCCTAAATTTTTATGCTATAATTTTGTAACTTCCTAATTGTATGTTCTCTGTGCTGTAATTGTCATCTGCTCTTGTGGCATAGCCATGGAATTAATAATAGTAGTTCGTACTTGGTGAATGCACGCTTTGAATAAAATTAAGTATCTAATTTTACTTAATAAAAATGCCCAAATTAAAGTTGTGTCTCCTTTCCTCTTATGTGTTACTTTAAAGAGGAAACGAGACATAACCCTTATTTGGGAGAATACATTAGTTTAAATATACCTACAGCCTACGCGGGTTCGCTCTTGTTAAAATTATTTTTCTATCTCCCCAGGATTTCCTTCTAATCAAATATATAATTGAACCTATCCATTGATCTATCAAATGATGATATTCTTTAATCCAGAAAGAAACCAGAAATCCAGTTACTGTTTCCGAAAACAGTACTTTCTGGATTAAAGGTATACAACGCGTAGACGAAATTTCATATCGGTTCGGTTGAATAGTTAAAGCGTGAAAGCACAACAAAAAAACCTAGGTACTCACTTACACATTTATATATTGTGTGTATTATCTTTAAATTAAAACAAAGCCGGGTTTTTTACAACATTTATAACTTAAGAATCGCTGGACCGATTTACATGGTTTTTTTCTCTGTTGGATTTGTATCCCCCTTGAATAGCATATTATAGGCTCCCACTCATAGGCGCGTTATTATCGGTCAATAATACCGGATGCGTTATTGCGATAATCAGGGATCGCATGCGCCCCCCAATTGAAATTTTCTAAGAACTCATATCGAAGCATTTCAGGACAGAGAAAGGAAAGCGTCTTACTTCTATTGCGTTGTTAATATCGCAGCAACTTCGTAGGCATTATCGACGATAATAATGCGCCTATACGGGGGAGCCTTAACTATTAAAACATCGGAAAAATTCACGATTTATTAAATTAGAAAATTGATTTTGCGATAAAATTTGTATATATTTGTTGTCTTATAGATATCTCGAGAAAGGATTCGATTTTTATGTTTTTTTAACTGGAACGGGAACGGGAGCGGGAGGGAGTGTGGATAAACCTAAATAAAATATTATTTGTTGCTGCATCAGTTCCGGTTGCCAACAACAAGCTCGTAAAGACACACAGCAGCCACGGCTACTACTACAGCCCTCCAAGTAAAATCATATTCAACTCGGATGGAGATATGCGTGAGCTTTACGTGTACAACAATACAGAGATTCCGGAATACATATTTGAATACATATCCTCCAAGAATAAATATCGGAAACTGTTGGCAGGCGTGGCGCTTGTTGGTTATGCCTTTAGATCCAGCGTCAACTCCCAGGACAATCCCTTTAGATCCAGCGTCAGTTTCCAGGACAATCCCTTTCTAAGAGATTATACCCCAGGACGAGACGATGTGTGTGTATTTATAGCAGAAAATGATGAATATGATGATGTTATTGAAATCAATTGCGATTCGGTAGTGTCGTTATTGGATTCAGTCTTTCCTATAAGCTTAACCGATTCAGAGTTATCATCCTTCGATTCATCTATTGCAGCATTAAGTAATGAATCATTAGTTGGCCCGCCAGTTGCAACAAATGGTTTAAGATGTATTGTGTTAATGAAAATAAAAGGAAAAGCCAACGTAAAATGCTTGACTGAGTTTTGCGCAGTGATAATTGATTGTAATGTATTAGAATTGACCGCTGAGAAGTCATTGTTCGAGGATACAATCCCGAATAAAACACCGGTTCCAACCAGAACATTCAATGTCATGAATGGAACCGGTGTTCAAAGCAGAACAGTAAATGTTCTTATTGGAATCGGTGTTGCAGTTATTGTGCTGGTAATAATTGGCTTGTGTTACGTTAATAGTTACTCTCGCTAGCAACTATTTACACAACAAAGTAAGTAGTTGTTACGCTCTTGTTTGTAGCGCGTTAGTTTGCTAGCTAGCGCGCAACAAACGCGTGTTAGTTTTTTCACTGAAGTAACAGGCTCGATATTATTTTCGTATCGGAGAAAATCTCATAAGAAAGTAGAGATCAGCCGTATGAGTTGATGTTCAGAGCATGAATTAATTTTAATCATTATTGCCAATAATTTATTGATTCAAAATTCGAACTTCCCTTGGCCTTCTTGGAGGCTCGTAGAGCTGCTTCCGAAGGCAGAAGTTTTACCATAAAGACCATATCAAAAAGTATCTACTAATATGAAAATCGAACTCACCTCCTAGAACCTTTAAAAATAATAAAAAGTGAAAAAAAAAATAGTAAGATGAAACCCATTAGAAAAGGAGGAGAATATTATAAAAATAAAAGGAAAAATAATTTACGGGTGATCTGAGGTCAGGAAGGGGATGGGGGTGAGTTTTTAAGGGTAAAAAATGGTTTTTCTCGATTTCCGGCAAAGCTAAAAGTCCTATGGAAAAAAGTCAAATGGCAAAGTTGTAGATAAAAAAAGATCTAAAACTTTTGTATTAACACTTTTTTCACATAACCTCAAAATTTATGTGAAAAATTCAACCACCAAGTTTTTGGTTTTTTATTTTTATCTTTTACAAAAAAAAATTTTTTTCACGAAATTTGGTGAAAACTTACCTTTTTATGTCCCAAATACGCTGTAATTTATTAGATTAGAAATACTTATTTTTTCACCTTATTTTGCATTAATATCGAAAAAGCACCCTAATTTTCAATAGAAAATTCACCCGTCAAAATATCACCTTTTTTCAAAAAGTTGGTATGTTTTCTGTTTGTTAAAATCTCTTCTTTCTGATGGTGAAAAAAAAAATATATGTTACTATAATAAATCTTCTCAGGAAATGCAAAAAATCTAAAAAAAACTCGAATTAGAAATTTATTTTTTTATTATTATATAACATTTTGAGCTATTTATTAAAATTTACACTTTAATTACTCGAAAAACGTGAGATTACATGATCCATTGATAAAAAAAAAAAAAAAAAAGACGTGTGGCACTCGGGGACTGCCGCGGTAAAGCTATTGCATAGCATTTTGTATCAACGTATGCAATTATAATTATTTATTTATTTTATTTATGCAGTATTTCTTTTTCTTTGATATTAATTCAAGTTACACTTTTTGAGCGTGGTGATCGTCTCGATTCGTGCGAGCTTCGTAGAGTCGTACAATACGTCTAGTTGCACGCACACAAATACCGTGTCGAAGACTGCCGAAAAGAAACGACGTTAGACAATGCACGGCCTTCAAGCCACACCTCCGTGCCCGTCGGAGTGGGGAGCGTGAGGTTTTTTTCGTTACGGAATTTCTGGATTCGGTCCCCGCGCTCAAGGCCCTCGATAGAAGCTATGCAATAGCTTAAAAATTGCATATCAAAATATACTACTATAATTAACAAACAAATAAGTTAATAAAATTCATATTTAATAAGACATCTACAATATTTGGAGAAAGTTGTCGAATCTTCTTTAAATTATATGCGTAGATGCCTATTTATAACTATTTTATTTCTGAGTGAACGAAAAATTTTAGCCCTTCAAAAGGTATTTCATAGAGAAGTGGGGAAGGGGCTAGGCGGGTCTGGGTCTTACTACATACATACCAACTATTTCGTAGCAGCTGTAACAACCGTTAGCCTAGCCAGTATTCGAAATACAGTACAGTATACAACATCGTTTATAAAAATACACGTGCACGCTGAGTTTCTTTAAGATAATTGTGACAAGTTTACTTAAAAAAAAAAACTTTTCGAATCTGCATAGGAAGGTAAATACTATCTCTATTTTTATCTGTATCAATCAACTCAAACATAAAAATTGTAATATTTTCTTTAAAAAATGGTATGCTTAACGTAACATAACCTAAAGATTAAAATTGAATGATATTTTAGTACAAGATTAAAAAACAATAATCTCCTTAATTTTGCACAAACAAATCTAGTTAATCCCATGAAAAAAAATTATATTTCAAAATACATAAAAATATATTAAAAATTTATGAACGATAAGATTAATGTGTTTAAAAATATTGTAATGAATAACGTAATCAGAATAAAGTATCTACATTTAATAGTACGATTTATATTAATATATAATGAGATTTTCTATGACATAAATGTAATAAGCATTAAATAAATCAACTTTTTAATTGAAACAAATTGCAGCAATCACATTTTTTAAATGAAATTATTTATAATGATTAAAAAATTATTTTCGAATTCGAGTTTTTTTCGATTTTTAGCATTTTCTGAGAAGATTTACTATAGTAACATATTTCTTCGGATCGCCAAAAATAACGCAGCTGTGTGGGGGAGGCATTAATTTTGCAAGCAAGTTTTGTGCAAAAACCAACTCTGTTCTGCTTCATAGAGTAGGTAGTTAATCAAAACATTTTCTTCAGGAAATACATAATTCCGCTGTCGTCTCACGCTGGATTTATGTATCAACCATTATTTTTACTTATAATGATAGGTACATACTCTTTGACACAATGAGGATCATTCACGTTTTAAGTTAAGTATGCAGATTTTTAACTATAAAAAACAATAAATACTGTGTTTGAATTTTTTTTATCGGATCAAAAATGACCGAGATACAGAGATTTTAGTGCACTAATTTTAAAAGACGCGCGCCATACGCTGTGACGTCAGGATGCATAAAGTGACGGGTGGCCAGACTGGACAGCTCAGTAGCCGTAAGTCCAAAGGACCTTGCGGTTGTTATTTTTGCCGTATTTTTGTTTTGGGGGTGATAATGCCGTCAAATGCCGTCTACATGAGGTAGGGCATAGTGAGTTTATCTCACTCAAACTGAGAAGCCCGACTGGGGAGGTACCTCTGCTTTACAGAAAATCGCAGCCATATTATCACTATTTACCGTGAATAATGTTGTGTTCCTGCGGTGAGTAAAGTTGCCAGAGCTCGATGAGGAGGTGCTATGGTGACAGTTGGGAGACCTGTGGCGGCACATTATCGCTATTGGCTTGGAATGACCGTGGCATGTTGGCGCGGCGGTCAGGGAGACCCAGTGAAACGGCTCACCGTTGGTCGCCTTTGACTGAACGGGCTCCCGAACCCAGGGATTACTTTAATCTCCGCCCTGGGAGGCTGAACTGCCAGCCTGTGCAAAGTCACTGAAGTGGTGGTCGTACCGGAGAAGGAGACCGGGGTGGACCCAGCCATTTCTTCAAGGGGTACTGGGGGCCCTTCCGCCCGCCGCGCTAGCAATCTATATCACCCACACTTGCCTCTTGCGTAGTCCCGGCACTCGTCTATTTGTCCTCTGACTGTCAATCCAGTAACTCCTTTTATTTAAAACCCCTTAAAACGAAATTACAAAAACAAAAATAAAACAAAACGTTATTCATATGCCGTGAAGCAGCATTGCTGTGTTTCGGTTTGAAGGGTGTGGGTGCCGGTGAAATTACAGGCACAAGAGGCTTATCATCATCATGCCTCAAGTTGATGGACGCAGGGCGTTGCATCGTAGAGCACGTTTCAAAAAACGTGATCTATGTTGCAATGCTTTGTGATAGGTAATGGTTACCACTTAACATCAGGTGGACCATGTGCTTGTTCCATCTTCAAGTAACATAAAAAAAAAAAAAACAAAAAAGAAAATTCAGCGGCTTCTACTTAAACACTAAATGTGGACCTTTTTAACATCAGAGGTTTCCACAGCAACCTTAATAAAGTCCATCGTCATCACGAGACTGCGCAGCCGACCTTGTTTACGGAAACAAAAATATCATGGCCGGCCGATACATCATACTTACATTACCCTGGCTATAATCTTGAATACAAGTTTACATTTAATGGCGGTGTATGTCTGTACGTCCGGGAGGATATTTGCTGTCGCCGACTGAAGTACCTTGAAAATCGGGATCTGTCTTTTATGTAGATTATGGATGATTTGTTTGTAGATTATGGAGGCCACACCCGTCTACGCCTGTCTTTACAGATCACTCGGTGGTGAACATCAGGACAAAAAAGAAAGTTAAAAATAATTGCTTATTTTTTGGTTCATCCACCTTTTTTTTATAAATTTTTCCCGCTACGCTAGTACGCCCGTACGCTTTACTAGTCAGCATGTTCGTTAGCCTACTTTTTAACCAACTTCAAAAAAAGGAGGAGGTTCTCAATTCGGCTGTATTTTTTTTTTTACCAAAAATAACTTTTTTGACTCCAAAAATAACAGGTAGGTATCTAGATCTACCTATGTGGCAAACGCATAGTTACGATCTATTCTATTTATTTATCTAGTTATTTTTGGTATAAAAAAAAATACAACCGAATTGAGAACCTCCTCCTTTTTTTGAAGTCGGTTAAAAAGTAGGCTAACGAACATGCTGACTAGTAAAGCGTACAAGAGTTTATGACTGATAAATTGTGACACGTACCTACCTATTATTACCATACTTTATTATTTGAATTGTTATATTATGTTGTTATTGTATCTATAATTTTCTAGGATATTAACTGACATTTGTATGCCTGTACGGCGAAACATGGCTGATCTCACAGTGTTTAAGACCATATTTTTTTTTGTAACCTATTTTCGAACTAATAAATAATTTGTATTTGTATTTGTATTTGTATTTGATGATCCAGACTCCTGTAATGCTGCCATTACAGAGACCATCCTGACAGATAAGGAACGTTATATTGACATGATGAAAGACAGATATAACGAAGGGTTTCTTTTGTATTTATATTTTAGGATTCTTCTAAAACTAAAAATTTACTTACCTAGTATTATAATTATGTAGTTAGTCCCAGGAATTACATAGACGCGATTGATTTTAAATTAAATAAATCAATAATAAATAATGCGGGACGTAATCCCACAGCATCATGTAGCCCCAAACTAAGCAGAGCTTGTATTACGGGAACCACATGATTGATATACTACACATATATATTTTTTTGTAAATACATACATATATCATACATAGAAAACACGCAGACCCGAGACAAATATCTACAGAACATGCATACATTTGTCGCGCAGCAGGAATCGAACCCGCAACCTTCTGGGTCTCAGGCGTCGTCAGGTGCCATCTGCGTCTTGTGTCAAATTATACATAAACTACCCAAATAAACAAAAATTTTCACAGTTTGGTTTGAATACTTAATAAGTACAATACGTAGATTCCGCTTACTATGCTAAGTTTATTTATACGCTTGCATTTCGCTTGAATAGTAGTTAGGCATAAACCGAAAACAATTTTACTTTTTCCTGGAAGGACAATAATAATTTTGCAAATAGGTGTAACTTTAAAAGTGCAAGTTAGTGCAATTTTATAACGGAGATTTTCCTGAATTAAAAATTATCATTTTTTTTGATTTTTGGATATTGTATAGAGGGGTCTTTATAAGCTTAACTTCAAATTTTCGATCAAGATTTTCATAATGTACATTCTCCACCATCATAGCTTGTTGCTTTTTGTATTCTCTACAATATTTATGACATTGTTGACATGTTTCACGAACCGTTTATCCGTAATTAACCGTTATTGAGATATGGCAAAATTGAAGTAATCAACCTTCGGTTTAAATTGTATTTGTGAATGTATATAATGGCTGGACTAGTGTAGTTTGTTCCAGATCATATACGCCACGAGCGCTTCGCAAACCAATATCGTAGCGGAACAGAAGCTTGATAATGAAAGCTAGCGAAAATGTACTCGTATCGTGGACGTAAAATTTTAGCATAAGAGAAAACGTAGTATCAAAATACCGCTTTATCATTTGCCAACATTTTTCATTACGCTTACGATAAGTCAGGTTGTAATATTCGTGACCTACTGTATAGTTCTGAATACCCATAAGTTATAACGTAAATGGACGTAACAAAGAACTTCGCAAAAATATTATGACGGTGACATAACAAACATATAAAGTTTCACACCCAATGGAAACGAACTTATGAAAAAATATTTGAGACAGAAAATTGAGTCTGTGAATTTATTATTGGTCGGAATATTTGAGTAGGAGTGCTTTTAGTGAAGGGCTCGTCTAGGGAAGTACTACTACCATACATTTACCTGTCGTGTAGCCGAATTGCTTTGGCGGCCTCTGTAGTGCAGTGCGCGAAAGTCCGCCTGAGACGCAGAAGGTTTCGGGTTCGATTCCCGCAGCGGTACAAATATATATTTTCTCATGTTTGGGTGTTTTCTATGTAAGTTTTAACAAAAAAAATATATAATTAATTTATCAGTAAATAGTCAGTTCTTCTATCATATGGTTTGTTCTATCATCCTAATGTTATGTGCGTGTGTGTATGTATGTATGTTTGTATGTAAAATAATAATACTTAACCTGGATGGGTTATTGTACATTTGCCACAAAGTAAACTCGTCACGAAAAAAAGTATGTGTAAATTCGCCACACTTCTATTTTTCTAATAAAATCCTCCGTTTATTAATTTTGACTATTGTAAATTCGTCATATTGCTTTTTTCCGAACAGATAGCAGAAAAATCAAACAATAAGTCTTACAAAATTTTAAAAAATTCTAAGTAAAAACGTTATTTATTTTTCATAATCTGGATTTTAATCTTACATATAAAAATATCAGTTCACAAGTAGCTCATTACAAAAAATAACATAGTATTAATCTTTTTTTTATGAAACCTTAAAATTTCGTAAATATCACGGTTCTCACGTGGCTGATTTGCCCATAACATTTATAGATAAAAAAATACAATTACATTTATTTAATGTAAAGTTACAGTTACTTAAAAATGTCAATCGTCAAGTTGCTTATTTGCCTACAGCTATATAAACTACATAAAAGATAAATAGTTATTTACAATAGTCACGTTAGTTCACAAGTTCATAAAATGCTGCGTTACAGAAAGTTTCATAAGAACTTCAGCCAGAGCCATGTTCATTGTAAGAGGCTACACTTTTATCCCGGTATCTCACGCGCGAAGCAGCCGGCTTTGCTAGTTAATAAAAACACATCGTTTATTTAGTTTTACTTACATAAAATTCGGGTAAAAATCTTGTAAGAAGTAAAAATATGATTTTATTCATCATCATCATCATCATCAGCCTACAGCAGTCCACTGCTGGACATAGGCCTCCCCTAATGAGCGCCATTGCGCTTTGTCCTTAGCTCGACGTTATGAGTTTATTACTTATTTATCCTAAAGTTTGGGAATAAGAAAATATTTTTCTACAAGCGAGCATGACCCCAGAAAATGTGTTATTTCGGGAATCCTCAGAAGTCCTGATCCTGACTCAGAATGTTGAGTTAGCGAATAAAAGGCAAGGCGATTGTGACCAAAATAAATTTTGCCAGGATAAAGTATCGGACAGACGAGTGGCAAGCTGACAGCTAGGTCCGACCACGAAAAGTCGGAAAATATATTTTATCGCCATATGTTTTCGGAGTAAGTCTTTGTGGAGAGCTCGTCCGGGGAAGTACCAACATCATATCTATTTCCGCCATGAAGCACCATTGCTGTTTCGGGTAATTTTACCATAACTTATAGCTCGCATACACCAAACCCGTTAACGGCCGAACTATGCTCGGGCGTTGACGCCCTAAGTCGGCCGATGGAATCAAACGTATATAAAACAATGAGAGCGCGTACACTTCTGACGAACGCATTCAGACGATGTCGTTTGAGTAGCAGTGTACGCGTTCTCATACTTTAACATTTACGTCCGAGTTTGGCTGATTCGATCGTCCGAGCCGTCGTCGCATGAGCAACGGCCGAAGCGTTATCGGTTTTGATGTATTGATGCCATACGGGCGTTGCCGATACCTGCAATGTCGAACCGCAATGATTTCCACGCATTTTTTCTAAACGGTAAATACATTGTCGTTGCCATGGCAACGCAGCGAAATTACTTTAAACGGTTCATTTTAGAATAGATAAAAGTAACATCCCAAACATATGCAGGGAGAAAATACGTTGCTTTTCGTGAGGCTTTCGAAATTCACACGTCCAGATGATTAGCAACGCGCAACTCGATTCGGGCGTAAATCAATTCATCAGGCTGTTTAGGCCGGATTTATAGTATAAGATAGATTAGTGTGGTCTAAGAGTAAAACACACTAAGACATCTGTCAGCTTTTTTAGCCGGACAAAGGGAAAAAAGCCGGACCGCACGGCCGCTCTATAGGTGTATAGGGATTAGGTTGGGACAGTAATTTATCAAGCGCATCGCAAGTTTAAAGGTTTTGGATAGACCCTGAGATATAATAAGACGTGTGACTAATAAATGGATAAAAAATACAGGTAGGTTTAGTATTTTCCAAAACAATTTTTTTTTATTAGGGTATAAGTCGGGTGGTCTTTGGGACCGAGATCATCCTCACATGCCCGTGGTATTCAACGAACGGTGCTCTGGCGGCTGGCTGACTGTGGCATAGCGCAGCCGAGCATTGGTACAACTCAATAGAGGCTGCCGACGGCGTTGGCGGTGCGAGAAGTTGTGCTCTGCGATCTTCAACCCGCATGCCCAGCTTGGGGACAAAGGGTATATCCCCCTTCTTATAGATAAGGCCTACATACAACAGTGGACTGTTGCTAACGTTTATTTTGAAAACGGGAAATTTCACGTACCGTTACGTCAGTGAACAGGGGTGGAGTGAGGGGGTGTACAGGGTTCCAACCCCTATCTTCGGAACCAAAGCCAACCCCACCTGCACGTGGTGCACCCTACTAAACAACGAACGGGGCTCTGACGGCCGGCTGATTGCGGCATAGCACAGCCTATATCGGCACAGCTAAATCCCCTGGCCACTGACGGGCAGCAGCGTCGGTGGTTCGAGAAGCTGTGCCCTGCGATCCCCAACCCGCATGCCCAGCGTGGGGTTTATGGGTATATCTCCCTTTATTAGGGGAGGCATATGTCTAGCAGTGGACTGATATAGGCTGATGTGTTACGTCAGTGAAGGCACCGACGACGTTTCGACTCGTTAAGAGAGGCATCATCAGGGTGTGTGAGCGCGACGCTGTCCCCCTGCGTCCCGTCTAGCACTGCGTGCGGCAGCCAGCTCTCGCTGCTCGGCTCGACACGCCTGAGGTTAGGCTTCGCTATTCAACCGGCTGCCAGAGCTCGTTTTAATAGTTAGCAGGTTGTACCACGCGCAGGTGAAGTTGGCTCAGGTTGGCGAACCCCTTCTACCCCCAGCACCCTTACAATCCAGCTTCTACCAGCAGCATTACACAGATTGTCATCATCATCATCATCATCATCGGCCTATAGGATTCCACTGCTGGACAAAGGCCTTCCCTATTGAGCGCTATTGCGCCCTATCCTGAGCTCGACGCATGCAACGTCGACCTGCATTTCGCATATCGACACTCCACCTAGCCGGAGGTTGTCCTAACCTTCGTTGAGCCGTGCTGCGGTCTCCACTTAAGAACTCGCTCGATCGTCACAAAAATAAAAACAAAGATATAGACAATTCACTTAAATGACTTCATTGAATAACGACTGCTTTGCCATTTATATGGAAAACAAAAGATTTATCTACAAACGTAGCTGTAATAGCTATGAATAATTCATTCTAATCTGGCTTATTGAAAAAGATTATTGCTTTCGATTGAGACAAATTATTGGAGTTGATCCAATGTGATATGAGTTCCTATAAAAAACGGAAGAAAAATCTCTTGTTATTCTTTTTCGTCGTAGTTCATCATAAGTATCAGGCGAGTGTGAATGGGACAGTTGAAAGGTGAAGACCTTGACGTACGTTCTGCGATCAAATCGGAGACGTGCTGGATAAACACCAGGGCAGGAGAACCCTAAACCGACGAGCATGTATGAAGAATGTGATGAGAGTGAGTGAAGCAATAGAGGTAAGCCAGGATCGCAGTAAGTGGAGATTCGTGGTGTCTGCCTACTCCTCTAGGAAAAAGGCGTGACTGTAGGTATTTTTGTATGTTCACTATCGTCAGCCTGTAGCAGTCCACCGACTGACTGACTGCTGACCGAATGACTGACTGTGGCTGACTGACTGACTGACTGTGACTGACTGATTGAATGACCGACTGACTGACTGACTGACTTAAAACTGACTGACTGTCTGACTGACTGTGACTAACTATGACCGACTGATTGAATGACTGACTGACTGGCCGACTAGACTAGGACACGCGACTTCGTCCGCGTATAAGGTTTTTCTACTGCAAATCCTTTCAATCAATCAGTTAGGTATGTATTGAATGATGAAGAATGCTGGACATTATCACACTAAATCATGTAGCCCCAAATTAAGCAGAGTTTGAATTATGGGAACCACATGTCAGATGACTGATACACCATTTAGATACCCTTTTTGTAAATACATACATATTTTAAAACACCCAGACCCTAAACATTTTTTTGCAGATCTTAGAAACATTTGTCTCGCGGTGGGAATCGAACCTGCAACCCTCTGCCTCTGGCGGGCCTTCACCCACTGCCAGAGATATCGTTAGGGATTTAATTTCATTAAAATATTTTAGTAGTATTAGAGCTCCTTGTGAAGGGCTCGTCCGGGGAAGTACTGCCACCATGCCTATTTCTGCCATGAAGCAGCTGTGCTGTTTCGGTTTGAAGGGTGTAGGTGGAGAGGATTATAGCATTCATGCCTCAAGTTGATGGACGTAGGGCGTTGCATCGTAGAGCACGTTCCAAAGAAATCATGATCTACGATGCAATACTTTGTGATAGGTAATGGTTACCACTTAACATAAGGTGGCCCATGTGCTTGTTCCATCTTCAAGTACCATAAAACATTATAGGAGTTTTTCCACCGTGACTCTAAAACTTTTTACCCCTTAGAAGGGGTTTTCGATTTACAAATACCTAGTCCTATATCTCACTGCTTATCATATTCCAAGTCCATCGAAACTTGGTCTGTAAGTAATATGAAGCTGGTTGAGGCAACCAGTGGTTAATAGAATACATAGAATCGAAACCCATCTTCATGTCTATGTAAGGATTCCCAGGGTAATCAATCTATTTAAATAAAAATCAATGTTGTATGTTTGTTCGCTATACGTTTCGAAACTATTTATCAGATGGTGATAAAAATTTGGTATGGTGTTCTGGAAAAATCCGCGAGGATTCTTGGCCCAAATGTCTATATAAATAAAGTCAATGTATGTATGTTAGTCTACTGTATGCGTTCTGAAACCATTGATCAGATTGTCATAAATAAGTATTCACGCAAACGAATTTACTTGCGGGTCAGTTATCTATCATAATTCTGGGAATCATTGCAACAGTCTTATGAGACTGGGGGGAACAGGATAACAAACTCACCACTCACACAACACACCACACCACACAACACACCACACTTCTACACCAAATCGGTCATTATTATTATTATTATTTTTTAATTAACCTCTCTCTTCCCACTGCTGGGCAAAGGTTTCCCCCATAGATTTCCAAACATCTCTATCTTGAGCCAACTCCCTCCACTCTCTTTTGAAGGCATCGAGCTCGTCCCGCCAACGCATCCTCGGCCGACCCCGACGCCGCTGTCCCTCAGGCGTCGAGGCAGTGGTGATGGTCGCCCACCTATTAGAAGCCATCCGGCTGACGTGTCCCGCCCAATCCCATTTGAGCCTGGCAGCTTTATCTCCAACATCGGCAACACCGGTCAAGGAACGCAGTGTGGTGTTACGCACTCGATCGGTTCGTTTGATACCGAGAATGCTACGTTCCATGGCTCTCTGGCATACTTTCAGTTTGGACTTCTGCGCCTCAGTCAGCGATCATGTCTGCGCACCGTAGGTTAGGACGGGCAAGATACACATATGGATGAGTTTTCGCTTAAGAGTCAGAGGAAGGTTACCCTTCATATGCGTCTTCATGGACCAGTAGCTCTTCCAGGCGTTTTCGATGCGGCGATCGATTTCTTTATCCTGCCTGTTTTCGAAGCTCGCTAACTGGCCCAAGTAAATATAAGGGGTACCAACCAACATCTCTCGGCACCCAAGCCAACCTCACCGGCTCGTGGTGCTCCCTGCTGACCAACGAATGAGGCTCTGACAAAACCACCCACCAACCCGCACTGGACCAGCGTGGTGGGATAAGGTCCAAATCCCCCTGGGGTCAGGGGTGCGAAAAATATCCGGGCGAGATCCTACCGTCAACCGACCTCGGCTAATGTTATAAAGGACACTGACACGCTGAACATTCTAACTTATAATGTACGCACGCTCATGAGAGATGAGCGCCTACTGGAACTTGAAAACGCGTTAAAAGACATCAAATGGGACATTTTAGGATTAGGAGAAGTGAGAAGACCTGGAGAATACGCAGAAGAAAGAGACGAAAATGTTTTCTTCCACTTCGGGGAAACCAGCGGACGTCATGGCGTGGGGTTTCTGGTGGCTAAGAAGTGGAAAGATAACATTATTGAATTCAAAGGATACTCTGAACGAATTGCGGTGCTAAAGCTAAGATTGACACCAAAAGCTACTTTGATGGTTGTGCAGGTATATGCACCTACATCTGCATACTCGACTGATGAAACTGAAGCATTTTACGACCAACTCAATAAAGCATGCCAAGAAAATCGAGGTACTTGGAATATAGTTCTTGGTGACTTTAACGCTAAATTAGGATCCAGGCAAACAACGGATGACTGCACTCTGGGCCAGTTTGGCTTTGGGCAACGCAATGAGCAAGGCACCAGACTCATCCAGTTTGCTTTAGGACAGTCTATGGTCGTTGCTAATAGCTTCTTCCTCAAAAAACCCCAGAGGCGGTGGACTTGGATGTCTCCAAATAATTTAGTAAAAAGCGAAATAAACTTTTTTCTTAGTTCAGATCTACAAATAGTTAAGGACGTTAGTGTCATAAATAAAATCAAATACAGTTCTGACCATAGACCTGTACGTGCCAAAATCAAATTTTATTTCAAAATACACAGGATGCAACATTTTGGAAATCATATTAAAAGACATCATAAACACACACTTATCAAGAACTCCGAACAATTTAATATTGAACTTTCTAATCAGTTTTCAATCCTTAAAATTGATGAAATCGAAAATGTAGACGAGCAGTATAAGGCAATAATAAAATCAGTAGAGTCTAGTAGCAGGAAAATAAAAGGAGACAAGAAAAGCAAAGCAAAACTATCAACAGAAACCAAGAAACTCATTTTAGATAGGGAAAAGTTAGGGAGGGGCACATTAGAATATAGAAAATTTGATAGAAAAGGTAAACGCAATATAAGAAGAGATATAAGGTCATTTAATTTACATTTAATTAAAGTCGCAATAGAAAAACACACCACTTTAAGGACAGCCAAACAAGGAATATCAAAAGGAAAACAGTGGATTAATTGTTTCTGTGATGAAAACGGTACCAAACAAAGCAGCCGCGATAAAATTATTGATATTTGCACATCATATTATAAAAACCTATACTCAGATGCCACCAAGTGTGACCAAAGAATAGAATACAATCGAACAGACTCAATACCATTCTTTACAGGAAAAGAAGTCCATGACGCTCTAAAAACAATGAAGTACGATAGAAGTCCTGGTGAAGATGGTATAACCACAGAGGCACTGAAAATAGGCTCACACACTTTACTCCCTCACATAACAAACTTATTTAACACAATATTACAGTCAGGTCAACTCCCAAAACAGATGTTGTTCTCCTCCATAAAAAGGGAGACAAATCCAACATTGGCAACTACAGACCTATTAGCCTCGTGTCACACCTGTATAAAGCCCTCATTAAAGTCTTGCAAAACCGTATAGCTGGCCAGCTCGACCAACACCAACCACCCGAACAAGCTGGTTTTCGCCCGTGTTTCTCCACAACAGACCATCTACATACCCTAAACCAAATTGTCGAAAAGTACACAGAATTCCACCAACCACTTTATTTAGCCTTTGTGGACTACACAAAGGCTTTTGACAGTGTGAAACACTCATCAATATTCGCAACTTTGGAATCTCAGAACATTGATAAAACCTACATAGACCTCATCAGACTGATTTACAATAATAGCACAGCTGCCATCAAACTTCACACTAAAGGCCCAATATTTCAGATACAAAGAGGAGTTAAGCAGGGTGATCCGCTATCTCCCATACTTTTTACGAGCACCCTCGAAGAGGTATTCAAAACGCTGGCGGCCTCGTGGATACTAAAGGGCATAGACGTCGGTGGCAAGCGCCTGACGAATTTGCGTTTTGCAGACGATATTGTCCTTTTTGCGTCAACAGCGCATGAACTTCAACAAATGCTCCAAGAACTAAGCACGGCAAGCCTTCAGGTTGGACTGCAAATGAACCGGTCAAAGACGCAGATCATGACTAATAGCACGAAACGTAGGGTCGAGGTAGATGGACAACAGATACAATATTTTTAATAAAAAATAAAAATAAAATCTCGATTTAAGTATGTAACCATTTTAAATAACACATTTTTTATTGTACCTACATCAAATTTTACCTAAAAATTTGAAATGTATTATTTATAATTTGATTTTATGAATCCGGGGGAGCTCAGCTGCCTATATTACAGGCTTTTTAGTCTAGTTTAGGCAGTTGAAGCTTTCATTACTTAGTAAAGACCAATTACATTAATACTAGACCCTATTGTAAATCTGAACCAATGTCTTTTTATGTTATTTTACCAATAAATTATGATTATGATTATAAAATTCTGGGCATTCCTGAAGATACTTGCCCTGGCGAAGGCACGCCCGCGGCTGAAAAAAATTAAGTTTGTATTAAAACTAAGAAGTTTGTATTTGTTTCTGAACGCTGTATGTAGTTCTTAACTTAGAACTTACGCTATAATTCTATTAGATGGATCTCAGATCTTACTTGTCCAATTTAAATAAAATATAGTCAAGATGTAGCTTGACCTCTCTGAAGTATCCAAAATAATACTTAGCAGAGGTCTTTGACAGTGGTTTTGACGGAAACTGAGTCTGTGTGCACCGTGTGGTGTAAATATTTCACACTAGAGGTGTAAATATTGTTAAACAAGGTGAGTTTGAATTAGTATGATATCCTGAAAAGAGGGTTATTTAGACCATGGTTGTTCACAAGTTGTAAGAACGTGATTAATTTTTTTTCCCCATAACTATGAGCTTATTTCGACGGTCCCTGTGGCGCAGTTAGGCCCGCCTGAGACGCAGAAGGTGGCGTTTTCTATTCCCGCCACAGGACAAATGTTTGCTTTATTTGCAGATATTTGTCTCAGATCTGGGTGTCTTCTATGTATAAATGTACAAAATGTGAGTTAAAATTATGGCGTAACTTTACAAGCCAGCTCTTTTATGTGCTATGTAGTATAGAAAGTAATTACTTGCCTTCCTTGTAATGTGTACATAATGTGAGCTTACATAAATAAAATAATAAATGAAATACTACTTAATTCAAAAAGTTTTCGAACAAATGTGTTGACCTCCGGGATTAGTTTTACTCTTTTTCGTTATATTTCAAACTCACCGTGTATGGAGTTACGCATCTACAATGCTATTAGCTCATGCTCTACCTATGCTTCGGGCAAAGTTTCGATTGGTCCATTCTAAATAGTCTTGACGGGAGAGAGTGGGTGGAAAATTACTTTCAAAATTGACATGGATATTGTTAAAGTTTACTCATCTTGATATTGTTAAGTGTGAATTTGGTTTAAGGTTTAAGATTGTTTATAGCGCTTTTTACGAAGATATAGATAAGTAGTTGTAATGAACACGTATGTAAATAAATAATCAAAATTATAGTAACCAAATATATTCTGACAATTTTGGCCAGTTTTTTGTGCTTCGGGTAATTTCCTGGCCAGTTCTGTTGGTCGTAGCTCTTCTGCCTTCTGGGCTGCAGTTCGCGGGTTCGATTTCCACCCTGGATAAATATTTATCTGGTGAAAATGAATGTTTGTTCTGGTTCTGGGTGTTTGTGAGATGTTCCGTATTTAATTTAATTTATATTGTTGGAAATGGGCTGGCCACGTAATCAGAGGAGAAGAGAAATGGAACAAAGTAGTAACATTGTGGTACCCAAGAGAGGGAAAGAGGAAAAAGGGGAAACCTTTCAGAAGATGGGAAGATGATATGGCTTAAATAGCTGGAAAAACCTGGACTAGACTGGCGCGGGAGAGAGAAGATTGAAAGGGGTTGGAGGAGGCCTTTGCACAAGAATAAAAATAAAACTATAAATATGAACAAATAAATGTATAAAACAAATTATGTAAACGTCTGAAAGAGGCTATATAAATAAATAAATACTGTTGGACCGATTGACGTGACCTCTACTGTTGGTTTGAAGAGTAACTTTAAAAAGATACAGCTAAATTATTTTTACGGTATTGAAATTAAGTTTAGGTAAGCAAAAAAGCGAACCTAATATTTTTCTTGCAAATTATCATTATTGTATACAAACTTTCGCCCGTGGCTCCGCTCACGTGGAACCTAGATAAAAAATGTGTATATTCCAAGCTTCATCCGAATCTGTTCCATAGTTTTTGCGTGAAAGAGTAACAAGCATCTATCCTCACCAACTTTCACATTCAATATTAGTCGGATTAACTGTGTCAATTCAATATCTACTCGAGAGTGGGAAATTGAAAATCAGTGCTGTAAGCACAACATGCAGTAACAGCTGAATTTACGCCTATTGCCTTACTCTATCTAAGGTTCTGTGGCGATTAAGACGACTAGTAGGGTCAAACCTCCCTCTCGCTCGCACTATTCAACATTTTTGAAGATATAAAATCACTGAATGTAGTTATGCAAAATAGCAAACCTTCACGGGCTAGAAAATAACAATACAAAGGTTCAGCAATAATATCATTTTGATTCTTTCACGTTTTCTTAACAAAAAACTGGTACCAATGTGATGAATTTTGGTGCCAATTTTTTTGTAGGAAAACGTGTTGGGTTCAAAATGATATTCTTACTGAACCTTTGTATTGTTATTTTCTAGGCCGTGAAGGTTTGCTATTTTGCATTACTACATTCAGTGATTTTATATCTTCAAAAATGTTGAATAGTGCGAGAGAGAGGGAGGTTTGACCCTACTAGTCGCCTTAATAGCGCCCTGCACACGTAAAGATCAGACCGCGCATTGGGACTGCGTTCCAATCCGTAGTCCGATCTGTACGGTTTGTACTGCGGATCAAACTGTCGTTCTAATGGCGCGTAAACATCGAACCGCGTATCTGGGTCTGATCCCTGTCGTGATGCGCGGTTGTGAAACTGTGAGATTTTCCTTCGCGTCAACATGCCAGATCGGACTGTCAGCCCCGCGCATCTACACGTACGTTTCGGAGTGCGGGTTGCAATGGCGCGTGCTGGTTCCCGCGGTCCGAACTTTACGTGTGTAAAGCGCTATTTTTCACACATCGACACATCCAGCTTCTACCAGCAACCTTTCGCAGATCATCACTCCGCCTGGCCGGAGGACTTAATAGGGCATATATCTTTTCTTCTACTTTTATGTATTAGAAGAGGTCTTTGTGAAGGGCTCGTCCTGGAAAGTACCACCATTCATATACCTGCCGTGAAGTAGCATTGCTATTTTGTTTTGAAGGGTGTGAGTGCCGGTGAAGAGGCACAGTAGGCTTATGACCTTCATGCCTCAAGTTGATGGATAGGGCAATGCATCGTAGTGCACGTTTCAAAAATGCGTGCCCTGCGATGCAATGCTTTGTGATAGGTAATGGTTATCACATATCATTAGGTGGTCCATGTGCTTGTTCCATCTTTAGGTACGATAATTCCACGCAAGCGAAGGAGCGAGCGTAAGTTTATTTTCATGTTTTTATCTAGTTTTGTTTGACTTAATGCCAGTTTTATTAATACGAGCAAACAAATGCTTACTTTAGAAAATTAAATTTGTTTTGCAGCCCCGGAAGTAAAGCCTTCGTGTTCCGGAAGTCAGATACTTTGAATAATATTTACTTACATTGACTATAATTTGCATAAAATTATGTAATTAAATATTAGTGACCTGAAAAGTGCAACTAAGGTTATTATTATAGTAGGATGTGTAGGATATTTTGAGTTAATTGAAGGCCTCCGACATGGGTTTTATTTTTTTACAGTTAATTATGTTATTTTTTACCATAACCTCCATGAATATCACAATAATATTATAAATGCGAAAGTTTGTGTGTGTTTATGTGAGTGAGTAGGTATGTTTGTTACATTTAATTCCGTAACTGATTTTGATGAAACTTGGAATATAAAAAGTGATCTGGATTAACACGTATGATATATACATACTTTTTATGTAAGTACTACGCGAGTAAAGCCACGAACAAAAGCTAGTGTTAATATAAACATAAAATATTATTCCACAGTACCTACAGAAGGGTCAATAAGAAACATAATTATTTTTATTATTTTCCTTTTCTTTTTTGTTTCCATGTAAAATTTCCTTCTAGGAACGTCTAAAACAAACATGGCGGCCAAATTAACCCATTAATGTTCCGCTTTTTACCAAAACGAGACCAAGTTCGCTTCCCGGGCAACCTCAGTCGTTTTTGTTTTAATTAAAGCCCACGTTACTCTATTATACAGAACATAAACAAATTTGACACCGCCAGCGGCAGACTGGCAAACTTTGTAGTTAGTTATTGCTCCAAAAAGTTCTTAATGAAAAACAGGTGATACTTTATGAAAAGGTTTGCGTGGAGGCGAACCTTTTTGCTTGAAATTTTAAAAACTCCTTGACCTAACTTAATATAAGAAAGCATTTTAATTTGTCTTTTTGTGCCACAAGAAATACATAACTTAACGTACTAAACAGGCAATTTATGTAGCATTATGATTTAAACAAAATAAGTTAAGTTTTAGTAAGGACCTAACCACCTAACCTAACCTGTTCTAGCAATAAATATAGCCTATGTTACTCAGGGTAAATGTAGCTTTTTAATGGTGAAATGGTGAATGGACACTTTTTAGTCGGTTTTAAGTTTTTTATCAAAAAATATTTGATTTTACAGTTTTTGGTAGGCACCAAATTTATTTGATGATTTCCCTCGATTTTCCAAATTCAGACGTCGATTAGTTAGATTACATACATAATTATTTTCACAATTAGGTCTTATAGCTCTACGATTAGGTCTTATAGATATGTTAGTGCATGTAGGTATTCAGCCTGCAAACAGGCATGCAAATATTGTTACAGTGTCGTTACAGCAAAACTAATCAAAGGTATAATATTCATTGAGAAGATTCAATATTCATTTTGAAGATTGCAGGTAATCGGTGGATGGAGAGGGCTCAAGACCGTTCTTCGTGGAATTCCTTGGGGGAGACCTATGTTCAGCTGTGGACTTCTATAGGTTGTTGATGATGAAAGGAAATGAAATGAAAATTTATTTATTCAATTGGAACTTCAAAGTACACTTTGAATCGTTGAATTCTTTTAATCTACACCAATTCGCGACGCGACAAACCAGAGAAGAATTGGCAAGAAACTTTGCTTGGCTTATGATGATTCATTAAGATTATAAAAACAATTTAATGGGGTTGCTTCATCAGGTTCTGACTTGATGGTAATGGAAACCACGTTAAGAGCGGTGCCCTTTAAAAATATAATTTGGAATAGTCGAAGAGAACCTCCTACATTTTTGTAGTCAGTTACGAATTAAGTTTTAGAAATCATATCTTATTCTAAAGTTTTTTATACGCATTTTTGTAGTTAGATATGTATAAGGTCCTTGGCCATGAAAATGGCGTTTTGTATGGAGAATTACGAGAAAATTTATTTCTCAATAAATACATTTTGATATTTTTCCTGGATCTACAAATCCTATTATTCTAAAATTTTGTGTGTTTAATTGGACATAATTGTGAAAAGTATGCACCCTTAATTAAAAAGGAAAACTAACACATACAAAATACAATTAATTTAAACATTGAAAGCGCCAACACATGAACTGAACTGTTTATAAGTTTATTTTTTAGGGATGAACTTCATTAAAAATAGTATTTATTGAATTTTCTATCATTTCAGTAACGTTACGTCCAGAATATGATTTTGGTTATGACTGTTGATTTTAAAAAAAAAATTACAAAATAGAATAGAGTGAAAAACGCCAATTTCATATTTAAGGACCTAATAATAAACTCAATTCTGTTCCAACAAAACTAACAATAGAGTTGGTAGGTATCGAATTTTGCGTGCAAAGTTACGAAACTTAGCGAGCAATTAGTAAAATTGGTTCAAAGGAAAACAAAAACTTACTGAACAATAGCGATAACAACAAAAGGAAAAGGAGTCTCTTCCAATAATGTATTTCTTGTGCTAAACTTTAATGGTACTGCGATCGAAAAAACAAACAAAACACTGTAAGTTCTCCCATTTTCGTTCCTCCACTCCATTTTCCTCCAACAAAAACAAAACCTATTCCTATCCGAAACTTTAGTACATTTTTCAATCTCAGCAGAATTGCAATTTTGTAGATAAACACCTTTTGAACTACGATAGATTGGTGTGCAAACATTAAAAAGAAATGCAAGAACAAGAACATCAATCGGTTGTGCAATGAAATTTTTCCAGGAGAGGTAAGGGGGAGGGGCGATCAACAGTTTCCACGCAAAGAAAAGCTGAGCTACATCCCATCCAGTCCGCACCAGGCTGCGATAGAGCACGCACGCTCCAGCGATCAGCAGCGAATTTACGAAAAAATATCAAATAAACACGTGCTTTTTTTAGTGCAATAAAACCTGTGTTCTGTGCCGTTAATTTTATGTGGTTGTTTGTTTTTTTGTTTGGATCATTACGCGTATCCGGCCGGGCGTGTTCTTTTTTTGTGTAGAACGAGGGATTTTGAATTTGCAAACAAGATTGATTGAGGTAAGTGATTTACGAACTCCTTACTTCAAAAGCTTTGGGACTCTACAAAAATGTACACAAAAACGTACATTTTGAACGGCTAAAAAATTTACCTACTTATTTTATTTTTTGTATCAATAAAATCTTGGAAAGCACGCTTGTAGCTCAGCTTGTCAATCTTCAGGGATTATTTCCTTATCTAGGGGTTGGACTAATTTACGGGTTCGTTCAACCCAGAGTTTGACAGTAACGAATGAAACTTAGGTAATAAGGACGGACAGTCTGAAAACACTTTATTTGAGTAATTAATTTTATCTTTTGTGATTATCTGAGTAATAATCGAGTTGAATATTTTATTTTGGCAACAATTTGTCTTTTGTAATCCAATTATTTTAGAGTAATTACTGAATGCAGTACACAGCAACCTGTTTTGATTAAGCATTTTATTATATGTTAATGTAATATAAATATTATGTGATATGAAAATACAGTGCTTTTGGTAGATAAGTATACAGAGAATTTAGGACAGTATATGGAGAAATCCAAATCCATATCAAATTGAGAGAAACTGCTATAATTATGAACTATGTTCTTTTAGGGTTTATATTTTGGTAGAGTTAAATTAATGGCCATGAGTGTTCTTTGTGAATCTGATTAAAAATTTATATGTACTGTATTCCGACGACAGAACAATAACGAATTTTTTGAACAGAAAAGTTTAATAAAGTACTAATAGGTAATTTAGAAAAGTAATTACAGAAAATTAAAAATATCAGAAAAAATTTACCTACTTTTACTTGAAACGAGTAGTTACGAGTGAGATAGTTCAGTCGTCAAATAAGTAATAATAACGGATATTATTACAAAAATCATCTCGCCCCAAATCAAGCAAAGCTTGTATTATGGGAACCTTATGAGTGATAAACTACTTTAGTTGGTAAATACGCACATAAATCATACATAGAAAACACCCAGACCAGACCCCGAGACAAATATCTGCAAAACATGTAAAAATGTATCCCGCAGGGAATCGAACCGGTAAACCTCTGCGTCTCAGGCCGGCCTTCGTCCACTTTGCAACAGAGGCCGTGGAAAAATCGTTAGACATGATGCATGTCCATCGACGACAGAATAAACTTCTTGGAGTGACTTCCCATCTAGGTAAAGCGTTCTTATCCCGTCAGGTTAAAAAAATGCTCTCCAAGGACACATAGTAATTATGACTACGACTTCCCGGATAGAGGGGTGAAGGGGAGGGGGTGGCAATTACTCGCAAGGGTTTGTAGGTGTTATGTAATCTGTGAAGATACGAGTTCTTCGAGTTAATCGTTAGTTTAACCTCCTTTTAAGCCATTAATATCGGAAAAAGGGTATAAAAATACTTAAATTAAACCTACATAATATAAACAGACGTTATGTTGAGTCGATGCCATTTTGCTGCTGTAGCACACATTTAAACATGTTTTATGTTATCTTTTTCTCTTTTTTTTTACTAAACTTTTATTGTATTGTGCTTTCACAACCTCCATCCTTGAAATCCAAGCGAACCCCACCTGCCCGTGGTGCACCATGCTGCATTACAAACAGCGCTCTGGCGGCCGGCTGATTGCGGCATAGCACAGCATAAAGGCAGCAGCAGTGCGGCTGGCCTTACCGCCGGCCAAGCCGACGAAGAAAAGCTACCCGCACGGCAAAAACCCACCGGCTTTGCCGCCGACACTGTATGTAGGAGCCATAACACTGGTACAGCTAAATTCCCTGACGACCAACGGACAGCAGCGTCAGTGGTGCGAGAAAATGTACGATCCCCACCGGCATGCCTAGCGTGGGGATATAGGCATATCCCCTCTCTTATAGGGGAGACCTATGTCTAGCAGTAGACTGATATAGACCGGTGCGGTGTGGTGGTGGTGGTTGTCTTGGCGACGGGACGAAAACGGGAACGGAAACGGGAACCGGTAGGGGTAGGTAGATAATGTAAAGAATAGTTATTTTAATTGTTTAGGGTTTAGTGAAAAATACTATGTTCGGGAAACATTTTAAGGCGACTTTAGGGTCAAAGCTCGCTCTCTCTCGCTCGCACTATCCAACATTTTTGAAAATATAAAATCACTGAATGTATTTATGCAAAATAGCAAACCTTCACGGCCTAGAAAATAACAATACAGGTTACAATAGGTTCAATAGGTTCAGCAATAACATAATTTTGATTCTATCACGTTTTTTTACCAAAAAACTTGCACCAATGTGATCAATTTTGGTGCAAATTTCTTGGTAGGAAAACGTGTTGGGTTCAACATGATATTATTGCTGAACCTTTTTACATAATTATATTCAGTGATTTTATATCTTCAAAAATGTTAAATAGTGCGATCGAGAGGGAGGTTTGACTCTTATAGTCGCCTTAAGTAAAATCACATAATATAGAAAGTGACATACAAGCAAAGTTGCAGGTGGGTCAGATAAGACATTAAAAACGGACGATTGTAGAAAACTTTGTGAAGAGCTGATTAATACTTCTTCTTCTTCGTCTTCGTATTAGCTAGTGTCCAACTCTGGTGTCGGAGGTTTTAGGCCGCCCGGAGGATTAATAATAAATTATATGAACTAATAATAAACATTATGATTAGTAATAATAATAATATTATTATAATTACTAATAATGATGTTTGAGCCTCCTTCACGCCAAAACCACTAAACATATTGAGCTGAAAGTTTGCACATAAGTATGTGTTCTATTCCAAATTAACATAATATAATTATATTATTAACATAAATATACCTACTACGTTTTATCAGGTTGCTTGATAAAAAAGTTTGAAAGCTTTTAAACTTAGTAAGTTTTTTTTCCCAAGGCTTAAATAATTAGAAAAAAAACATGGTCGCAATGACGACCTTTGTGGCGTACTGGGTGCTCACCTAAGACGCAGAAGGTTGCAGGTTCGATTCCCGTCGCGAGACAAATGTTTTTATGATGCAAATATTTTCAAGCCTGGGAGTTTTCTATGTTTAACATGTAAGTATTTACAAAAAAAAGTAAGTAATAGGTTCTCGTATATCACTTATTTGGTTTCCATTAATTAAGCACCGCTTAGTTTAGGGTTAGGGTGATATTGTGTGATAATATCCAGCATTGTTTATCTATGTATTAGAGCATTATCTATCTATATATATAAAAATGAAACCCGTTTTCCTTGGTCACGGCATCACACGTGAATGGCTGGACCGATTTCACTAATTCTTTTTTTGTTGTATTTGTTATTATTAGGAGAAGGTTCTTACGGAAAAAAATATTAAGAAAATCTCTCAGAAATATTGAAAAATATACATTTAATTTTGCATATTTAAAAAAACGCGCGTAACGAATGTCAATGTCATTCACAGCCATAGACTATATTGAAAGAGCATTGTTTGTTCGGAAACGTGGTTACTTAATTAAATTCGAGCATCATTTGTTCGGAAACGTGGTTACTTAAATAAAGTAGTGCATCATTTCTACGCTAAGGCGGTACGAAGTTCGCCGGGTCAGCTAGTTTATAATAATATTGATTCATTTGAACCATTGAACTAGGTACAACATTATTCGTTCAAAAGCAATTAACAAAACAAATAAATACCTACCAACAAATTTTATTTTGCTTTCTTTTATTGAACTAGTAGGTATTTACTTTCAATCAAAGTTCAATCTCAATTCTTTCAATTCCAACAAACAAACAAATTTTCCAACAATAAAAAACTAATCAAAGAAAAAAGTAGGTATATTTCAAAAGTTACCGCCATCCAGTGAAATGTTATTTTCAAGAAATCACATAATAGAAATTGTAATTGGTTTGGAACCTCACGTTTGTGTAAATCTAAATATTTTGTTTGTTGAGTTTTGGTTTTGTTCGTTTTATTCTTCGGTCCTTTCGGCAACGATCATTATATTTATTCATTTATAAAATAAATAAATAAAAATACGGGACATCTCAAACTGACCTAGGCAGAGCCTGAACTATGGGTACCAGAAACTGTTAAGCACACGTAGATATTAATACAACACTCAGACACAGATCTAACATTCATGTTCATCACACAAATGTTTGTCTTGGGCGGGAATCGAACCCGCAACCTGTAACTCAAAAGGATTAAGAAGCCGAACGCAAACCAATTATTTGGTTTATATATAGCAAAACTAAATAATATTAATTCAGTAAGTTTCCTAATGCTCAAGCAGTCTTCGACCCAGAATAGGTCGATGAAAAACTTCACGAAGAAAAAACTTATCGAAAGAGATGAATAGAGTTGGGAAAGAATAAAAACGGAAGTATACACTGATATACATAAAGGTATATCAGTATAATTCCTTACATACATAACATACTGTCTAATAAGTTTACATAATTTGTAAGGAAAATTATTATATTTTTTTAATTTATGGGATGCGAGTGGTAACCAAAAAATACCTCACTATGTAAATTATAGTGAGGTATTTTTTGGTTACCACTCGAATAGCGTGGACACAAAGGCCTCTGCCGGCGACTTTCATCTTTCCCAATAACCTTGTCCAAAGTGGACCAGTAATTTTTTTTAATGGTCCTCAAATCTCTTATACTGCCTCCCCCTCTTTCTTTCAGTGTTGTATTGTTGTGTTCACTGCGAACAACAACGCTTTAGATATACTAAAATATATACTTGTTATTAAAGCAATATAAAATTAGCCGACATTTGATAAAATACAAGTATTTCCCCTGACGGTCACATCCCAACACTATTTCTGCTACCAAAGAGTACAGTCAGCAAAATTTTTCGGATACAGAATACTAATAACGAAGACCCATAGATCGGAAAGTTGGTCCCACTATTAATATGAATACGAAAGTTTTTTTGGTTGTTTATTACCACAGAACTGGAATACTTTCTGTTTCTTTATTACTCTTTCATGCGAAGAAGTCTGCGGGATGAGCTAAATTATTCCACTTACACAGATTTCACATACTTGAAATAAGGATAATAGATAGATAAACCCTTTTAATGGCACATAAGACCAATAAAAATTACAAAAACAGTTAAACGACTCGAGCTAGCTATGCTTACGGCGAGCGAACAGGTAGGTTACATGGTTCCTCGCCTAATAAATGATTTACCCATCAACGTGCGTTACAAGATAAAATACAAATTAAAATCTTATTTCTTAAATGCACGTACCTAGCTCCTTGGTTAAGTGGACTGGAACCTACCAGATAGGTACATAATTTAAGTACCCGGTCTACGTAACTTAGCCTACCTAATCATATCTATGAATTTATGTGTATTTTTAGACTTCTCAAATAGCAAGTATGTTTAAACCTCAGTGGTTTTTTGGTTGCTATTTATAATTAAAAACATTTTTATGTAAAACTTTTACATAAATGATAAAAAAAGAGTAATAAGATTTAAGTTTTAAAATATTTATTTATGAAGTCACTTTAGAGGTAGATAAGTATATGCATTGACAAAAATAAACTAAAGTATAATATCGTTGAGTATAAGTATACAATACATAGCCCACAGATACCAAAACTGTACCAGCCTATATCAGCCCACTGCTTGACATAGGAATAAGCCGCGGGTGGAGGCTAGAAATAACATAAATCCAAAAGTATGTTTGGATAATTTATTACTTTATTGTTTAGAAGACAACTAGATAAAGACTTAAAATTCACTATGCTCCGAACCTCAACTCATACGGCTGATCTCTACTTTCTTATGTCTTTAAATCATTTGCTAGAAAGGGATGCATACTTTATCTCAATGCGATTTCTGCGACTTCGTACCAGGGCATTTGTATGAACCTGTATAAAATTTGTTCAAGCGCCCTGGTACGATTAACTTTTTGAAGCCGCATTGATATTTATGATGCATCCCTTTCTAACTGATGATATTGGACATATGAAAGTAGAGATCAGCCGTATTGAATTTTAAGACTTTATGTAGTTCTCATCTTTATCTGTGATTCAAATAGTTCGAATTCGATAATTTTGGAAGATACGGTAAAGTAACTTCAAGTAAAGAGAATATACCTCGGCTTAGCTCTGTCCCTCGCACAAGGTTTGTATTGAGCCTACATAGCGAGGATACAGCAACGGACTTTCCCTTACTAATAGGTGCTTACAATACAACCTTAATAAAGCAAGTGTGACAAATCAAAGAGATGAGCAAGTTCACAGAGAAATAACAAAACTCCTAATATTTTTGAAGAAGGCTGTAAACCACATCAATTCATAAGGTCGTAAAGGTATTTATAATTTAAGAGCTACTTACATAACAAAAATAATTTATCAATAATGGTACCTAAAAATAATCTGCAAAATAAGTTCAATGCTATTAACAAAATCAAAGACCTGATAAAAATATAATGCATTTTAAGATTGAAGCGCTCGTAGCGTAACTTACTGTAGTCTTGGTTGAGCAACTGTACACCTGCTCACGACTTGGATGCGTGACCGTTTCGTAGTATTTAGATCTAAGAGCTTCCGTGCATCAGAAGGCACGATAAGATAATGGTCCCGACTGTTTCCTTGCGTTTTACTTTTAAACTTTTGAGAAAATTTAATATATGGAGCTCAGGACAGGGTAGCAGTCCAGCAGTGGACTGCTGTAGGCCAATGATGATGATGATGATGAATAAAATTAGAACTAAATTTGAACTCTACCAGCTTCTAAATCAAAGCATCCATTTTCAGACTACGAGTATGTTATTGCCTAGACATAAAGGAACGCCCACCCACTTCCTGATAAGCATGGATGATATTGAGCGGATTGTGGAAAAACATTGATTACCATATCAAAGCTAAGCTTTCGAATTGGAATGTTGTGATGTGGAAAATCACCAGATAAAAAAACTACTGACAGAAGTGATTTTCTGTGGTGATTGTAAAGTGATGTTGGTGGAAGCTATTATTACGTAAATTTGTGGTATAATAGGGATGAACATCCCGGTGCGGTTATATTAAAATGTCCGACATAGAACCAAAGTGGTCATATCTGTTGTGTTTAGCGGCCAAATAAATTACTATGAAAACTCATATTCTGTCATGTTATTTAAAAATGGAACGATCTTTTACTCCGAAACATGGCAACCAAGGAGGTAACTAATCAAAGGGTTTATTAAAATTTCGAATTGGCTTGCAAATAGAATGCTGTTTATTGAAAATTGAACAAGTTCTGTCTAGGAACTATTTTGTTTTAATTTCTACATTATTTGAGATAAGTACTATATAAACCTTGGCCACAACTAGGCATTGATGGACTCGCGTATGTGTGCCCCACATTTACACGTTCGTCCATCAATGCCTCTTTTGCTGGCCTCTGCAGTAATGTACTATTTGTCAGCTTTATGAGGCTTTCTTTTGTGAAACCAGTAAGCGGGGTTCAATTTAATATAATTCTCCTTATAAGAAAATAGCTTGTTGCTACATTAAATGGTTTTCAGACTTGTGGTGTAGGTCTTATTTTCCGACTCCTTAACAGCATGATTTTAACATGTGATAAGGAATAGGTACATTGTTTAACTTTTTAACATACTAATTATGTAACAAATTTATTAATAAACTGCATAATTATTTGACTACATTTACTTTATTTTTTCAATAAACAAGCAAACAAAATAATAAGGTAAATAGAACCATTTCATTCAATATCGATTGACAAAAACGGTAAATACATAATTAAAAAAAATAGGATACATTCATTAATTTCCTCTTAGGCTCACCAAACACTTCAACACTAGCAACGGGGTGGTACCTATGCTGAAAACCAGCCATGCGCAAATTCTGCTTGCTCAGAATAGTGTACCTATCCCAATTTCCAGCTATGTAATTGTTAGTTTTTTTCTTTATGTTATTTTGGATTGAAGTGTTTTTTTTTGTAATAAGTTGATTTTCATTTTTTTACAGTAGCTTTTGAATATTACTTATTGCTAAAAGTAAGCATAGTAGGTTAATTGTATGTATTTGTACTATTTTATTCAAATTGGCCATTGATAGTACAAACAAACGAACTAAATAGGTACCTCTATCTTAAAATCTTACTTAAAATCTTTAATTAAGCGTACAAAACATAGTAAACAAAACGTTTTGAAGCTATGACATTCCAGAGTGCACTTCGCCAAATAAGTACATGATTTGTACTTTTGTCTACAAACACGTTGTTCACAGAAAGGGTACAAAAGACCAGTAACATATTTCGCAGTCCTCAACCATACCGTACCGTGAAATAGTTCACAAAGGAAGTACTCCTGTTTGACGCGAGCTTGAAGTCAGCGAGGCGTGCTCACAGGTTTGTGGAAGTGTTAACTGTTCAGAAGTAGCATGTACAGATTTTATATATATCAGGAGTTGGTAGAAAAAACCAGTGACAAACAATTGTCCGTCACAGTTAGGAGGCTCTACATTCATTGCACAATACTGATAGCTGACTAGTAGGCGTGGAGTATTGGGCGAAGAGAATACAGGTGGATTCATTCAAGATAGTTCGATTATCAATATACACAGACACTTCTCCGAACGTTTTCGAACGTTGTCGCCGAACGAGAGGCCTGATGAAGATCGTTTTCTTCAGTTTTTCTCCAATTGATCTCCATCGCAGATACACACGCTCGTTGTTGTGTCAGAGTGACGTAACATCACGTTTGACATTCTTACCCCTCTAAAATCATAAAGCTGGGTACGGATAGCGCTTATATTGGAACGGGTATCTTGGAACGCCATGTCTGTACTTACAGCTACGCGTACACTTTGGGGAACTGACCACGTGGTCAGTTCCCGGCAGGCAGTGTCGGCTAGCGTAGCGCTATGGATCGATTGACCTCGCGTTCAGTTCGCGGCGGTCCACATTAACTGTACGCGTATCCAATATACGCGTGCCTGCAAACCCCGACTACGCGTATACATGAACGCGCTATCCGTATCCAGCTTTATGCTAATCTTAATCTAAAATAAAAATAAAAATAAATAATGCTGGATATTATCACATAACATTTCGACAACCTCGGTAGTGCAGAAGAAGAAAGGTCTTCCTAAGAAGCAGAAAGTTGCGGGTTCGATTCCCGCCGAGGGATAAAAGTTTGCATTTTCTGCAGATATCAGAAAAAACATTCTACGGGGGAATCACAATCCTCATTAATGAGGAGTGTGAGGCAAGGTACCTATCTGCAGATATTTATCTCAGGTCTGGGGGTGTATTCTATTCATAACATGTATGTATTTACAAAAAAATATATACCTATATAAGTCGTATTTCAGTCATGTAGTTCTCATAATACAAGTTCTTCTTAGTTTGGGTCTACATATTGGTTTGTGATAGTGTGTAGCGTTATCATCATTTTAGCTCCAAACTAAGCTGAGTTTGTATTATGTGAATCACATGACTGACATGCTATTTAAATACTTTTGTTTCAAATACAAACATACATAGAAAACACACAGACTTGAGAAAAATATTTGAAGAACGAGAATGCACAAATATATATCCCGTTGCGGGAATCAAATCTGCAACTTTCTATATCTCAGGCGGGCCTTCGCCCACCCACTGCACCTCAGAAGTCATCGCAATGAGAAATTTAGCAACATCACCAGTTTTCTTTTAAACGATGTATTATAAAAGTTTTTTTTAATGTAGTACAATTGAATAGAAAAAACCTTTATTTCGACAGAGGGTATAAGTACATGAGTTACATTATAAAACAAAAACATAAATCACAATAGTACATTGTTCACCGAGAGGAGAAAGTGACCGATTACCGTCGAGGGTGTCGTTTGGCTTTAAAACACCCGACATCGGGAATCGCACTTTCTCTCGAGTGATACATAGTGCTTTATACTACACCTACGAGGAAAATAAAAAACTAACTTGACTTTGACTTTGACTTTGACTTTGACTTTGACTTTGACTTTGACTTTGACTTTGACTTTGACTTTGACTTTGACTTTGACTTTGAATTTGACTTTGACTTTGACTTTGACTTTGACTTTGACTTTGACTTTGACTTTGACTTTGACTTTGACTTTGACTTTGACTTTGACTTTGACTTTGACTTTGACTTTGACTTTGACTTTGACTTTGACTTTGACTTTGACTTTGACTTTGACTTTGACTTTGACTTTGACTTTGAATTTGACTTTGACTTTGACTTGAACTTGGAGATAAAAACTCACTGTAAAAACTTTTTGGCTTTTGATATTTAGGTTACCAGCGCATAGTCTTACCCAAAATTAAAAAAGAAAAACCACGTAAGAAATGGATTTTCATACACTTTTCTCTCCCGCTCAGATGCGTTTTCTCCCCGCATATTTGTTCGATATGCAATGACGTACTTTCTACCGTAAATTTGATAAAGTATCAAGGTACTTTCCGAGCAGGTGTAGTATAAAGGTATATTAACAACTTAGTGTCTATGAAATGAGGTTGTGATAGTAGAGTTTTTTGTGAAGGGCTCGTCCAGGGAAGTACTACACCATGGCTATTTCTGCCGTGAAGCAGCATTGCCGGTGAAATGACATGCAATGAACGCAGGGCGACTTTAAACTGGTGGACTAGCCGTACTGTGAGTGCCCACGTTTCGGTTCCGTATGTCATGACGGGTAGGACGCAGCAAGCTATGGAAAGAGCTATGCTCGGGGTTTCTCTGAAGGATAAAATGAGTTTATCCGACATAGAACTAAAGTTGTCGACATAGCTCAGAGAATTAGCAAGCTGAAGTGGCAGTGGGCTGGCCATATCTGCCGAAGAACCGATAGCCGTTGGGGTAAACGAGTTCTTGAGTGGAGACCGCGGCTCAGCAAACGTAGTGTAGGACGCCCTCCGGCCAGGTGGGGTGACGATCTGCGAAAGGCTGCTGGTAGAAGCTGGATGCGTCGAGCTCAGGACAGGGCGCAATGGCGCTCATTAGGGGAGGCCTATGTCCAGCAGTGGACTGCTATAGGCTGATGATGATGATGATGATGAACGCAGGGCTTTGCATCGTAGGGTGTTCCAAACATGCGTGATCTACAAAGCAGTATATACTTTGTTATAAGTAAAAGTTACCACTTAATATTTGGTGGGCCATGTGCTAGTTCCACCTTTAGGTGTCATAAAAAAAGATGCCATGATAATTTAAATCTAGGAATTTAGAAAATTCAGATGAAATCGATCAACAATTTTATTGGTAACAAATTCGTTGATCAAAAACAGGCCTCTCTCTAAAATTCAATATCGCATTCAGACGGAAGAACCTCGTTAAAAGCCCCGATTTTCCCAAGGTTTTCCGCTGAAAAGCAAAGAAAAGATATCAAATTCCCCGAACGAATAGGAAACCTCTAACAATAAAGACGTATTACGATTCACCACCTCATAACGAATTTAGCATGAAAATGAAAAGTGGTGTAAATCCCGAACGAGAAGGGATCAGGTTTTGGACAGCACTTTGAAAGGAAGTTAGGAACAAATCAATAGAGTGGTGACGAATAATGAGCCCATACACTAAACGCAAAAAAATAATAATTATAAAATGAGTCTCGCGGTTTTTTTTGCAATATTTTAAAGATGATATTATATATTATATGATATATTTGGATCACCATCACCATCATATTCAGCATATAGCAGTCAACGGCTGGACATACTCGACTCCCAATGAGCGCGGCTCTATCGAGTCTTGTGTCGTAGCTCGAACGATATTTGGATGACAAAATGTAATTAGTTTTCTTACATATAAGAGTCACTTTGAAGACTCTCAAGATTTCACTCAAGATTGAGATCGGTCTATTAATAACTTAACATAGTATTTTTGATGGTTTTTCAACTCTCTTCTATGTGTGTTAACTAAGTGTGGATATTTTTTTGGATTATGCATTGTCTTAAATTATATAAGTATTTTATATAAAAGTGTAATGATTATGTTTGTTTCTTAGATAAAATAAAATATATACATATGACATTGCAGATACCTTTTATCTAAACTATCCTAAGATATAACACAAGTATAGCTAACAGTACGCATACACCATATCCGAAATCCAGCAGTCAACTTTGGTAGATCAAGAAAAAAGACAACCTATAAAGAACACCACGCAAACCAAGGTAAACGGAGTTGTACGCTGGATCGGTCAGTTCAGTCTAGAAGTAAATTTGTCCAACGCAACTTGAATATAAAATTATCAGAAGCACTAGGGAAATGTTGAAGATTGATGACTCCGGATCGCCTCGTCAGGGATCTGTTCGTAAGGGATTTGTAATGGGCAGAGATGTATCCAGGTGGTGTAAAATTTTTCTTGCTCAGCCCTTCTTCTTCTTTGTTTGAGCTAGTAGACAACTCTGGTGTTGGAGTTGCTGGGCCGCCTGGAGGCCTCCAACATGGCTTAACGACTGAAAAAGCCTGGACCCACATTCTATAACGGGCCTTCTAAAGTATGGAAGCGCTTTGGTTTAAATGCCACTAAGCGGTCACCCATCCAAGTGGTAATTGCGCAGAGCGTTGCTTCACTCAGGTGAGAACATCGAAGTAAGCCACACCACGAACGCATCAGCCCCTTAAAGGCATCGAGGAGAGGTAAATTAGTTAGAATTAGAAGTTTTAACTCATTTCATTCTGTATTGTGGGCAGCGAAACAACTAACCTTAGTTTAAATGTATACCAACTGTTACGCGATGGGTATGAAAGTGGTTAAGTTATTATGTATTAAAATTATATTAAATTAAATTGCATGAAAAAATTTTGTTTCACGTTCACGTATACTCACATACTCCACCGACAAAACGGCGTCAAAATGTATTAATGATAACCTATTAGACAGATAAAAAATAAAAAAGATAACACAATCTTGTCCAAAACTATCATGTTAAAATAAAAATACCTAAATAACCCCTTATGCTCTCTTATTTATTACTACATCTGGCACACAAAACAGAACACAATCAGTATATAAAAAAAATATATACATAGACATAGACATAGGTTTATTTACTACTTAAGCACACATACAGCATAATTATCAATATGACAGTTTATGTTTAACCTAAGTATTCGAATCTCTTGTAATATTAATTATGTAGGTAGGCTACATAATTAATATTACAAGAGATTCGAAAAGTTAAAAAATAAAAAGAGAAAATATATACATAAAACAAGTTAAGAGCTAATAGTAAATTAATAAATAATATTGCATAAAATCGTACATAGCAGTATTATGTAACTTATAAATCAATTTTAATAGTAGATTACACCAGATAGGTCTTATGTAAAAACAGACTTTCTATATCCATTCTATATTACATCCCTTTTTATTACTCTCGTTATTAGTCCTAGCTCCGACCCTGGGATAGTTATAAGAGGTGACGAAGCGTTCCTTTGAAACTTGCACCATTTTTTTAAATAACATTTGCAATGTTTCATACCTATTTAAAAATATAAAAATATGTTAAGCTGGATGCGTTGCCAAAAAGTTGGCCTCTAAATTCGTACCTAAAAAAAAAGGTTTTTTGATAAAAAAAAAAAGGTACCTAGCTGAATGAAAAAAGTGGGAGACCTTTGCCAAAAGTGGTATATTGAGGGATTTTAATATTATTATTATAAAAAACTACTAGTTATAAGGTAACTACATACAACCTAATGAAGACAATGCTACTTAGCATTATGTTCACCAGTGTATTTTTTTATTTACAACCTACAAGCCATTAGATCGCCCATTGTTCTTTCATTATTATTATTGATGTCGATTCGTAATTGCATTTTCCTAAACTAAACCTAATTTAACATTCATAAAAATGATACTGTCCCTTTATTTTAGGTGTAAATGACAAGGATAACTATAACAGCCTGCGTATGGACGACAAAACATCAGCGATTAGACGCTACGACAAGCAGCAGGGGACAATTTTCATACATTTTGTTCAAAGCTCCGCACACACGGCGACAGTCGCGACAGCAAGATATGACAGACGCTCGCGACTAAGCGCGACGACAAAGCTGTCAAAGGAGAATGCCGAGAATCCGTACCAATTGCGTCAAAACCAAATGTATACCATAAAATGTATTATATTTTATAAATGACATTAACATTTTCTTTAGTTTTACACACCGACTCGATTAATAATCAAGTAAAAAAATATTTTGTTGATTTGGTTTCCGTTGCACGCCACCATTAGACTACAACCACCAATGATATATACGTTGCTATGGCAATAACCCTCATTTTTAATTATTTTGACAGTAGAATGGACTAAAAACTTATTGGATATTTTTTTGACGCACTCACTTTAGTCTTGGTACCGAGCGCTATACATCAGACGGCATTCTCCTTTAGTTATGTTTAGAAAAGTGAACAACAGAATTGACACTATTGTCCGTTATGTTCTTTAGTATATTTATTTCTGTCTCTATATTTAACATTACTAACAACCGCTGTATATAATTATTATTATTGTAATTTAAGAACTTAGCTCGTGTCGGTGTAGTGATGCATTTCTCTCCACTTAGCTCTTTCCATTGGTGTCTCTTTCACTTCCTTGACATGACTACCTTCTCTTTTATCTGGCTGATGTAGCTTATTCTTGGTCTTCCTCTTCCACGCTTTCCTTCTACCTTTCCATCGATGATGTTTCTAATGAAGCTGTCAAGTCGTATAAGGTGTCGAATCATTTTCCCTCTTCTGGTGTGTATGGTTTCCATCAAGACCCTTTTCTCATCGACTTGTTTAAGAACTTCCTCGTTAGTAATGTTCTCAGTCCAACTGATACTCTCCATCTTCCTCCAGCACCATATTTCAAACGCTTCTATTCTTTCTCTATCCCGTTATGTCATCGTCAATGTCTCGCCACCATACAAAGGCAGACTCCAAACATACGTTTTATAAACTTCTTTACACGCCTTGATATTTTAGATGTTAATATGTGTAAAGGAAATATTATAATCTTCCTTTAATTTTAAACTTTACTGCGCTGTCAGTGATGACGTACATGAAAGAAACATCTACATAAAAACTGTCAAATGTCAATTATAAAAAGATGGCGGAATTGTGTGGGAATTTCGCATGGCTGTCGAAAACGTTATTATAAAATAAAACGTAATTGAATAGTGAAACAAATAAGGAAACTGAAGATTGGCATAAAACTTAAATGTCGTTTCTTTGTTTTACAGGTATGTGTGCATAAGTGGAGTTATAACCAGAATCACAATGTTATTGTTGTAAAGCTAATAAAATAAAAATCTTTGTTTTACAGAGCAACACAAATAGTTTTATTTGCCGATATTGAACATCAAACTCATTATAAAACGACATTTTTGGTAAATCAAAAATGGAGAAGCTTCGCTTTGAGTTTACACTATTGCCTGGGAGTGATGCAAAATCAAACATTTTGTGTATAACATCAATAACTACAAGCGATAATAAAGTGTATGCAATACCAGAACAATACCAACTAGCCAGTCATCACAAGGAAATAATAAAAACAGCTGCTTTCAGCAAGGTGAAAAATAGTTTGGGAAAAAGGTACCAGGTTAGAAGAGTTTGGATAACAATGACAGAAGAACTGGAAAATACTTACATTGATGAACATGGAAACTTACAGTTTGGTAGTCTTTTCCTTGAAGAATTGGAAGAAAAAGATAACCCTTCACTACAGAAACAAGAAACAGGTACATTGGAGAAATTAGTTGAAAAATTAATGGAAAATAAGCAGCAAAGCATAAAAAACATTTCTGATAAATTTGTGATTGAAAAATTCACCAGTAAAAATACAAATGCCAGCCAGTGGATGGATATGTTTGAAAAAGAATGTATACGATTTGATGTAATAACGGATGAAAAGAAAATTGAAATACTCAGATTGTTTATGGACAAAACTTGTGCAGATTGGTACAGTTCTATGATTATTAAATTAACAATGAACTCGGAGTGGTCCGTGTGGAAAAATAAATTCTGTGAATCATTCGTAAACAAGGGTTGGAACCCAGTTACATATGCACTGTCATTTAGATACAAGGATGGCTCGTTGTTGGATTATGCTTTAAGAAAAGAAAAACTCTTATTGGATATGAGAAGAACCATTGACACAGGTACTTTGATTGATCTTATTGCTTCTGGATTGCCAGAGTTCATACGAAATAAGATTGATAGGGAAGGGTTGCAAGATACAGCCGATTTGTTTAATGAAGTAAATAAGTATGAACACGCAGTGGGAAAAAGTTTTTTAGCGAAAAGAAAATTTGGATATGGCAGATCTAATGGTCAAAACGAAGATAAAACTCCATGTAAAATTTGTGAGAAATTAAATAAGGGTATCCTTTACCATGCTGAAACTTCGTGTTGGTTCAAAATAAAAGAAGATGAAAAATATAAGAAAAGTGTAGTAAAACATGTAAACAACTCAGTGATAGAAGCCGAGTTAAATGAACATGATCAAAAAAACGAATAGTAACACCATTAATAAAAGTCAAACTATTACTAAATGATAAATTAGAAATTTATGGGGTTTATGACTCGGGTTCAAACGTTTCTCTAATAAATTCCAAGTTACTGAAACTTAAGCGAAAAGAGAATAATTTTAATGAAGAAAATTTAGTAACAATTAATGGTGTTAAGAAGACAAGTGGTTTGACAACGTTGAAGATAAAAATATTTGAATTGGTACAAAATGTTGATGTGTATATTATTGACGAACATAACTTCAAATATGATTTTTTGATTGGATTAGATTTGATAAAGAAATACAAACTAAGCCAGTGTGAAAACCTACAAATAACACAGAAACTGTGTTTAGATAAGACAAGTAGAAATAACATAGAGGAAGAGTCTACAGATACAAAAACAAATACTGAATTAAAAAGTGCAGAAAATACGAACACTATAGAAGAACAGAGAATCAATTTCAATGAACATGTTAAAGAAGAAGATTTCAAGATGAAAATAAAACATTTAAATGAAACAAAAAAGTCAGAGATATATGAACTAATATGCAAATATGAATCCATATTCGCTAAAAGTAAATATGATGTTGGCACAGTGAACGGATATGAAGCGAGGATAGACTTACTAGTAGACAAATATTGTAGTAAGAGGCCTTACAGATGTACTGTAGAAGATAAAAAAGAAATAGAAGAACAAATAGCAAAATTACTAGATAATAAATTGATAGAAGAATCATACAGTCCGTTTGCCGCACCGGTTACTCTAACATTCAAAAGAGAGGAAAATAAAAAATCCAGACTTTGTATAGATTTCAGAGACCTAAATAAAATAGTAGTGCCTCAAGCTCAACCATTTCCGTTGATTGAAGACTTGGTAACAAAAACCAGAAATTGTAATTTTTTTTCTTCGTTGGATATTAATTCTGCATTTTGGTCAATTCCTATGCGAGTAGAAGACAGGAAGAAAACAGGATTCGTGACACAGGAGGGACATTTCCAATGGACCTGTCTGCCATTTGGACTAAAGACGGCACCAGCAATCTTTCAGAGGATATTAAGTAATATACTGAGAAAATATAACCTCACTAATTTTGCTGTCAACTATATAGATGACATTCTTATATTTTCAAAAACTTTTGATGAGCATATTAAACATCTAACAATGCTACTGGACGCAATAAAGACAGAAGGTTTCAGATTAAAATTTACAAAATGCACATTTGCATCAGACTCAATAAAATATTTGGGTCATATAATTCAAAATAATTCAGTTAGACCGGTGAAGGATAATTTGATTTCAATAAAGGATTTTCCAATTCCGAAAACGCAGAAGAATGTAAGACAGTTCCTGGGAAAAATAAACTTTTATCATGATTATATCCCAAAAAGCGCAATAATACTAGAGCCATTGCATAATTTACTGAGGAAAAATCAAAAGTTTATTTGGTCCCATAAATGCCAAAATACATTTGAGATGATAAAAAGACTACTGTGTTCTCAACCAATCCTGGAAATATTTGATCCGGTTTTGCCAATAAATATATATACAGATGCTTCTTTAGAAGGTGTTGGAGCAATCTTAAAACAGACACAGCCTGATGGAAAAGAAAAACCAGTAGCTTACTTTTCGAAAAAACTAAATGCAGCGCAGAAGAAAAAAAAAGCGATTTACTTAGAATGTTTGGCTATTAAGGAAGCAGTGAAATACTGGCAATACTGGCTGATAGGTAAATCATTTATAGTTTATTCAGATCACAAACCACTAGAAAACATGAATCTAAGAAGTAGAACTGATGAAGAGTTGGGTGATTTAACATATTATCTATCCCAATATGACTTTAAAATAAAATATGCTCCAGGAAAACAAAATTTGGAAGCAGACTGTTTAAGCAGGAATCCAGTATTAGAAGCAGATGAGAATACCGATGAACAGTTAAAAGTGGTCAACATAGTTAAACTGGAAGATATTTTAAAAGATCAGAATAAAAATGAAGAAATACAGAATAAAAAAAGGAAATTGATTCAGAGATACAACATATACTTAAAAAAGGTCAGAAAGAAGGAAAAAATTATTCTATCAGAAGAGTATAGCATAGAATTGATAAAAAAAATACACGAAAACCTATGCCATATTGGAATTGGACAAATGCAGAAAATGATAAGTTCGCAATACACTGCTAAAAATTTGACAAAAAACATAAAAAAAGTTTGTAGATGTTGTGAAATATGTATCAAAAATAAATCAAGAAGACACAACAAATTTGGCTTTATGTCTCAGCTAGGCCCAGCTACAAAGCCTTTTGAAATAATTTCTATAGACACAATCGGAGGATTTGGTGGCACAAGATCAACAAAAAAATATCTACATTTGTTGGTAGATCACTTCACAAGATATGCATTTATTATAACATCTAAAACTCAAACTGCAAGTGATTTTGTGAAACTAGTTGAGAATATAGCAGAAACAGAGGAAATAGGTATGCTTCTCACCGACCAATATCCGGGAATCAATTCAAGGGAATTTAAGGATTTTTTAAATGACAAGCAGATACCAATGATCTTCACAGCAGTAAACGCACCATTCTCGAATGGCTTAAATGAAAGACTCAATCAAACATTAGTAAATAAAATCAGATGTAAGATAAATGAAAAAGGAAAAAAGAGGGCCTGGACAACAATAGCCCAAGAATGTGTGAGGAAATATAATGAGACTATTCATTCAGTCACTGGCTTTGCACCAGGTTACCTTTTATATGGTACAGATGTCACAATTTTACCGAATGAATTGAAGGAAAAACAATCAAACAATAACTGGATAAGAGACAGAAAAATAGCACTTGAGAATACAATAAAATCACATAAACACAATAAAATAATATTTGATAAAAATAGGAAACACTTTGAATTTAAGGTGGGAGATATGGTGTTTGTGGAAAATGGAAACAAGCTTAACCGGAAAAAATTAGATGAACTTAAAAATGGACCATTAAGGATTGTTGAAAAAATTTCAAACTCTATCTTTAGAATAGATACAAGTCACAAAAAGATAGAATCAAACCTTTTCCATATCACAAAGCTTATACCAGTTCGAGCATTGGAAGAAGAATAAAGAGAAGATATATAATTTATTGGATTTTATTGTATCTTTTTGAGGGGGGGAGATGTAAAGGAAATATTATAATCTTCCTTTAATTTTAAACTTTACCGCGCTGTCAGTGATGACGTACATGAAAGAAACATCTACATAAAAACTGTCAAATGTCAATTATAAAAAGATGGCGGAATTGTGTGGGAATTTCGCATGGCTGTCGAAAACGTTATTATAAAATAAAACGTAATTGAATAGTGAAACAAATAAGGAAACTGAAGATTGGCATAAAACTTAAATGTCGTTTCTTTGTTTTACAGGTATGTGTGCATAAGTTGAGTTATAACCAGAATCACAATGTTATTGTTGTAAAGCTAATAAAATAAAAATCTTTGTTTTACAGAGCAACACAAATAGTTTTATTTGCCGATATTGAACATCAAACTCATTATATATGTATTTTTTATAATGAAATGCTTGTTTGGCCATAGGCCTTGATATCGCGTGAGCATCTGGAATCCGATGTTATAATGCCTCCCAAATATCTAAAATTGTTTACATTTTTTATTCCCTTGTTATCTAATATGATTGCTTGTGCTGGGGTTATTTGAGTTTTAGTCGAAGTGAGTATTTTAGTGTTATTTATATTATTTTTTAACGTAAATTCCTTGAAGATGCTGTCTGTCTATAGTATAAATTTGGTCTTGTAATATAATAATTGATAATTTGGTACCACAGCCGAAGGAGTTGTTTCCAATACTTGTCAGACTTCACCACGGCTCCCAATTAAATTAGTTTCAGTTTGAATAGATGGGGTGAAATACGCGCGAAGGACAAAGTCGATTATACCGAGAAAGGAATCGCCAAAAATACCGAGAATTATTACTTATAATTTGTAGTATAAACCATGTCTTCTTCTTTGTTTGAGGTAGCGGTCAACTCTATAGTCTGTGTCTGTATACCGAGTAAAATAACACAACGAAGATTATTGAAAAAAAAAATTATATTGTATCTGTTATTTATGTCAATCATTGAAAAAAGATAAATCGAGAGAAAATCTTGCTCCTATTTAATGAAACTTACGAATTTGTAGAATACAATTTACAGATCTGCTTGATAAAAAGGACATTTATGATTACATTTTCAATTATATTATGTAGACGCATTCTAAGTTTCATCCAAATCCATTCAGCGTTACAGAGTAGAGTGGGAACAAATATACACACATAAACACACGAACTTCAAGTCACTCAGTTTTATGATAGCTTAATTTTTTTATGTGATACAAGGATTTGATATCTAATAAAAATTTAAATTAATGACAATAATTTTAATTCATAGTCTAAGGATATTATCATAAACGTTCTCTTTAAGGAGCTTGGTCTGTTTCCTCTACCGTCGCTCTATATTTATGAAGTATCAAATTTTGTTAGAAATCATATAAACTTATTTCAAAAAGCATGTAAAAAACACCCTTGACTATGTAGACACCCGAATAGACTTATTCTAAAAGATACACCGCGTTCAGCCAAGTACATGAAAAATTGTTTGACTTTATGTGTAAGAATATATAATAAGATACCCAGTGACATCAAAATATTGAATAATTATTTATTTAAAATCAAATTATTAAAGTGGCTGAATGTCAAAATATTTTATGACATAAATGAATTTTAAAATTTTAGATCTTATATAATTTATTATGATTATTATTGCATGCTAGTATATAGTGAGACATGAGTGCATTATCTAGACTAAAACCACCTTTATACCATGTTTGACGCAATAAATATATTTGAATCTTTGAATCTTTGCAACGCTCGGTAAACCAGATTGAGACCGCTCGGTATTTACCTAGTCTGCAGAGACCTTAAGGTTCCAAACCCCATTTCAAATTACACTTTACAATTTACCAGTAATGATGTACGGTATCTGGTTGCTTTATATTGTGTTGAGCTAGTTTTAGCTGATTCAAATAAAAATAACAAAACATTTAAAATACATAAAATAAATTAATAATACCTGGGAATTATCACACAACATCATCTAGCCCCAAAGTAAGCAAAGCTTGTGTTACGGGAACCACATGACAGTTTCATCTATCTGTTACAATAGAAACACCCAAATATTTGAAGATCGCACAAATAATTAGCCTGTGCTGAGAAAAGAACCGTAAGCGTTTAGGTAAGCGTAGCGTGGGCGCCTCTGGCCAGATGGAGTGATGATGACGATCTGCGTAATGTAGCTGGCAGGCATTGGATGAAAAGAGTCGAGAATCGGGCTCAGTGGCGTACCTTGGGAGAGATCTATGTCCAGCAGTGGACTGCTATAGGTTGATGATGATGATGAGAAAAGAACCTGCAACTTTTTGCATCTCAGGCGTGTTCAGGTGCTGTATAGTTTAAAACCGAATCATAACCTACATGCACGAAAAAATCCTTGTGGAAAATCATTAGAAAACTAAATGATACTTTAAATAAAAAGGAAAAAAACCTCTTTGCTTTTAATTCACCCCTCAGCTGAGTGAAAAATTTAAAAGATCGTACAAATAATTGTACACTACTTGAGAAAAGAAGCCGTAAATTTTTTGCGTCTCAGGGGTGTTCAGGTACTGTATAGTTGAAAAACGAATCCTAACCTACCTTGTATAAAAAGTTATTTGTGAAAAATCCTTGGAAAACTGAATGTCACTTTAAATAAAAAGAAAAAACCTCTTCGCTTTTAATTCTAAACACCACGGTGCTGAAAGAGATTCATTCATCATGTGCGAATGATGAATGAATCTTTCTAAAAGGTTTTCGTAGGCTAGGTCTTGTCGGAACTTGAGGCATGAAGATGTTAAGCCTCTTGTGCCTGTAATTTCACCGGTACTCGCACACCTCAAACTGAAATACAACTGCTTCACTGAAGAAATATTCATGGTGGCAGTAGGTACTTCCCCGGACAAACCCTTCACCAAAAACTCTACTACTGTTGAGTAGTAGAGTGATGTTGTTGATGTTCGAGTTATGACACACTTTATTTTAAATTTTGTCTATCATTTTTGTGAGAGTGGGTAGCTAGAGCACTTGCCTTGATGTGTTGTTCTACAAACCTTTTTTGTGTACCTAGTCTCAAGTACCTACCTTCTTACTCTAAGCTTGTTTAACTTTGTTATTTCGCTTGCTACCTATTTTATGTGTTTTATTGTACTTTAACGGCTTGTATAGTACTTTTCTCAAATAATGCGCGGAAATTAGAACAAAATAGTGCCTAGACAGAACTTGTACATTTTTCAATAAAAAGCATTATATTTGCAAACCAGTTCGAAATTTAAATAAACCCCTTGATTAGTTACCTCCTTAGTTGCCATGTTTCAGAGTACAAGATCGTTCCATTTTTAAATAACACGACAGATGAGTTTTTACAGTAATTTATTTGGCCGCTAAACACAATAGATATTAATTTTTAAACCTCTTTTGCCGGCCGCTGCTTGCATTGGGCCAGTGCAGCAATTTTGATTTATCTCGAAGAAGGTTGTCAAAATAATGATCTAATTTCCAAATATGTTTGAGAAAAAGGTTTTTTAACTTTACTTTTACTATATATATCGGGTGTAAAAAGAACACACCAAACCCAGCCAAATAAAAAATCTGTTGTGTGGATAAGTAAACAAAATTTGCTGTTTTTTTATATTTTTTTATAATCATGGTCTGATTCCAACCTCTTTGTTTTCAGTACTAGTCTTTTTACATTCTGTATACAATTCCACTATCCTTGAAACGTAGAAACAGGAAAGTGGAGTTCATTAAAACTCGTCAGGGAAGCGGAGCGTACCATGTCCGCTCGACGTTGTAGCGATTATACGCTCAATTTCCGTCCTTCTGTACAATTGTCTATGGTGCCTACTTCTGTAGATCCTTGTCGTAAACTGCCAGTATTTGTCAAAGAGGTTGAATTTTATAGTTAGACGAGCTCACCCGCTTGCAACTACGTTTGCGTGTACTTATTTACTTGATTATGGTTTTTTTACGCGGTAATTGAGTACGAAGTAAAAGTAGGCAGACTCCAGCCAATAAATTCCTAAATATTATGAATTATATTTGCAAATTATCTGACAGGTAGTGATAAATGATAATTTCATGCAAAAAAATAACTTAAAAACATTTCTGCATACCCTGGGCATGGCCTACATCAAGCAATTATCGAGGAATCTCTATGTTTTTTTAAATATAAATAAAGCTTAAGTTTAAAAAACGCTGATAAATAGCTTTCTAGGTAAATTATTTTTAAAATCGGTTAATTTATTTTTGAGTTTATCTATTACAAACAAACAAACACTCAATAAGTTAAACCTTTCCTTAAAAATTATATCACCTATATTAAATGCAAAAGTCAGATAATCATTTTGCGAAATTCAGGGGTAAAGCGACAAAATTGAGGCACCAATATTTTGCCACCATGTTGCTTGTCACCACTCGTAAATATCAATTTCCCTTGAACCGGCGATGTGCCTGCCATTTTATGGTTAAACTCTGGTTTCTAGAAACGGTGATCGTAATTTGACGGCCATAACGTAGCTGCTAGTAGCTGTTGTGCAAGAGTTTACTAATATTAAGTCGATGCTGTTGTGTCATGACGCGCTTCAGCAACACAAGCCCATTCAGTCTATAGCTGAACATAGGCCTCCCTAGAAGGGAGAAATGCCCTTAATCCCCACGCTGGACATGTGGGTTGGTGATCGCAGGGCACAGCTTCTCAGAGCTGACATTGCTGCGAATTGCGGCGTCGGTCAGCGGCCAGGTCGGTGTTAGACTGCGCTTTACCTACCGCATTAAGGTGGACTCCAAAGACCCGTTTTTTACCTGACTGAAGTCCTCTTCAGTCCTCTTCAGATTTTGATTAATGAAGTGTCGTTGGATTCGTCTAGATCAAAAAGGTGACAAAGGCATATATACACATATAGATATATATACATATCAAAATTCAACAAGTCCACTATAGCGACTGTAAGAAGTCATTTTCAATTGAACACTGACTAGGTAAGTACTTAAAACTTGATCTCTTTGCTAGGCGGGTTTTATGTTTTTTTTAAATTCTGCTAGTTTATTAAACAGTCTTTAAATATCATCAATTTGTTGACAACCGCATGTGAAATAGGAAAGTTTTTTACAACTTTTATAAATTGTATCTACCATAAAAGATACAATACACCTACCTTGTTGTATACATTTTTTTGACGGTGTGAAAATACGTTACGTATGTCCTTCAACTCGGGGAGAGTTTTAGGGATCTGTCGGGCTCTCTGACGCCGGCGACTAGCTATCGCTAGCTTGGCAGCCTGCCGACTAAAAACACACCGGGTTCCTTCACTCACCGTAGTGCATCATTGAACCATTCATCGCCTGATGAAGGGCTCGACGCTGCAGTAGCACTTGAAGGGGTCCCGGTAGGATTCTAACACGGCACCGACGGTGTTCGTTTGCTAATGTACGATTTACACCTGACGCGCCGCATCAGAGCGCAGCGCAACGCGTTGCAGCGGATGCGTGGGCACGCGCCGGCAGCCGACCGGAGCCGCCTGACAGCTAAAATCAGACTGGAGACTGACGGACGCGTCGAGCCGAAATATTAGCCGCGAGCATCCGAGAGCAGCCGGCCGCGTACGCGAGTGGGTGGCGGAATTCGATCGCGGCCGGTCGGCTCGTCAAAGCTGCGTTAATAGCATTCAATTATGGAACGTAACTGCTTTGTGCATGTTTCAATTTTCCGTAGCAATGTTTTAAATGCCGACGCGCGCGCCGTTAAATGTGAATCGTACATTAAGCTAACTCCTACTACATAAATAAGTATACTGCTGATTCTGAAACCGCTCCTTTATGAAGGGTTGGGTGTTTTATTATTTAGCGTTGAGCAGGCCGTACGGATGGTCTAGTTAATGACGCGTACCACTGATAAAGGCCTAGCCTAATGTAGACCTACTGTCAATTTGATTTGGGCGCTGAAAAGTGTTACAAAATAACATACTTTGTGTGTAGAAACCATAGAATGACTACTAGTACTATCAGTAGTATTATCTGTGCCTAATGTATTCTCCCAAAGGGGGGTTGTGTTTCCTCTTTAGTGTTACGCATAAGGAAACGAGATACCATTGGACATTTTTATTGAGAAAAATCAGACAGAGATTTTTATTCAATGTGCACTCCCCTATAAAATCTCCTTGGTAGAAATACTCGTTACCGAATTATCATTTTGGTGTGCTTGTTTAACACTTAATTTAAAAATAGAACGCGAATTTTTGCATGACAAATTTCTGCCTACTTTTATTTCTAACACACCTACCTATTTAGGATTCCGCGTAAAATAACCCTATTCTAGTAAGTAAATACACGCAAATGTCAACTCGTCATATATAGACAGGTACCTGACAACCTAAAAGGCTTATGAGACCTCGCGGTATTTAGTCTGTCTTTGTAAGACTATCTTACACTAATTAGCGTAGTATAATAAGAGTAAGCCATAATAGTCGGTCTTACACTTGACTAATTAGTCAATAAGATAGTCTTACCAACTGACAGACTGGAATACCGTGTGGTCTAATAAATCCTAAGTATTAATTAGTGCTAAAGTTTAAATTGAATGGTTCTATGTAACGCTTTGGATTTAAATCTGTTATGTACGTTATGTGTAAATTAAATAAAGAAGTTGCAAAAAAATAAGCTTGAACCTTGACCATAGACAACTCGAAGGCCCAATCGATTGAGTACAAAACTCGAACATACTCTACAAAGTAGAAGCTAAGTTAGTACCTGAATGCGATGTTGAAATATTGTAAGGAAGTTGAGAATTTATGGGCAAACTTAAGAATAATTCAAACGACGAAGTAGGTCAAAGGTGAAGAATTTTGAAATTGAGAGTTTTGTTGCCTAAATGGAATTTAATGTTTGGATTTGCCTCTGACTCTACTAAGTACCATAAAATACGATGTTAAAAATATTATGATTACAATCATTTAAGAAGAATTTTACTAAAACATGTGTTTCACTTCTCATGCTCTGAAAGTACTTATTTGTGCAGGATATTTGATGAGCAGGGTATCATTTGGAACAAAAGTGCATTAACATATCTACTCATAAATGTATCTAACACAATAAGAAGTTCATTGATAAAATTTGTTATTTTATAATATTTACTTTAATTTATTTGTAGTTTGTTTTTTAAGACATAAAAACAATTTCCTTCAGTATATTCAAAACTATAAGAAACTAATTAACTTTTAACCCGCGGGAACAGTCCTTTTTTACCCGACTGAAGTCCTCATCAGTCAGGTTATGTTTTTAGGGTGTATGTATGTTTGTAATATTATTTGTCGGTCGCTGTAGCCCAAACGGCTGGACTGATTTTGACTAATGGGGTGCCGTTGGATTCGTCTAGATCACGAGGGTGACATAAGCTATATCAAATTTAAAAAAATCCAGTATGGGGACTGTAAGAAGGCATTTCCAGTTTCAAAAGACTACTAAACTAAATAAATAAATTAAATTTTTTACTAAATTGTATTTTTTAATTTGGTGTACAATAAAGAATTTATCTATCTATCTAAACTGACTAAGTACTAAAAACTTCCTTTCTATGCAGTTTGGATTATGCATAATTGCACGATAATTAGTGTAAAAAGTAACACCAAACCAAAAACAAATAAACGAACAAACTCACATTCGCCGTATTCAATACAGGCACAATACAGAGCCTACACAAGGATTTTCTCTTGAACCGTGGGTATTAGGAACTATATAGGAGTATACTATGAAACCACAAAATTCAGACCCAAAGCAAACCGGTATGTACCTTTATTTGCAGATCGAGCAAAAAATGTTTTATGGTAGAGGTACTGGATGTTGTGGCAAGCATATGGCTAACCTGATAAGAATAATAGAATAAGAATAATTTATTTTTACAAAACTTATAGGTACAAGTACTTAGTGCTTATGCTATAACTAAGGGTAGAAAATTAAAACTTAAGTACAACAAATGCTTAATACTAGTTTAGCACATACACTATGAAGTAGGGAACATACCTCCCGTGCTAGTTAAAAAACTGTGTTACGGCAAGGCAGCTCTTTCCTCCATAAGCATGTTAAGTGGTAACCATTACCTATCACATAGCATGGCATCATAGATCACGTTTTTTTGGAACGTTCTCTACGATGCAACGCCCTTTTTTTTGGAACGTTCTCTACGATGCAACGCCCTGCGTCCATCAACTTGAGGCATGAAGGTGATAAGCCTCTTCTGCCTGTAATTTCACCGGCAGCCACACCCGGCAGTAATATACATGATGTTGTCATGCAATGGAAATTGAACACGCATCTTACGTCAGGCTATTCGCTACACCAAAAAGCATCAAGACGTGACCCAGCTGTACAATTATCATAAAACAATGTAATTTTATTGAAGTTTTAGAATGAATAATAAGTAGATACTTTCGTCTTTACGAACTGTCTTTTATATTGTTTTGAAGTTGTAGACCGAAAGCGGCAGTAAAATTCTATGACTGAGATTAATCCACGAATTTAAACTGTTCTTCTTCTTGTTTATTTGATGGCATCTGAAATAACATTTCCACAGTTTCAAAAATAAGAATTGTTTACGCGGGTTAAGCTAGATTTGCGCTTCAAATATTTAATTGTGACAAGTAATATGAAGGGATAGAACTGCATTGGAGTTGGAAAATAGAAGTAGTAGATATAGACAATAGGTATGTAATCAACGCAACTAAGAGTAATGGCTCACGGTGCGTTACCGGTGGTTTGCGAAGAAGTTCCCCGCAACACCCCTTCAGGGGATGAATTTCAAGAAAGGCACCGCGCAGGTGAAACTGTTTTTTATTTCTTTTATTTTATTTTCTATCATTTTTTATAATTACCATTACAGTTTGACACCAAAACGTCAATGGAAATGCTTAATATCTAAATATCTACTGCCTTCGTCATTTTTATTTACCCTAAAATCTAAATATGTCCTACTTAAAAATGAAAGAATAAAAATCTGTGAATATCGTCAGTTGACGCGTACTATGTCGTACACGTCAACGGGCGATCGTGTATGTGACTAGCACAAGACCGTGGTGGATAAAGTCGGACTGTGGATGATCATGGTGATGATGATGTAGTTGAATGATGTTGAATGGTACTTTGGTGTTCTTAGCATATCGTCTGGGTTGGTCTGGTCAGTGACATTTAGATCTGAGCGATTCCGTGCTTCATACATTACATATGGAGCCGTTACGTGAACACTCACAGTAAGACTAGTCCACCAGTTTGAAGTCGCTCAGCGAGTTATGGTTGGAGATATGCTTGGAGTTTCTCTGAAGGATAAAATCCGTAACGAGTATATCCGACATAGAACTAAAGTTGTTGACATTGCTCAGAGAATTAGCAAGCTGAAGTGGCAGTGGGCTGGCCAATGGCCATATCTGCCGAAGAACCGACCACCGTTGGGATAAACGAGTTCTCTCTGGAGACCGCGGCTCGGCAAACGTAGTGTAGGACTTCCTCCGGTCAGGTGGATTGACGATCTCCGAAAGGCTGTTGGTAGAAGCTGGAGGCGTCGAGCTCAGCACAGGGCGCAATGGCGCTCATTAGGGGAGGCCTATGTCCAGCAGTAGACTGCTATAGGCTGATGATGATAATGATGATGATGATTCCGTGCTTCAGAAGACACGTTAAAAAGTTGGTCCTGGCCTTTTCAGTGTTCGTCAGGACCCTTTATGAGACTTTTCCTAATCTTTCCTTTTATATCTTTTGAAAAGGATCTACACCGGGGTTTTAAAAACCCCGTTATCGGCAAGAAGGGCCTGGCTAGATAATAACAAAATTGAATTTCTTGATGATCTTTCGAAGTTGTGGCCGTGGGCTTATGGAATTCACTACCAGTTCACATTAGGACAGCACCCTCAAAGCCCATTTTTAAACGTCTTGTTCGTGAATTTTTATTTACCCGTTTTGATTAACATCTCCATAATTACCTACATCTACGTACTTTTATTTATTTGTTTATTTTTATATATTTATTTATATATGTGTATTTTTATATATATTCATTAATTTATTTTAGGTAGTATTAAATTTTTGTCTTTTTTTTTGTTCTCTTCTGTAATTCTGTCCTTCTGTTAATTTTTAACGTTAAGTATGTACCTAGCTTAGCAAGCCAACCTTGCTTTTCTACCAGGAAAGGTTGACTGGCAGAAAATGCTTTAGCATTAAGTCCTCCTTTTGTACAATTCTTTGTTTTTTGTGCAATAAAGTGTTAAATAACTCACGTGGCGCCTCTATAGTACTAACCTCCTGAAGGGGCAGTGAGGGGCATAAAAGACAAAGGATTAACAAAATAAATAACAAAATTGAATTTCTTGATGAACCCACGTGGCGCCTCTATAGTACTAACCTCCTGAAGGGCAGTGAGGGGCAAAAAAGACAAAGGATTAACAAAATAAATGTAAAAACCTTAAAAAGGACAACACGTCCAGTAAAACAGTATCTTTTACAGTCTTGTCCTAATTTAAAAACATTATCGTAAAAACACGGACCGAAACATCAAAAGAAAACAAAATTACTTTACGTCTAGTTAAAATTATGTTTTATTTTTATCTTTCTCGTTTGTAGATTTTCTTTTAAAAATATAGCAATATAGCATAATTATGCAGAAGAGGAAAGATGGTCGGATACCTTACATGACATTACAGGTTTATACGCAATATTAAAAAGGGAAAAGTAGAAGGAAATAAAGGTATGGGGAACCACCACACCACACCAGCCTATATCAGTCCACTGCTGGACATAGGCCTCCCCTAATAAAGGGGGATAGGCCCATAATCCCCACGCTGGGCATGCGGGTTGGGGATCGCAGGGCACAGCTTCTCGCACCACCGACGCTGCTGCCCGTCGGTGCCCAGGGGATTTAGCTGTGCCGATGTAGGCTGCGCTATGCCGCAATCAGCCGGCCGCTAGAGCCCCGTTCGTTGTTTAGCAGGGTGCACCACGTGCAGGTGGGGTTGGGTTCCGAAGATAGGGGTTGAAACCCCGTACACCCCTGGAAACCAAAGTTTAATTATATGAGCCACATTAAAGAGAAAGTAGATGTCATGTCGTATAGGAAAGTAAAGGCGGCTTTGGAAAGAGGCAGATGGAAGGAGCTGCATCAGTCACGCCGACGCACAGCTCTTAAATTAATTATGAGCTTACTTATCATCTAATAGTCCCATAATGTACCATAGATCCCTTCTAGGATTCTCATGTCAACTATGAGTTCACCATGGTAGGTATCTACCTACCAAGGTAACTATACATTATACATTAGAACAATGTAAATTGTAATGAAAAGCATTCGAATCCTTTTTTACAGACATTCCAGTTTCTACCACAAGATCCTTAAACTCTTCTCCTATAATTGCGGATTCATTACTAAATAAAAATGTACCAAAATGTGAAATACCGTTCTATTTTAAATATGTAAACAGTAATGATATTATTAAAACATTCAAACTGATAAATGTCAAAAAAACTACGGATCTCTGGGGCATTTCTGTTAGCGTTGTAACATCGTTGATTGACATTGTCGCACCAGAACTAGCGTTTATATTTAACGAATGTATTGACTGTGGTGAGTTTCCTGATTTAATGAAACATAGTAAAATAACACCTTTATTTAAATCCGGTAGTAGTTCTGACCCTACTAACTTTAGACCGATATCAGTACTGCCAACATTTAGTAAAATTTTTGAAAAGCTTATTCTTAGTCAACTGCAAAGCCATTTTAACTTTAACAACTTACTAGATGTCAAAAAATTCGGATTTACGCGGGGCAGATCAACAACTGATGCCGGTGTTGAGTTGGTATCGCATATCTACGATGCCTGGGAGGACTCACATGATGCTTTAGGCATCTTTTGTGATTTGTCTAAGGCATTTGACTGCGTACACCATGAAACATTAATCAGGAAACTAGATCACTATGGCGTCAGGGGTATGGCTTTAGCCCTTCTCACTTCTTACCTATCTGACAGAATACAGAAAGTAGACGTAAATGGAAAATGTTCTCCGGGATCTGTAGTAAAGATGGGTGTTCCGCAAGGGTCAATACTTGGACCATTTTTATTTTTAATTTACGTTGATGTAAATTAAAAATAAAAATGAACCTACCTCAACTTGTGAGAGACAACCACGAAATTGTATTGTTTGTGGATGACACGTCACTTTTATTTAAATTAAAGCGACGGCAGACCAATTTTGACGACGTGAACAATGCAATAGCGAAAGTTGTTAACTGGTTCGATGTAAATAATTTATTACTGAACGAGACTAAAACAAAATGTATGAGATTTATATTACCAAATGTTAAACAAGTTAAACCTAACATTAAAATAAAAGATGAAGATCTAAGTCTTGTGGACAGTACTGTATTTTTAGGCATAACTTTAGATAATAAGCTTCAATGGGGCGCTCACATAGATGGGTTGTCGAACAGACTCAGTTCTGCAGCATACGCAGTCAAAAGAATCCGTCAACTTACTGACGTAGAAACGGCTAGACTAGTTTATTTCAGCTACTTCCATAGCATTATGTCGTACGGCATTTTGTTGTGGGGGAATGCTGCAGATATCAACACCATATTTGTGTTGCAGAAGAGGGCTGTTCGTGCAATTTATAATATGGGCCCCAGAGAATCACTTAGAACTAAGTTTAAAGAAATAAATGTTATGACAGTGCCGTGCCAATATATATATGAAAACTTAATGTATGTCCGAAAACATATTAACATGTTCAAGAAAAATAGCGACTGTCATAATGTTAACACTAGAAATAAAGATAAACTAGCTGTTCCCACTGTAAGGCTCCATAAAGTTAGTCAATCTTTTAAAGGGATGTCTGTACGATTTTTTAACAAAATCCCAAATGATGTGATTAATCTATCTGTAAATAAATTCAAAAATGTTGTTAAACGTAATCTATGTAATAAAGCTTATTATAAAATATCTGATTATTTAGATGACAAAAAAGCTTGGGATGAAACTGCCTCCAACTCCATCAAAAACAATGTAATAGATATTAAGTACAATGACGTTAAAAAAATATAAGCCAAGCAGAGTTTCTTGCCAATTCTTCTCTGTTTGGTCACGTTACGAATTGGTGGTAAATTAAAAAAAAATGACGTTTCAAAGTGTACTATACAGTTCCTACTGAATAAATGATTTTTGACTTTTGACTTTGACTTTGAATGACATAGACTTAAAAAAATATAAGCCTAACAGAGTTTCTTGCCAATTCTTCTCTGTTTGGTCGCGTTACGAATTGGAGTAAATAAAAAAAAATAACGTCAAAGTGTACTTTACAGTTCCTACTGAATAAATGAATTTTGATTTAGATTTTTTTGATTTTGACATACCACGCGTACCTAGGTACGTCTACCACATCACCCAGATCCGAAAATAAGCAATTTGACAACATCTTAAAAGCAGCTCTAATCGAAAATTGTTTTTGTGTTAACATCTCTAAAAGCACCATTTGGTGAAGTGGAACTGAAGATGAAGACCAGAGATGGCCACCGGAACAAACTACTAAGTGTAGGTACAGCAAACAAATATTCAGAAAAGTAGGTATTTGAAGTCGGTTACATATTTTGTAAATAATAATAACTTGCTCACTCTACACTCTGAGCCAAACAATGGCACAGGTCTGTTATAGTTCTGTCTTGTATAGTTTCCCCTGAGACCTGTCGTCTCTAGGTACTAAAATAATAATCGACATAGATGATAGAATACTAGCAGCCCGTCGCGGCTTTGCACGGGTTAGGACACTTTTTTATACCTTGGTTTACGTTATTTAAGTTTTAGTAAGGATCCCTTATCTATTCTAGCAATAAATATAGCTTATGTTACTCAAGGTGAATGTAGCTTTCCAATGGTGAAAGAATTTTTGAAATCGGCACAGTAGTTTTTGAGTTTATTCATTACAAACATACACATACCCACCAAAATACATTTTTTTTTCTCTTTATAATATTATAGTTTAGAAGTATAGATAGATATAGATAGAATATTCTTTATTGCACAAAATTTGATGTACATAGGCGAACTTAATTATAAGAAGCATTCTCTACCAGCTAACCCTGTGTAACGTGGATTTAAATAAGTGGTGGCAATAAAAACATCGGAGTATTTTTGAAATGCTTACTTACATCAAAGATGACTTTTTAGTTTTAGACGTAGATTCACTTGTACATGTCATAATAAAAATGTACTTACACTTACTTACTATATTAACGTCATGATGAAAACTGTAATAATTTTCGGTAAAACCACGCTTTTTCATTACTTGTTAATTAACACCTGAGAATGTCAACGGTACAGAAGAATTTATTTTAACACCAAACGTGCTATGTGTGTTTATCGTGACTGGAGTGACAAAATTTATTACTTACCTAGAGTACTTACGTACCTTCAGACAGCATCAAAGGTAAAAAATGATCAAACAAGGTCCACGACCTCGCTTTCCATCGGGCTGTCCAGAGGCCTCCGGGTAACATGACCCGCCCAGTCCCATTTGTAGCTATGTGTCATTTCAAAATTCCGAAACCTTTATTGACTTTATCATCATCATCATCATCCCTACTCTGCTCCCACAAGCTGATCCGACAGATGCTGTAAACCAAATAACTAGATTTCATACAATTATCCAATAGTTAACGTAATGTAGGACGCTCTTCAGCCAGGTGGAGTGACGATCTGCGAAAGACTGCTGGTAGAAGCTGGATGCGTCGAGGTCAGGACAGGGCGCAATGGTGCTCATTAGAGGAGGCCTGTGTCCAGCAGTGGACTGCTATAGGCTGATATGATGATGATAATCCCATAGAAAATAAGCACTTTCAGTTATTCCCGTATTTTTTTAGTTTTTTCAAATTTTCGGGGATCGGGGGTGCTATCTACTTTAAGTACTTCATAAGTGCTAAAATGCATGCTTGTGCGATTAGTCGATTTTTATACCTACTGTCAATTCCAATAGATATTAGAATATAGTAGTAGGTATGTTTTGTGAAATATAATGCAGGGTGCGCAACGATGGATCTGTACGTTACGAACTTCGTGCCGAACTTTCAGTTTCCGTTTGATTATGAGTAGGTACCAACCACATGAAACGAAACACATAATTCCGTACTTCGGCGAATTATATTTAGTAGACTTCCAGCAAAGCCTTAGGAAGAAGCCAATCAAATCCATTTTCAAAGAAATCTTCAAATACCCAGTATATGGGTAGTGACTTACCTTAATAGACTTCGAATACATATTGCCTTTTTAGTTAGAAAAGTAGAATAAGTACACACATTAATAACAGGTAAAACACTAGCAAATTCCTATAATATTACCAGCGTACGATTGTAACAGCGTAGCTTGCCCTCCGGCTAAATGGAGCGACGATCTTGGAAAGGCTGCTGGTAGAAGCTGGATGTGTCGATCTGAGGACAGGGCGCAATGGTGTTCATTGGGGGAGGACTATGTCCAGCAGTGGATTGCTATAGCTATATATATTGCTATAGATGACGAAGGATCTTTTGATTAATTAGATAAGTTTGTACAAATTATTTTGTAACTATAGAAGCCAGTGGAATGTACCCCACTTTCGATTCGGGAGCGTGAATTTGAATCGGTCTGTCAGATAATACATTAAATGTATCTAGAAATTAATGATCAAAGTCGCCTAGCGGGCTATGGAGAGAGCTATGCTCGGAGTCTCTCTACGTGATAGAATTCCCAACTAAGAAATCCGTAAGAGAACCAGAGTAACCACCATAGCTCTCAGAATCAGCAAGTTACTTGAACTTGCTGCAGTGGGCAGGCCATATAGCCCATTGAACCGATAACCGTTGGGGGGGAAAGGTTTTCGAATGGCGACCGGGATCTGGAAGACAAAGTGTAGGGGGACCCCCCATCAGATGGACCGACGACAAGATTCAAGATTACTTGTCGGTGGAAAGGACTCAAGACCGTTCTTCGTGGAAATCCTTGTGGGAGGGAGACTATGTTTAGCAGTGGACTTCTATAGGTTGTTGATGATAATGATAATACTAGGAAATTAGCGTTGAGTAGATACCTATACAGTATCTACTCAACGTAGTACTATCTGTACAGTACCCTTAGTACGAGTTGCATAATACGAAAATATTCGAGTATATAATACGAAATAAATGGTATTCGTTTTCGAGCAAAACTTTAAAGTTACTTATTTTTAGCAATTACATAACTGGTTTGAAATGAAAAACATTACAACATGCAAGAACATTATATTAACTGCCTATGTCGTTTGAACAGTTTTAACATACATTGAAATTGAGCGTTTGAACGTTTCCGTGCTGTGCAACTCGTACGCACATACTTTTTTTTTTAAATCTCCATGTAAGCACCTTCGAGGTTAGCACAGGAAACCTCCGACCTTCACATTGAAAGGACTCTTATAACCTAGCAGCACTCGTCTGCATCCGAATTTAACTTCTAAAAACAGGTTAAAAGAGCTATTTTTCATTGTAACTCCATTAAAGTGACTTGAATCCTGTCATGATACGGTTCTCATTTCCCAATTCACTGACTCAGATAATGAAGGCATTACCAAAGATCTGTTGACACTTCGTATTTCGCGAATTTGAATCTTATGTCAAGGGTATTAGAGTTACGAAGATAAGTTGTTTTGTCATTTTTTCAGGCAAAAAAACTTTTTGTACAGGCTATAAATACAAATAAAATGTCTTATCTGTTTTTTTAAGAATAAAAGCTTGTGTTGTGATATGAATATCGGGTGTGGGGTGTAAGGGATTCCAACCTCCATCTTCGGAACACGTTTTCTTTTTTCTTGAGGAAAACTACTTATCACTTTTATTTTTACTTTTACTTTTTATACCAATTTTTTTGATACTTTTGAAAGGAGATTCAGACGCACTGCTAACTACCATCCACATCAAGTTGATATTCCATTTAACAGGACTAAGCGCTTCCAAACATCATTTATATTGCGCACTGCTAAATTATGGAATCAGCTGCCAGCGTCTATTTTTCCATTGTCTTATTACCCTAACGGCTTCAAAAAGAGAGTTAATAGGCATCTCGTCCCATCGTCGACCTCATCTTTGCCCACGCAAGCCTCGAGATCAAGAGCTGGACATGCTAAATAAAAAAATAAAAAAGACTCCATTACGGGACAACAAAATGATTATACCAGACTCCTATCGCCAAAACCACCACGGTATTCTATCGCAATATCCCAAAACCATGGGTGTTCTTGGGGATTCTTCCACAGAACAGCGTCAACAGCGTTCAACAGCGTCAGTCTACATAAGTACATGTAAGCCCCTCCTTCTTATTAACAGAACTAAATAACGCCATTACACTTGGTACCCAGCACCCGTCAACACCGCAAGGCTAGACGACTGAAAAATTCTAATTAGTCCGTTATTTACATATCGAAAATATATTGAACACGTATTTTTTTCTTTCGTCAATTAAACAAAAAATTACAAATATATAGAGCGTTCAATATATAGAAGTTCCGCGCGATGTCACGATTAGTACATTTTATACCTAGGCGTGACGTCACGAGCCCCCACTCTCGAACTTTCACGTTCTTTATCTCCGTCAATTTCTATTGATTCGATAAATAAAAAAATACGTGTCGAGTATTTTTTGTTGATCTAACTGACGGACTAATTAGAATTATAATTTTTTGACCCAGTCGTGATGCCTAAGCAACGGACGTCCACGTTTCCGTCGCTCCATCTTCGGAACCTAAGCCAACCTCACTGGCCCGTGGTGCAACCTGCTTACGTTCAAAAGGGGTACCAGCCGCCGGCTGATTCTAGTAATCCGTGATTGCGGCATAGCACAGTCCTTATAGCCTAACACCTCAACTAAATGGCCTGACCGCGAAAGGGCAGGAGCGTCGCGCATCGGCTGCGAGAAGTTTTACCTAGCGACCTCTAACCGCATGTCCAGCGTAGAGATTATAGACCTTCTTATTAGTTAATTATTAAAATGCTGGTGTTGCTATCTAGAAATAACGTTTAAAACATCTGGCACATCGAGTTCGTGACTTCGCGACGTAAGAACGCATGAATCACCGCATGTTTGACTTTCATAATATACACGGCATCGTTTAATGTAAACATTATTCTAGTGACGAAAATAGTGCACCGTTTATGTTACCTTTTGTGTTGAGGATCGATCAGGAAGACTAGCGAATTAAAAGAAAAAATATTTGCATCGTAGATAAAATATTTTGGCCAATGAGTGACCGTAGATTCAAAACAACGCCATCATGTCATTGGCCAAAATTCGCTTGCGTTACTTAGGGTTCAAATATTCGTGGTCGTCCGTCCGACCGCTACCACTGGCGGTCACCGCTTATATCTGAATAGACTTTTAGTTAGTTCTCGCTGACCCACTCAAAACTTCCTTTGCGGCACTCTAAATATAAAAAAATAGGATATAATAAATAATAATAAAATTAGGGACACAAAGAGCCATGCACCCCTTTCAAATAAAAAAAAATAACAGCTACTGTGCAGGCTACAATATTCAAACGGCCATAATCGTAAACAAAAAAAAACAACTTAGCTGGGGATCGACTAGTCATTTTTCCAACTGAGCTATCATCACACCAATGAATTTGATGAATTAATTTATGAATTTTTAAGTTATATTATACGCATAATATGTGGCGTCATCCAATCTTAGAATCAGTCAACTAGAGATCCTTACAGTGCCAGGTCTATAGATTCACGTTGTGCTTAGTTATCTTGCCAAATACATACACGCCTATGAGAATGAAGATCAAAAGAACGAACGTATGTTGACTAGAAGAAAAGATATTAAAAATACTATTTTACCAAAGCTAAACATATTGAAACACTCCGCAAAATACCAAGCCATATATTTTCATACCAAACTACCCATAGAGCTTAAAAATGAATTAAATAGAACCACTATCTTCAAAAGACAGCTGAAGACATTCTTGCTTGAGAGGTGCTTATACTCTTTGGATGAACTTTAAATTTGACCAATCTAGAATTTAAATATTGACGTTAATTAATTCAATTTTATTTATACACTATTTAACTTGACATTTTTCCCCCTTACTTATGAACGCTGCTCAACGTTAACCACTGCTCAAAGTTAGTCCTGTCACTGTCTGTCATTATTCAACGGTAAGAGATGCCAATAACCTAAGCATCGTTTATCTTTTGAAAGATGTTCATAAGTAAGGCTATTTATGATAAAATTGACAAATTAATTAAATTGATAACTGCATGACTAGAATACTAACTAACTTAAAGGCCAGCGTCTGCTGCTAAAACGATGTATCAATTTTGTGTTAGGTATAGAAACTACTTTCCACACACAATGTATTAATTTAATGTAAATTAATGAAATTTAATGAAATGTTTGAAAATCAGCGCTATTTTTCACTAAGTAGGTGTTAAAACCACAAAAACCTGAGACTGGGCCTGTTTGGCTGCACCCGGTACAGAGCGAACTCTCCAACACTCGCAGGGCATTATTTTTACATGTTTGTATTGTTGTATGTGTTATTTTGTGCCTATTTTTTTACTTATCTTCTCTTTGTGAGTTCGTTTTGTCATTGTGTAGTCAAATAAATGTATTCTATTCTATTATATAATACTTAGTTTAGGTTGATAATGGATGTGTTAGCAACTTAGACAAAGACATAGACAGAGTGCCCTGCACACGTAAAGATCAGACCGGGACCAGGGACCGCATCGGGACTGCGTTCCAAACCGCAGTACGATCTGTACGGTTTGGACTGCGGATCAAACTATCGTGCTAATGGCGCGTAAAGATTGGACCGCGCCTCTGGGACTGATCACTGACGTGCGTGATTAAAACTGTGAGATTTACCTTCGCGTAGACATGCCAGATTGGACCCCCGCTGTCGATCGAACCACTGTCAGCCCCGCGCGTCTACACGTACGTTTCGAAGTGCGGGTTGGAATGGACGAGCCCTTCACAAAGACCTCTTCTATACACTGATAATAGTAGTAGAAGAGGTATATGCCCTATTAAGTCCTCTGGCCAGGTGGAGTGATGATCTGCGAAAGGTTGCTGGTAGAACCTGGATGTGTCGATGTGTGAAAAATAGCGCCCTGCACAAAGTTCGGACCGCGGGAGTGGTCCGAACTTTACGTGTGCAGGACGCGAGGCGAACTAGCTCATACGGATAAGAAATATTCTAATCATTGGTTAACCACAGTTTTGATAAAGGTTGAACCTCATAAATGCAATCATTTAAATAAACAGACAACACACAACAGAATAACAGAATCGAAACTTGGTCTATTTCTGATTACGTATTGGAATCGAAGGGATATTTGTGCAAACATCATGAGTACAGTCGGCATTATGATGAAGGTATTTTAGAGATTACTATCGAAAGCTGACTGCATTTTCAAGAAGAAGGATATCTGTTTAATAAATAGCTAATGTATCGTCATCATCAGCCTACAGCAGTCCACTGCTGGACAAATGCTGGACAAGCGCTATTGCGCCCTGTCCAGAGCTCCATGCAACCAGCAGCCTTTTGCAAATTGTCGCTCCACCTGGCCGGAGAGCGTCCTACACTTTATTTGTCGAGCCGCGGTCTTCTCTCAACCTCAACGGTTATTGGTTCTGCGGCAGATATGGCCAGCCCACTGCCACTTCAACTTGCTGAGTCTCTGAGCTATGTCAGCCACTTTAAATCTACGTCGGAAAGTCTCAGTGTGGATACTATCCTGCAAAGAAACCCCGAGTATAGCTCCTCCCATAGCTCGCTGACTTTGAACTGGTGGACTCGCTCATCAAGCGATATATTAATTCTACTATCACCGCTGACTGTACAACTCGATCAGTATTTAACTTGATCTATTCCTGGCGAGAAACAAACAGTCAATGTTAGGTCAAGGTTGTATATACATATATCTAAGCTATCCTATCTTAATAACGACTATGTGGTGTGATTGTGACAACCAAAGGTTGTCAGGACGAGATCGCTGTAAGCGATAAGACCGCTCATTGTACTTCATTTATCAAGTACCATTTTGTTGTGTATGTTTTAAGTTGGTGTAAGTACAATAAATAGTTATTTGTGTTTCAAAGACTGCTGGTAGAAAGAAAAGAAAAAAATAGTTCAACTGTTAGATCAGGGTAAAAAGGAAAACTTACCATGGTCTGACAGTTGAATGGTCTCCTGAAAGTCTTCAAAACACATCATTATCATCATCATCCTCCCCTAATGAGCGCAAATTTGTATGGAAATGAGTCAGTGCTACGGGTTTTTCACTAGATGGCGTTACCTCGATTCCATATAAATTTGCGTAAACGCGATCGAGCTGGTAAAAAACTCGCACTAGGCACCCAGGGCGCCACCAATAGCGCTCATTAGGGCAGGATGATGATGATAATGATGTGTTTTGAAGGTTTTGAAGAGACCATTCAACTGTCAGACCATGGTAAATTTTCCTTTTTACCCTGATCTAACAGTTGAACTATTTTTTTCGCACTAGGCACCAGGGTGCAATGGCGCTCATTAGGGGAGGATGATAATGATGTGTGTTTCGAAGGCTTTCAGACAATTCAACTGTCAAAAGAACTGTCTGAAGATACAGTCTAGAAGAAACCTGTTCACTCGTGCCTTGAAGAGCCCATATTTTTGGCGGTGCGCATGATATAGGTGGAAGAGAACTGATTTATGTGCATAGGAGGTATGCCTACCATAGCGATGTCGAGGTGCAGAACGCCTGCTTGTCCGATGGTGGAATCAAGTTGTACAGTTCCGTTGCACACTCTCCAATATGTAACCAATAAAAAACAGAAATACTTGCAACTTTACGACGATGTTCCAAGCTCTGGAGTCTTGCATCAACCAAATCATCATTGCAAATGAGCCTCTTGGCTCTTTTTTCAATTGATTCAAGTGGGTGTGGTTGCCGGTTACTTACAGGCCCATGATGATGATAGACACTCACACAGCATCATGTAGACCCAAACTAAGCAGAGCTTGTATGAGAAATACATGACTGATTTGCTATTTATATATGTTTTTCGTAAATACATTCTAGACATAGAAAACACCCACGATCTGAGAAAAATATTTGCAAATAACGCAAACATTTGTTCTGCTTCTGGAATCGAACCCGCCACCTTCTGCGTCTCTGCGCCACAGAGGTCGTAGTGAATAGAAAGATTAGATCTCCAAACTCCGATCAAAGAAGTATGTAGATAGGTATAGTTAGGTAGATACGTAGGTACGCTCACTGGCATTCATCAAGATAAGCCTGTTTTTGTCACTCGGTACAGTCGTCTACTGAAGTGGATGGGGCAATGAACGACTTTACTTAGTATTCTTGCTTTCTTGTTGGTCAACAATAAAAAGTATATTCATAAAGAAAAGTTATTTTATTCTTTTTAACAAAACTGTGTCAGGAATTACGAACATGATAACAATACCCAAAAAAAAATGCAGATTGTGCAAACATTTGTTAGTAATAATCGAATTGAATCCTCTTGCATCTTAGACCGCTGGCTATGGCGTGAACAATACTGAAGAGTGTTTACTCGTCAGTATTGTTCAGGAGTGTTTACTCCTCAGAACTAGAAAGGGGATCCATCCAGTGATGATCATTGGCTCGCTCTAAAGTGCTCGTAGCGTGGCTTACTTGGGTGTTCATAGCTCATCTTGGTTAAACAAAACTCCGCCCGGTCACTACTTGGATGGGTGACTGTTTAGTGACAATAAATCTTAGCGTTTCCGTTCTTCGGAAGGTACGTGAAGATGTTAAAATTTCCCCCCAAAACACTTTGACACCCCAGTTTACCCCCAAAAGGATTTCTTAGAAAAACCTTGTACGCGGTTATTTATTATCTTATATTCAAAGTATTCTGAAGAAGTTTCAAGTAAGTCGCACCAAGAGTTAAGATTTTCCCATACAAACTTTTACACCCCATGGCACCCCCATCGAAAAGTTATTACATTTTTTAATGATATCATTATTTATTATTTATATGGAATAATACATTTGCTAGGTTTCAAGTTTCTAACTTCAAGGCATAGGTAGGTATTACGATATTTCAAACAAACGTGCTTACCTTTTTTAACCCCTTTAGGGGTTGAATTTCCAAAAACTTTTTGTTTCTTAGTGAGCGCGTACACCCTCCAAAAAATACAGGTGCCAAATTGCATATCTCTAACTACTGTAGTTTCTGAGATTTCGTGATGAGTGTGTCAGTCAGTCAGTCAGTCAGCCCGTGACTTGACTTCTCCTTTATATTTATAGATTACGAATATACTATTTTTAATAGGTACTAACTTTAAAAACTTCTGTGGTCTTGTTAGCACCACGGAGCCAACAGACAATTTAAAAGTAAATCTGAGCGCACGTCTTATTATACAAAGTTTTGTTCGTTATAACTTCTCTGTTCATTATTCAAAGCAAGTCTATGAACAAACTTACGTATTGGTTTTCGAGTCTCTTGAAAATATTTTTGTTGCTGACTGACAATCTATGCAAAACATTGTAAAATCGGTTGTTAATTTTCTTTGTAGTATGAATACGAGTAGCGAGTGGCATAATTAAAAGGAGACCTAATGCCCAGCAGTGGGACAAAAATAGACTGAAATGATGATGCTCGGGTGTAAGAGGTCCCAACGCAAATCTCCAGCAGCCGGATGATTGCGGCATAGCGCAGGCTAACAATGGCACAGTTTAATTCCCTGGCCGCCAACGGGCAGCAGCGTCTGTGGTGCGAGAAGCTGTACCCTGCGATCCCCAACCCCGATTACGGGCATAACCCCCTTCTTATAGGGGAGGCCTATGTCCAGCAGTGGGCTTATTAGGCTGGTGTTTTTGTTGGAGTTATTGATGATGCTGATGATGAGCCAATGGCCAACGTGGTTGTCTGAGTTCTTAGGCCTCGCGCTGCCATGCTGGGACCGGCATCTTAACGTGCCTTCCGAAGCACGGAAGCACTCAAATCTAAATGCCAGTAAACAGCCACCCGTCCCAGTAGTGACAGGGTGGAGATGATCTGCTAAGAACAGCAAAGTAAGCCACGCCTAGAACGCTTTAAAAACCACTAAACAGTCCACCCGTCCAAGTAGTGACCGGGTGGAGATGATCCGCTAAAAATGCTGAAGTAAGCTAAAACACTTCCTTTGCTTTGGTCCGTAACTGACTGGCCTAGAGTTAGCTAGAGCTAGAGAATTGAAAATTGGATGGTATGTTCTTGCAATTCTAGTTATCAAAGTGTTCTTTGAAAGCATTTCCAGAAATTCCACATCAAAACGGGTGCGGGAGGGATAAGTAAAAAACCCGTACGCATACAAAATCGCCGGGCTTTTAGTACTAAGTCTAACAAATAAATAAAAATTGTGCCCTTAGAATTGCGTGGATATTCTCTTTAGTAAAAAGTTCAAAGTTGGAATAAAGAAATTTTAAAACATTTTTCTGATAAGTCTTAGAATTTACTTTCTATTAAATTGCTAGAATATTTGAGTACATGGTAAAATTTTAATATAATATGTGTTTTATTAAAGGAGAATGCCGTCTGATGTATGGCGCTCGGTACCAAGATAAATTGAGAGCGTCAAAAAAATCTCCAATAAGTTTTTAATCGATTCTACTGTCAAAATAATTAAAAATTAGGGTTATTGCCATAGTAACACACATCAATGTTTGTTGCCATAGTAACGTATATATCATTGGTTGTTGCAATCTAATGGCGGCGTGCGGCGGGAACCAAATCAATAAAATATTTTTTTACTTGATTATTAATCTCGTCGGTGTGTAAAACTAAAGAAAATGTTAATGTCATGCATACAACAACACAACAACACCAGCCTATTCAGTCCACTGCTGGACATAGGCCTCCCCTATAAAAAGGGGGATATGCCCATAATCCCCACGCTGGGCATGCGGGTTGGGGATCGCAGGGCACAGCTTCTCGCACCGCCAACGCTGCTGCCCGTCGGCGGCCAGGAACTTAGCTGTGCCAGTGTTAGGCTGCGCTATGCCGCTATCAGCCGGCCGCCAGAGCCCCGTTTGTTAGTTAGCAGGGTGCACCACGTGCAGGTGAGGTTGGCTTGGGTTCCGGAGATGGGGGTAGGAACCCCTTACACATCTATGTCATGCATAAAATATATTACATTTTATGGGATACGTTCGGTTTTGACGCAGTTGGTACTGGTTCTCGGTATTCTCCTTTGTTACAAAACTTTTAGTCGCATGTTTCTAAAATATTTATGACGATTTGTGAAAGGCTGCTTGGTCGAGGCTGGATGCATCGAGCTCAGGGCAGGACACAATGGCGCTCATTACAGGAGGCCTATGTCCAGCAGTGGACTGCTATAGGCTGATGATGATGACGTAAGTACCTTGCTGACAATAGGTACCTATCTGCTATCCACCCTGATTGTGGATTATTAATCAAAAGCAAATAAATTACACTTTTGTTAGTGACAGTACTCTATCCGTTCGGCTCGGAAACTTTTGCTGAGAGATTCAGTAAACAATCGAATTACTTTCTCATCTTTTGGCGTTGAGAAAACGATATATTTTCTTTAGAATACCGACTAGGACGGAACACAGCTAAGTCATTAATATAACAATGAAAGTAAACACTTCTGCTCGCGACAGTACACCATCAGTCTTATCCTCATTAGCGGAACATTATCTCATAGTAATGTAAACAGATTTGTTTTACCGAGAAATAGGTTTGAGACACTTTGTTGTGTTCTGTAACTGGCAAAAGATTTAGGCCTGTCAGGGTACCTAAATATCATGGATAGTAGATAACTCTTTGTTGTATATGCACAAAAAATATACTTATATTTATATTAACTCACACGTAAAATAAATAATCCGCGATTGTAAAATGGGCGGCCTTATCGAGGACTTTATTATGAATCTTTCAATTTAAAATATACTTGAATAGTTAAAGTAATTATTTTGTTTTTATTATTCCGAACAGCTTTCATAGGATATATTTTATCGCTAAAAGCGATCTCTTCGAGAACCTTCAGATGGACTGGTTTTTACAAACCGAAAGTGGAAGCGGTGTTACAATATTATAATATAAATTACTAATAAATTACATAGTTACTTATGTATTCAGACATACTGCATTATAATAATATACTGATATAATAAAAAGAATACTCAAATTATACTTATGTAAAGAACTAGGTAGATAAATAAATACATTTAATATATGTGTAGTATATCAGTCATGTGGTTCCCATAGCACAAGCTCTGCTTAGTTTGGGGCTACATGATGCTGTATGATTATGTCCCGCACTATTTATTTATTTATTTTAATCTGGCAGTACCTGCTGTACATAGACAAGAATACAGAGAAGTTTCATTTGAGCGAACCTTATAATTATAAATTGTAGACCTCATTTTCAAATATTGCCAGAGGCTTTTTCTCACAGGAACAGGCAAGTCATTCCAAAGCCGGACAGCAGACTCAGTAAAAGTTTTGCGGGAGTATCTAAAGTCAAAGTCAAGGACAAAGTTTATTTATTGTTGAAACACTTGTAGGTAAACATGACCATTGTCATGTTTTTGAGGGAGGCCTTTGCCCCGCAGTGGGATCAAAATGGCTGAATAATAATAATTATTATTTAAAAATGACATTAACATTTTCTTTAGTTTTACACACCGACGGGATTAACAATCAAGTAGAAACATATTTTGTTGATTTAGTTTCCACCGCACGCCGCCATATTAGACTGCAACAACCATTGTTACCATGGCAACTATGGTTGTTGCCATAGTAACAGTATTGCTATCCCTTACAACCCTTATTTTTAATTATTTAGACAATAGAATCGACTAAAAACTTATTGGTTTGGTTTTGAAGCACTCACTTTAGTCTTGGTACCAAGCGCCATACATCAGACGGCATTGTCCTTTATCTAGATTTAATGGGTTGGAGTTTTTAATTGAGGAGTAGTTAACACCCACGTGTTGAGTATAGGCCTCCTCTTTATCGAGCCACTCTTTCTGGTCCCTTGATAACCTCATAGATTCCCAGCTACGTCGACGATGTCGTTCTCCCGGGCGGGCAGTTGGACTCCTAGCCTAAAATTTCACTGGGACACCATGACGGCGCAACCAGTTGCCGGCTACCAACAAAATGTATAGAGCTCTATAGAGAGTTCTGGTATTCGTTTGGTTGCGCCACCAAACGGACACCACCATACATTTTGTTGGTCGGCGACTGGTTGCGCCGCCATGTTGTCCCAGTGAAATATAGCCCTTAACCGTCGCAGGGTACATAAGTATAAATAATTTGATGAGCCAGTCACAACTTCGTCTGCATTATTTTCCTTTCCCGTCAGTTAGAACAACCACAACAACACCAGTAAATTTCAGGCCACTGATTTTTTTTATGCACAAAAGCCTCCACTGATAAAATGGGGGATAAGTACATAACCTGCATGCTGGGATTACGGGTCGGGGATCGCATAACACAGATTCTTGCACCACCAACGCTGCTGCCCGACGGAGGCCAGAGGATGTGTCGGTGTTAGGCTGCACTATGCCGCCATCAGCCGGCCGTCTGAACCCCGTTTGTTAGTTCCGAAGATGGAAATGGCACCCCTTACGTTGGTTAACTTAATTTCAATATAGCCACAATCCCTTGTCTACGGTATTATAGTTGTTATTAGCCGGCAGGTATTCCTTCGTCCTGAAACAGTCTATAGGCTTATAAATATGAATATTTACTTATAAATTTTGTTAAATACCTTACACTACAAAGTTCTAGACGTAGAATAGCATTTAGGTTACCGCAAATACCATGTCTTTCATATTGATATTCATTTATATATTGCAGTCATAATGTTAGGTACAAAACATGGATGATTAGTATAACATTAGGAGCCCAATTTGAGCCACAGCAATGGCATGGAGTAGGATTATGTGTGAGACTCAGCCCGTTAAAACGTAATATTTTTAGGTATGTGACTTAAATTATAAATGTAGCTCAACTTGATTGTTAATTTTTGGAAGTTTAATTGAGTCACTGAAAAAATCTTGTAAGCTATAATAATAATAAGTATATTTCAGGCCATACCCCTACACACATTTAAATTAAAATAAGACAGTAAAAAATAAAACAAAATGTCAAAAAAATATGTCAAAATACAGATAAAATAAAATAAAAGCATTAAAAAATGCAGTTACAATATAATATATGTTTTTTTTTATTATACATTTCTTTTAGATGACGATGTCGTTCAAAAGTTTTGTCATGTTCCTCGACTTTTAGTTTTTCTGGAAGTTTATTATCCTTGTACCTTGGAAAACGAAATAGTCTTATGATACCCTAGTTACCTTGGGTAGCCTAAGGCAAGGATAACAAGGGTAGTAAGTAATATGATGGTAACAATAGGCAGGCCCCTATTGTAATCATTATCCAACTAACTGGTAATTGAAGGGTGCGGTCAGATTGAGAGCTTAAACAATGTATTAAATCAATAAATAAATAATGCTGGTATATCACACGGCATCATATAGCCCCGAACTAAGCAGAGCTTTTGTTAAGGGAACTACATAATTGATATATTATATATATACATTTTTTTTTTGTAAATACATATATATTACACATAGAAAACACCCGAGACAAATATCTGCAGAACATGCGAATATTTGTCCCGCGGCGGGAATTAAACCCGCAACCTTCTGCCTACTCACCTACTATGAACATCATAGGTACAGCTCCAAGACCTTTTCATTGAGCCCTGTAAATAAAGATATAGTTATATCATTCATTCGTGGTCTCAAATCAAATGCCCAAGGTGTGGATGGAATCTCACTAGATATGCTCAATATGACTTTACCCGAATCTTTAGAAGCAATCACTTCAATTATCAATAGTTCAATATTGAGCGGAGTATTCCCTGAAAGCTGGAAGATCGCTATGGTCAGACCGATACCGAAGAACAATAATCCCTTGTCTTGCCAGGATCTTAGACCTATCAGTTTGCTCCCTTGCTTATCGAAGGTTCTCGAAAAGGCAGTGAGCCTGCAGCTAACCAAATATTTGGAAGAAAACAACATTCTACCACAGGCCCAATCTGGATTTCGGAAGAGCCATAGCACTGCAACTGCCCTACTTGATGTGGTAGACAATTTACTTGGTGCGCAAGACCATGGCATGGCAAACATCTTAGTACTGCTTGATTTTTCACGGGCATTTGATTCCATAGATACTTCTCTCCTTTTATCTAAGCTCTCCTACTATGGTTTTGATGAGCGAACAATCAAGTGGTTTAATAGCTACCTAAAAAGTAGACACCAGTTTGTTGAAATTACTAAGTCGAATGGATCTAAACTGCATTCCACTCTCCAGCCAGTTCCCAGGGGTGTTCCACAGGGATCAATACTAGGGCCAATCTTGTTTATTTTGTACAGTGCTGATATAATAAAGGCCATTACTCACTGTAAATATCATCTCTATCATGCCGATGATCTACAGCTGTATTTCTCTTTCCCACCTTCTGGTTTTGCTGATGCTGTCGAAAAGATAAATTTTGATCTATCACGGATATCTTGTTGGTTGAAAGATAACTTCTAGTTATTAACCCAAAGAAATCAAAATTCTTGATTATAAGTACGAGGCATAAGATGTCAGAACTACAAAACAATATTACAGGACATATTAAAGTTGATGGCGAAGTTGTAGAATATGCCTCGGAAGCGAAAAACCTTGGCTTAGTTATGGACACCCACTTACATTTTGAAAAGCATGTGGCTGACAGTGTGCGCAATTGCTTCTATCGTCTGAGGCTCCTCTATAAAATTCGTCCATTTCTTAGTGAGGATGTAAGAATTAACCTGTGTGAATCGCTCATCCTCTCTAAACTTAATTATTGTGATGTTGTATACGGGCCATGTCTATTGAGTAGAACTACAAAGCTTATACAACGTGTCCAAAATGCATGTGCCCGCTTTTGTTTCCATCTTCCTCCACGCTCTCATATAACTCCTTTTCTAAATTGTTCTAATATGCTTAAAATGGAAGCACGTAGAAAGCTCCATCTTGCGGTGCTCCTTTTTGGGGTGATAAACAAGAAATATCCGAAGTACTTGTACGATAAATTTATATGGGCGCGAACTAAATCCAGATACCCAAGCAGAGCGTGTACCTTTATATTTGAAAAACCAAAGCACAAGTCCATGTCCTTCCGCGGTTCGTTCAAATTTGCCGCCACTCGCTGCTGGAATGATTTGCCTCCACCTCTCCGTGCTCTGAAAACAGTTAGAACCTTTAGAAAAGCGCTCAGAACGTATCTCTTTAAAAATCAGTCTAGCTAGATATGAGTGCCCTGCATACCTTCATTAGTAATAAAGCATGAATCTATCAGGTTATAGCTTACCTACTGTACGTCTAAGCACGTCTTGCCTCGGAGAACATTTCATTCCAACTTTCACCATGGCTGGCCTGGATCACTTTGAATGCACGCTGCACGTTAAAACTACACTGCGCACTACCCCTAGGTGGTGGCACACCGGTGCTTTACCCTGGGTATACTTTCCGTTGTTCGTAAGTAGTTTTTTTTGTTCAAAATTCAAAATTTATGTAATTACTGTGCGACCGATGCGGCGACGCGGCGAGGCATGTTGAGTTGAGATGTCAAGCCACCAACAGCCAATCACAGGCGAATAATCATCCCATTCCACAGCCCCATTCTTCACTTCACTTTATTTCTTTATTTAATGGCTTCTAGGACAGTTCTCCACAATTTCGTTAGTATCAAGCCATTTCTTTCTTGTTTGTTTAAATAAAATATCATAGATAATTAATAGAACGACCCTTGTTAAACTATAGGTAATACCGTAAAGAAAATGATCTGTTACATGTACCTACAGATACTTTGAATACTTAAAACAATAATTATGATTATACCATAGAATAAATATAATATTTACATATTATGCATTTTTTTTTCTATTATCTTATTGAATTTTATTAATTACTATTATATTAAACATCTGATCACCTACTTATTTGAAACCCTGCCGGCCTGCTTATCTAAATCATGTAATTTTTAACATTTTATATATAAATTAGTTCAAGTAGTTTATTTTTAATATATATTATTGGTTACATAAGCACGGATGTACCTACCTATTATATTTATTTTTTGCATGGAATTATTATTACCTAGTACCTACATACTTCAAACCAAATTGTGTTTTTATTTTTTATATAACCGATGTTCGTGTCATCACACTCCGGCCGCGTCTGAAAACCAGCGCTGTGCCATTCCTGTCCAGGTATGGTGCAGTACATGCTGAGACGCGACCGATTCGACCCCACGCAATGCGTAATAATAATAAGTGTTCATTTTTAGTGTTTTTACTTTAATGTGTTTTTGCTTTTTTATAATCTTTGTAAGTATATCCAACCAACTCTGTACCTACCTACTTGTTTTGTACCTATGCATTGCCGGTCGAATAAACGAATTTTCTTCTGCGTCCCAGGTGGACCTTCGCCCACTACGCCACAGAGGTCGTCGTATTAGTTAAGTACATAAGAACTGATCCGCTCTCATAGTGATAGCTTAGAAGAAAATAATACGGCTGTAATATTGCGACCGACGCTATTTAAGAAGTTTTCTCTGAACAACTTCATATATTGTACGTTAGACAGTTTGTAAAGGTAGGGTGATTGTGTGTGTGTGTGTGTGTGTGTATGTGTGTGTTTGTGTTTGGGTTATCATACATAATCATAAATGTATGTATGCATAAATAAATAAAACATGGTGTATAGATATTGCAGTTTGTCAAAGTGCATGTTTTGCTAGTTTCAGGGCATACAAATTATATTATAGAAAGGAGAATGTCGTCAAAAAAAATTCCAATAAGTTTTTAGTCGATTCTATTGTCAAAATAATTGAAATTGAGGGTTATTGCCATAGTAACACTTTACATCAATGTTTGTTGCCATAGTAACATATATACCATTGGTTGTTGCTGTCTAATGGCGGCGGGCGGCGGAAACCAAATCAACAAAATATTTTTTTACTTGATTATTAATCCCGTCTGTGTGTAAAACTAAAGAAAATGTTAATTTCATTTATAAAATATCATACAATTTATGGGATACGTTCGGTTTTGACACAATTGGAACGGGTTCTCGGCATTCTCCTTTATTTAAAAAAATATATTATACCGTTCTATTTTCTTCCACTGACTTCGATCAATCGTCAAATCTGGGTACATTTTTTTATCACTCATACTTTCAGACAATCCATACCCCCCTTCTTCAGCCTCCCTACTCATGTATATGTCACAGACTACAAGCTAGACGAATGACCTCACAAAATTTAATTATGTTCAAACTTTCAATGAAATCTGAATAATTCAAACTTCACCGCTTCAACTGGACACGAACCCAAAGCTACGCCAGACTTCTACAAAAGCGTCGGTCGTAACATTACGGCCGTATTATCTCGTTCTGAAAGCACTAAAACGGATTTTTCGCCGTTGAAAAAGTAAAAAGAAGAGTTCCATCCTCCATTTTTGGAACCCAAGCCAATCTCACACGGGGCTGTAGCGTCCGGTTGAATGCGGCATAGCTCTCTGCCTAACATCGGCACTAAATTAACTAGCCTCCGACGCGCAGCTGCGTTGACTGTTAAAAGAGTGCCCTGCGATCCTAAGGGTGGGGATTATAAGGATCCTCTTTTTACAAGGGTAGGCTATGTCCAGCAGTAGACATAGAGATAAATTGTTACTTTTTCAGCCTCTATCAGTCCGCTGCTGACATAGGCTACTCCCAGTACGCGCCACTGAGCCCGATTTTCGTCTTCCCGCATTCACCTTCTCAGCCAACTTACGTAAGTCATCGCTCCACGTGGCCGGGGGGCCAACTACGCTACGTTTGCTAAGCAGTCTCCAATCAAAAACTCGTCTACCTTATCGGTTACCGGTTTTTCGGCTTATGTGACCAGCCCTCTGCCACTTGAGCGTGATTATTCTGTGGGCTATGTCGAGTACGTTGGTCCTCCGTCGGATTATCTCGTGACGGAATTTATCCTTCAGTATGATTCCGAGCATAGCACTCTCCAAAGACAAAGATAGTGTTGTTTGTGGTATGTGAATAAACTTTTTGATGACGGACACCGCTATCATGGAAACACCACCATACGTCTCAGCTCTGAACAAGTTGATAAGGGTAGCATTGGGACTATTAAACAACCGAATAAGTAAATGAATTTGGATGTTTCGGGATAAAGTGATCCCATGCCCCATTATTCTGTGTTCAATCTTCATTTAGGATTAAAATCCCTGTGGTCAAACTGCACACGTTACTCCTCAAAACCTCTGATGGAGAATATCACTAGAAAATTATACCGGAATGGGAATCGCACTCGCACCTACATTTTACAACAGTGTGGCAACACCGCCCGGTCACTACTTGGATGGGTGACCGTTTAGTGGCATTTATATCTGAACACTTCCGTGCTTCGGAAAGTAAGTATAAGTAAGTATAAGCAATATTAGTGCTGACTTTTGAAGTCGTTAAACCATGTCGGAGGCCTTTGGGCGGCCTAAAAACTCCCACAGCAGAGTTAGCTACTAGTTCATACGAAGAAGACGAGAAGAGGTACCAATACCAATACCAATACCAATCAAGTAAAATAAAGACTTTACTGGTACTTAAATCATTATCATTATCCTCATTTATTTAAGAGCTGTGCTCTTGTCGGCGCAACTGATGCAGCTCCTTCTAACAGCCTCTCTCCAAAGCAGATAAATCATTATAATCTAACTTAATTAGTATACCTAGGTACCTATTGGTTCAAAGTCATAGTAACAATTAATACTATAATTTACTATTCGTGTCTTAGAAAATACCTTAAATATCTATTTTATCCAAGTCCTATTAGCTTTAACTTCAAAAGATGGAAGCTCAAAATGTTAAACGTAACTTGAGGCTTACTAAGAGAGTAATGATCAAACTATAGTTATAGGTTGAAGTATTCTGCGGTTTTCCTTCTAGTCTGAGAGCCGGTGTAGATCGACCTTCACTCATCAGATAAATTGATGAGACATATTTTTTATTAAATGTAATTTATGCACGAACTGCCTTTGAAAACATAACATACAATAACTAATCGAAAAGTGTTCTTAGCTATTTTTAATTGAATTAATTTTAATCAATTTTCTTTCATCACCTGAAGGTGAACTATTTTCATAACCAAATTAATTTCATCATAGCTATTTTTAATTGAATTAATTTTAATCTATTTTCTTTCATCACCTGAAGGTGAACTATTTTCATAACCAAATGAATTTCATCATAGCTATTTTTAATTGAATTAATTTTAATCTATTTTCTTTCATCACCTGAAGGTGAACTATTTTCATAACCAAATGAATTTCATCGCAACTGATAGTTTTTAACACACAGAATATGCCTAGTAAGGGTGCGATTCGATTGACGCGGAGCGGAGTGGAGCGGGCTGCGAGTGGCCAATTACAATGCTCGAAATCTTTGCTCACGTGATTGCTCACGTGACGCAGTGGAAATTTCGTACATTGTGATTGGCCAAATCGCAGCCCGCTCCGCTTCTCTTCGCGTCAATCGAAATGGGCTTGCCTACTTATTTCTGGCAAGCGGATGTAAACAGAGGGCTTACCACAGGTTTTTATGTTTACGAAAACTTTATAAGTTTCGGTATCTTTCCATACATTTTCAGTACAGCGCCTCTAGGGAAACGTGCATGAACTACGAAAATGTATGAAAAGATACCGAAACTTATAAAGTTTTCTAAAACTATCAAAACCTGCGGTAATCTCCCTGGTAAGTCAATATAGGTAACTAAACCGATCTGTTAACCAATTGAAATTGATATCATAAGAAAGATATTTTAATTACAAAACCAATCTTATAGGCTTGGCTTGCCTGCAAAAAATCGTACATGAAATAAAATTGATTAAAATTAATTCAAATAAAAATAGCCATGAACACTTCTCGATATGCAAGTTATAATAGGCATATTTGTAAATAAATTATATTTGTAAAAAAAATATGTTTCATCAAGTTATCTGATGGGTATAGGTCGATCCTCACGGTCTCCTCTACTATTCAGAGCTAAAACATGGGGGCCTTCAAAGGGTACCTATTTCATTACGCTTCAGTATCGCCTCTGGTCTTCTCTGTTCTTCTTCGGGTTTAACAGATTCAACCCTCTTTAAAAAAAAATGCAGCATGTTGCTACCTCGACAGCTAGGTCGGTCTTTCCGCGTACAGGTTGATCGGGATTATTTTCACTTCAAGCTGTTAAACAACTAATTTTTTTTAACTTCCGAGCAGACTGTTCACATTACTCAACATCAGGAGAGTTCGTAGTCAAACGAAGGTTCTATGCAAAAAAAAAACTGTTTTGTTCAATGCCATTTTTTTTGCTTAAAAAACCATCGTTTATTCCAGTTTCTTATTAACTATACCTTGGTTCTTTTTACTCCAACGCCAACGTATCAAAGCAAATTCATTTATTGGGCATGTTTTGAAACAAAGCAAAATCTGTTACATTTATTACCGTTTGATGTTTACGCAGATTATTCCTGTGGGTACTACGGGAGCATTTCGGATTTTTTAAAATGTTTTTATTACTGTAAGGTTCTATATTTTAAGGGTTCCGTTATACAGAAGAATCTTTGATGATATTTTTTTATTATCTGCACTGTTTGTGCAAATAATACATATTGACAAAAATATATAAATTAAAAAATATTGCACAATATCATGTAGCCCCAAACTAAACAGAGCTTGTATTATGGGAACCACATTAAACTACTTACATAGTTTTTTTTGTAAATGTACGTTAACAAAAACCAGACTCTATACAAATATTTGCAACACTTACATAGTTTTTTTATAAATGTACGTTAACAAAAACCAGACTATACAAATATTTGCAACACAGCACGTGTTTATCAATCATGTAATTCCTAACACAAGCTCTATTTAGTTTGGGGCTAGATGCTTCTAGCTGTCTCGCGGCGGGATCGAATCCGCAACTTTCTGCGTGTCAGGCGAGTCTTCGCCCACTGCGTCACAGAGGTTGTCTTATAAGTAGGGACTGAAAACGCATAGGTTTTAATTAAATTAAAATTTTTTTAAAATATTTCCGAACTAGTTTACAATATGTACGTACCTATATCTTCATTATATTGCTCGAAAATTATTTATAAATACTTAAGTCTCCATCTAGCATATTCTCTCAACTACTTAACTTCGTTACATTATTGTTTGTTGATATTTTTGGTTACTGATATTTGGGTTTTTATAAGTATTAGGTACTAACAAAAAAACTATTTTTTCAGCACTTATTACTCATAATTGTTAAAATTAGGTACGGAGAAATGAACCTCCTTTTACATCTTTGTCAAACCTAATATGGTGTTTTAGATGTAGAAACATTACACATTGTTTATGTTATAAATAAATTAAAAAAAGTAGTTACGCACATCTATTGAAGGTACTACATTGTGCAGTTACAGGCAAGTCCAATCACTGGCATACATTCGGTACATATCCACTTTTTACAAGCAGGGCCTATCCGAAGAATAGCGAAAAAGTATTCGTATCATAGACGTAAAATTTTGGCCAATGAAAAAGCGTAAATTCAAAATAACTATTTGGTGTGAATAACGGGTGTATAAGGGGTGTAGGGGGTTCCAACCGAAATCTTCTGAGGGCTTACCACAGGTTTTTATAGTTTACGAAAACTTTATAAGTTTCGGTATCTTTCCATACGTTTTCAGTACAGCGCCTCTAGGGAAACGTGCATGAACTACGAAAATGTATGAGAGATACCGAAACTTATAAAGTTTTCAAAAACTATCAAAACCTGTGGTAAGCCCTCTGAATCCAAGCTAACCTCACCTGCTCGTGGTGCACCCTACTGTATTACAAACAGAGCTCTGGCGGTGGCTGATTGCTACGTAACGCAGCCCAGCACCGGCACAGCTAATTGTATTGGCTGCCAATGGGCAACACCGTCAGCGGTGCGAAAAGCTGTGCCTTGCGATCCCCAACGCATTGCCCAAATTGGGGATTATAGGTATATCCCTCTACTTATTAGGGGAGGCCTATGTCCAGCAGTGGACTGATATAGGCTGTTGTTTTTGTTGTGAATAACAGTTTCTCTTTTACCCAGGTACGGAGTGCGAGTGAAGCCGACGGATGTAGCAAGTAAGTAGAAGTTGAACCTGTTTTCATCATTATAATCAGACCGCTTTAACATTTTTATATTCCCCGATCATCGAGATCGAGAATATATTTAGAGCCGGAAAAGAGGAAAAAAATATCAACTCCAAAACTGGAAAAAATGACCACATCAAAACTTGGCGCACGATACTACAAATATGCCAATATTGACCAATTTAGAGCGACATATGGTATACATTAAGTGCAATGATAAAGATAGATAAAATAATCTATTTATTTGATCAAAATTACACAACACATGAAACTTTATTCACCTGGGGCTATAAAATACAAAAGAAAATGAAAAAATAGAGACAAATATCGGAAAACTGCACAATTATACGGACAAAAAGGCAGCGTAGGTAGGCATTATGTAGGCAGGACTATGTATTTTTGCACGTGCAAGAAAATAAATTAATATAGGTTTATGTAGGTGATTCTAATAATACCTACTCACCCATTTGCCAGATCACGCAGAAAAACCACAAAATAACAAATTAATGAATATCCCCGATTGACAAAACGACATTTGCTAACTACTTTAGATTTTGATACCACCTGGGGAATAGAGTTTCAAACTAGTTATAAATATTCATTGACATCAAAAGGCTCATAAACACGCGTAATTTAAACTTTGTAAATATTTGTACTTACGTATTAAAATAATAAGAGGGACAAATAATTGATCATCAAATGTCAGATCTCTAGGAAGCGAAACAAGAAAAAAAACAAGACCGGTTAAGTACGAGTTGACTCGCCCACCGCGGGTGACGTCAATGGCGTGCGATACTGATTAGTAAGTTTTCTTCGTAATTAAAATGTATACGACCTATAAAAAAATAAAAACAGGCATTAGAATGGGCAAATTAGGGCCTTTCAGGTAAACCATATTTGACTGCGTAACTTGCTTTAAGTATAGCTTGACCACAGCTATCATTACATTTATTGAAGTTTCTACAAAACCATATTAGCTCGAGACTTTGCTATAATTTTCCTCTAAAATATAGATGTACTTCTATAATATGTAAAAAAATCAGGTTTTTCATTTTGCAAACGTCAGAGTTAAGGGGTTTTTTCATCCTAAATCAAAAACTATGCATGATATAAAAAAACTGATTTATATTGTTCAAATCAAGCCTTTTCATTTGATACCCCACTCAACCTAGCCCCCCCTTTTATTTTTCAACCCCTTCATTTTGGAAGATTTCTCAAAAACTGTATAAGGTTGGGACTTCGCTATAATTGAATCACAATTAATTTGTTCCCTAGAACTTCACATGGACTTTGTGTATTGTTTCTCAACGAATTTGCATAAAGTATTACCGGCAGGGGAACTATTTCACACACTATTTTTCCATAAAGGACTTTTAATAAAAAAAGCTCGTTTTCTATAAGAACTATTGCGTTGTTTTCAAACATTCCGAGCTGACTTGACGCTAGCGTACCCATTACGCTAGCGTCAAGTCAGCTCGGAATGTTTTTCAAAGTCTTGTTCATTATCTCCGTTTTTATAAGAGCCATCATTAGGCAATTTTGCATAGCTCAGGAACTATTTATGCTCTATTTTTGTGTGTAAATTTCGTTGCTATAAGCCGTATTTGAGAACGGTTATGTGTACGTTAGCTTGATCGTTATGTTGGTGTACCCACAGAGAATAGTCATTATTTCTTAAACCGAAGAGGAGCTATTTATTTTATTATTGCACTAGTTATGCTCTATTTATTAGCATATCAACAAACGTGAATAGGATTACGGGTACGCTAGCATCACGGACACAAAGTAGCGAATAAAAATCAAACAGGGAAATAGCCAGGGTCCTGATTCTTATCTCATTGGATATAAATCGAACTGTCTGTAGAACTGTCAAAATTCTATGTAAATTTGGCAGTTCTTGCAATATACTATGTAAATATCTAATGAAATAATTATGGTCATTGGTCGTCGTCATTATTATGTGTATGTGTCGTCCGCATATCAACCTATATTTAACAAACATGTATCATAATAAATGCGAAGTGAGTATATTGTTTGTTTGTTACGCTTTCACATCTGAACTACTCAACCGATCACCATGAAATTTCGTATACACGCCAGAGTTACAGAGAAGGACATACTGAGATACTTTGATCCTGAAAAAAGTTACCTACGGATAGAAAAATAACTTTAGCGGGACCGAAGCCGCGAGCAGAAGCTAGTAACTTTATATTTAGCGTCCAATTCGTCAATTAAGTTTTTAGAACCGGAAATCCCCTTGACAATATTTACGAAATAAGTCGAATTAACTTGAAACACTCGAATATTTTAATCTGTTACATAATGAGGGGATAAAATTCAGGAGCACGACGATGTTTTCATAATCGGGACTCCTCTTAACTTCCTTTGGACAGGGATTATTGAACGTTTTGGTTAAAACAGGGTATTTTCGACGGATCATTTTGATTTTTGAGCTATTTATAATATTCTGTTCATTCTGTATAATATTCTCTTTGATGAGATATCAAGTGAAGTTTGTAAAGAAACATTAAATTATGAAGAATTTATTTTTCGTTATAATTTCGACGTCGTGTTATCGGCATATTTTGGAAATTGTAAAACGTTTTTTATATTTCTTTGATGAATTATTTACCAGAGAAAATTATGAAGGCATCTTTTATCTTTTACATAGGCAGGTAAGTTTGTCAAAAAATGTTGTCATCATTATCATCATCAGCCTATAGCAGTCCACTACGGGACCAAATGAGCGCTATTGCGCTCTGTCCTGAGTTCGACGCATCCAGTGACTACCAGCAGTTTGTAGAAAAAAAAGTAAATGGCAATGTAATAATTTCCTAAATTCCGTGACTTACAATGGGCAGCACCGTCGGCGCGAGAAGCTATGCCCTGCGATACCCAACCCGCATGCCCAGTGTGGGGATTTAGGCATTTCCCCCTTACTAGGGGAGGCCTATGTTTAGCAGTGACATTTTACAAGTTTGCCTAGTTACTTACCTACCTATGGGTTGTGTGACAATATCCTAAATTTCCTAACTACTGACGGGCGGCAGCGTCGGTGCAAGAAGCTGTGCCTTGCGATGCCTGCATGCATAGGCAGTGTGGGGATTATATACATAACCCCCTTTACTAGGGGAGCAGTCCCCTAGGGGAGCAGAGGAGGGAGATATAGGCCATATCCAGCAGTGGACTGCTATAGGCTGATGTGTGTTTTAAATTATACAGATTTATTCAATTCCATTTTATTTGCACTTTCAATAACTTATCTGTTAGAAAGACCACCCAAGAGCTCAAAATCTAAATTTATTGAAACTGTAATCAATATTTCAGAGTAAATTCAACTTCGTTGTGAAATAGGGCAGACGGTAATTCATAAATAAAATGAAGAGACTCATCTCAAACACAGTAATAGAACGTACAGTAAAACAACTATAATAGAATTTATAAACTGAAATGGCTGGTCTGTATAGGTAGGTATAGGTGGGTCTAAATTCCATGTTTATCGACAAATTTTAACAGCCATTGTAAAAAATTGCCATTGTAAAAACATTGTTTGAATCAAATTTAAAATGTTGAATCAACGTGTTGCTGACTTGCTCTCAACATGTTGCTGGCAAACTGCGTGTTGCAGAGTTTATCACAGCATGTTGAAAAGTTTTACGGTTGACGAGCGACAACGGCAGGTCAACAATGTTGATCAACAAATGTTTAGAATGAAGTCGATAAACTTGCTACTATTACTTTATTATGTAGGTATCATTACTAGCTTCCGCATATGGCTTCGCTCGCTTGGAAATTGGATAGAGCCCATATGTTATTTTAGGTTTAGAGAGAATGTCGGAAAAATAAATACCTACAAAATTCATTCATCCTCATAATAATTAGAATAGATATGTAAAACTTGTATATATCCATATTCTTTAATATACTTCTCCCTTTGTTATACTGCAAAATATATTTGACCTTCTATAATCGCAAACATATGGGGGTCCCTAACAATGATTTGTAGAAATAATGTTGTCCAAAGATGGAGTAAACTTGCGTATACTAATCAATTTCAGGTAACAGTGGTTGATTTACAATCAAATCGCGAGTGAGATAGCTCTGAAAAAATTCAAATTGAGTTTGAAGTACTTTGCATAGCGCCGTTCGGTCGGATACGCGACACTTTTTCAATTTTAAATTTTCATACGCTTGATATATACTGTCTTACACGATACTGTGGTGTTAGCTTGATCACTTTAATTTTAGCTTCGATAAAACAGGAGTTGTCGAAAAATAGATGTTTGTTTGTGGAAGATTCGCAGGGCGAAGTGATTTAAAGTATTTTAGCTAATAAATAATATAATCTGTCAGACAATAATGATTTTTTAGGAATCCATACGTTGAAATGAAAAAAAAAAACGGAACCCTTATTTATTATTTACTTACCGGACGACCACATTACCACAAGGTCAACCCCCACGGAAACACATGAACAGACTTGTGATCGTACACGTGTGTATATCTGTTTGTCTGTCTGTCACAGACAATTTTTATCCAATCTACTGACCGATTGACGACCTTTATGGCCCCACCTGAGACGCGAGAGGTTGCGGGTTTAATTCCCGCCGCGAGACAAAAGTTTGTATGTTCTGCAAATATATGACTCAGGTCTGGGTGATTTCTATGTTTGATATGTATGTATTTAAGTAGTTGATTAGTCATGTCCAACGTATCACACCTAATACGATTGATTTAAACTGTTACTTTATCTCAATGCCTAATACAAGCCCTGCTTAGTTTGGGGCTATATGTGCTGCATGTGTATTAAGTTTGTAATGTCGGTACTTGTTGCTAACTTCAGACCGACATGGATAGTATAGATACCTACTTTGTGACTATTGTAGGTATCTAACCAGGTAATTACCATATTTAATTTAGAAAGTATACGCAAACGCAGTTTCGGGTGGGTCAGCTCGTTCCATAATATACCTTTGCAAAATAAATGTTAATATTTTTGTTTTGCCTTTATAAAATGAGAATTCCATCAAGAATCGACCTACATTTAGAACATTTATCAATCTAATTGACGTAAAGCTTGTTTGCTTGATCGCCGTAAATAGGGGTTATTGTGTTTGCACTGGCATTCCAAGGTCTAACCTACTTAATACAGAAACGTGCAGTAATGACTCTAAAGCGTCACATCTTCTTCTTCGTTCACCAATACAAGTAGTGAACGGGTGGAGTGTTACTTAATCAAAATAATCTGCTAAGAACACGCAAGGAGTAAGCCGAAGCTAAAAGTATTAATTAAGTTTTTTTAAGTTATTTTTATATATAAATTTAAAATTTATGAAATCTCCAACATATAAAATAAAAGCTTTATTTCTCTTTCCTTCTTAATCATCAGATCCTGGTCACCAACCTATTTATTCATCGAGGCCATTCCAATGAGCCCAAGCACGATACCTCGGTTATGAGTTTGTGAGGAGTTGGATATCCTGCAGATTAAATGTGATGCAGCATCAGTTCAAGGTTTATCACGTTCTTGCAAATCAATCGCAGTAACAGTATACCAAATATCGGATCCATCAGACCTCTAAAAGTTGCTTAGATCCCTATATCAACCAGGAAGGGGCTTATCATTGAACAGATGTTCTTGAATTATAGTTGAGAGTACTCACGATTAAGACACCTTCCAAAAAAATCTAAGACAAAATAGGTTCATGAGTTTGATTGATATTGATAAATGCCACTGACATTTAACATAAAACACTACTGTTGTTGCGTCGAGGGTTGATCGGGGTTAAAAATTCATGTGCCATTGCCAACCTTAAGTGACACTTTGTTGGGTGTGAGTTGGGAATGTCTGTGCACAGTCATGAGTTTCATTAATGTAGAGCTTCATAAGTTTCCATAACTTCACAAAATTAGAGAAATAATGACAGATCTAACGACAAATCTCTGATTCTCTCCATCCAAAGGTTGTCTCGAAGAGATCGTTTCCAAGCGATAAGACCGCCTATTGCAACTTTAATTTTTGATTTAGATTATCTTTCTAAAATTAAGGTGTACACTAAAGCATTTATTAATTCATTCACTCATTCTCTCTTCTAGTGTTCGAATTAGTACAAAAATAAATATTAAGACAGTTCAGTGCCAATACAATAAAACCTAATGTACCTATGTCAATATATGTTATGTACAAATAAAGATAAACTCACTGTACTTCCTGCAAGGCTCCATACAGTTAGTCAATATTTTAATAGGCAATGTGTACGGTTTTTTTAGCAAACACCAAATGACGAGCTAATTTATCCGTTAAAAAAATCTGATTATTTAACTACTAAAAACTTGGGATGAAACTGTCCCCAACTCCCACACAAACAATGTAAAAATTAAGAAGTCGACAATTTTTTTAATGTCTTATTGTTTACAAAGAGAATTATTTGGCCACGCCTACCGAGCGGTAGTCAAAGAAAAAGTCAAACATGATATTTAATAAAATTATATGATAGCAAAATCGAAAGTCTTTAATTTAATTAGAAGGCAAGTAAGTATTCTAAAAGTTCGCTGAATATTTTAAAGCAATTTTTTCATGAGGAAAGTTCGAATTATAATTCTACAAAAGATGAAATAATTGGCTGAAAAATTCCCTTTGCTCGTCTCAATTAGAAAATAACAAAAAGATTGTGTTCTTAGAAATAACAAGATTGGTTGGTTTTTTCAGCAAAGTTGATTAATGAAAAACAATTCTTTAGATATTGTCAAGTAACGTAGTTCGTAGTTTCTTTTCTTCCCACTTTTTCATCGACTTTTAAAATAGGAGGTTATATGTTCGGTTTTATGTATCTTTTTTTATGTATGTTCAATGATACAATTTTATTTTTTTGTTTGAGACGGTGTACTTTCCAGGTGGTCCCATTTTTTTTTCTGAGGGATTGAGATTGTACTTACCCGCAAAATTCAAAAACCTCATCCTCACTTGTAATTATCGGACTGAGTGTAACATTTAAGTCGATTTTCGTTTATGTTTTAAATGATAATTTATTACTCTATTTCATTCCTCATTAGTTTTTGATGCGACTTTTATATTTAATTCTTTATTTATGGTCTTACTTTTAACATATAGATATACTAGCTGACCCGCTCGCAACTTCGTTTGCGTTTATACTCTTTTTTTACGTATGTCATTTCATGTGAAATGTTTCCCAAGCCCGGTAATTTGACACGGAACCCTAAATATGAATGGAATAAAAAGTAACCTACATATTACTACATCACCTACCCCGTAATGTAGTAATATGTAGGTACCTGTTCCCGTTCCCGCTCTCACTCCTTTTTTCGTTCCTATTTCCGTTGGCAACCCGTCGCCAAGTTAACTGTCGGCATAGGTATGATGAATTTTTATATGCGTAACTCTTGATTATGATTGGTTACCCATGCAAACTTTCATCACATAAATCAATCACCCTCTTTAAGTTTCATTTTCGCTACAAAAAGTAGCAAGTCCTTCTCCAAGGTCCCATGGGTGGGACCTGGAGAACCTTCAGCGCTTTAGGTGTTTATTTATTTTCGTTATAGTCAAAAAAATAATAATAAGTTAAATAATAAGTAAATAAATAAGTAGTAGTTAAATAGTAAGTAAATAATAAGTTATAGTAAAAATCTCAAGTAATTATGAAAAAAAAAACTTGCTATCCCCGTGGTATTCAAATATCCAATACAAATGAATGAAATCGAAATTTCGAATTCTAATCCGTTTTTTTTTTAATTATTTATTTAGGGTTCTAATCCGATTTAAATAATATTTTTTATTTGACATTCCAATTTTAAAGAGTATCGCATTGCACTAAGCTTTTAAGGCTCCCCCACACAGGTGTGTTATTATAGGCGATAATATTGCATGCGCTATTGCGATAATGCTTTCCAATTCCTTGCACATAATTGCGTTATCGCAGCAGTATGTAACTTTTTAGCCGTCCTAATAAATAACGTACTACAGATCTCACACTACGCGCAACTATCAAAGTCATTTAAAATGTAATTTAGAAATAAACCACACGATAAAATTTGACTGTAATGTACTGACGAAAAAGTGAACGGAGCGCAGAGTGGCTTTGCGCGTAAAGGTCCATCTACTGCCTACAGTTTTTGTCCTTCTGACTCCCAAGACAGCTCAAATTGTAGCTTAATTCAAATTCGAGATATCATTTTTTCCGTTTCTTGAATAGCGAGCTCAAAAAAAGTAAATGGGAAATTCTCGATCCAGAAAATTGTTGAATTTTGTCAAATTTGGGAAAATCTCAAAAAGTTACCATCCGATTTTGGAAATTCAAATTGCAAATTTGAAGCCCTCCGGCAGATATTGAGATAATTATGACCGATCACTTTATTCACCTACACCTCTTTTTTAATGCATGTGACGAAATTACTTTCAATGTATGGAGTTTCAAAAATGTGACGAATTTACTTTGTAGCAAATGTACAACAATCCCTCCCATATCTGTGAAACTACAGGCAAATCAGAATTTCATGAATTGGGGCACTATACACGATCAGAAAAACTTAAACATTTTCAATATTTACGCATGCGGTATTGCGATATATTCAGTTATATTGTCTGATATTATCGCCGATAATAACGTACCTAGGCCCACGCACCTGTGTGTTGTGCCTTTATGTGAGAACAACGTTTTTTGAATAAAGGAGAATGCCGAGAACCCGTACCAATTGCGTCAAAACCAAACGTATGCGATAAAATTGACTTTATTTTATAAATAACATTAACATTTTCTTTAGTTTTACACACCGACTCGATTAATAATCACGTAAAAAATTATTTCGTTTATTTGGTTTCCGGCGCACGGCGCCATGACACTGCAACAACCCTCAATTTTAATTATTTTGACAGTAGAATCGACTAACCACATTAGAGATTTTTCACTTTGTAATCAAAGAGGTTGGATCAGAATCTTTTTTTTTGGTACTACTAAACTATCTCCTATCTTTATGTATTTAATATGCTCTCGCTAGAGTGTTCTGTGGCATTGTGTAGCAGTGTTTATTCTATTGATAGATATTTTATTAGACATCATCACAATAATATACAATAAACAATCGATGCATCAACTGTTTGCTTATAACTGGTGACGCGAAACCAGCATAGTTTGGAAGAGGCATCCATGGCCTTTTTATGGTTGTGATGAATGTGGTAGCTTGGATTTTACCTTCACCAGCAAGTATTAATACCTATTATAACCATAAATGATGTAAATGCCTATCTACTTTGTCGTCAGTATCAATATTTGAAAATAATATAAAGTATAACACCGTAGTAATGTATGTAATGTCCTACCTACGAAATAGAAGTTAAAACACCCTTTTACCTATCTGTGTGTAGTATATAAACCTGTTCTTATAGATATAGTATCATAGTTAAATGTTTATAGAGTAATACTTATAATTATGTAGACAAAACTGAACACACAAGGTCTCAGGAAAGCATTAAAAAAACAAATACTAAAACTAATATCAAATAAAAACAATTTGTTTACGTTTATCTTAAAAAATACTTAGTATTCCATGAATTACAGTTTAATATCTTTCAAAAAAATTAGGTTTCGTTTTGACGCAATCACTTTAGCATTGGTACCGATCGCCATACATCAGACGGAATTGTCCTTTGGAATGAGTTTTCATACACGACATTGTCAAAATAAAATGGCATAACATGTGTCACTAAGGAGTATTGATATCAACTTCGATGCCAATCACCCCCAAAATAACTTTCTACTCCTTTTTAACCCCGATAGGCGATGAGTTTTAATAAAACACGAAACACGTCTTTCATCGATTCTGTTAAAGAATGTTTATGCAAAATTTGAAGTAGAGTGGAACTAGGAATGTTTTTATTCCATACAAACTTTGCCACCGTTTTTCATCCCCTTGGGGGGTAGAATTCCGAAAAATCATTCCTTATCGGATGCCTACGTCATACAAAGAAGACACCCTTCAAGTTTCAGGTTTCTACGATCAGCGGTTTAGGCTGTACGTTGATCCATCAGTCATTCAGGACAAAGGATTTTATATGTATAGATTTCCCTCCATTAAGGTATTTTTTATTCAAAAACCTGGTATGCAGTCTTTTATTATTCAATATTTAAATTGTTCTGACGAAGTTTTAAGAAAATCACACCGCGCGTTAAGATTTTTCCATACAAACTTTACCACCCCATTGCAACCCCCTCGAGGATTATTTTAAATTTTGAATAACACCAATCTTCATTGATTGTATGGAATAATACAAATCCCAGGTTTCAAGTTTCTAACTTCAAGGAATACGATTTTTCATACAAACATTTTTACCCCTTTTCACCCTCTTAGGGGTTGAATTTCCAAAAACGTTTCGTTGATCTCATTGGTTGCACTCATGTGACGAAAATGAACTGAAGTCAAAAAGAGTGCAAACTGAGGAGGTGTTACTAACAATACATTATAATTTCTGAAGATCAGAACATTATGCACTAAATTCTGTTCGCGGCTTCACTCGCGTGATAACGCGATAAATAGTAGCTTATGTGTTAATCCAGATCATAAACCATGCATAATCCAAATTTCATCCAAATCCGATCAGCCGTTACGGAGTGAAGAGACCACAAGCATACTCACACACACACATACTTTCGCATTTATATTATTAGTGTGATGTGATGTGATATGCTTTTAATTTGTAAAGTTTATACTATACTATTGAACATTTGTAGTACGCAGTTCTAATCTCTACTATTGTTGCTATAAGTTATTTATAACAAATAATAATTCTTATAATTTATTAAATTTTAGTTACTCACTACGCAATTGAGGAATTAAAGTAAAATAAACCGAGTTCAACGAAACGTCGCATTCGTCTATTGTATTCTACAATTATTTTTTAGGTTTATTTTAGGGTTCCGTACCCGTAGGATAAGGAGTTAAAGAAAGAGATGGCATACCCCGGCCAACCCAAAAATTGAAAAAAATGGAAGCTTTTCGAGAAGGCCGACCCACAGAGAGGTCCCTAATGGATTAAAATTTTGGTATTTATTAAAAATTAATCTTCTTCTTCTTTAGTCGTAACACTCTTGACGGAGCGGTCGTGATCGTTATATCGGGACCGTGGCCTGCCTCACCATTCTACGTCATTCTTCTAGCTCCGCAGCTTTTCTGGTGTACTCTATCAAGAGAATATAAAAAAATCATCCTCATCATCATCATTATCATAAATCATTTATTTGCAGGAATATTGGTACCACACCACACACCATACCACACCAGCCTATATCAGTCCACTGCTGGACATAGGCCTCCCCTAATAAAGGGGGATATGCCCATAATCCCCACGCTGGGCATGCGGGTTGGGGATCGCAGAGCACAGCTTCTGAATGAATTCAGAATGTTGGTACAATAGGTCTTAATAATAAATGAATAGCTCCAATACATTCTGCCTCGTCAAGGCCGTCATCAGCCTATAGCAGTCCACTGCTGGACATAGGCTTCCCCTAATGAGCGCCATTGCGCCCTGTTCTGAGCTCGACGCATCCAGCTTCCACCAGCAGGTGCCTTTCGCGTTTGCCGAGCCGCGGTCTCCACTGAAGAACTCGTTTACACCAACGGTTGTCGGTTCTTCGGCTGATATGGCCAGCCCACTGCCACTTCCGCTTGCTAATTCTCTGAGCTATGTCGACAACTTTAGTTCTGTGTCGGATAGTCTCGTTGCGGATTCTATCGAATATAACGAAGTAGTTTAATAAATAAACACGCACATTGCAGTACACTTTGAATCGTATTTTTTTTTATTTACACTATTTGGTAACGCGAGAAGAATTGGCAAAAAACTCTGCTTGGCTTATATTTTTTTTAAATGTCAGTTTTACAATATTTTTTCTTAACTAATACATTGGTTTTGAGGAAGTTGGAGACAGTTTCATCCCAAGCTTTTTTAAATACAAATACAAATAAGTAGTTTTAGCGTGAAGTAGGGACAAACATCTCACATTTCACATGTTCACATAAACATTCACTTTTTTTTGTCCTACTGTTGGGCAACGGTCTCCCCCTAGATTTCCAAAGTGAAAGTGAAAATTTCTTTATTCAGTACCTACGCACATTGCAGTACACTTTGAATCGTCAATTTTTTGTCATCAAACATCTCTGTTCCGTGCTATTCATCTCCCACCACCATATAGTGATATATATTGATGGGATGATATTTGCAAAACATACAGAACCAGTTGCAAAAGCGAATACAACTTGTACCTGACTTTTTTCTGTTATTCTTTTGTCCGTAAAAATTTGTTTTTTCTCGATCCTTATTCAACATCCCTAGAAATCTAATTTACTTTTCAATGGGTTGCGAATAATGAAATGCCGTGCATTTGACGTTACGTCCACAGATAATATGACAACTAAACTGACATCTGTCAATTGAACATGTCATTTGTAAAACTAATAGTCTGCTGGATCTATTTTGGATGAATATGGTTTGGTATCGAAAATATTCTTAAATCTTAGAATAAGGAAAACTTGCCATTTTCTGAAAAAAATAATCCGCTAAAAATGTGACAGAATTAACACTGAACTCTCTGAAAAAATGCTGATTCTAAAAAGCTGACAGAAGAATCGCGAAGTTGTAATGAGGTAATCCCCAGGGTCTGAGCTGGGTTGACAGATGACAGTCATCAGTCACGTCGCTTGAAAAGCTGACAAGTACGAGTCATTCTCCCATTGCTAGATAAAAATAAGTTTTTTAGTAAATAGTTAAATAATTTTCATTTATTCGTTGGAATAAAATAAGCTTGTGTTTATGAAGACGACCTTTGTGGTGCAGTTGCGGGTTCCATTCCCGCCGCGAGACAAATGTATGTATGTCCTGCAAATATCTGTCTCGGGTCTCGGTGTTTTCATTGTACCTATAAAATGTATTTATGTAGTATAACATTCATGTAGTTCCCATAATACAAGCTCTGCTTAGTTTGGGGCTACATGATGGTATGTGATAGTGTCCTGCATTATTATTTATTAATTTATTTTGGGTACGGTCAGCGACAAGAGTCGATTAATAAAGTGTGTAAAATGAAAATCCTTGTGTCATATAACTTTTGAAAAACCTTATAAGGCACAAGTGCAGTGAAATGGAAAAAAAGTGAATTTGAACTGGAATTCTCTGATGAAGAAAATTGTTCACCGATCGCTTTTTGTTACACAGAACAGCACTTTGTTACAGCAAAACAGAGGTCGCATTTAGTAACTCAGTTGCCCACTGAAATGATAAGCACCGGTCCTGTATAAACAAACTTTGACAGTTTGTCAATTGACGTACTTATCATTTCGACGTATGAAATGTCAAAGTTTGCAAATAAAGGTCCTGTGCCGACCATTTTAATGTGCAACTGAGTTAGTAAATAAGGCCTCAGGACCTGCCTAAGACTGGACGACTGAACTTAATAACCGTACTATGTTGCCTCATAATTAGAAAAATACTGACGAAATTGTGGAAATTTATCCCAGAAGCCATTGAATAAAGAATGAATGAATGAAGGAGCATCATAGTGCCGATAAATAATTCTTACTAGTAGCGAAATTGTGGAAAATTATTCCAGAAGCCATTGAATATAAAAATAAATGACTGAATGAATGATCGAAGGAGGATCGTAGCGCCGACAAAATTAATTATTGTCTGTTTGTACATAATAATGTTAAACAGATACAGTTAATTCCACGCCAGGTCAACAGGCACGTTCACATTGACCTTGCCGCGAATGGCTCTCAATTGAATTGAATTTGTGCCAATTAATAAACATCCATTGTTTGTGGGCTCTTATGTGGATTAATGGTGACCTAGTTTTCGGTAACTATGACTATTGTTGCTATAGTTCGTTAAATATAGGTTGATACGCGGGACATTGACATTGACATACACGTAGTGATCATCATCATGATCAGCCTATAGCAGTCCACCCCTGGACATAGGCCTCCCCTATGAGCGATAAAGGCCCAATGAGCACCATTGCGCCCTGTCCTAAGCTCGACGCATCGAGTTTCTACCGGCAGCCTTTTTTTGTAAAAATGCTCACAAACTAACAGCCAAAACGTTACAATGAGCCAGTTAAAAATAATCAAATTGTTGAGTAGTACTATGCAAGGCTAATAGCAACTTTAACTTATAAATTAAATAAATAATTCGGGACGTAATCACACAGCATCATGTAGCCCCAAACTAAGCAGAGCTTGTATTATGGGAACCACATGATTGATATAAATAAATAATAAATAAATAATCCTGGACGTTATCACACAGCATCATGTAGCCCCAAACTAAGCAGAGCTTGTATTATGGGAACCACATGATTGATATACTACACATTGACATATATATTTTTGTAAATACATACATATCATACATAGAAACCACCCAGACCCGATACAAATATTTACAGAACATGCAAACATTTGTCCCGCAGCGGGAATCGAACCTGCAACCTTCTGCGTCTCAGGCGGACCTTCGCCTAATGCGCCACAGAGGCCGTCCATGTAAAAAAATAACGAATACATGTACCTATAAAATTATGTAGCTTCATGTGGAACATATCAATTCCTGGGCTATCATAGCAGTAGTGCGAGGGTATGTATCTTAGGTTCGCGAATCGACACACCACCTGACTGGAGGGCACGTAGTGATGACGACGGCCAATGACGAACGATGACGAAAACCAATCTGGTTGTCTAAACCAATGAAAACCCAGTTTAGTTTCAGTTACTAATCATTGGTGGTCATTATCGCTGCTTATAATGTCAATGTCCTACGTATCAAACTACTATATTTAACAAACTGTAGAGGTTACCGCGTGTTCCGTATACGGAATTTGAATCCACAACTTCCGTATCCGGATCCGTTTTACGGATACTTAGTCGTAGTTTCCAATCTAGGCCAATGGTCATTATATTTTGAAATTATGTGCACACTAACTTCCACCTGCTGCTTCGCTTGCGTGATATTCGGATGTAGCCTATGGATGAAGCCTTGTGCGTTTTTATTATATATTTTTTTTATACTACTTGAAGATGGAATAAGCACATGGCCCACCTGATGCCCACCTGCGTCTGTGTTAATCCAAGCGGGGTGATCGGCTAACTCTGTTGCAAACAGAAATTATTGACACCGATCCTGTTTTTTCAAACTTTGACATTTCATCCGTCGAAATTCAATGAACGTCAATTGATAAACTGTCACAGTTTATTAAAACAGGATCAGTATCAATTAAATCTGTTTGCAACAGAGTTAGCCGATCAGCCCACAGGTCACTATATTTCACGTTTCATCCAAATCCGTTGAGCCGTTACGGAGTTGAGTGGGAACGAACATACTTACACACACATGTAAACTTTTGCATTTATAATATTAGTGTGATTTACAAAAACGTATATATCTTAGTAGTATAACAGTCATGTGGTTCCCAAAATACAAGCTTTATTTAGTTTGGTAGGAGCCATTTATTGCTGTGTGATGGTGTCTAGCATTATTCACATTATTACTAGCTTCCGCCCACGGCTTCGCCCGCATGGTACCCGGATAAAAAGTAGCCTATGTCTTTCTCAAGGTCCCATCTATGTCTATACCGAATTTCATAAAAATTATAATTTTGACGTAAAAACGGAAGATACACACAAACATACAAACTTTCGCATTTATAATATTACCCTCAACAAACAAACTTACCAAGCTCTATATTAATGTATATCAAAATAACTTCGACAGCAAAAATAATTTTAATCGTCCCGTTTTTTATGTTTTACGCTTTTTACGTTTATTTACGTTATGAGGCCTGACGCTGTCAGAAAGGATTATTAAAATATCGCTAGAGCTGTCATTCGACCGGCTATTTATTTAAAAAAGTCCGGCTTTTTTGATCCTAAAATACTGTAACGTTTATGGACGTTATGAGGCCTGATGCTGTCAGAAAGGGTTATTAAAATATTGCTAGAGCTGTCATTCGATCGGCTATTTGTAAGAAAATCCGGCTTATTTTGATCCTAAATAATAAACTGATTCCTTGATTTGCGTGAGCAAATAGTTTAGTAGCTTAGTCCAGCCAGTCGCTCGGGCCTTATGCAAGCTAAGTTAATACGTTGACTGCGGAACTATTAGCGTCATATCCGATCAGAGGAGCACATCCTGCAGCAGGTATACACAGTGCAAACAGGGGGTCTACTCAATTCACCGAAGTACGAAATTTCGTGTTTCGTTTCATCCGATTGGTCGTATTTCATACCGTCATTACCAATATTGCGGTCGTATGTTTTGTGAAATAGAGTAGGATGCGCAACGATCGAACTGTTACATAACAAACTTTGTGCCGAAATTTCGGTTTTCGATTGATTATGGGTACCAATCGCAAGAAACGAAACACGTAATTTCGTACTTCGGTGAATTGTAGTAGACCCCTATAACCTTGGTATGGTAGGTAGATTTCAAATCAACTAGCACTTAGCTAACGCAAACGCAACGTCGCAAATAGATTGGTTACATGGCTATGATAGCACTGCGGTTTTGAAGGCATATTGTGATCGAACATCACTAATCCTTCCTTTCTTCTTCTTTGCCAATTTGGAAGCTCGGCTGGATACTCTGGCGTTTGAAGGTAGTATCGTCGTATGGTCGCCGTAAATATCCAGATATTATTAGCCAGCGACGTTGCATGGCTTCTTAGTGAGACAGGGTTCTATGTACATTTAAAACGAAGTATAGCACAGTTAAAAAACAATTTAAAAATCATGTAAAAAAGTAGGTATTACTATTCTAACTATTCTTGAACATTTTTCTGTAAGTCCTTCAGTCGAAACGCCTCAATAATCCTTAGTACACGCGCATGCAAGACGACAGTCGCGCGATAGCGCAGCGTCAGTCTACTCTACTACTAATGATCACTTCATGCCGATGCAAGCGACAGCCGCGCGTCTAGTCGCGTAAAAAATGTCACTACAAGAAGCCAGATGCAAACGACAGCTCCGCGTCTTGTCGCAGCGACTAGATGCGACGATAAGTCGCTGAGTTTGCGAAGTAAGTTTTAAGATATTTTTTGAAATCAAGCAAAACACTTTTTAAAATATGATTAACCGACCATTCTGGAATCCGTCTTTATCGATTCTCCATAAACAAGCTCAGTAATGGCAGACGTAGCAAAAATATTGCCAAAAACGCTGTCGAAAATTAAAATCGAATTCATTACTTCGCAGATGAAAATTGCTTTTCCAATGGTGTTACGTGGAGGTCACGTAATGTGGCCAATTTACCGTCTGAAGTTTAGGCTTTTGGAATCCAAGGTAAATTGAAATGTAACTGTAGGAAAGGCTTTAGCCAAAAAAGGTCCGCTATGTGACTTTGTGTCTTCTTCTTGTGTCTTTGTGTTTTTTTATGATACCTAAAGATGACACTAGTACAAGAGGTCGGTTTATATGTATATCTTGCACCCGTGCGTCACTCGTTACTTATAAAGTTATAACAAAGTATAATATATATAGTGAAAGTTACACTATTTAAAGCTTACTGTCAGAGCCTTTACACGGCTAATCTATGGGTTAACTATACCAAAAAATCGTTGGAGGCCCTACGTGTTCAGTATAATAATACTTTTAGGATGCTGCTGAGACTCCCCCGTTTTTATAGCGCCTCAGAGATGTTTGCTCAATATCGAACTGATGGTTTCCACGCCGTTATTCGGAAGAAAACAGCATCTCTGATGAGCAGGACGAAGGCCAGTCACAACAGCATCCTAAAAACCGTGGCGGAGCATTGTCTGTCTCCCATGTGGACACATTTTGCTAAATTTGTAATTTTGTAAATTGTGTAATTTTTCATCTTATTGAAGCCCAGAAACAGCTAGGAAACATAAATCAAGATAAGTCAATTATCTAGCTAGTGCGACCACAGCAATACACCCTGTGCTGGGCTTCAACGAAGTTTCTACGTAGTAGGTATAATAATTTTATTTGTATTTTTTATTTTTTTATCTTTTTCTTGCTTTTAAATCAGATAACCTCTTATTAGGCATATAATTGGGGAAAAAACAGCTTTATTTGTATATTTTAAATAGGTACTTTTGTTCTGTTATTATTTATTTATTTAATTATTTACATATCTTATTTCAGTATTTAAATATTATACTTATTAATATTATCAATTGCTTTGTATTATATTATTTATTTGGCACCAAACTCGACGTCCGTGAAGTCAACAATAAGGTTATTTGGCTGAAAATCAGCGCTGTGTAGGTTCATAGCTTACGCAGCACATGCTGAGCCAACCCCCTTTTCGGCACATGGCATGTAGGGAATCATTTGTTCCTGTATCATGAAAATGTTAAGTAGGTATAAGTAGCTTTAAATTTGGCTTATTGTTTTTCAGTTTTGTTCCTACATTGTTAAAGTCATGTGATCCGAAATAAATGTTTTCATCTATCTATCTATCTATCTAAATGTATTGCACCAGTCTGTGACTATGATTCCTGATGATGATGATGATTGTATGTAGATGTTATATAATTTGATGTAATGTAATTTTAATGTAATGTGATATGTATTTGTAACCTAATCCTATCTAATTTATAATTATTTTAATGGAATTTAATTTAATTGTGTGTGTGTGATATGGATTTTATTATCTGAAATAAATAAATACAATACAATACAATACAATACAATAATACTTAAAACATAGTCTAATATTACTTCGTAGGTCATGGATATTTGGGCCATATCCTGCGATGCAACGCGCTGCGTTCATCAACTTGAGGCATTAAGGTATATTCAGTCGCATTTGCCTGTAATATCACAGCACTGTTAAAACCAAAACACAGCAATGCTGCTTCACGGCATAGAGTCATGGTGGCCCTTCACAAATAACTCTACTAAAGCTATTGACCAATTCAATTTAATCAGTCTATAAAAAAGTGGTTGTCAATAGGTTTTTTAGTATTAGCTTAGGCGTAGGCAGGTATCTTAATTATTCATTTATAATTTATTAATATTATTGTAATTATTATAATGTAATTAATTTTATCTTTATTATAAAGTTTGACCATAGAACTCAGACGTTGTTACAAGTAATTGTGAGGACCTCGCTTCGAAATACGTGATTCCAAACTTCTATCCATACTAAGGTAATATTGATGTGAGTTTTGGGACGAACTGCGAACTGCCAATCAATTTCGAAAGGTGTCTCCATGTCCACCTTTGTGTGAGTTTACCCTTTATGCTGGTGGCTGCTAGGAAATAGTGTAATTTCCGGGACCAAACTCTGCTCTTTTGACAATGCTAAGATGGATTTTGAATTTTCTGAACGCAAGCTGTAAAAGTTTAAACCTGATCACACGTTGGTCACATATTATAAACTAGCGACCCTTCCCAGCTTTGCATGGATAGTAAAGCATATGACCTATCTCATCATACATTATTTGTTATTTACCTAAAAGGGATAAGATAGCGTTTTCGCTGAAAGCTCCCAGGCAGCATGACTTTTTCCGACGTTTTCAACAATTATCGTCATAATTTCAGTATATATGCCCAGGTGCGCCGCTGTAATAATGATGCTATTGAAATATTAGGTCGGGCATCAATGTAGAAAAAAATATTAATTTAACACATTGACCGCGGGCCTTGGATTGGGCTGGAAAAATGAGCATATTAGGTACCAACGCGTTCAAAAAGTGAATGAAAACTTATTGAGAAAAGCCAAGTGCTTAAAAACTTTGACAGTCAACGCTGAAAAATTTCAATACTAAAACAGACCCAGTACTACCTACTTAGAAGTTTTGAAAATGTGTTGTAAATAACTACATACCCTGGGTAGAGTATAATAAAATGGAAATTGGGGGTCCAATATTCTTAGAAAGAACTGCTAAAAAATTTACTCAGTTTATTCTTGGTACCAAGCTCATAGCAATATCTGAGCAACAAAAGGGGAGGCTGGGGACCCTAAATTACGACGTCATTAACAGTTTTTAAAGCGGTGTGTTTATGACTACGTATTTTAGGCGCAATATCCTCGCCTCTGATGATCATTTGAGGCTGCCATTTTCTTCATAATTCTCTAAAATGGTATCTTGTTTGTGTTTTTCCTCTTTTGAGCATTTTATAATACCCATGGCGGTAGTAACTCGGGATTTCTGTTTCTCTTTAGAGCTTTATTTCCCATGGCCTTCATTTAGCATTGTTATATTTTGTGAATCACCTTGCTTTTGTGGTAAAAAAAACACTCACGCTAAACTTATTTTTTTAAAATGGGTATGCATTTACCTATACCTTATTTTACTCTAATAAATGGGAAAGTTTAGAAAAAATATTATCATCATCATCATCATCATCTGATGATGATCTGATGATGATGCCTATAGCAGTCCACTGCTGGACATAGGCCTCCCCTAATGAGCGCCATTGCGCCCTGTTCTGAGCTCGACGCATCCAACTTCTACCAGCAGCCTTTCGCAAATCGTCACTCCACCTGGTCGGAGGGCGTCCTACACTACGTTTGCCTAGCCGCGGTAAAAATATGTGAGAGGTAAAATGTAAATTTTAGCTATATCCTATCCGTTCCGTTATGGCATGAAAGAAAGAGAAATATTTGTCAAAATTTCGCCTTCGTAATAACTGTAGTAAATTCAGTATTGTTCTACGATTCTTTAGTTAGTTTTTATGGTCTACAACAACACCAGCCTATTCCACAGCTGGATATTGGACTCCCCCTTCAAGAGGGTAAGAAAATTCCTTATTACTATGCTGGGCATGCGGGTTCGAAATAGCAGGACACAGCTTGTTGCACCACTGAAGCTGATGTCCATCGGCGACCACACGATTTAGCTGTGCGTGTGTGAAGCTGGGTACGGATTGCGCGTTCCTGTATACGCGTAGTCGGGGATCGCTGTATACGCGTACATTGGATACGCGTATATTTAATGTCGATCGCCCCGAACCTGAAGGCGAAGTCAATCGATCCATAGCGCTACGCGAGCCGAAACCGACTGACGACCACGACCACGGATCGTGCCGCGAGTTACTTTCACTACATATTATAAAATAAAGCTCCCCGCCACTGTTGGTATGTTTGAGATAAACTCAAAATCTACTCAACGGATTTTCATGATAGTAACCCTGAAACCCCATAAACTATTTCCATCTTATAAATGTATTTTTGATAGATGTCAAAGTCCAGAACTAGTATTTGCAGCCACATAACATTGAACGATTTTTGAATCGAGTATTGACACCAACGTCGAATAAAAAAAAACTGATATCTTTATTTTTTTTTGGGCGGTAGGTGTGAAAAAAGATACACCTAAAAAATTTCATCTCCTTTACTTTTTTGAAATTAATATTCTAACTCTTTGCAAAAAGTATTTATTTATGTTTGAAAATAAAGTTTAAGACACTGTACCTGCCATAAAGTGTTATATCCTACATCAATTCACTATAAACCCAGAAAAACTACACACTAAAGTTGCCACATCACTTCAACATCAAGATGGAGGAATTGCAAGTAATCAAAGGTTCTATGGCACAAATGCAGGCAGCATTCACTGAACAGATGGCTGTTTATGAAGGTAAACTGAAGCAGTCTGGAGTCCCGGAATCCACCACTGGGCTGGCCGCAGAGTTTGCTGCCTTCAAGTCATTCGTACTGGTTGCCTTGCGAACATTACAGGACCAGATACAGGCAATAGTACAAGCCGTTGACAATCTTGAGATGAAGAGTCGTCGCAAGCATCTGCTTCTTCATGGAGTACCCGAGGAGAAGAAGGAGGATGCAGCTGCCACTGTAGCCAAGGTTGTTGTAGGACAGATTAAAGTGCCTGGTTTCACTGCTGGTGATATTAATCGCTGTCATAGGATGGGCCGACTGACATCTGACCGGCCCCGACCCATACTGGTCAAGCTTCGGGATGTGGCAGTCCGTGATAGAATTTGGTTTGCAAAAACCAATCTCAAAGATACTGGCATCACCCTCTCAGAGTTCTTAACGAAAACACGTCACGAAGTTTTCATGCAGGCAAGGCAACGTTTCGGCATCGACAAATGTTGGACTAAAGAAGGTTACGTCTTCGTGCTCGGGCCGGATGACACCAGGCGTCGTGTTAGTTGCATGGCGGAGCTCGATAAAATACAAGGCTCAAAGACGGCAGAGCTGTCTGCTCCGGCCGCACCGGTGGCTAAGCCTGCGGCTGTGGTCAAAGAGTCAGCAGCCCCGAAGACGAGGCGTGTGGCGGCGGTCAAGAAGTAGCTAGCCATGAGCGTCATGGGTGTACCACAATTCCAAACCCGTCCGATGACCAGTTTATTTAAGCACCCACTTATATAATTTTAAAATTTGTCGCTACCCGATCACAAACTACTTTTTTTCACTTCAGTTTTTCATTAGCATTGTTGTCATATTGAGATCTACCAATTGCTTTCTCTGTCTAGGTACCAATCAATCAAATGTCAATACTAAATGTCACTGTCACTGCACGAATGTTCCAGTTTTCTTGACCACTTTTTGAGCATAGCATTTGTGTTACCAGCTTTTTGGATCGGCCGACAATTTTATATTTATTTTTTTTATTTTGTTTGTTTTTTACTTATTATTTTTCTTCCTTGTAATTTGTATTGTTTCATCTTTTAACTTGCGAAAAATATTTTTCTTTGATCTTTTTCTGTGACACAACTGGCAGGTGGGCAGGCTAGAAGAAACGTATAGAATAGAATAATAAGCTTAGTAGGTATTTAACGTTTAAGTAGTTTAATTTATATATTTTTATTTAAGTAAAGTATTTATTTTATGTATTATGTCTGATATTAGCAGTAGTTGTAGTGATAATATTTTTTTATCTTTTTCATCCCACAGTAACGATGACCTAAGCAGTGACGATAGTTTTTGTAGCATTCCAACACTTTCCCAGACTCTTAAGACGCATTTCTCTGATGTCTCAAAAAATTTTAATGTTATTCACATTAATGCGCAAAGCATTCCGGCTCATTATCCTGATATGCTGGCGTCCTTTTGTCATAAAAATATTCATGCTATATTAGTTTCCGAGTCTTGGTTAAAACCGTGTTTACCCACTACCTCTTACTCTTTACCAGGTTTTATACTGATTAGAAACGACCGCATCGATGGACGTGGTGGTGGTGTTGCCATATACTTACGTGCTCACATTCCTTACACTTTGGTAAGTTTGTCTCCACAACCGCCACCTTCAGGTGCGGGCGAACACATATTTATTGAAGTTACCCTCTCTCACACCAAGGTCTTACTCGGAGTCTACTATAGCAACCATCTCCGTAATAACTTTTTTCCCTCTTTCGAAAGACTTCTCGAGGAACTTACTCCATCGTACAGTCACACCATCATTATGGGTGACTTCAACACGTGTCTTCTCAAACAAGATTCGCGCTCCACTTCTCTAGAAACTCTCACCAAGGCTAGTAATATGACTATCCTTCCATTATCTGCTACTCATTTTTTTCCAAATTGCACACCATCTCTTCTCGATCTGATATTTGTATCTTCTCCTAACAATGTAACCAAACATGGCCAAACCTCGGCGGATGCCTTTTCTTATCATGATAATTTTTTTGTCTTACAAACTTCGTCCACCAAAGGCTAAACCGCAAATTGTCCTGCAGCGTAACTTTAGTGGTATGGTTTCAGAAAGCCTACGTGAAGATGCTAAGCATATTGACTGGACTGACGTCATCAATGCGCGCAGTGTTGATGAAATGGTGAGCGTGTTCAACGAGATTTTAATCAAACTGTATGACAAACATGCTCCTATTCGCGCTATTAAGTTAAAACAACTCCCAGCACCTTGGCTTACAGATGATATCCGCTCGGCGATGCATAAAAAAGCCGTGGCTAAAGTCAGGATGAAACTTAAGCCAACAGATAGCAATAAAACTAAATATCTGAATCGTCGAAATCATTGCAACAGGTTGTGTAGAGACGCACAACGCCGATTTATCCATGACTCAGTTGATAATAATGGCCCATCTAAAGTATGGCGTTTTCTCAGAACCCTGGGAATTGGCAAATCTAAACAAGAAAACATTCCAAAAAACTTAGATATCAATCTTCTTAATCAACACTTTGCAGCTTCTTCCAATATTGATGGATCAAAGAAAAATAGAACTCTTAATTATCTTACTTCACAGCCAACCCCAGACATTCCTCCCTTTTTTTTAAGTCATGTTGCCGATTGTGATGTTAAGAAGAGTATCACATCCATCACCTCAAACGCTGTTGGCACTGATAGTGTAAGTCGTAACATGATCATGCCAATAGTTGACGAAATTGTGCTTATCATCGGGTATATTTTTAATGCTTCGATAGATTCTAGTTCCTTTCCTGATATCTGGAAAGAAGCTCAAATCATCCCACTACCTAAAAAGTCCAATCCATCTTCCTTTTCCGAATACCGACCTATATCTATCCTACCTTTTCTCTCAAAAGTACTTGAACGTCTTATCCATAAACAATTACATTCATTCCTTTCCCAAAATGTGCTTTTAAACCCTAACCAATCCGGTTTCCGCCCAGGTCATAGCACAGTGACAGCACTAGTTAAAATCACTGACGACATAAGACTCGGAATGGACAATGGAAAGGTAACAGTGCTATCACTCCTTGATTTTAGTAACGCCTTCAATAACGTGGATTTTGAAATACTTCTGGGTGTGTTACGCTCTCTTAACATATCTCCAGCGGCAATAGACTGGTTTCGTAGTTACTTGTTCGGGCGTCGGCAGCGCATCCGTATTGAAGATACTTTCTCTTCATGGTGTAGCTTATCTGCTGGCGTCCCTCAAGGCGGCGTTTTATCTCCTCTTCTATTTGCTACTTTTATTCATTCTATCTCTCAAAACCTTTCTTCTTCCTACCACCTGTATGCTGATGATTTACAAATTTACACACAATCCACGGTTGATAATATAAGTGGAGCTATAAGTTTGCTGAACTCAGATTTAGACCGTATTTGTGAGTGGAGTAAATCCTATGGTCTTACTGTAAACCCTAAAAAGACACAAGTGATCATAGCAGGTAGCCACAAATTGATTCCTAAGATAGATTTCGCACAATTGCCGCCTCTACTTTTTGATGGAATTCCTATACCGATTAGCAAATTTGTAAAAAACTTGGGGATTATTGTGGACTCCAAATTATGCTGGGATAACCATATTGCCGAGATCAGTCGTAAGATGTTTGCCTCCTCTGCCTCGTTGCGTAGACTGCGCAACTTTCTGCCAACCGCTACTAAAGTTACGCTTGCACAATCTCTTTTACTCCCTCTTTTAGATTATGCTGACGCCAGCTACCCTGACCTTACTGAAGTCCAGTTAAATAAACTTGAGCGCCTTCATAACCTTTGTATTCGGTTCATATTTGGCTTACGCAAGTATGACCATATTTCAGAATTCCGCGCAAGGCTCAAGTGGCTCCCTATTCGTCTTCGCCGGAATGCTCACATACTGCATCTTCTTTATAGTATTTTATTTAATCCTCTTTCACCCCATTACCTCAAGGAGCGTTTCGAATTCTTGCACCAGGCACACGATCGAAACTTACGCTCTTCAGAAACGTTGCAGCTTAGTACACCTGTCCATAGCTCAAAATTTTACAGCGACTCTTTTACTGTACAAGCTATACGACTCTGGAACGCCTTACCTCTCTCAATAAGATCATCTAAATCCCTGCCCATTTTTAAGGATAAATTATTTAAGCATTTCCTTTCTCTTGACTGCTAGGTTTTATTGCTAAGGGATACTATTAATGTTATATTTTGCAAATAGGTATTTATGTAGTTTATGTATTATAATTATGTAGTCTATAGTTTCATATTTATTATATTAATATTTTATGTAGTAGGTTTATTTTATAAGGTATATTTTGTAGTAAGTTAGGTAAGTGTATGATATTATTTATCCAGCTACTTTCGTATGTATGTACACCACCGTCTTTTGTTTTTCGTGCTATCCTGTCCATCCAAAGGTTGTCTGGAAGAGATCGCTATTAGCGATAAGACCGCCCATTGTACCTTTTCGTTTTAATTGTAATGTTTCTGCAAATTGTATTTTTTAATTTGGTGTACAATAAAGAATTTATCTATCTATCTATCTATTATTTTGGTCATTATCATTGTTGGGTCTTAATATCTAAACAAATTAATTATTTCATCAAGAACTATAATTATTTTTATTTTAATCACAATTTGGTGTTGTTCCAAATTGTATTAATAGTCATAATAGTCATAATAGTCATTTATTCCAATAAATTAAATTAAACAATAATAATTGTATGCGGAATGAGTTGCCCTTTACTATAATAACATTAGGTCACAATAAAAAAAAACAATAAATGTCTAGGTCACAAACACAGACATAACTACGCATAAAGTAAAAATTATATAAAAACAAAAAAAAGAAAAGGTTCAGATTAGGAAGTTAAAAGGTGATCAACAAGAATTTTAAAAACACTTCTCCAAAAGAAAAGCTTTTAATTTATTTCTAAGAATTTTAATTTATTGCTAATATTGTAGAAGAAAATGATATAATTAAATGGCGTAAAAAATTTTGAATGAAAAAGACAGGAAAACCCTTTTGTCAAATAACTTAGGTTTGAACATAGGTACGTCAAAATGATGTTCCTGAAAACTGTGACAAGCATGCGTCAAAGGAAAAATACTTTTCACGATTGCTTTTATTATGATTATATTTGAAAGACAATCACTTTTTGCAAGCAGTTTTTATTTATTTTTAAGTATTTTTGTCATCCATCTATAAGATACCTCTTTATCTATTAGGGCATCATAGCTAATTATGATGAAAAGTCATTAATTCATTACGAAAAAAAATCGGATTGCAAAACGAAACTTTTTAGCTTTGGGTTCGGACTGTTTTAGATAAGAACGTTGGCAGCATTGAGTTTCAAATGTCAAAAAACCATTAATAAGATGGAAGAACTATAGACTCAAACACAAACTCAAACAAAACCAAAACTACAATAACTAAACAAAAGTAAAAATAACTATAAAATTACGCGCACTCGCTAAGTAATCTCTGAAATTGCTTCTGGAAGCCCACTTTGCAAACTAGAAGCAACACTTCTCGTTTTAATAAAGATAAACAGTTCCTTACCACCATTAGCCGCCCAAGTGGTTATGAGACATTTTTATCCAACGATAAAACCACAGCATAAAAGTTATGTAAAGTTTATAAGCCACAGTGATCTCGCTACTTCGCTTGCGTACCAACTGCACCGTTTTTAGGGGTAGTTTTAAAAAGGTATGTAAAATTCTGAGTTTTTGCTACAGTGAACTCGCTTCCTGGTTTCATAAACTAATTGCATATTTTTAGGGATAGTTTTGTGAAAAATAAAAGTTTCCTAGAAATACAAAAATAACTTTTACTGATTTATGAAAAAATATACATCAATGCGTGAAACCGCGGGCAAAATGCTAGTATCCATATAAAATATTTATCTTAGAACAGTAATTACATCAATATCTTTAGAATATTGACTAGGTTTCATTTATAAACAGATTTGAAGAAACTACACCTAAAAGTGGTTATTTATTCTAAAAAGCCAAAATTCAGTTTTGCGCTGTGTATTCAAAGGTGTTTTAAGATATTTGGAACACGTAATTATTAAGATTAACCTTGAGCCTCGGAGCGCCCTATAATTGGGGCAGTTTTAAAAATAATTTTCTTGTTTACGCCAAGCTCAACATTATTCGCCAAACTTGTAAAATGTTTCCCCAAAGCTTTTTTAGTACACTTAAATTCCCCGAGGCTTTTTATGGTATTTAAAAAATTAAGAGAGCCTGTAATTTTATTTCCTTAAATGTTAAAATAATAAACTTTCTTATATAAAAAAAATCTCGTATCACGGTGTTTGTGGTCAACTCCTCAAAAACAGCTCGAAGATTTTTATGATTTTTTTTATTGATATTTGTTAGGTAAAATAATAAATCATAAACTATATTCATCATAGTTTTTGAAGCAAAACACAAAATCTCGGAATTGCTCTCGACATTAACGTACGAGTATGATGGTACAGAATACTATTAACCACTTTGTGCTAACCTATTATCCTTGCATTTCATATTTTTAAATGCACGTAAAAGATTCCTTACTTGTACGTCCTTCGCCAAAAATGACATGAACTTTGTTCGAGTCTCGTGAAACCAAAAGTAGGTAGACTTACAAGGACTTAACTAAATTATTGACTTTATTTGGAGTCATGGACAGAAAACGTGCACGTGCACCCAAAGGTTTGCTGCAAGAAAACTCCTTTAATCTCGTCTTTATTTGGTGTACAAAAATGAATGAAGAGTTAAGAAGAAAGGGTGATGTTTTTTAAATCAGACAGTCAGCACAGGAATACTTTCGAATAGATTTTAAATTATCTTGGACCGTATCCAAGTTAAGTGCATTATTTTAAGCTACCGCACCAGCTTTTCGTTATTACCATAATAGTTTAATATACTTAGTCCTGACCGCGGCTTTCCTCGTGGTTAGAACGTAATTTTAGTAGACTTCATTAAGTTTTTAACTTCAGTACTTGTACCTACAAAGTTATTTTGAATTATACGTTAACCGGAAGGGTTAAATAGACCAAGGTTGTCCACAAGTTGTTAGAACCTCAGTTAATAATACGTGATTCGCAACTTTTCTCAAAAAACTTTAAACTTATCTTTCTGTTCTGTGTGGCAGCCCTAAAATCAAGGCACAGCTACAAAATCATCATCATTAATAATTCAAGGAAAAGTGTGACAAAATTAGCGGTTCTAGGGCTGCCTCACAAGTTTTTGAGACAAATTATTGCAGTTCTTCAATTAAAAACTACAACTATAATAATAGAAACGTCGTTGAATAAACGTAGTTACCCTACGGGGGTAGATTTACCCCTTTCCTTCCCTTTCTTAGGGATATCCAACCCTAAGAATTCAACCTGACATTGTATAGATTTTGCACTTATCTATTACCTATTTATGCTGATAAATTAACTGTCTGTTATTATGCTCTTCCTATTCTTCTTATCATGTTTACATTTATCGTTTTGACTATGACGTGTATGGAATTTACGCACCATCAACATTATCAGTTTAGATAGCTAGAAAGGAAATTCATTAATGCACGAGATAAAATAAGTACACAGGTAAACCTAATGATAAATAGCATTTTCTTCCATATCCTTCATGGCTTTTCCTAATTAGCGCCATTGCGCTCTGTCCTAAGCTTGACACATTTATTATAACCCCTTACTTATAAACGCTACATAATTTGAATAATTGCTTAAATTTAGCCCTGTCCCTCTTTGTCATTATCCAATGGGAAGAGATATCAATAATTTAAGCATCGTTTATCTTTTGACTGATTTTTATAAGTAACGCCACCAGTTTCTACAAGCCTTTCGCAAATCGATGGTCAAAAATCTCAACACGGTGACCGTTCAAGAACATTTATATCTAAGGGTTCCCAACCCTCGAAAGGGTACATTTACTATGTATAATTATGTCGTCATCATAATCAGCACCATCATCATCATCATCATCATCAGCCTATAGCAGCAGCACATTGTTGGCGAAAGGGTGCTGGTAGAATATGTAAGTATTTACATCAAATAGTAGATTGTTTTACAAGGGACTAAACCATCCCATTATATACAAGGTTGGAGGATGACAAGACCGAGTTATAATGGGTGGTTTTGGCCCAAGTAAAACACTCTACTTTTCACTTCGATTGCGAGAAAATAAAACAATTCAAAATTAGACAATTTTCAGAAATTTTATTAAAAATTAATCAACCTTCATTAAACATCACCAAGACGGTTCTATTTTCAAAAAAAAGATTGACGGAGCACCAAGAAGTCGAGTTTTTATGTAAGAGAACGAATGCTTTGTACGGGCTGATGATTTTAGACAAAAATTAAAAAGAAAAAATACTTTTTAGCCCGAGGTATTAAACTCGAGTTTTAGGCCCGCTAAGCTACACTATTATGATACACTTTTTGAGCAAGTATAATGAGAAGTAGAGAAGTAGAAGTAGTATGATGAGTAATAAGAAGTATAATGGTTCCCATCATACAAGCTATACTTCGTTTGGGGCTACATGATGCTGTGGACTCCCACAGCATCATGTAGACTGCTGGATACTCATCCAGCAGTTTTATAAAGCATATAGCCTTATAGCGACCTAAAAACTCCTTCACGAGAGTTAGCCAATAACTCATACAAAATAGATGTTTTACAATTGATGAAGCGCTCGTGGCGTGGTTTACTTCGGTGTTCTTAGCAGATCACCTTGGTTAAGCAACACTCCGCCCGGTCATTACATGGATGGGTGACCGTTTAGTGACATTAAGATTTTAGCGCTTCCGTGCTTTGGAAGGTACGTTAAGATGTTGTTCCCGGCTTTTCAGTCCTCAAGCCATGTCGGAGTACTTCGGGTGGCCTAAAAACTCTGACACCAGAGTTGGTCACTAGCTCATACAAAGAAGAAGAAGAAGAAGAAGATGATTGATGCGGGAAACATACCGTTATGTTATATAATCATCATCTACATAAAGCTGGAGCGCAAATTAGAGCTCGTCTGCCTAACGACCATCAGACACAAATGAACGAAATGAAAATATAAACAGCCAAGAGTTAGTCTGTGCGTTTTGGGTTCCGTTACTAATAAAATAATATTTATGTGTTAGCGTTACTTAAAATGCACAAATTAAAATTTCTGTATGGTTACATGAAATTGAACAAGTCAACGCCGTGTTTCTTCGGTTTTTGAGCGAACGCACGAGGGAGATCTTGGCGTGTCGGTGCGGACGACCATTCAAACGAGATTATCCGAGTTAGATGTACATATAGAAATAATTACAGGCCTAAAAATAAAACACGATGTTTTGATGATTTCATCATCTCTTTTGAACTTGTTTCTGGTTAGCAGGTAGAAAATGGCTACAGCAATAAGCCCGCTTTTTGTCACATTTTTTAAGTATGTAAGATTTCAAACAAACAAAAGTAAACATACCTACCCAATAGAAGGGCAATGCGTGTATCAGAACCGCTGTCGCCGGATTGTTTCTTCCTCTCCCTCACCCATCTTATCTTATGCAATCTATTTTAATCATTGCAGGGTAAAGGCGTTTCTTCCCTCTTTCCACACATCCTGATCTTGGGATACCAGGATACTGAAAAAATGACAAATTCGTGTGTGGAACACAATCCGTGCTGATTTTAGCCTACAATTGGTCCGGCATCCGGCAAACATGTCCGGCCCAGACCCATTTCAGTCCCTCACCAATACATTCCAAAAATTAATGTTAAAGTTTTTTGTCGCGCAAAACGCAACACTGCGATTGGTTAGCACAGAAATTATAATCTCTGAGTATGCGACGTTCTGTTATATCTTTGCAATTCATAGGTAACTGCTAATGTAAGGGCCTTAAGACCTAGTCTCACGCACGCCAATAAACTCGTTAGAACTTTCAAAATTGTATGACAGTATGAGCGAATGCTCAAACTTGGTGGCGACTCTTCGCGACGCTCATTGCCCTTTCTCATTGTTAGTAGGTCGGTTTATTCTTCTGTGCTTCCAATATTACAAATTACAGGCACATGAAGCTTAACACCGCAATGCATGAAGTTGATGAACGCAGGCTAAAAATAGTCTTTACCTCAGATGTAATGTAGTGCAAAATATCATCTCAATCCGTTCAGTAGTTTTGACTTGTAAGAAACAATCATAAACCTACATCTCCGAATTCTTTATGTTCATAAATTCATTTTTATAATAATAGGTTAGGTTAAAGATTCCATGACTGCATGGAATCAGTAGTAATAGAATTCTTTGTGAAGGGCTCGTCCGGTTGCGTAACTACTACCCTCATGCCTATTTCTGCTGTGAAGCAGCATTGCTGTGTTTTGTGTTGAAGGGTGTAGGTGCCAGTGAAATTACCCAGCATGAAGCAATACATTGTCATATGTAATGGTCCTACATAGTAATGGTACTTTAACAGAAGGTGGACCGTGTGCTAGTTCCACCTCCAGTATCATAATAGTATGTTAGCAGACTCGAAAAATCCATTATGCGGTCTTCCGTATGTGAAGGTAGGATGGTCAGATATCCTATGCCGGAATCCACGCGCGAGGTTTGCTATGGAATGCTGGGATTCCAGAGGAATTCCATATAGACGTTGCGGAATATAAATATTTTCAATATTTACCGGCAAACTTGAAGCACTGACTATGGAATAATACTTACTTACAAATTAAATTAATTGTTAGTAGATTAACAATTAAGGTACTTGACGGCTTCTGTAGCGCAGTGGGCGTAGGCTCACCTGAGATGCAGTAGGTTGCGGGTTCGATTATCGCCACGGAATAAATGTTTGTATGTTCAGCAGATATTTGTCTCGGGTTTGGGTTTTTCTATGTTTAATAAGTAAGTATTTACAACAAAAAAGTATATCTATCATATTATTCATAATATAAGCTCTGCTTAGTTTTATTATTTTATCTGTGGCGACATTAAATGTTTATAGATTTTCATTTTTTAATCCATCATTGTTTATTTTTTACACTTCTTGAGGAAAGTTTATTTGTTTGTAATAGATGAACTCATATACTACTAAACCTATTTCAATAATTATATTTAATGTGAAACTAGAATGCGAAATCCACATGAATTAAAAATATTGAGTACTAGCTTCCAACCGCGGATCCTCTCGCGTGGTACCAGGTTAAAAAGTAGTCTATGTGTTAATCCAGGTCATAAACTATGTATATTACAAGTTACATCCAAATTCGTCAAGCCATTACGGAGTGAAGCGACCACAAACATCCTCACACACACACAAAAACTTTCACATTTATATTATTTGTGTGACGGTACTGGCCTTATCAGGGATTTTCACTTGTAAATACCTTAGGGTTCCGCCTATACCATAATAAAGTAAGTAAATATACGTAAACGAAGTTGCGAGCAGGTCAGCTCGTAAATCATTTAATGGTTCTTACACGTTGCCTTTTGATTTTTATAAGTTTGTCCATAATTATTTTCACTATGTTGGTTTACCTCAAAAATAAATAAAATTAATAAATACCTCGAGCGTGTATAAACCACCCCAGTTTTCCCCAGCCATACAGTTTCTACGTATCAACACAAACTTTGAACAAATAGTAGCTCACAAACAGTACATGCCTAAAGGTGGGATACCTGCCCTGCCCTTTCTACGAAACAACAGTTATTTGCCGAAGGTTTAGCGACCTCAATTGTATTGTTCCTAATCTGTTTGTCTGTATGTCTTAGAGAACCTTGTATCGTTGACATTTAATACAATTGAATGTGAGATCTATTTCAGTTATGTGAGCTTCGGATGTATGATGTTGTTGCTTCAATAAAATATTAAATAAATTGTATTATAATACAATTATTTAATTAAATAATAGAAAATTCAATAATCATCACCCTGGGCGGGCTGGAGAGGTCACAGCTACTTGCACCTCCGACGCTGCTGCCCAACGGCGGCCTACTGCGTATTTAGCTGCGCCAGTATTAAGCTGCGCTTTGCTGCAATCAGCCAGACAAGGACAGAATCAGACAAAGCCTCCTAGCATTAAATATACCAATTGTACTTTTATCTTTGTAAAGTGCAATAAAGAATTAAATAAATAATAAAGCCTCGTTTGTCATCCAGCAGGGTGCAACTTGGGCGGTTGAGGTTGGCTTAGGTTCCAAAGATGCAATTTATAACCCCTTACACCCCTTTTTTGATATTTTACACAATCCATCTTTTATTCTGCCTCTACCAGAACATCCTACCACACGCTTATTACTCTCTTCTCGTTACATGACTTTCATTCCTCCTCTTATCATGCTCATACAATGCTTTTTTTATGGTAGATACTTGAAGATGGACACAAGCACATGACCCACCTATAACCATTACCTATCACAAAGCATTACATCGTAGATAACGTTTTTTTAGAATGTGCTCTACGATGCAACGCCCTGCGGCCATCAACTTGAGGCATGCAGATTATAAGCTTCTTGTGCCTGTAATTTCACCGACACCCACACCTTTCAAACCGAAACACAGCACAGCTGATTTACGGCAGAAATAGGCATGTTGGTAGTACTTCACCTTTCACAAAGAACTCTACTACTACTAAATACTACGGAATGGTAACTGCTCCTCAATTCGTGTGATCAACAGGGTGCCTAGTACGAGTTTTTTTACCAGCTCGATTGCGCGTATGCTTTTACGCAAATTTATATGGAATCGAGGTAGCGCCATCTAGTGAAAAACGCGTGGCACTGACTCATTTCCATACAAATTTCCGTAAACGCAATAGCGATCGAGCTGGTAAAAAGACTCGCACTAGGCACCCAGCTTATGTGCTGCCGAGGATTTTGATACTATATTCAACATTACACTAACAAAATTCAGTTTTTTTAAATTAAGTAGGTAGTCGATAGTTACCGTCCAATTCATAAAAATTCAAACCACAGATATTTCAAATAGCGTTAAAATATCAGGTCACCTCTTTTTATTTACATTAAAAAATGTCAGAGATGAGCTCACTTTACCGAGCGTTATAAAATTACATTTGGATGAAAGGGGGTTTATAGTTTTCTTAATAATATTAAGGCTTAATTCATTGTCGCCTCGTTGAGAAACTGTTATGGGGTTTCTAAACTTAATCTATACAAATAAAACAAAAGTCGTGTTAATTACACTATTTATAACTCAAGAACGGCAACGGAACGGAGCGGAAACGGAACGGCGAAAAATTATAATCTCTAGGGGTAAGGATAGGGTAGGGGTGTACTTGTTACTAGGGTAGGGTAGGATAGGGTAGGGTAGGATAGGGTAGGGTAGGATAGGGTAGGGTAGGATAGGGTAGGGTAGGGTAGGATAGGCTAGGGTAGGATAGGGTAGGGTAGAATAGGGTAGGGTCTACCCTACCCTACCGTGTAGGTACCGGTAGGCTGTGGTTGTGTTTTTTTATCCTCTTTCTTCACTATTTGAACTTGGATACCCTCTTTGAGACAGGACAACGTCTGTCGAGTCAGCTAGAATTAATAATATAAAAAATAAATAGAAAAGTCCGGCACTGACGCTACTTTCAGAGTTCCTCTGATATACAGTTGTACACCATTATTGACACTTTAAATGCTAAAAACACAATTGAACTCCTGATACAGGCCCTCACCTCAAAGAGTGAAAAGTGAAAAATGCGAGGCCCGCAGTCACAGTGTTAAAGTAACCCTACACAAATAAAGACTAACATTACATAACATTGCATAAAAGGTTTACAGTTTTCAGTCACGGAACTCTGAATGAAAATGGTTGAGTTGCAACCTGGAATACTTAATGAGGGATGAGGAGTGACTCTTCACGGCCTAATATAGTCAACGTCAAAACCTAGGGATTTATAGTTTTTATGATGTTTTTTTATGTTATATTTTTGAATAAGCAGCGTTTCAATATGGGCCTTTTAATTTTTTTTAATTTTTTAAAAGAGTCAGCATCACGCATGTACCAAATAATACCTCTTGATGTTACAGACGTCCATAGGCTACGGGAACCGCTTACCATCAGGAGGACAGTATGCCTGTTTGCTAACTTAGTAATATAAAAAAAATACCATGGCTTTGATTCTCAGAAATATGTAGAGATTAGTCACGTTAGACTTATGAAGCTAGAACTAGGGGTCGCAAACCGGGATCCCGAATCTCGAAAATACCGGAATACCGGACCGAAAAGAACGCTTTCAAATACCTGCATTGAGAAAACGGAAATCGGGATTTACGTTTTTTCGATATTTCACTATAAATCTATATTAAATAATATTATAGACATAGACATAGACATAGACATTTATTTATTTGCAACTGAACACACAACACAACAAAAATAAAAACGTAACAAACAAAATAGAGAAACAGTAAACATAAAACATGGTGGGATGTGTGCTACAGCAGCAAAATGGCTTCGACTCAGCATTATATCCGCTGTTTTAGCAGCGGAAGCTGGTATTCTGCCGAATCCATCATGTGTAGAGTCATTAAACCCTGTGAGACTAATTAAGACTAGTTTAGGTAGGTAATAGTAAATACTATTTAGGCAAATAATAATTATCATTTATGTCATTATAGAAAATAATAAAAGTATTAAAATTAAATTGTGTAGGTGATATGTGATGTCTAATAGGATAAAAAAATAAAATAAGTAAATAGTTATCGAAGTGTGAAATATGAAATGATGAAGTATGTCAAAGAGGAATTAAATATGAATGTCAGATTATTGTAAAGCAATAGTAGTATAAATGATTAATATTATAGAATATGATGTCAAATAGGATAAAAAAATAAAATAAGTAAATAGTTATCGAAGTGTGAAATATGAAATGATGAAGTATGTCAAAGAGGAATTATATATGAATGTCAGATTATTGTAAAGCAATAGTAGTTTAAATGATTAATATTATAGAATATGATGTCAAATAGGATAAAGATAAAAAATAAAAAATATATAAGCAGTATTTTAGCTGGTAAAAGGCATGTATGTATGTTTTAGCAGGTAAAAGACGCTCTGAAGCTTTTAGTCATATTATGTCAATAAACAATAAAAATAACTCAGCAGCAGCGAGTTATTTATAATACTTTCGTAATAAATGATTGTTTTTCATTTAATAAATGTGATTTTCTTATCATAACGCACTTTTATTGTTTGGCTGGTGACTATTCCCCTACGAAAATTACGATTCGATTATATATTTCAAATATTTTTCTCACTATATTGATACCGGAATATCGGTATTCATTTCAAAGTTATACCGAAAACACCGATTTTTGAAAAGAGGTCCGGTATTGCGACCCCTAGCTAGAACTGTCAAATTTCCATAGAGTGTAGACAGCAATTGCGACTTATTAAATGTCTCAACAACATCAACACTAGTGTATTCAGTCCGCTACTTTCTGCCCCTGCTCTCTGGTGGCCATAGGCCTCTTCTATAAGATGGAGAATATAGCCGTTATCCTCAGGCTGGCCATGTGGGTTGGAGATCGCAAGGCACAGCTTCTTGTACCACCGGGAAATTAGCTGTGCCAGCTGGCTGCGCTATGCCGCAATCAACCAGCCACCAAAGTCCCGTTTCTTATTCAGAAAGTAGAACCATGTGCAGGTGAAATTGGCTTGGGTTCTAAAGAAGGAGTTTAGAAGCCTCCAAAATCTGTGAAAATGTAAAACTTAGTGTAGGTCCTGTCTGATTTAATTTATCTATAACAAGCCATTGTACCTAGTTATGCATAGATAATATTATTAATGATTATAAGGTAATTGTACCTAGTTGTTAGTTGTAGCTTGAAGTAAAAATAAAGATATTATTTATTTATTTATTTTTATTTAAAAAGTAGCATGTGCCCATTAATGTCTATTTACGAGAATCAGGACCTCAAGTTCACTGATTGGCTACACAAAGGTTATCTGGAAAAAAATGCTTTTTAGCATCAATTTTGCCTGTATCCTCGTTTTATCTATCTATTGGACACCCTGGTATTTATTTCATATGGACTCTAGTAATCAATCTTGTAGCCATGATGTTCCGCCCTTTATCACATATTACCAACATACTGGACTCAACAAACCCAAAACAAACATCACTATCATCATGCAAACTTAAATTAATTAACCAGGATAATCAAAGTTCAGTCAGTTTGATTAATAGTTTAGACAACCCTTATCACGGAAATAGAATCTCCTTGGAATATACTTAGATCAAAGGAGGATCTATTGATTTAAACGTCGGAAACCTCTAAAGAGTTTTTAATTTTATTACTGCCTTGATCTAAAGTTTGATCGTTTGAGAGACGTGATTGGACTTAATTTGTTGTATTTTAAACTAAAAGAGATTAGATTTCTCCTTAGAAGATAGGCAAAGAATACTTACTACTAGATCGCATAAAAAGTAGCTTCTCTCTGCCTGTTCCTATGTATGCTTAGATCTTTAAAACTACGCAACGGATTTTGATGCGGTTTTTAAATAGATAGAGTAATTCAAGAAAAAGTTGTATGGTGGTGTAGGTTATATGTATAATTTGCACCCGTGCTAAACCGGGGCGGATCGATAATAATTACATATAACGAGGTTGTGTGCGATTTGCGTAGTCATTTTCAACAGCAAAAAGGAGTTTTTATAATATCCCTTAAATTTCCATTCAAGATTCAAGATTAAAGCAAAATAAAAAAATATATATGCTAGAATATAATTATTTTCTTGATTAGATCTTAAAGCTCAGAGAAAATACTATTAGTGTAACGTTACAGTAAAGCGAATTATTTAAATGTTCATTTAAGCTGTAAAAACGATTAATTAGTAACCAATGAATAACTTCCTGGGTATGGTTCCATGTAAGTACATTAAGTTTTTCAGGTTTTTTTATTATAAATTACTATTGGGATGTTAAAAACGCTTTTTTATATATTTCCTTACGACACGTAGGATTTAAACATAGCTTTTTGCTGTAAGGTTTATGCATCACTGCGTTTCCACCATTTAAACCTTCCCATAAATACATTTTTGGGATATTACAACATATTTTAAAGGATAACACTTTAAATAAAATTAAAAAAGTAACTTCTTATCTTGGGAATTGAACCAGGACCCGGGTAAATTGACCACCTCACTGGCCCGGCAGCAAAAAGGTTCAACAATTTATATTTCCTCAATACGAAACCCTGAATGAATAATGCTTTGACATAGCTGAATGAAGCTTTCAGACCCTGACCGGAAGTCTATAAGATCGATGTGTGACGTCACACGATTTGTGACGTCATCTGTCAGCTGCTAATGATCATGGCTAGAAGACAGGAAATTGTGCAAAATGTTCCAACAAAAACTGGTTTTACCGAGATATAAATTTCGGCAGCAAAGATACTTCCTTTCGTGCCTAAAAACTAGTCATTATCTTAACCTCCATTTATTTTTCTATTAAGCTTTACCAAGATACTCAGTAGCTAACGTAAATTGGCTATTTTTTTGGAGTACAAAAGCAATTAGTATTATCTGTACTAACCTACAATTGTTTTTCTTGAACTCAGCATCATTTCTGTGGCATATACCTACACGCTCATATAGCATACATATATACATATCTAAAGCATATATATGTACGCACTCTAAAGCTGTCATGTTCACATAATTGATTACTAATCTAGATCTAAATATCTAAGGTAAACATTGTTTTAACTAACTCGATTGTAATCTGATTTGTGAAATCAATAAATAAAATATAAAAAAAAATATAATAAATATTTTTATACTCTACTTACCTAAAACATTCATGGCCTTCCTTATGAACATCTTTCAAAAGATAAATGATGCTTAAGCTTTTGCCCTCCATTACCGTTGGATAATGACAAACAGTGACAAGGGCTAACTTTAAGCATTGGTTAACTTTGAGTAACGTCGTAAGTAAGGGGGTTATTCTCCGCTCATCTATACATACATATCACACCTACGTATAAATATAATAAATAAATTTGTTTAATTCAGACAACATAGATCCATAATTATTAGTAAACAATATAATAAATGCAGTCTTATAACTAATGTTAGTAAGTATTAAACTTAGTTATGAAGGAGTATTGTGGAGCATTTACTTTACTTAATGAGTACAGCAATGCTATGTTTGTATAGCGGACCATCAAATTCGTCCGCTATCATCATCAGAATAGTGTTGGTACTCCGACGGACTCTGCTCAGCAGTGAAGCCGCTTTTTTTCGCATACAGGCGGTGAACCCGTCTGTGCTCGCCTCCGCGAACATGCCGGATGCGATGCAGACCCGCGGGAGCCCCAACAACACGTATGTTGCCACTCAAATCCGTAACGGCTAAATGGATTTGGATTAAGCTTGAAATATATATAGTTTGTGAGCTGGATTAGCACCATGCGAGCGAAGCTCTCTCGTCACCCATACCGCAATGTTTAAAAACGAAAGTTTTCAACCAGTGCGTCCTACCCGTCATGACATACGGAGCCGAAACGTGGACACTCACAGTACGGCTAGTCCACCAGTTTAAAGTCGCTCAGCGAGCTATGGAACGAGCTATGCTCGGGGTTTCTCTGAAGGATAAAATCCGCAATGAGTTTATCTGACATAGAACTAAAGTTGTCGACATAGCTCAGAGAATTAGCAAGCTGAAGTGGCAGTGGGCTGGCCATATTTACCGAAGAACCGACCACCGTTGGGGTAAACGAGTTCTTGAGTGGAGACCGCGGCTCGGTAAACGTAGTGTAGGACGCCCTCCGGCCAGGTGGGGTGACGATCTGCGAAAGGCTGCTGGTAGAAGCTGGATGCGTCGAGCTCAGGACAGGGCGCAATGGTGCTCATTAGGGGAGGCCTATGTCCAGCAGTGGACTGCTTTATGCTGATGATGATGATGATGATGAGCGAAGCTGTTGGTGGAAACTAGCGAAACACATCATTGCTACGCCGTAGCGAGTCTATGGCGTAGAATGGAATTAGCGGGAAAAAACATAAGATCCGAATTTCAGAGCAATCTTCTTTGGTTATAATTGACATAATCCGGAAATCTGTCCTTTCGTAAATATAATTATATCAATTTATTTTTCCTATTTCATTTAGTCACTCTTTCATTTGACGGCAAACTCAAACAAATCCTAATGAATCACCATGGATCGCTGATCTCATTCCGAATATTCGTATTGACACGAGAATAAATTGTCTCGAATAACTCCCGGGCGATGTAACATCTCGTGGCGATAATCGAATGAGACGGTTCTCTTGAGAATCGATACTATTTTATTCGCGATAGATCGAAGCTTGTTTAGACAAGGAGTAGATAGAAACGCACGCGTTATGCATATATGATCTAATATTTAGTCTTTCATGATACAAGTAAATATTATTTACAAAAATCTTAAATCCGACTTCATATACATAGATTATAGACAAATCGACTATTTTGGGATTATTCCAATAATACCCACCGAGCCGCCCCACCGGTGGGGATAATTGGTTTATTTTTTTCAATAATACTAACCAGCTATGACGTAGTGGTGAGGATATCTATGTACAATAAACACTCAGAAACCTTATCAGTCACCATGTATTTCACCAAATGGTGCTTTCTGAGAGCAAATACTAGCTAGGAGCTACTCTAAAAAATTCACATAGGACCACCTGGGAACTGTAGCCTTTAAAATAACTTTTCCAAAAATATTGTTTCATATTAGTCCTGCCGTCTTCGAGTAATCGGGGATTACAACGAATTGAGAACTTCTTCTTTCTTCATCAGCCTATAGCACGTCCACTGCTGGACATAGGCCTCCCCTAATGAGCGTCATTGCGTTCTGTTCTGAGCTTGACGCATCCAGCTTCTACCAGCAGCTGAATTGAGAAACCGTTCCTTCTATTAAAGTCGTTTAAAAATTGGTAGAAATGTTAAGGTACGGTAGAAATATTTTAAATCAATTGTCGCTTCATTTACTAATTCAGTTGCAGACTGAAATGGTCAACACCGGACATATTTTTTTTTTTTGCAAACTTTGACTTTTCATCTGTCGAAATTCATTGACCAACAGTCAAAGTTTGTAAAAACAGGAGCGGTCTTATCATTTCAGTGTACTACTCAGTTACTTAATGAGGCTGCTGTCAAATCAAGAAAGTTTTACCTACATTACCTACGCTATCATTCGTTCGTGACATTCCACGTGACATTTTGTAAGCCTGATTCGCTTCATTTGGAAAGTTTTTTTTATAATCGACTTTGCGGAAATCATTACAAGATATTCTAAAAAGCAAAATTAGTACAAATCCTGCAAACTTTCTCTGACGAGTTCTACAAAATGCATACGTATGCAGCGCCCTCTACTCCACCCACTCACATTCACAAGCAAATCAGAGTAAGAACAAGCAAACCAGAATTAGTAATGGATTTGCATTTTGCTATTATTTGTCGAAACCCTGTCTAAGGGCTGTTAACCTTTCCGAACATCAAAGATGGCGCATTAATACGTGTAACACGATTCTCGCGCTTTCAAGATATCATTATGAGCAAAGGGAAATCTTCAGACTGCCTAAGGAATTTTCACTAGAGCTTTTAGAGAAAGCTAAGTGGATTTTTATCTCAAAGCGGAGTGTAAGGTGTCAACTCCTAATCTTTGGAACCCTTGCCAAACTACCCGACTCGTGGTGAACCCCGCTCAATAGCAAACAGGACTTTGGTGGCTAGCTGATTGCGCCATGACGCAGCTTACAGCTAAATCCAAAACCGACGGGCAACAACTAGAGGGTTTAGCTGTACCAAAGGCTGCGCTATGCTGCGTAAAGTTACACATTCATTTAACTCAAAAACTTTTGAGGCAATCCAAACTCATCATCATCATCAGACTATCGCAGTCCACAGACATTGGCCTCACCTAATGAGCGCCATTCAAACTCACCTTGGCGTAACTTTACAAGCCAGTTATGAAACCTTACATCCCTACTTAGTCGATATACCACCTATTCGCACTAAGCGGTTTTTTTCTACTTTTATTATGTGAACTGCCAAGGATTGGAACTCTCTACCATTGTCTTTCCTGATATCTATAATTCGGTACTCTTCAAGTCTAGAGTGAATAGGTGTCTTCTGGACCTTTGTGGTACATTTTAACAACTTTACTTAACATCAGGTGAGTTCGTAGTCAAACCAAGGTCTATCCAATGTATAAAATGAAGAGCTACAAAATTCTAAAAGTATTTCACTCTTTATTGCACAAAAACAAAAAAATACAAAAAGACAACTTAATGCTAAAGCATTTTCTGGTAGACAACCTTTCCTGTTGTTGGTTTTTGGGAGTTGATCTACTCCTTTTCGCTTACATACGTATTCAAAGTCTTCTTCTTTGTTTGTGCTAGTGACCAACTCTGGTATTGGAGTTTTAAGGCCGCCCGAAGGCCTCCGACATGGCTTAAGGACTTAAATGATCATCATTGAATGAACATCTTAACGTGCCTTCTGAAGCACGGAAGTGCCAAATCTTAATGTCACTAAACGGTTACCCATCCAAGTAATGACCGGGCGGAGTGTTGCTTAACCAAGGTGATCTGCTAAGAACACGGAAGCTAACTACGCCACGAGCGCTTCAAAGTCGCCTTGTGTAAGTAAAATCAAGGGGTAGATACAGGTTGAATGGTGATGATTTAAATAAACAGTTTCATATCCAGTATTTATCATCCTAGGAGTTCTTGTTAAAAGCTTACAATTTGTGTAGTTCGTGAGGTGGTTCACAAGCAGACAGTAATGTTGGATCACATTGCGACAGGAGTCTACCTGAATAACAATTCAAATGCTATTTTAAATATTATTTTGAATGTGAAAATATGCTCTTGGAAGAATAATTCCCTAATAAGAAGAGTTGCGACACGCTATTAAACCATTTTCTTTATCAAATTTGTAACGCTATCAAACTATACTAAGGTTGGCTGGAAGTAATCGCTTTCAGCGATAAGGCCGCTGATTGTACATTTTTAAAAATATCATTGTGTATTTTTATGTATAGTAGAAAATCCTTTTTATTTAAATAAATAAATAAATAAATAATGTGCGACGTAATCACACAGCATCATGTAGCCCCAAACTAAGCAGAGCTTGTAATTATGGAAACCACGTGATTGATAAACTACACATATATATATTTTTCACTTCTCTTGCTCAAAAAGTGTATCATAATAGTGTATCTTAGCGGGCCTAAAACTCGAGTTTAATACCTCGGGCTAAAAAGTATTTTTTCTTTTTAATTTTTGTCTAAAATCATCAGCCCGTACAAAGCATTCGTTCTCTTACATAAAAACTCGACTTCTTGGTGTTCCGTCAATCTTTTTTTTTGAAAATAGAACCGTCTTGGTGATGTTTTATGATGGTTGATTAATTTTTAATAAAGTTTCTGAAAATTGTCGTTTTTTGAATTGTTTTATTTTCTCGCAATCGAAGTGAAAAGTAGAGTGTTTTACTCGGGCCAAAACCACCCATTATAACTCGGTTTTGTCATCCTCCCTCGCTACGCTCGGGAGTATAACAACCTCGTATATAATGGGATGGTTTAGTCCCTTGTAAAACAATCTACTATTTTTTTGTAAATACATACATATCATACATAGAAAAACACCCAGACCCGAGACAAATGTCTACAGAAAATGCAAACATTTGTCCCGCGGCGGGAATCGAACCCGCAGCCTTCTGCGTCTCAGGCGGACCTTCGCCCACTGCACCACAGAGGCCATCTTGTATTTGAAAAATTGTTATAAGGTACGAATTTCAATCATACAATAACAACGACAACACCACCAGCCTATATCAGTCTTCTTATATAGGGGATGTGCCCAACCCATAATCCCCACGCTGGGCATGCGTTTTGGGGATCACAGGACACAGTTTCTCGCACCGCCGAAGTTGCTGCCCGTCGGTGGTCTGGGAATTTAGCTGTGTGGGCACCTCCTTAGGCTTAACTCTTTAGGCTGCTCTATGCCGCAATTAGCCGACCGCCAGAGCATCTTTTGTTTATTATCAGTTGCACCACAGGACAATGGCTGGTTTTATCGCTAAAAGCAATCGCTTCCAAACACCTTTGAATAGACAATTTCGCTGAATAATAACTTAAAATGTAATAATGTTCCATAGGTCACGTTTTGTACCTACATATTATAAGTACCACAACATTGATTTACCATATACCCGTTTACTACCTAATAAAGAACCATTTCATTGCTTTCACGCGCAAAGCTAGAAATCTATGAAAAAGCACTAACTTCAAGTACACTCAGACATAATAAAGCATAAGGTATTTATGTGCAAGCCTGAACATTACTCATAACGAGTTATGGGTTTTTAGAGGGCTTGTGATGCTTGTGTACATTCTCTTTTTCAGCCTATAAAACTTTGTATACAATACCAGTCTTCAGTCCACTACTGGACATTATCATCATCATCATCAACGATCTATAGAAGTCCACTGCTGAACATAGGTCTCCCCCAAGGAATTCCACGAAGAAAGGTCTTGAGCCCTCTCCATCCACCGATTACCTGCAATCTTGACGATGTGTTATGATCTACTGAATATAGGCCTCCCTTAATTAGAAGGAGAATATGTCCATAATCCCCACGCTGGGCATGGTGGTTGGGAATTGCAGAGCATAGCTTCTCTCACAGACGTTGTCGCCTGTCGACGGTCAGAAAATTCAAGTTTGCAAGTTCTGCGGTATGCCGCAATCAGCCTGCCGCCAGAGCCCCGTTTGTTATTGAGCAGGTACATGTGTCCATGAGTTGGTGAGTTTGGCTTGGGTTCCGGACATGGAGGCTAGAACCCCTTACTCCATGATCTTGAAAATTTTAAATTTATCGGGAATGGGGAGATTAACCAATACTGGTAACAGTGGATTATCGAGCGAAGATAATACAGGTGGATTCATTCAGGATAGTTAGATTATCAATAGACACAGATACTCCGTCGAATACGCAATGCCTCAGCGTGAAGATCCTTTTAACCCGACTTCTAAAAGGAGGAAGTCCTCAATTCTTTGGAATCTTGTCTCGTCTTTTTATAAGTATGTTCATCGATATCTCCGTAAATTGTAAACTGATTTCCATAATTCTTTTTTGGTTTGTAAGATTATACTTCACAGATGGTTCCATATAAATTTTATTCCTGAGGGATTGGTACTTTACAGGAAACATAAAACATAAAAAAACCTCATCCTCTCTGACGACCTCTGTGGCGCAGTGGGCGAAGGCCCGCATGAGACGCAGAAGGTTGCGGGTTCGATTCCTACCGCGGGACAAATGTTTGCATGTTCTGCAGATATTTGTCTCGGGTCTTCGTGTTTTCTATGTAAGATATGTATGTATTTACAAAAAAAAAGTTATATGTGTAGTATATCAATCATGTGGTTCCCATAAATCAAGCTCTGCTTAGTTTGGGGCTACATGATGCTGTATGATAGCGTCCAGCATTATCACTTGTAATTGTTGCCCTATGTTCACCGATATCTCCATCAATTGTGAACTGATTTTCAAAATCATTTCTTGTTTGAAAGAATTATATACTTCACAAGTGGTCTCATATTAATTTTATTCCTGAAGGCAGAAGAAAGTACTAATTACTTTTTCCGCTAAACTGAAAAAACTTCATCTTCACTTGTAATTTTCACCATGAGTCGTCCCTCATGCGGGTGGCAAGAGTAGTTGGTCTGCCCATAGTGCTACTTTACGTTTAAGATTAGCAGTATTATCTAATTAGAAAACACACTTCTTACTGCCCTAAAAAGTGAAAAATAAACTTAATTAGATATTTCATTCAAAGAAAAAAATAAGGTAGCTACTCACAGATCGTAGCGCCGATAAAATAATTTCGAAGGCGTAAAAAATGTCGCATGGTCTGTGGTTTCGAAAATACCCTTTGATTGAAACATGTACTTTATTTTTCCGTGTAAATCCGTAGCAATCTTACGAAGAGGCAGCCATTGCAAAAGTTTGCTAGATGATACCCTATTCTCGGGAAAATCTCCACTGCGAGATGATGTCGCTTCACCAGTGCAATATTAATATAATTGTAATTTTTTGTTCTGAGGATTACTTCAAAGTTGATCGCAATGTGACTGAATCTATAAAACGTGCACCGTTGCATTGACAATCATTAACAAATAAAAATAAAAATAAAAAGCCTATAATTTCTTGTTATATGTACAATATTAACAAAAAAATCAAGGAAGACATCATTAGTTCAGTTACTATTAAACATTTATTATTGTTATGCCCTTTTTATTGTATGTATATTGTACATACATAGGATTTTTCAAATAATTGGATTTTAAAATCTTACTTAGTGTATTTATAAAGGTAAGTAAAAGTTTTTTTTTATAGATATGAAGTATCCGTTTTTTCTTCACGTTATTTATCTAAGGAACGGATTGAGCTGAAATTTTGAACTTAGGTTGTTCTTTGTCCTATAATATATTAGTAGGTGTAAGATAAATGACAATATTGAAATATGGAAGACTTTTACACGGACATAAAAACTGCATCAACCAACCAACCAACACCAGCCTATTGATATAGGCTGGACTGATGTCCAGTGCTGGATCTGACCACACTGGAGGCCTCCCATAATAAGAAGGGCGATATGCCCATGATCCCACAAAACTGCACACAACAACAAACACATAACGATACATAGAAATACACAACAAAAACTTTTTTTAATTATATTGCACTATCAGTCCGAGCGAACATGCTGGCCCGCAGATTCGCGTGGTGTACAGACGCGGTCAAAGTTACCCTGTTTAAAGCGTACTGTATATTTGTACATCCTTATATTCGGCGAGGCTGTGGTTCCAGTATACTCACAGGTTACTTACAGTAGTATACTGCGGGTCCAATTCAATAATGTATTCAGAGCAATGTTGCAGCTCCCGCGTTTCTGGAGCGCCTCACGTATGTTGGCTGAGTCGCGTGTCGACACCTTTGACGCTATCTGACGCAAAAATAAATCATCTTTGCTAGGCACCCGAGCAGCAACACTATCCTAAATGCCTACAATCTTCCCTAAGCCTGATTGTAATCTGATGTGGAAACTCTCACAAAGAACGAAATCTCTTCTTTGTATTAAATACTAGCTGACTCGACAGACGTTGTCCTGTCTCAAAGAGGTTACCTATCGAAGTTAAAGAAACATTCAAAAAAAGATAAAATTTAAGAGTTTATCGAAGTGGAAAAAGCAATCAATGAGGATGAAACAACAACAAAAACAACAAGTACCCTACCCTACTCTACCCTACTCTACCCTACCCTACCACTACCCTACCCCTAACCCTACCCCTACCCCTACCTCTACTTTTAATATTAACGGAATAAAAAGTAACCTATGTCCGTCTCGTGGTTCTAAGCTACCTCCTCACCAATTTTCAGTCAAATCAGTTCAGCCGTTCTTGAGTTATAAATAGTGTAACTAAATAAATATATATACATAAATCTTATTATTTATATAGTTAAATAAATAATAAGAGTTATCCGAGAATAACCCCGACCTGTATGGCTCACGTGTTACCGTGAAGTGAAACAAACTTAATACGAACGTTTCTGTAAGTTTTGAGGTGCTCTGTCAATAACAGACGCGTTTTATCGGTTTTCATTATTTGTTCATACCATAACTGGTTTTCCCGTTTCTGTACCTGCTTATGCCTAGTAAACAAAGATGATGGATATTGGAGACTGTATTACAAACAACAATAACACCGTCCTTCAGTCCACTGGTGGACTTAGTCATCTATTATTAGAAGGGGTAGGACCTATATGGCGCAGTGAGCGAAGGTCCGCCTGAGAAACAGAAGGTTGAGGGTTCGATAACCGCTGCGGGACAAATGTTAATTTCTTTTGCAGATATTTGTCTCGGATCTCTGTATTTTCTATGTATGATATTTAGTTTTAGAACAAGCACATAGCCCACCCAATGTTAAGTTGTAACTATTAGCTATAACGAAGTATTTTTCGTAGGTCACGGATGTTTAAAACGTGCTCTTCCATGCAACACCCTGTGTCCATCAACTTGAAGCGTGAAGGTGTTAAGCCTCATGTGCCTGTATTTTACTGGCACCCACACCCTTCAGACTGAAACACAGTAATGCTGCTTCAACGGCAAAAATAGACATGGTACCACCATGTACTTCCCTGGATGAGCCCTTCACAAAGAACTCTATAGCTCTATAAGCTATATATAATTACAAAAATCTATTTATATATCAGTCATGTGGTCCTCATAACACAAGGTCTGCTAAGTGTGAGGCTAGATGATGCTGTGTGATAAAGTCCAGCATTATTAAATAGGTTGGTGCAAAAGTTAAACACAAAGTAGGTTCAAGCTTCTTCGCTTACCATCAGGCGCGTAGTAGTCAAACGCAAGCCTATTCAATGTCAAAGATGCAGCTCGCTCTGGTCATACGGATAAAACCGATGCTTTTTTTGAAAAAGTGAAGCAAGATCGGCATATATGTAGTAACGACACGCCAGATGCAGGAATTGAGAACTGATCACAAAACACTTTTGACCCAATTGAAAAAGTCTGGCTATACAAGAAAGCTCGATATTTGGGTACCACACGAGCTCACTGAAAGAAACCTAATGAATTGTGTACTCATTTGCGATTCTATTGTGATCTCCATCGAAACGTAATGAAACCGAGCTATTTTCGAAAAGATTGATCATAGTGATGAAAAGATCACCTACAACATGAATGTGCGAAAACGATCATGGTCACAGAAAAGTAGAAAACCAGAATTAACACGCAATAAGTTAATCATCATCATCATCAGCCTATAGCAGTCCACTTCTAGACATAGGCCTCCCCTATTGAGCGCCATTGCGCCCTGTTCTGAGCTCGACGCATCCAGCCTCTACCAGCAGCCTTACGCAAATCGTCACTCCACCTGGCCGGAGGGTTTCCTACACTACGTTTGCCGAGCCGCGGTCTCCACTCAAGAACTCGTTTGCCCCAGCGTTTGTCGATTCTTCGGCAGATATGGCCAGCACACTATGTCGACAACTTTAGTTCTTGGTCGGATAGTATTCTATGTAGATATTCGGTTAATGGCATATAATATTATAATATAATATACGGTTTAAGGCACGTTGTCTTGCTTCAACGTTTGAGCACGTGCTACTGTGTACCTAAATCAAAATGAAAAGAAACATTCAAGATGTGTTAGGAATTGTATGGTAATAGTTTAACTCAAATATACAATAGATGGAGTTGCTAAATATTGACGTATTCTGCATCGCGCTAACGAAGCGTTCTAGCAATTGTATAAGCAATATTGTTTAGTATTGTGATCAGTGGTCTCGAACCTACCGATTTTTCGGTATTTCTACCGATATGGGCTCTGTCCTACCGAAATACCGAAATGGATCGGTTTTTCCACGATTTCAGAGAATACGTGGAAATTATACCGATTTTTCTACCGATTGTACATTTTTAAGTTGGCAGCCCTCTTCATTTATGGTTTATGTTATGGGAAATCCCTTAGAGAATTTAGGGAAATCCCTAAATAGTATTATAGATGTAAAGTAGTATAGTATGTTATTTAAGGATCACAGTACATATTCAAGGAATACTACAACTGGATGTTATTGAGGGTTTCCCGCTCGAAAATTCATTGCCATTCAATATAGAAACAGGAATTCAGATTTTATTTTTTCATAAATTTCCTTAAATTCGAAGAGAAAGATTCCTAATCTTAATATAGAAAAAATATAATATTATTAAGTTAATAGTAAGTCGTCTGACGAGGAACCGTGTACAAGAATAAAATTTCTACAATATTGAAAAGAATGGGAAGAAAAATTTTCAGTCTGACTGCAAGATAGTCGTAAAGGCGTAAGCTTTGCCTATTGTAAGAGTTGAAATAACATTACATCAGGGAAAGACGCTCTTAAGAAACTTAGTTCTTCACAACCACACTCGGTTTTAAACAAATTTGATTGAATATTGTATATTTTTTGTCATATACCGATTTTGGGTACAAATATACCGATTTTTGTGGACAGTTCTACCGATATCGCACTTTGACGTTCGAGAACACTGATTGTGATTTGTCTACCTCCGAAATAAAGTATTGTATGTAGTAAATGCTTATTTCATTTTTGATTAACCCTGCAGCCTGGACCATACTAGAGCTTCGTTCAAGATGCATGATGCAAAATGAAAGTATTGTATGTAGTACATGCTTATTTCATTTTTGATTAACCCTGCAGCCTGGACCATACTAGAGCTTCGTTCAAGATGCATGATGCAAAATGAACGATGCATGGCCGAGATTCGAACACACGCCCTCCGGATCGAAAGTCTTACTGCGCAAATGATTTGATAATGAAAATAGTCTGCACGAGCTATTTCCACGTCAATTTCTAGCAGTAAGCTGGTGCAATAAACCGATTTAGTGGTCTCGTCAAAGCTTAACGGTAGCCATCTTTATGCGCAGGTAAATGCGCTTATAGAGCAGTTATAGGAGTGAAATAGCTGTTTTAATACGGTTATGTTCATCTCCTTCTAAATTATAAAACTCTTATGCCAGACATGCCGTGTTTTATTTATTTATTTACTCGGCAAAGCCAACAGTATACATAACGAGCATGATATAAAATATAAAATACTTATATTGATGACTAGCTGTTATTTTAAAACTTAAACTTACTTATTCAGACGAAATTTGGTATTAATTTCGTCTTCGAAGAATTCTAATTCTCTCTTCGAAGGCTACTATTATTATATTATATATTGTAATAATTATACTTAATATTCTAATATTCTTTGCATTGAGTTAAGAAACTCACTTGTAAACAAAAAAAGCTATATTTTTGTTCTAAGTAAAAAACAAAATGGTAGAACGTTATTACAAAACAGTGCAACTGAATTATTCAGTTGTGCAACTCCTTATTCGCTCAGTTGGTACACTTGGTACTAAAGCTCAGGTCAAGAACGAGTCTGCTTTAATAACTTAGGATATTGACTGGTCACAGAAAATATAAAGCAGAAGAGCTAGAAAGATCAAGGGCTAAATATCAGATGGTGTTAAATTGCATGTCACAGGTTTCTAAGACACTCACACGAACCTTGTCTAAGGGCAAAGCAATATGGTAGGCAAACTGAGGCTTTGTAGGTGTAATACCAACCTGCAAGTACCGGGTAACAAATTGTCACTGTTGTTTTTTCATATGGGTAATTTTTATATCAGAATTCTGTTAATGATTAAAACTTAATAAACGAGTATTCAATCGTTAAATAAGCCAGTATATATTAAATACATTCAGAAAATAAATAAAAAATAGCGCGTTTCATTTAAAATAAAAATAAATCAATTCTGGCAACAATAGAATAGTACATGATGATATAACTTATCCTACGGCCCATAGAAATAACACATAGAATCTTACAGATACAAAAAAGTACAACAATAATAATAATGGTTTGAGTGTGTATAACCCTACAATAGAATGTGGGTTATCTATATTTTGTACGAAAATGGAAAATAGACCCTTGTTTGTAAAACTTTAAAATCTTCATACAACGAAAACTTTGTAGGTATGCATGAATGGTAACAAACTTTTGCATTTATTTTTATAAGTGTGTTTGAATAAAGGTTTCCTTATAGAATAATATTAGGATACCAGTAATAATTTGAATGAGCTAGACATTATAACAAATCTTCAAGGATCTTGACATTATAACCAATCCAAACATGGCTTGGTTCGTTTGCTAGATCAATCTAGGCCAGCAACTCCAGCTATTACCTACACACAGTAAAGTTGCGGTCAGACTGAGAGCTAAAAATTAGCTAATAAATTAGCACTCAAGAGTAAACCATTTGATTTACTACGTTAGAGCGAAATGGCAATGTATGGCTCAATTTAACTGAAGATGGAACAAACGCATGGGCCACCTGATTTTCGAGATCGCAATAACACATCCGGTCTAAACATTAGTTACAAAACTAGTATGCAGTCATATTTGAAGCTTTCACTGATCTAACAGCCATACCATTATGCTTTAAGTTTACGCTCTTTTGTATGTGTGAACTGTAATTATATGAAAGGTATTAAAACACTTCAACTAACGAAAAAGGTACTTTATAATTTTAGTAAATCGATTCAATATTACAATGATCTGAATTAACGCGGTAAAAATTTCACTATATTCTATTTCAACTAATTAAATAAGCGGAAAGGTAAAATTCTACTCGGGGAAATTTTACGGAGATGTTGCTGGTTCCAAGGCTCGGCGTGCAATGCCCCCGGCTCGATAGCGCGCGCTCTGTCGCTGCCTTGCTCGCGCCAGTGTCACCACAATTATTTCTCCGTAGGGTTCCCTTTGCACGCGGTGTTGCCAACATATGTTAAGACACTATTTACTAGTTGAGGGTAGCTGCAGACGGTCCGCAAAACTTCTGTCCGACATTAAATTATATTCACAGATGTCGGACGCCTGAATCCGCTAAACATTTGAAGATAGTCTTGCCAGTCATGCGCTATTTGTTTCATCATCATCATCAGCCTAAAGCAGTCTACTGCTGGCCTCCCCTAATGAATACCATTGCACCCTGTCCTATCCTCGACGCATCCAGCGTCTACCACCGGCCTATAAGTTTCATCAATCGCCTATAGAAGTCCATTGCTGGACATAGCCCTAATGAACACCATTGCGTCCTATTCATAAGTTTTATCACTTTTATTGAGTAGGACACTATTCATAAGTTTTATCGCTCGCGGTCTAACCACGCCCGAAGTATTTAATAAGTGTAATTCAATACTTCTAAAAGGGTATAAAGCAGTAGACTCTCCAATTAGCAGTGACAGAATGAACACAGTCGTGTTTTACATCACACCATTAAAATTCTGAGTGCTTGTGACACGGTGTTGCTATATAAGGCATACTAAACTAGCTGACCCGAAAGACGAATTCATTCGTTCATTCATTCATTGGTTCGTTTTTTCATTTGTTCAGCATAGAAATAAAAATTAAAAACCTCAAAACTTATTTGGACCACAAGGAATACCTTTAAATCGTCAATGTTTTTAATTCACATCAATTCGTATCGCGTCCAAACATTTTATTTTGCTCAAAGCCAAGCAGAGAAGAATAATTGTCAAAAAACTCTGCCTATCGTTGAAGTATTTTAAAGATTTTATTACTTATTCTTAACTCGTTGTCTTTGATGGAGTTTGAGACAGTTTCATCCAAATCTTTTTTCTCATCTAAATAATTAGATATTAATATAATACTTTATTGAGTACCTTAATAAAAAAATAACATAGAAAATCTTAAAAAATAAAAGGTATGATGGATGGTGTTATCGCTTAAAAGCGATCTACAAAAAACCTTTTGAGTGTAGAGGATTATGCGTAAAATGTATGGCTGGGGCAGTACGTACGTGTAATAAAAGATGTAGTATTTTTTTTTAAATAATATAATTTATACACTACAATATTATATCCCTTCGTGATAAAAAAAAAACAATGAAGCTGTAAGAAGACGATTACGTATCTTTCCCTATTCTGTGTTATTGGTTATTATGCAAGTTTAAAAAACTTGGCGGAGGCACTGCCATGCTCCCATCGAATTGTTAATTGTACAAATAAGTATTTACTGAGATTATTTTATGATTCTGTTCTTAGATTTTAAATGCCAAATCTAAAATTATGATCCAACATAAAGTAACGAACCGATACAGAGCAAACACTTAATAATGTAATTACAACGAATTTAATTTACTTTCTAATCGAATCAGTGCAGAATTTGATTAAGAGCCGCAGTTAGTTGGTAGCTTTAGGAGATTTTACATGTGGCGGCTTTTTGACGCGCGTTTGATCAGACATTCAGATGTGTGGATTGAACTGATAGAATATGTGCGTATGTGTGTGTGTGTGTGTGTGTGTGTGTGTGTGTGTGTGTGTGTGTGTGTGTGGGTGTGTGTGTCTGTGTGTGTGTGGGGGGTGTGTATATCTTCCGCACACGACTTTGATGGCGTGATACCCAGTTAAAAAAATTATGTGTTTATTCAGGTCACTAACTATGTCTATTCCAAGTTTCATCCAAATCCGTGCCGCCATTACGAGTTCAGGCAAACATACTCAATATAAAAAACATATAAAAAAAGTCCAAGCGTAACTATCGCCGCGCGAAACCTGCTCGTGTGTAGACAGCCCCTAACCACAGTCGGGTTTAACCCTTGATGAATTAATTTACAGAATTTGGTATTCGGTGACAGGGAGTTGAAAATTTGGATTGAAATAATTTGATATTTCGGAGGCGAGCAGCGTCAGGTTAGAAATTAAGAGATGCTGACTTTCAAATTGAAGTGAGAATATTGATGGGAATTCGATTTGGTTGATATTTTGCTGGATATTCAAGAAATTGTACTAACATTGATAAATATCGTGCTGAACTTAAATTTTTATGAGTTCCGTAGATACTTGAAGGAAAGAAAGAAAAATCCCTTATAGTACTTGTAGAGTACATGAAATGTAAACTAAGGGTGGTTGAATGACAATGCACAAAATTATATCGCTATAGCACGTCCGCTCGCCTCGAGTGCCGCGTACAGAGTGAGCCGAGCGGGTCGACTACACTTTATTACTATACTACACTACTTAGTACACACTACTATACTACACTACACTACTACACTACACTACTACTTTTGTACTATACTACAGTACTTTTTTATCAGGAACGCGTGGAGGTATCAACTTGAAATTAATATCAAATAATCAGGTGACCGTTCCGTGCAGAGTGTTCGTAAGAAGATCGTGATGGTTCGTGGTCAGCATTCTGTCGATTGGTGACAGTTTTTTAATCGTTTTCAAACTTATCGCAGACAGGCAGATGACCACCTAACATACCACCGAATTATGTTTATACAAATAAATGTCTTATCTCTCTCATAACGATTTTTGACCTAACGCTTAGTGAATTCTGCCGCATGCTATTGCAACAATTACTAAAACGCAAAGTGAGATGATCTGCTATGAACACGTAGATAAGCCACTCGAGCTTTTATTAGTAAAGTTTACAAAACCGCTTGCTCTTTGTGCTAGTGGTAGCGATTATCGGAGATAGTTTATCCGTTGCCCTACTTGGTAGTCATCTTTGTACAATTCACCATCTAGGGGATTATGGACGTTTACTGATCTAGGTATTCAAACTACTATACCTGGTAGCTTTAACACGAACCTATATAAACTTTTAGTACGCCAGAATAGCAGTTCTCGAAATCCTTTAATGCGTGGGAGTTGTATATCAAGGTGAACAGATTCTTGGAACCCTGAAATCACTCCGCGACCTACCTAGCAATTCTAACAATTCTCGTCCTAAGAAAAGGAAACATTATTTTCCGAAGAGCTCCACTCGACCCGCAGAACCCTCAGACAATAACATGTCAATCCACTTACACTTGTTGTATAACCTTGGGCCGTTTCCGGGGCCCTGAAGTGACATGTAATTTATATTTTATTTCCATTATCTAGTATTATACGAGATAATATAGCTTTTGTTTCTAATTCAATCTATTAATCATCATCATCATCCACAGCTCGACTTTATCCACTGCTGGATATAGGCCTCCCAAAGTTTGTGCCATCCACCACGGTCTTGTGCTAGTCGTATCCACGATCGCCCGGCGACGCATCCATAATGGAGTAACAATGCGGTTCAAAAACTTGAGTAGGTAACGGGTTCGATTTCCGCCGCAAGACCGCCCCTAGCCCCAAACTAAGCAGACTTATGGGAACCATTTTGGGGCATTGTAATTGTTATTGCCGCATTTGGCACGCTCTGTGCGTACTACCAAAGCTTCTACACCGGCAACCTATGGGTCAGTTATACTAAGCGGCTGCTGGAGACCCTACAGGTGCGGTGCAGTATAATAATATTTTATGGATGATGTTGAGACTGTCGCGTTTCGTGCCTCGGGGAAGTTTGCTGAATATGAGATCGATAGGTTTGCTGCCATTCTCAAAAAGAAGACCGCATTCCTGATGCGTAGAGTACGTGACAGCCCCAATAACATTCTATAAACTTTAGCTGGTAGGATCACCTCTCTCCCACGTGGCATTGTTTCACGCAGGGGGTAATTTAAATATGTATTTATTTGTATTAAGTTTATGCATCTTGAATTAATTCTTGAAATAAAATATCTTTAATATATTATTTGTTTAAAATAAAATATCATAATATTTTTTTTTAATTTTTCCAAGGATCTCTTGGATTTATTTATAACAACATAAAATACATAACAGTATATACAATTGCAAGATCTTAACAAAACATTTTATAATAATACATATATATTTAAAAAAAATTACCTATTACTAAAATAAAATAGCCTAACAAAAATCCAGACCGTCACCACACGGTAGAGTGCCCAGAATGCTGGCTGCATTGCTACGTTGGATAGCAAGGCTGATCCGTTGGCACAAATAGAAACCACCATTACGATCACGTGTGGTCTCGAATAAGCGCTCTGCCAAGTCTTTGAAAATTTTGTGAGCCCCTGGGCCGAGAGTTTCTACCCCAAACGGCTCAAATATATAACCTTTATCTAAGTGAGAATATTTTCGCCATTTGAGGACCTCCTTTGAAGTTGCTGCAGATCCGGCCTGTTCTGAAGTCCCTGAAAGATGAGACAGCGCTAAGGTGTCTACGCAAGTGGCATCCCAAACTAAGGGTCGTCCCATCTTCCCAGGTATCAAAGTCATACCATCGGGTCTTTTACCATCATCCCTCATTAGGCCACGTGGCTCTAATGTAAAAGCTACGCCAACACTGGTAAAAGCTCGACGAAAGATGTCATTGAGGGAGTTGTGTCGGGACACACGTCCTGCACTCGAAACACATGCCAGTGCGTGATGTCCAATATTGTCGACAATGTCATCGCATTGGCAACGATGAGTTACTTGGCAGCGAGCTCCTACTCGAAGAGAGATTACCGAAAAGTATTATTGTCCAAAAGAGTACCTATATTTTTGGATGTGAGTGCATATAACCAAAGTCCCGATTCCCACTCTGACACAGCAAGGAGACGAGCACGCTCCGTCGGGCTACTAGACGTTTCAAAAGGTTACCCCGTAATAATAGGCAGAGAGTGACATACCACTGTCTCTAAGAGGGCTTTGGGAAAGCTGGTAATAGGGAAAGCCATTTCCCAAGTTACTTTGGCTTCAGATTTATTATTATTTATTTTATTATAGAAGCAGTGCAGAAGAGATACAAAAGCCTGAGAGACAGCCCCATTAGAATTTATATAGTAATCCAGACGGCAGAACTAGCAATTAACAGGGGGACAGACCGTTAGAGATAGAATTCATTGCTAAAGTTACGGTTGAGATGTTAAACAGTTGAATGACACTTCGTAGATGGCAATAAGTTGGATTCGTAGTGGCGTGGCTAAGCTTTTAAACCGATTTAAAAAAGAAGGTTTTTCAATTCGGTTGTTTTTTTACGACTAAAATTTTAAGATTACTTAAAAGCAAAATAACATACTTTATTAAATTGATTAAAAAAAGGTCATACTACTGGATTAGAATAACGTTAATAATTTATTTAACAAAACCTTCTATAGGAAATTGATTTTTTTATTGGAATACAAATAAAATGCTGGAAACATATTAAAGTAATCGATGTCATAAAACCAGTGTTTAGTGTATATACCACTTTGAGTGCTGAAAACACGAATGGGCTTCTATAGAACGTCTTCCCGTGGTCCAATCCCAAAGTGAAGTAAGTGAGTAATTAGGTACCTAATTAAAGTAAGTAAGTAGTTTTGTCGTTGTTAATGTCATGTATCCAGATAAAAGTATCTTAATTATTATTTATTCAACTCAATCGGTTCCACCACCACACCACACCAGCCTGTATAAGTCTACTGCTCGACATAGGCCTCCCGTAATAAAGAGGGATATACCCATAATCCCCACGTTGGGCTGTCCATCGGTAACCCCCTGGTTACCGATGGACAGCAACATTTAGCTGTGTCGATTTAGGCTGTGCTCTGCCGGAATCAGCCGGCCGCCAGAGCTCCGTTCGTTGTTTAGCAGGGTGCATCACCTGCAGGTGAGGTTGGCTCATGTTCCGAAGATGAGAGTTAGAACCCTTTACAACCCGGTTGTACAATCGGTTTAGTAGAACCTATTACCGTAAAAAAAGAACAAAAATATCATATCCATATTCAATTTCAATTTCACAATTTCACAAATTTTCACCATCATGTATGTACATACGTAGGATAAGAACAAATCTATACTTACCTATTCCGTTCCTTTTAAATATACTAAATTCTAAAATTTGCTATCTCCCATTAATCCACTTTGCTTCATACAAAATGTACAAAAAAGGAGCAAATCCAACCAATTCGCGCTGAGCTCTCAATTCCACGAAATCAGCTAAAGGAATAGCTAATTAATGAAGCTCCTAGGGTCAAGATAGAATGGTAGCGTGTTGGTTTTCGACTCACGTACACATTATAGTCTTGGCTTTGTGAAAAAGCTTCTGCGGGAGGAAAAAGCTCTGAAAGAAATAACCTAAATTAGGTAATTGTGAACCAAAGACTCAAATACATCTTGTGTGTTCCAATTACACCTAACTTTATAAATCTGGGTTAGTTATGATGATACATAGACTTGCTCAGAGAATACAAGGTGAGATTGAATTTGTGTTATCCCGAAAGGGTGTGAGTTGGAACATGGTTGTCCACAAGTTATTAGAACCTCAGTTATTAAAATACGTGATTCAAAACTTTTCTCCAAAACCTTTAAGCTTCTTTGTTCTGTATGTGGCAGCCCTAAAATTAAGTCATAAATCATATAAACATACAAAAAAAACAACAAAAACAAAACATCTTCACGACTTTTTCCCCATTATGGATATCTTCAGATATTGCTCTGTACGCAAATCTATTGAGGATACCTTAACGGGGGTAGCCAGAGTCAAGTCCAAACATTACGTTCGATACATGCCCACTTTTTGCAAGCAGCTAGCATTCCACGTGACAGGTTGCAAGCCCATCGCCGCTTTTTTATTGGAACACTAACCTAGCACATACCTTTCGAACTTTTTAGTTCGAGGGCATGCCGGTTTCCTCACGATGTTTTCCTTCACCGTTTCGAGTTCGTCGAGATAAATACAAACCCCTTTATTCATAACCAAATGTAATTTTATCATATAAATGTAAATAAGAACAGGTGAAATGATATTTTAACGCCATATCAGCTAAATGAAGTTTATAGAAGTGTTAGGGGTAGGACTAAAAGTAAGTATAACATAATCAGCCGTTCTAGGGAAATCACAAGTTTTTTATAAGCCTGTTCTTCAATGAAAAACTACATTATATGAAAAGTCTTTGAACAGATTTTGTTAAGATTTACCTCTTTTTGTGATAACATACAACTAAAACTCACCTTGGATGATCCCAAAGCACTTAATACGTATAAATGATACAATATTGGTTCAATATTTTGGGTTTATGCCACGTTTATTCCGCGACGTGAATCCACCCCGCAACCTTCTCCGTCTCAGGCGGATCTTCGTCCGCTACGCCAGTCAATCCGTCAATGTTACAAGTAATAGTTACCACTTAACATCAAGTGGGCCATATGCTAGTTCCACCTTCAGGTATAACAAAGGGAGCTGTTGGTAAAATACAGCAGTAGTATCTTAGAATCCTTCCCAAGGTACTTTACCATTCCACTATACAAAATCGTAACTTCTGAAGGATATAAAAATGCTATTTTCACAAAAGCAATACTAAAGGTCCTTCCGTCGACAGGAGTAAGATCAGAGTGATGTGGAGCAAGCTGTAGAATAAACTAATACTTTGTTCAATTCTAATATCGTTAGGCATGTCAAGCAAGATTTGAAAAATGACAATTATTAGTAAGTAGGTAAGTGCTATTATAATATTAATGACTTTTTAATGACGATCTGAAATCTGAACATTTAATTTTGTAAACAATTTTCACAATAATATAATTTATCTAATTATTAAGTAATTTTGAATAAATATGCATGTCCAATTTAAAGGTAGAACATAATTGAAACAACAAATAAATTAATCTTTATACTTGGGATCTTATAAAACCCTCGACTAAATAAGTAAATATGTAGGAATACAACACTCATTTAAATTCTTAGTCCTATCACTAAGTATTTATACTAGGTACGGTAATGTACGGGTGATGCATAGTGTACTCATCGATTCTGATAACCTTCAGCGTCTAAGGCGGGCCTTTGCCCACTGCGCCGCAGAGTTGTCGAAAAAGTTGGAACGTTGTCTTTACTGAATCGCAACGTAATTTAGAAACGCAGCATAGCTGCTGCGGTGGCTGCGGCTGCCCTTGCATCACTATCTACACTTGCTGCACCAAGATTTGCTGTACGCAAACAAAGGCGTGTTGTCGCCTTGGACGCGCAGGCAAGCCATGGAGCCTGCGGTGTCCGCGAACACGCAACAAGCTTATTACTTTGTGTTGAAGTATACTTATGTGCCGTTTTGTGGAAATAAACTATGAATAGATAGTATGCAGTCAGTGGAAAACTTTTCCCCCCACCTCAAATTAGAATCAGATTGTGCTACTGGTTCATACGTGTACAAGGCGCTTCCGTTCATACGGTCATACCCTCACGGTCTCATCACTCCGCCAGGTTCATAGGAGTCTGATATTATTCAGATTTATTGGTGTCCGGAACGGTCCGATTTATAGATACTTGTGGCTTGAATTTGTGCATTTTATTACTTTCCAAGCGGTTCTCGTAAAATATAGAGGATGATATCAAAATTTACCGAGTTGGTGTGAAAATACCATTTTACGATTGAGGGTTTTGAACCCTTTTGAACCCTTTTACATTTTAAATGAGGAACTTTCCTCTTGCTTTTAAACTGGGATAAAAAATAAATAAGGTTGTAGCTTTTTTTTAAATATTGATTTGGCCATGCAAATATAGATAACTATAGACAAGAATTGCTCGTTTAAAGGTATTAGACAACACAAATGAGATGTCCCTCAGAAAGAAAAGTTTGTATGTTTTAAATAAAAATAAAAATAATAAACAGTACTGGACAGTATCACACAGCATCACTAGCTTCAAACTAAGATAGTTTGTATGATTGGAACCACATGACTGATTTACTTATTCACATACTTTTTTTGTGAATACATAAGTATTAATTATGACTGGACTATCTAAGTTGTTAGTAACTGTGCCTTCTGCACTGTAGGTCGCGGGATCGATTCCCGCACAGGACAAGCATTCGTGAGTTGAACAATATGTTTGTTCGGTGTCTGGGCTTTTTACATTAATCCGCCCAAAATGCGTGTAGGCTCAGGTCTTGGCCATGGCCAAGATCCTTTCCTTTCTTCATACAGTGGCCATCTTGACATCGACCGAGTGACACTTCCGCGAAATAGGCAAATAATGTGATGAAAAAGTGCATTTCTTGAACTCAATTGCGTAAAGAATCACGCGGAATTACTTTTTTCATGAATACATATTGATTTCTTGCTAAAATCACAGCAAATATTAAAGAAAATTTAGATAAATAGTTCATACCATGTAATGTTGCCATCAAAAAAATGTGTAGTTTTCCCGATTATTGTGGGAGATTTTTATAAAGGATAAAATCTTTGTTAAACATGAGCATCAATCGTGGGCCGAAACTGGATGAGACGAGCTTTGAACCGTGAGGATTGGCACATACAAAGGGAGGACTATACCCAGCAGTGGGTGAAGTCGGGCTGTGGATGATGATGATGAAGATGGGATCAGAACTCATGGCCTTCACATAAATACTGGGAAACTACCAACTGCGCTACGTTGTACGTTGTTGTTGTTGGTACGGGGTTACTTATTTCCAATAATCAATGAATAAAAAAATCACATTAATTTTCGGGAAAAAAATCTAGATCAGGCAACATCGAACTATTTATTTCAAGCATTGTGGCCATCTCTATAAAATCAACTGCCATTCTCAAAGCAGACCAGTTTAAATAAAAGAGATAAATATATGTTTCCTTCAAAATGACAATTAGTTTCAAAGCTACGTCTTCGCCATCAATAAGTGGTTACTATATTTTGACACTTGTTAAGGAGGTTTGCATCTCTTGTCATTTAACTCAATGCCTTTAATTAAGAAACTGTACCTTTTGCAATAATCGTGCTTATGTGTTTAAAATAACATTCAAGAAATCAGAATAATATTTAAACTCAAAGACTTGAATTTCCTTTGTCCCTTACCCCTATAAACTTTGATAAGGACTACTGATCCTACAAATTCTCTTAAATATTCAGGAGGGAGGCTAGCTGTAGGCCAGACGTACGGACAAACTGTTTAGTTAGTAGGTAATTGTTTATGATGTTTCTTATCTTTAACTTAATTTAGAAAGCATTGTAAGTCCGAAATGGACAAACTGTTTCGTCACAAATTTACTACTCATAAGACATATTTTTACACAGTTTTAACAATAATAATTATGATTATTATTATTAATAATTTAGAAACAACATAACATCATAACTGGTTTTTTTTATCCTAATGCGATGGTATATGTAATTAGATAGGTATATAATATAAATTAATACATTAAGATATGTAGTTACTAGGTAGTTATCAATCTAAACATTTAGTTTCTATAACTACCTGTGCTATTTGTAGCAGTCTCGGCAGGTTATTGTTAAAAATATCCACACCGTTATATCCACACTGATATTGAGCAGATAGATAGCGAGTGACATAGGGGCAAACTTAAATAGGTTGGTCCTACAGTTGGGCACCTCCCCGTCTTGCTTGAGATAAATTAATAATAAATGATTTTTATTCTTATTCTTAAAGTTTCTATCACGATGGGATCGGTCCACAAATTGAAAGTAGCTCAGCGAGCTATGAAGAAAGCTATGCTTGGAGTTTCTCATAAAGATAGAATAAGAAATGAAGTTTCATTATTCAACAGAGAACGAAAGTGACCGACATAGATAAGAGGATTTTAGGCTGCACTATGCCGCAATCAGCCGGCTACCATAGCCCCGTTTGTTAAACCACAAGATGCACCACAGGCAGTTGAGGTCAACTTGGGTTCTCAAGATGGAGGTTGGAACCCCTTATACTCCAAACATCGAATTAACTTTCTTTTTTTTACCAGCCCAAATCGTCCCACTGCTGGGCAAAAGCCTCCTCTAAACTTTTCCGCACTTCCTTGTCGGTAGTGGTCTCCCACAATTCCTTCTCAAATGCATCATTCTTGGCCTACCCTGAGGTTGTCGTCCCCAAGGTGTCCTTTCTTAATTAATTTTAAAATAACATTAAATTACTAACAGTTGGGTTGAAGTCTTTCGTGTAGCCTCATAACAAGATAATATTTAAAGCATCCTAAAGATATTTTTGGCTTATGCCGAGGTGTTGTCTAAATTATATGCAAAAGATAAGAATTTTCTTGAATTTTTCCGTAATTTTTCCAACATCTTTATCGTATTAGGGGAAAATTATGGACAAGATACGATCTCACCGTTTCAATCACTGATAAAAAAGCAAAGCTAAAAAATAATTTATTTTTACTCTCAGATATTAATAAAGATTTCCGAGAAAAATGCGTTTACTCATTTTATTTCTTAATAATATTTTGTTACGCTTGTAGTTTTGGAGTTTGGGTGTTCTTGGCATATCTTCCAAGTTATGCAACCCTCCACACGGCTATCATTTACGTGGGCGACTGTTTAGTGGCATTAAGATTTGAGCGCTTCCATGCTTTGAAAGGCAATTATGATCTTAGTTCAGGGTTTTCAGTCGTTAATCAATATCCAAGGCCGACATATCTTGTTGACTGGCATCTTAGCTCAGTTGGTAGTAGCTATGCCTTCTAGGCTTCAGATTGCGGGTTTGCTTCCCGCCCAGGACAAACTTTTGTGGTTCGGTCACGGTACTAAACCTTAATTATCATTTAGACTACATTGTCTTGGGTACAACGTGAGAGAGGACGCGGCTACCTACAATCTAATACCCAGAGTTGGGCACTGGATCATACTCTATACGGTACAATATGGAGAAAAACAACAAACACCGTATTTTCTATTAAATATTATAACCTAAAATCTCAGAAATTCCAGCGTCTTAGACTTGGTTGGAGCGTCTCTAGTGAATACTAATCGCCTATCCTCTAGAGCGCTGATCATCTCTTGACCCAGATTATAGACTTGGTTTCAAAGCTCGATAAATGACTAACGGTGGCTCAGTGAATTAGCTAAGTGTGAGTTGTATTGAGCTTGCGTTTTCATTGCAATTAATAAAATAAATAAGGCTGGATACTATCACAGAGCATCATGTCACCCCAAACTAAGCAGAGCTTGATATGTGGTCCCACATAGCTTATTTTAAGCTCATTATATTTCTTATTGATTAGATGACAAAAAAGCTTGGTATGAAACGGTCTCCAACTACCTCAAAAACAATGTAATAATTAGGAATAATTTTACTACAGGCGATAAAAAAGGCAGATTTTTGTCAATTCTTTTCTGTTTCGTCGCGTTATGAATTAATGTACCTAAATTAAAAAAAAAATCTATTAAAAATTTACGTTAAGTTCCTACGGAATAAATACACTTTGTCTGTTTTTGCAAGCTTGTATTTAGTTTCACTTGTCTCAGCAGATTACATTTGACACACTTCCCTGTTTCCGATTGAGCTGAAATTTTTCACCAATATCGCGTGACAATGCAATATTAAGGTGACTTGGCTGATCTGATGATGGAGCTAGAAGGTGGCGTGGTTATGTCGGTAACCTCATGACGTTTGGGCTTGTATTATTTGTCTTGTCGAGTAATTTGTCTCTAGATGGTATCCAGGGTCTGATGATTTAGCTGAAGGTAGCTAAGGCTAGTTTAATAAAAAATAAGTGAGGACTGGTTTTTTGATAAACGTACATGAAATCACCCTATTCTATTTTATATTTTTACGAAAACAAAATAAAATAAAAACAATCCACCCAACCAATCCGCCAACCCGCTAGTAACGTCGTTTGCACGGAGTTCGAAAATGATTTTAGCGGAAACTAAGTTTTGAATTTACAGGATTTCACTTATCTGAAGATTATTTCGTCATTCTAACTGCTCTTTATACCCAAAGGTTTCAAAGAAAGGTTAATAAGAAAAGGTTCAAAATCGCCTTTGTACATAGCTTGTATTTAAACATGTTTTTCAGTTTTTTTTCTGTGTAAAATAAAGAATTATGAAACATTAAAATTTTCTACTTGTCGACCCATTCGCTAATTTGTTCGCTTGTAATTATTTTGCCCCATCATAGATAACGTAATTTGTTTTTATGGTATCAAATACCATAAAAACAAATTACGGACGGAGCGGATAGACGGAACAAGCACATGACCCACTTGATGTTAAGTGGTAACCATTACCTATCACAAAGCATTGCATCCTAGATGATGTATTTTATAACGTGCTTTACGATGCAGCACCCTGCGTCCATCAACTTGAGGCATGAAGATAGTTTTTCTAATTGAATAAACATCATAATGAAGAGCGCAATGGCCCTCATTAGGGAAGGCCTATCTCCAGCAGTGGACTGCTATAGGCTGATGATGATGATGAATAATTATCAAAATTATTTTGAAACTGATAATCCACACACAACCTAATCCGTAACCCTAGAGGTTGTTCCGGCTTTTTACTCTCATTAATTATTAGTTAAGTACTGTAAAAGCGTTTTAATTAACCAACCCACCTAACTAAACACACTGCTGGCAAAGGTCGTGTCTCGTAAAAGATTGGAAACGGCTTGACTGATTTGAATATTTATTTTTTAGTTTTGTTCGCCTTGATTCAGGTTCTGGTTTAGACAAACAGTCCAAATATCGAATAAAACATGTAGGGATGGAGATTGCCACTTTTGACTATAAATATTTTTGAGAGGGTACAAAGTTTACAAAGTCCACTACATATTATTAACTTTTAATAAAGAAAAAAAAATTAACTCTAATTACCTATGTGGTGCTATTATATTTAGAGCTTCGTTCAAATGGGGTTATAGGGATGATGCCTGGGTAGAAAAATAATAATTCTAATTAGTCCGTCAATTAGATTATCAAAAAATATTGGACATGTATTCTTTATTTTTAAAATCAATGGAAATCGACAAAGTTATAGAGCGTCAAAGTTCGGGAGTGGGGGCTCGTGACGTCACTTGTATGTAAAAAGTGTACTTACCCGTGACGTCACGCGGAACTTCAACGCACTATTGGCCTTACTTATGAACATCTTTCAAAAGATAAACGATGCTTAGACTATTGCCATCTCTTACTGTTGGATAATGACAAACAGTGACAGGACTAACTTTGAGCATTTGTTAACTTTGAGTAGCGTTCATAAGTAAGGGGCTATATCTTTGTCATTTTTAGTTTAATTGACAAAAGAAAAAATACGTGTACAATATTTTTTGATTATGTAAATGACGGACTAATTAGAATTTTTCAGGCATCTAGCCTATTGTAGAACAGAAGAAAGATTATTTAATAATCTTCTCTTCTTAATTGATAATACCTACCTCGGAAAGTTACCGTTAACTCTTGCACTAGCGTCTGGCGTTTACGAGTTCTAAAGTGTGTGGTTATTTAGTATCAGACGCCAGATGGCGTTTTAAGATGTTTGCTGTAAAATTGTTTATAAATTTTACCATGCTAGCTATTTTGCGGTTTCGCTGAATAGTAAATAGCTTATGTTGATACTGCTTCTGCAAATAATAAGAACGTGAACTTAAAAGTCTATTTTCTGCCGGGTAAGGTATGCTGTTTCGATTTGAAGGCTGTGGAGAATGCCAGTGAACTCATAGATGGCAGATGGTACAGAGATTCTGTCAATTTTATTGCGAAAACAAACCAAATATTCTTAACCAAATATCATTTTATAACGGCTCGATAAAGTAAACTAGTCCCTGTAATTTTATTGTAAATAAAAAGAGGCGACATGATATTTTAACGCCATTTTAGCTATCTGACGAGAACTGTTATGAATAGAACAGAGAATATATGTAGTACATAATTAATGTATGTATCCTAAGTAGTACGACAACGACAACAGTAACAACAACACCAGCCTTTTGTACACAGCTAAATATATAAATACGAATAAAAAAAATAAATGCTATGTACAAAGGCGAGAATAACAGACCTCGCAAACACGACGCTTGTCGCCGCGCTTAGTCGTATCTTGCTGTCACGATTGTCGCCGTGTATGCGGAGCTTTGAACAAAATGTATGAAAATTATCCTCCGCTGACGTTTGTCATCCAATGTGCGCAGGCTTTAACCCTGAAAGACTTTTCTTACCTTTGGGTATAAAGAGAAGTTATAATGAAAATGATAGATACATGTGTACATACAAATGATGAAAAATTTAGAATAAACTTACATAAAGCTATGACAAAAACGTACTAAAAAAAAGGAATATTATTTCCCTAATAGACAATAAATAAAGTACAATAAATAAATAAACACACAAAAAAGTACTAGAAGTATTTATTATACGTACCTATTGTTCCCTATTAAGAAGAGGAATATGCCGATTATCCGCACACTTACAAACAGGGTCAGGCATCCGGATGATTACGGCATTGGGTAGCCTAAATCGGGTACAGCTGAATTCCCTGACCGGCGACGGGCAGCAGCGTCGGCGGCGGTGCAAGAAGCTGTGCCCTGTGATGCCCAACCCGCATGCCGAGCGTGGGTATTAGGGGCATATCCCACTCTTATCTGGGGTGGGCTATGTCCAGGCAGTGGACTGCTATAGGCAAGATGATGTTAGATTCTCCTTCGAATGAGCAAGTGGCCAACTCCGGTATCGGAGTTTTAGGCCTCTGACTTGAAAAGCCTGGACCATCCGAAGCGCGAAAGTGCTCCAATCTTAGTGCCGCTACACCTACTAGGGGACCCATCCAAATAGTGACCAAGCGGTCCGTTCCTTAACCAACATGATCGGCTAGGATCAGCGAAGTAAGACATCAGATAAAACGGCAGATGGTTAGTAAATGAGTCTATTTAGAACAAGTAGGACTTTTTATACAAATAAACAGACTTCAAATAAATCACTTCTTACTTCTTGCCCTAAAGAATTTTAGATATTGGTGATCATAGGGCGGATCAAAAGTATACAAGTGAGGATGAGGTTTTTTGAATTTTCCGGGAAAAGTACCAATCCCTTAAGAATAAAATTTATATGGGACCACCTGTGAAGTATACTCTTTTAAACAAAAAATGACACAAAAAAAATCTAAAAAAAAAGTTTCTGACGAATTGAGAACCTCCTCCTTTTTGAAGTCGGTTAAAAAGAGGCCTTCTTTGTAGTTCGCTTGTGAAAGATTTTGACTTATTTTCTTCGACTAAAGTAAAACAAAGTTATTTTAATATTTTGACTGCCAATATTTTAGTATTTTTACAAACATTGTTTTTTATCCAACGTCTGTGAATACTGAAGAATTTTCGGGTGTTATAACAAGCCTTTGTTCTTAGTGAATATTTGATGTAAAAACAGAGGACGTATCATTGAAGTCAGCTGGAAGAGGGTAGAGCAAAAAGGTCTGTAGGGACGGGACGTTTTACAAGGTTTTTACGTATAAAAAAACTAGTTAACTCAGCTAAATTCGAACCACCTAAAGTTTATTTGTTACAAGATGTGCACGCGATTTCGTCCACGTAGAACTTTGCTTGCTTCTCTATACATCATTCCTTCCTTCTTCATATAAGCTCACTATCTCCATCTTCTTCAAAATCAATTTAATAGTTAAGAAAAAATATTGTAAAACTGACATTTAAAAAAATATAAGCCTAGCAGAGTTTCTTGCCAATTCTTCTCTGTTTGCTCCCGTTACGAATTGGTGTAAATTAAAAAAATAGACGATTCAAAGTGTACTGTAATGTGCTTACTGAATAAATAAATTTTCACTTTCACTTTTACTTTTACTTTCACTTTAGGCCGCCAGAAGGCCTCCGACATGGCTTAACGACTGAATAAGCCGGGACAACATCTTAACATCTTAACGTGCATTCCCAAGCACGGAAGCGCTCAAATCTAAATGCCACTCATTTGCTCCACTCAAGAACTCGTTTACTCCAACAGTTGTCGGTTCTTCGGCAGATGGCCAACCCACTACAATATTTGATTTGAGGTCAACATATTTAGTTCTATGTCCGATAGTCTCGCTGCGGATTCTAATATTTATTTATGTGAAAAGGTACATTTTATTACGTACCTACTGGAAAATAAGAAATATTTTTCCTCGTGCGCGTCTACGTCTTCTAAGAAATCGTATAGAGTAGTCATTTTCTTGCTAAACTCTATAAATTAGTCCGTAAATAGGATTTCCGTCCCAGCCCTATTTTAAAAACCCGTACTCAGCGAATTTTCCAGAAAAATATTATATCGTTCCATTGTTTCAATTTTTTCGTGTCTCATAGGGTTGTCACGAAATCAAGCTAAATCATGAAATGAGTTAAATTTTCTAAAAGAGATTATAAGAGAGAGTTTATCTAAGAATTAGTCATTTGGGATCAGAAGGTTTTCGACAGTAATATAAAAAGCTTTAAGAGCAAAAGGTTCTCAATTTAAAATGACTGCTTCTGGGTAGGGCTATTGCGCGAGTTGTGTCGCGCGTAACCAATCAGGCTTGGTAAATTAATGTCACGTAGAATGTGAAGTGCGTCGTGGAATGTAATTAGCCAATCCCATTCAAGATCTGATCGTAGCCTGATTGACTACGTGCTACTCAACGACTAAAGTCTACAATCAGTGCGTATTGCCTTATGGTATTGAAAGTTGGTCGCTAACTATTTGCCTCATACACAAGCTCAAAGTCGCACAACGGGCTATGGAGAGAGCCATGCTCGGAGTCTCTCTACGTGATAGAATTAGCAATGAAGAAATCCGTAAGAAAACCAGAGCAACCGACATAGCTCTCAGAATCAGCAAGTTGAAGTGGCAGTGGGCAGGCCATATACCCCGTAGAACCGATAACCATTGGAGAATGAAGGTTCTCGAATGGCGACCGTGATCTGGAAGACGAAGTGTAGGGAGAACCCCCACCAGATGGACCGACGACATTGTCAAGATTGCAGGTAATCGGTGGATGGAGATGGCTCAAGACCTTTCTTCGTGGAAATCCCTGGGGGAGACCTATGTTCAGCGACTGTGGACTTCTATGGGTTTTTCATGATGATGATGTATCGGTAACTTGAACACCGAATGTAAGAGGACGGTGTCGAATACGTCATTCGCTATGCTGTTAAAGATCCCTCTTGACGGCTGCTGACGCTGACTAGCCTGCTGTTACGAACGGGGCTCTGGCAGCTGGCTGAATGTCACCACACCAAACCAGCCTATATCAGTCCACTGCTGACATAGGCTCCATCCCCACGCTGGGCATGGGGATTGGGTATCGCAGGGCACAATACTCGCACCGCTGAAGCTGCTGCCCGTCTGCGGCTAGAGGAGTTAGCTGTGGCGGTGTTAGGCTACGCTATGCCGCAATCAGCCGGTCGCCAGAGCCCCGATTGATACTTAGCAGGTTCCACCACGAGCAGGTGAGGCTGGCTTGGGTTCCGAAGATAGTGGTTGGAAACCATGCACCCCATGTGCTTTGCCCAGCTGAGTGCAGCGTAGCACAATTTAACACCGACACTGCTATAATCTGGTGGTGTTGTTGTTGTGGGTTTTTTCAATGTTGCATAACTTGCATTATAACAAAACCTACTTAGAAGAAACAGCGGAAGTAAAAGTTTCCTCGATATGACCATCAGGTGTACTCGTAGTTTGGAAACTCGCAATTTCTTGCCAAGTTCTTTGGCAATATTGGTCGTTGAAGAACTTTTCGCCGCGTTCTATTTCTTCGGATATTTTTGAATTTGGAACGTACGTGCGGCCATCTTGCATTTGTTTTCTTTTTGTTTCATGGCGAAGTCATCGCGAAGTATGTGAAACCAATTATACACATTTTAAGAACTGTTATTGCTTCACTCGAATAAACAATCATTATCATTTCGTGTAAGTAAACAATACCAAGAGCGGCTCGATCACAAACACTAGTGAAGAAAGAGTATTCGTATCGTAGACGATAAGTTTTGAGCGAAAAACATAAATTCAAATTCTGTTTTATAATTGGCCAATTTTTTTTTGTTACGTTTTGATCGTTAGGTTGAAATATTCGTGATCGCCGTACTGAGCATTGAAAGCTAATGTTTATTAATCTTACGATTTTTACAAAAGCGAATCTTTGTGAAATATGAAATACTGCGGGTAAAAACAACAACGGTCTATATCAGTCCACTGCTGGACATAGCGTGCTAAAACGCTGGGTATGTGTTCGTTGGGGATTGCAGGATTGGTATATATATATATATATATATATATATATATATATATATATATATATATATATATATATATATATTATATTATATATTTTTTATAGCATATAAGCAAAATGATTCCTGTATTATGTTTTCGTGTACAATAAAGAATTAAAGAATTAAAGACATTTTAAAATAAATAATATTTCCTTCCCGACGGGTCCATGGAATTGTTTGGTACAGTTAGCAATAAAAGCTTCGATAATATAGGACAAAGTGGCTGGGCAAGTAGGTACTGCCTCCATCCCTATTTCTGCCGTGAACCATAAAAATATATATATAGCTACTGTAAAAATGTTTAAATTATATGCGGGTTCAGAATTCCTAATATAATAAATTACAGACGGACATTAATAAGCTCAAACGCTTGTGCGCTCCTGACTTGACACACGTAAAGCAACACTCCCTCCGGTCACCACTTGGATAGGTGACTGTATAGTGGCATACAGATCTGAGCGCTTCCGTGCTTTGGAAGCTACGTTTATAGGATGGTCCTGGCTTCAATCGTCAAGGGAGGGCTTCAGGCGACCTAATAAGTCTGACACTAGACAAGTAAGGATAGATGCTTTAGAAAAAAATACTTAAAAGTAATGAGAGTATGTATCATATTGCAACAATAAATAAAAACCCTTTGAAATTATCAACAATGAACGTATTTAGTTTCAAACAAAGCAAAATACCTACCTGTCATAGTATTAACATTACAAAGGTAATCTGATGCAGGTTTAACACCTACGCCAAAACTAAAATAAATACCATCATTGAATCATTCGTATTTTCTATATAATTTTTACGAAACGTTATATATTTATGTAATTTATTTTTTTCAAATACCTATAGAATAAAATATAATAAATACCTGAAAGGGGTTTACAAACCTTTGTATAAATGGCAAGGGATCTTGGCATTGATAATGAGAAAAATTGTTCAAATATTTTTGTTCAAAGCGCGGTTTCCCGTGTACGTTAGTAATAATATTAATGCGGGACGTAATCACACAGCATCATGTAGCCCCAAACTAAGCAGAGCTTGTATTATGGGAATCACAAGATTGAATATACTACAATTTTTTTTTCTAAATGCATACTTATCATACATAGAAAACACCCAGACCCGAGACAAATATCTACAAAATATGCAAACATTTGTCCCGCAGCGGGAATCGAACCCGAAACCTTCTGCGTCTCAGGCGGAAATTCGCCTACTGCGCCACAGAAGCCGTCAAACCATTAGTACCGTCACTTATAAGCTAGTGGCCTTACTTCTGTCATTTTTATAAGCAAGTGGCCAACTGTAGTGTCGGAGTATTAGGACATGCGAAAGGACTCCGATATGGCTTAACGGCTGAAATAGCCGTGACCTGCCTTCCGAAGCATGGAAGCGCTCAGATCTAAATGTCAGTAGACGGTCACCCATCCAAGAACATCTGTTAAGAACATCGAAGTAAGCCACGCCACGAGTGCCTCGCTAGGTTTTATAAACTTCTATATAATATTATAAGCATCAACAACAACAACCCTTTCACCTACCTACATAATACGTAATAATAGTTGTAGGTAGGTAACTTTTAGGAAAAGCTCGTAGCAGAGACACAAAGAACTTAACTAACTAACTGCATGTTAATTCGTACAAGTAATCATTGTATTACATTAAGTGCACACCCAATAGTGTTGGGACACAAGTTATCGATGAATTTTATATTACATAACATATTCCAAGTTGACGGTTTATTTTGGCTGATAGAGTTCAAAAATCGGAATTAAATAAATAGATAGACTCAAAGATCGGAGTTAGATAGATGGATAGACAAACTGTTTATTGCATGATAAAAAACAGTGGGCAAGAAAATTTTATATATAAAAATTTACGATGGGCGGTAGTATTACTAAAAGCGTTCTCTTTCAGATAACTTTTGATGGACAAGAGCACGATAAACAAAAGTGTATATACGAGAAATTACATAATAAATTTCATAAATATACCTAACTCATTACTTACGTAAATATTAATATGGCGAAATTAGTTTTCATCGACCCTTAAGACAATTTAATTTCAAAAAATTGTAACGTTTAATTTACTATTAATAATATTTAATTCTTGTCAATATTCACATTATGGTATTCTTCACAAATATATTATTCCTGACTACTTCAATTTTAAGAATTAATTTAAAAAAACAGCTAACAATAAAAATCTGCAAGAGAGTAGGCTGAGCTAGTACGGGCATGCAAAAAGACAACTACCTGAATACGTTGGCCACCAGGTACTTTAACTGTCACGTTTCAGATGCAAACGTCGAAGATACCGCAATGAGGAACATTGTAGGAAGGCTGACCATGTGGAATATACATATAGAGAAAGTTGAATAATATAAAAAACCGATTTCAAAAGAAATTGTTTCTTAGGGGTTGTATTATTTCGTCATATTTAAACGGGGCCAAACGGGAAGTAAATATTTCCAAATGAAATAAGAATTTTTCAAATCGGTTTATATACGGTGACGTATTTTAACTACGTGACCATAAAGTAAAAACATATAAAAACCTTCTCCTGTTTCAAAATCGGTTTAAAACTAAAGCTTAATTCAGTATTTTATCCACACCACACATCACACCAGCCTATTTATATCAGTCCTCTGTTGGACATTGGTATCCCTTAATAAAGGGGGATATGCCCATAATCCCCACGCTAGGTATGGAATTGGGGATTGCAGGGCAGAACTTCTCGCACCGCCTACGTGGCTTCCCGTCTGTTGTCAGGGATTTTTTTATGGGACTTTTATTTATTATTATTTATTCACAATTTATAACATAACAGTATGCATTATATAACCAACGCTTTACAAATAAAGTCAAAATGGTATGCAAAAACATAGAAAAATCCGATTATGGATACATCGTCAAATAATAATTAAATAATTCATTTCATTAATTAATTCACAAATATGTCTCTTTAATAATTGTTATACATGCACACTAGATTTCATTGCTGTCATCTCATACATTTCCTTGCACTCAGTCATGAGACTTGAAGATTGTACACCACCCACCTGATGTTAAGTGGCAACCATTACCTATCACAAAGCATTGCATCGTAGATCACGATTTTTGAACGTGCTATACGATGCAATGCCCATCAACTTGAGGCATGAAGATGATAAGCCTCTTGTGCCTGTAATTTTACCGGCTCCCACACCCTTCAAACCGAAACACAGCGCAGCTGCTTCACGGTAGAAATAGGCATGGTGGCAGTACTTCTCCCGACGAACCCTCCTTATAGAACTCTACTACTAGTTGATAAAACTGTTTACCTTCGCACCACGTGCAGGTGGTGTTGGCTCTTCGGAGGTTGGAACGCGTTTACCCTATTTACCTAACTATTTTTATCGATATCTATAAACTAATCGATACGTCCCTAGACTATCGATGTTAGTTTCACATTAATACCTATTACGGATCTGAACTCTCCCCGTGGGGCAACTAAATTCTCATTTGTTGTAAATGGGAAATAGCTTTTAAGCGTTTATCGAGCCTTTTTATTGATAAAGCTATAAAACCAGGTATTTCAAACAAAGTGTCTAAACACACTATGCCGAGAATTACGCGACGTAAGTTCCGCAGCTGATTTTGACAAGTTCGGCTGTATGCCACGCAACGTAATTTCAGCAAGTATTTCAGTAAGTTCGGCATGATTACGCCTGCAATGCTATTTGAATTACAGCGGGGTGATCGGCTAACTCTGTTGCAAACAGAAATGACACCGATCCTGTTTCAACAAACTGTGACAGTTTGGCAATTGACGTTCATTGTATTTCGACGGATGAAATGTCAAAGTTTGTAAAAACAGGATCGGTGTCATTTCTGTTTGCAACAGAGTTAGCCGATCACCCCGCTGTAATTCAAATAGCATTTCAGGCGTAATCATGCCGAACTTACGTCGCGTAATTTCGGCTATAATGTGTTTAGATCATCACCATTTTTTTGCCATTGACGACTGACAAATTTGTATAATCTGTATTTTTATCACATATCACGTAACATATCATCGTCATCATCATACCAACAGTCTGACTTTATCCACTGCTGCACCATCATCATCATCATCAGCCTATAGCAGTCCACTGCTGGACATAGGCCTCCCCTAATGAGCGCCATTGCGCCCTGTCCTGAGCTCGACGCATCCAGCTTCTACCAGCAGCCTTTCGCAGATCGTCACCCCACCTGGCCGGAGGGCGTCCTACACTACGTTTGTCGAGCCGCGGTCTCCACTCAAGAACTCGTTTACCCCAATGGTTATCGGTTCTTCGGTAGATATGGCCAGCCCACTGCCACTTCAGCTTACTAATTCTCTGAGCTATGTCGACAACTTTAGTTCTATGTCGGATAGCCTCGTTGCGGATTCTATCCTTCAGAGAAACTCCGAGCATAGCTCGTTCCATAGCTCGCTGAGCGACTTTAAACTGGTGGACTAGCCATACTGTGAGTGTCCACGCTTCGGCTCCGTATATCATGACGGGTAGGACGCACTGATTGAAAACCTTCGTTTTCAAATATTGCGGTATGGGTGACGAGAAAACTCGACGAAGTTTTCCAATTGCTGCCCAACCCAGCTGGATCCTCCTCTTGGCCTCGTTCGCGAAGTTGTTTCTACCCAACTGCAATATCTGCCCGAGGTATGTATACACCGAAACAACTTCAAGAAGGTGTCCATTAACGACGACAGGACTCGGATCGATTCGGTCGTTGACCATAACTTTTGTCTTGCATAATCTTGCTCAGACACTTGACATGTGCTTGCTTTGGTCTTTGGACTGCTGCATATAGGCCTCCTGAAGTTTTAGTCATCCACCAAGATCTTGTGCTATTCGTATCCACGATCGATCGGTACGTACTATGTCGTCGACCCATCTCGCTACTGGTCTTCCGATGCTTCTTCTACCTACCCTGGATCACCATTCGGTTAATTTTCTTTTCCAGCTGTCATCACCACGTAATGTGTCCCGCCCATCTTCACCTGACATAAAAAGTAACCTAGCTTAATGGTTACTTTTTATTAAGCTTTTAATCAAGCGAATCTGCGAACGGAAGTTATTTAACTATAATATGACTAATTCCAATTTACTTTCGCATCACAAAATGCTACATACGATATTTACGAAATATTTTTTTAAAACTAGGTATTCATAAAATGATCTAACACCACGCTTCAATACAATCAAATCCTCTTAACGCGTTCAAACCTTTTTCCTTTCCCTAAGCCTCCATTTTAGTTGTGATGTATAGTGATTTCTCAGTAATACCAAAACTAAAATGTACCATTTATATTCAGAGGTACAGGGTGTAATATAATAATAGTAATATAAACATTATTTTAGTTAAAAAAAGAAAAAAGTACAAGCTGTTAATTTACTTAATCTACGGCTGATAAAGTTATATAATTCAGACTATACTAATAATTATAATAAGTAGGTACTTTAAACTACATATTTACTGACCCGTAAAGTCTGCGTTATGTGACGCAGTTGCACTGTGTCATGCAGCCGGCCGGGAAACCGCGATTCCAACATTTTGTCCCTTGACTACCGACAGACTGCCTCTCACGTATTCCACGATGACCTCCACGTATTCTACATATTCCTTATTTATCTACCTACTTCAACATCTCGGTTAAGCTTAAGCCGTCATTGATTTATACCTATTCATGCATCGCACGTCAACAGCCTGTGGTAGATATCTCAAGAATTGGACGATGTTACGATAAAAAAGGTATGTAAAGGAATGAGAGCGCGTACACTACTAATAACCGACATCGTTCGATTCATCTGCCAACAGCCGTTGACTTCCGTGGCTTGAGTGCGAAAAACATACCTTACTACAAACATTCTTAGACCAACAATCACATCGTCACATCGTCACTATCACACCTGTCTCAGGTGTGATAGTGGTCAAACGCTTGACTATTTTAAGTAAAACTAGATTTATGGCTTTAAAAAAAAACCCGAATGCATAGACAGGATTTTTTTGTACTTATTCAGTTTGTTAGTTTTTTTTTTAGTTCATCGTATTTTGAAAATGGCTTCTTACAGTCGCCAAATTGGATTTTTTTAAATTTCATATAGCCTATGTCACCCTTGTGATCTAGACGAATCCAACGACATCTCATTAGTCAAAATCCGTCCAGCCATTTGGGCTACAGCGACCGACAAATAATATTACAAACATACATGAAGAAGACTTCAGTCGGCTAAAAAAAACAAAATATATTCTTTATTCTTTATTCTTTATTGTACACAGTAAAATAAATACAGATAAAGTTCAATTAGAAGCTATGTACAAAGGTGAGCTTAACCCTGAAAGAGTTTTCTTACAGCAAACCTTTGGGTATAAAGAGAAGTTATAAAAAACAAAACAAAAAACTATGTAATGTGGTGAACTATGTTTTTCGCACTCAAGCCACCGAACATTTATCGACCGTCGACGCATATGGTGTACTTACGTACGTGTACCATAAGACTGAAGGCGTAGGATAAAACTTTATCGAAAACCGTTAAAAAATTAAAAATAAGTTATTTTTAAGAAATGCTAAAATAAGCACGCAATGAAATTATCAATTTGGACGTTACTATAAATTAGAAGTTTGTTTGTTGCCTTATAGTCAAAACAATACTTACGGCTAAACTGATTTTGATTGAAGGATTTAATTTGTAAATAAGTAATAAGGATTTTTAAAGATAACTGAAAGGCTACACAGATAAACGAATACTTTTTATTATATTTAAATAATTCATCTCAATTTCATATCGTCTTAAAATGAAACGTACTAAGTAAGTGACGGCCAGGTCGTATGTGTCGTATATCAATCATGTGGTTCCCATAATACAAGCTCTGCTTAGTTTGGGGCTACATGATGCTGTGTGATTACGTTCCGCATTATTTATTTTATTTATTTTATTTATTACGTTAAAGATGATAGTATCTTAATTTTTCGAGAGTACTCCTATTACACCCTACAGTCCGGCCATATCTAGTCTAACAAATGACAGTTACATTATGATTTACGAATCCAGCCCTAATGGACCACTCTCAGACGAAAAATATGTTTACTTAGTAATACTTGTTACAATAATACTCCATTTAATAAGGACCTAAAATAGAAGGGCCGCGACTTTGGACATCTCTGCTTCGCTTTCAACAGCAATATCAGCCAGGCCTCTCCCAATAAGAAGGGGATTATGCCAGTGATCCCCGCCATGGGCATGCGAGTTGGTATTCGTAGGGAAAACCTCTTCTCGCTCTTCGTCATCGCCAATGTTGGCTATGCCTCAGGCAGCGGCAGCGATGTCGTCATCTAATCATAAAATTCATTTATGCTCTGAACATTAACTCATACGGCTGATCTCTACTTTCTTATGTCCATATATGTTAGCTAGAAAGAGATGCATACTTTATCTCAATGCGATTCCTACGACTTCGTACCAGGTCATTTTTATGAACCTGCAAAGAAATTTGTTCGAGCGCCCTGGTACGATTAACTTTTTGATGTCGCATTGATATATGTATGCATCTCTTTCTAACTGATGATATTGAACATAAGAAAGTAGATATCAGCCGTATTGAATTTTAAGACTTAATCTAGTTGTCTTCTTATATCTGTGTATCTTACACTTCGACGATTGACACTTCTGCAAACATTGACGTAAAAAAATAGTTTGCCTTTTGACTAGGCAATAGGCATAGGTTGGGTACATAGTTTACTCTAAGCCGGCGCACATATTCTATGTTTGGCGCACACATTACTTACACTTTCTGAATTTATAGCCCGCCAGAGGCGAGAGCAAACAGTAGACAATATGGACTAGTGTTGTCACAGTAGTTACGGATTATAACCGAAGCCGAATATTTTCGGTTATATTATATTATATTATGGTTTTTGCAATCAGTAAACAATGTATTATTAGAAGTCTATTATTATTATTATACATTTAAGTTATATTTTAATACCCAGTGGAAGGAATGGAGATTTGAAGTAGGAAATTACGACTTGCTTATTTTTTATTTGCTCAAAATATTTCATATTTTTAGAAATGAAACTTACTAATTAGTAAATTATATAAGAAAATATTGCAATAACAAAAAAGAATTTTTTTCTATCCCTTATAATTTATCCAATATTCTTATTTTTATTTAACTCTTCTCGTCCCACAGCTGTTTAAAGATCTTCCCCATAGATATTCAAACATCTCTGTCTTGAGCCTCCCACCACCCTCTTTTGAAGGCATCAAGCTCGTCTTCCAACACATCCTCGGCCCACCCAAACACCGCGATTCCTGAGGTTATTCGTTAAGTTTATTTTTATAAATAACTAGCTTCCGCCCGCGGCTTCGCTCGCGTTATACTGCGATAAAAAGTAGCCTTTGTGTTAATCCAGGTCATAAACTATATATATTCCAATTTTCATCCAAATCCGTTCAGTCGTTTTTGCGTGAAAGAGTAACTAACAAACATTCATCCATTCATCCATACATACTCACAAACTTTCGCATTTATAATATTAGTAGGAAGTAGGAAGTAGGATAGTAAGAGGATGTAGTTAAATTGAATCAGACTCTATCAAAAAACCTTTGTAATTTCCTAGTACTTAATATTGAAACCGTTCCTATCAAGATACCTTTGTAAGCCGCGGATTTTCTTGCTATGTTTTCTTTCATCGTTTTGAGCACGGAATAACCATGTATTTCCTGTGAATAAGGCCGACAATGCTAAGAGGATGATACAGATGCTGGGCAAGCCTACTTCATCTGATCACGTCCAAGGCACTACAGCGTCCCGGTCAGTGAGTTAGCACTTGACACTGTAAATCATCCAGAATAGAAATAAAAAAGGCCTAAAGTACCTTTGTAAATAAAACTTCCTATTTGAATATTCACATACAAACTAACTTTGAATACTCTTATGTAAATTCACCCCTTTTTGTCAGTACCACCTAACATGTTTTTGCGACTATTACCTACCGACCAAACTTCGCTGCTCTCACCACAAAGCTCTAACACACGTCATTTTCGGCCTCTGATTAACTGACGGCCACAGACCACAATGGACGGTGGATTTATTCGGTCACAGAGGAAACTTTTTGGCAGTAATTAGGTTTCTACCTACTTTCTTAATGATGTAATTGTTTCGAAATAAATAAATATAACTTTTACTCATCATTGAGGGTACATATGCGTCGAGTGTATAGTGTAAAACGCTTTGAATGATGAAAACACAACTGTACTCCGGTAGCTGGCTGATCTCATGCCCGCAGTCAACGTTTTAATTGAATTCAATCAGCACCAACGATTTTCTTTCAGTCAAATACATAAATCTAGATAATAACGTTTTTTCAGGAAAATATTCAAAGGATTGATTGAACTTATATAAATAAATAGCTTCCGCCCGTGGCTTTGCTTGCATGGTACTGGAAAAAAGCCTGTATGTTGAAAAAGCCTATCCAGGTCTCAAACTAAAAAAAAAACAAAACAAACATCTTCACGACTTTTTCCTTATTATGGATATCTTCAGATATTGCTCAGTACGCAAATCTATTGAGGATACCCTAACGGGGACAGTCAGACGCAAGTCCAAACATAACGTTCGATACATGCCCACTTTTTGCAAGCAGCTAGCATTCCACGTGACAGGTTGCAAGCCCATCGCCGCTTTTTTATTGGAACAACCTAGCACATACCTTCCATACTTTTTAGTTCGAGGGCATACCGGTTTCCTCACGATTTTTTCCTTCACTGTTTCGAGCTCGTGGTAATGCGCACATAACATTTTCGAAGCGCAAAATCCATTGGTGCACGGCTGGGATTCGAACCCACGATCTCCAGATCTTAAGTCGGTGTACATCCTACTAGGCCACCACGGCTCTTTTAACTCTCATTTTTCGGTTTCAAACTATGTATATACTAAGTTTCATTCAAATCCGTTCAGTTGTTTTTTCAGAGTCAAGTGGGAACAAATAACGCATAAACACACACACACACACACACACACACACACACACACACACACACAACACACACACACACACTAACAAACAATGATTGTGTTATGATGATAGTGGGCTAGCTACTCCGATGTGGTGCCTAGTAGTTCATTTCAAGATCTCTAGATTATTAATTAACAGGGTTAGGTACTTAGAACTATGGTGCTCATGTCAAAATTGTATAAGACAACGGGTTATTATAATAACTATGCTGTAATTTAGTAATTCCAATCCAGTCAATCAGAGACGCCTGCAATAAAATATTGGTGTCGTATTTTTTTCGGCTGAATTTTAGCCGAATTAGTTTGGACTTACGACAAGTCTATCACTATATCATAGTACACTTGGGTCTGCCATTACGCCGGTGGTCCGAAATAAACTAGATACCATTTTTAAAATTTACGATGTATCCGTATTGTTTTGTTTTTACAAAAGGTTTTTAGCTAACAAAATGTTATTTGAAAGCGCTTTTGGTAAGTTTTACAGCCTGCGCACATTGGAAGACAAACTTCAGTGATTAGACGCTACGACAAGCAGCGGGGGACAATTTTCATACATTTTGTTCAAAGCTCTGCACACACGGCGACAATCGCGACAGCAAGATATGACAGACACTAGCGACTAAGCGCGACGACATAGCGTCGTGTTTGCGAGGTCTGTAATGAAAATGATACATTGAATAAATTGTAATTTATGATATACTATTTACATAGTGGTACCCATCGAGATGTAACAGTATTTAAGGTGGGCTAAAACTTTATCTAGTGCCGGAAAGCTATCTTTTCATTTGTATTCTCGGAAAACTATAGAAACTAAATCATATCATATCAAATCAAAATACGTTTATTTTGTTACACGAATAATACAGTTAAGTGAGGTACAAATTTCCTAAAACTATGTAACAAAAATGGCTACCACTCAGCATATGCTAGGGCAGAGCGGAACGCGCTGCCAAAGCGCTGGTCTTCCGTGGTCGCACTAAAATGCAGCGTACGGTGACTACTGCGACACAAAATATATTTAAAGTATTAAAATATAACAACATATAAACGAAAACAAGACAAAAACAAAAACTAAAATGTTACTTCTAAAAAATTAGTTGGTTACCATGATAAAATAAAAAATAAATAAATGATAAATAATTTTTTTTAGTTGTGGTTTGTTATTACTATTAACTTGCAGCTTCGACTGAGAATATGAGGCCTAGAACGACTGCCTACCTTGCGTGTGATATTTATTTGTAATTCTAATAAGGTCTTTTTTAGATTTTTTTGAATGAATAAATAGATACTATAGTTTATGTTAAAGAAAATCCTTGCATTTATAAATTTTTGGAAATAGATGGTGAATGAGGTTTCATAGAAACTGTATGTAAGGAATTCTTTTTGTTTTAATTTTGATAAAATCCTTCGTTTTAAACAAACAACATAAACAAAGATAAAAAACAACCAAATTGAGAAATTCCTTTTTTCAAGTCGGTTAAAAAGTGTCCTTGTTGGGAATTATAGTCAATTGCGGGCAACTGGTTTTTAAGACCAAATTTAATTTTCTAGGCTAACTGTGTTTTTTTTTCTATTTTATCTGAAAATGCAACTGTTTTTTTCTTCAAAATAAACCTATAGTTTCCCGAGAACTACAAAAGAAAAGGTCAAAGAGGTAAAATTTTGCCCCACTCTGTATTTTGATGGTGATACTTATTAATAGGTATCCACACAGTTATACTGACCACAGATAAGTCGACGTAGGGTTCAAGAATCTTAAGAAAAAACTGGAAAACCCTTTCTGTACATTTGAAGGTTCTTGACCTTGCCGTTTCCGGTCAAAAGCCTGCTCATAAAAAATAAGGCACCCATTATCTTAGAATATGTTATTTATCACAAAAGTTTCACTAAACCTCCTCTTCCACTACAACTAAGCTTAATCTGCTGGAGGTAGAGCCTCAAAAATAAGTGAAATTTAGTTCATGTTTGTATGTTTGTTCCCACTCAACTCCGTAACGAAAGAACGATTTTTTTATTGTTTAGAATAAATGCAAAAGTTTTTTAAAAGATTTTCAATGTGATCATTTGAAATGTACATAATGACTACTTTTTAACTGAGTTCTTCTTTTTTTTCTTATGAGCTAGTGGCCATCACTGGTGTCGAAGTTTTTAGGCCGCCTGAAGGACCAAGATTTGGCTTAACGACGGTAAAACCGGGACCAACATCTTAACGTGCCTGTTTTTAAACGCGTACCACCTTAGCTTAAGCAATGCCGCTGGTAGAAGTTAGTAATAGGTACCTATAATATCTATGTATTAAGTACATAAAGAATGGCAGAGGCTACAACAAAAGTCGGGCTAGCTCACGAGTAGTCGTCATGTTCACTATGCAGAAACTGGAATATCAAAAGGCTTTTTATCCAGGAAGCAAGCAATCGAAGCCGCAGGTGGTAACTCGAATAGTACTTTGTAAATATACTAGTTATAGGCTCCCATAAAAAGAATATAAAAAAAATTCGGACAACCTAGATCCATATTAAGAAAAATTTAAATTATAAAAACAAAAACACAAATATTAAGAAACCACAAAAAGAAAAAGCAAAGGCGAGAAAGTGACTAATATTGGAAATAGATTCTGCACAATGGATTCAGCACGAAAATTTTGTAAGACTTGATTATGTCAATTAAGTATTTATTTATTTAAAATATTCATATTCATTTATTTGATTATGTACATGTAGTACACAATTTAAAAGCTTAGATAGTAAGTAGCTTAATAGTATATACATGCACCCTGTTAGGGCACTGCAATTTTGTTTGAGCCTATTTTAACATAATATCAAGTTAATAAAATCTATTTACAAATATTTATGGACATAGAAGTGACAGAGACCAACAAAAGCGGATAGGCTGACTAGCTGGACTGATGCCAGTCCGTAACGCGAGATTTATTTACTGCCTGAATATGTCAAGTCAGGGAACCATGAATTTCGTAGTTGATTTTTGTAGGCAAGATATATATCAAACTTCAATAAGCTTAGCCTTGTCTATTTATAAAAGGCAGATTTAAGGCCTATAATACTACATGCTTCCACTCGCGGCTCTGCTCGCGTACTAAAAGTAACATAATATGTTACCTATTCATGTCGTCTTGGTAATGGGCTGGCCATATCTGCCGAAGAACCAACAACCATTGGGATAAACGAGTTCTTGAGTGGATACCGTGGCTCGGTAAACGTAGTGTAGGATGCCCTCCAGTCATGTGGAGTGATTTCCTGCGAAAGGCTGCTGATAGAAGCTGGATGCGTCGAGTTGAGGACAGGGCGCAATAGCGTTCATTAAGGGAGGCCTATGCCCAGCCGACCTAGGCCTAGGCCTACTGACTTTAAAAAAATAAGAGGTTCTTAATTCGGTTGTATTATTATGATTGTTCCCTCATAGCTCCATCATTAAAAACCGATTTCTGTAAAATTCATCTTTTTTTTGGGAGGGCAAGAATGAAGAAAAAATACTCCCTAGTTATTTTAAAATAATTTATTGAAGTAGTTTTTTTTATATTATGTTTATAAAGCAATCAACACACCGAAGCCGTCTCCTAGTCTCTACCATGTCGCTTTATTGGCGGTTTTGGTGTGTAGACTCGTTTAAGTTGGCTTTTCCACTTCACGCATCAAAACAAACCATTACAAAGTGAAATATAATATTACATTTTCATTTTGCGGTCGTTTAGTAATGAGACACGTGTTACCAAATTCTTGAATGAATGAATGATACTGCTACTGAAAAGTTGTATATCGTTTGAGATTTGAGACGAATGCAATAAACATTCTTATCTTTTTAATGAGGCCAAAAGGTTCAAATTCATATGAGTTAACTAACAAACGGGGCTTTGGCGTTGGCTGGCTGTGACATAGCGCAGCCACTGGCTTAGCACTGACGGCCTGTGTGGTGCAGTGGGCGAAGGTCCGCCTGAGACGCAGAAGGTTGCGGGTTCGATTCTCACTGCGGGACAAATGTTTTCATGTTTTGTAGATATTTGGCTCGTGTCTGGGTTTTATCTATGTAAGATACGTATGTATTTATAAAAAAAGACGTGTGGCACTCGGGGACTGCCGCCGTAAAGCTATTGCATAGCATTTTGTATCAACTTATGCAATTATAATTATTTATTTATTTTATTTATGCAGTATTTCTTTTTCTTTGATATTAATTCAAGTTACACTTTTTGAGCGTGGTGACCGATAAGAAAACAATTTTATTTCTTTTATTAAATAAACGAGCTTCGTAGTCGTACAATACGTCTAGTTGCACGCACACAAACACCGTGTCGAAGACTGCCGAAAAGAAACGACGTTAGACAATGCACGGCCTTCAAGCCACACCTCCGTGCCCGTCGGAGTGAGGAGCGTGAGGTTTTTTTCGTTACGGAATTTCTGGATTCGGTCCCCGCGCTCAAGGCCCTCGATAAAAGCTATGCAATAGCTTAAAAATATGTGAAGTATATAAATCATGTGGTTCCCATAGTACAAGCTAAGCTTAGTTTGGAGCTACATGATGCTGTGTGATTACGTCCCGCATTTTTTTTTATGGACTGATATAGGCCGGGTTGTGGTTCAGTACATATAACTATGGATGTTATAACTGCTGGGTAAGCCTATTCTATCTAACCATGTCCATACCACTTGACGATCATCTAGACTAGGTACAGAGTATTTTTTTTTTTCAATTTGCATCGACCCACTGCTGGGCAAAAGTCTCCCCCAAATTCCGACAACCATCTCTAACTAACCAGGGATCTCACAATCCTCAGGTTCCGGTTCCTCCGGTTTCAAGTTCGTCTCGCCATCGCTGTCTTGGCCAACCACAGCCTTCCACCGGGCTGCCAACCAGGATGTAATGGTCCAATGGGACTGGGCAGGCCATGTTAACCGGATGCCTTCGGATAGATAGGCGAATGCAATAACATCCTGGTTGGCAGCCCGGTGGAAGGCTGTGGTTGGCCAAGACAGCGATGGCGAGACGAACTTGTAATTGAGCCTTGTCATTGAGTGCGGAATAGCATACGCTCAATCGTATGCTCAATGAGCGTATGCTATTCCGCACTCGGTTAGTGCATTTGAATATGCGATCCATTGCCCTTTGGCAAACTTGTAATTTATAATTACTCATTAAAGTTGAAACGATTAGGTATTTAATATTAATTAAATTATATCCTTGCTGGCAGGTAGCACTTTCAGTGGCAATACAATTAAAAGCTCTCTTCCCCTTCATTTGACTCAAGGGTGCTCTGTGCCCGGCCTGTATTGCGCTTGGAACAAGTTGTAATCTGTCGCGAACGAAAAATACGCACCTCACTACAAAGTTTGCGCTTACTATATTTTTGTATGTCGCCCGGGATATTTGTAAAACTTTGACATTTCCATACAAAAATATAGTTAAGTAACAGGGCGCAATGGCGCTCATAAGGGGAGGCCTATGTCCAGCAGTGGACTGCTATAGGCCGATGATTATAATGATGATGATGAATCTTTGTAGTAAGGTATGTTTTTCAGACCCACGCCACAGAGGCTCAATCACTAAGTCTGGTGAAAAAGTATTCGTATCGTAGACGTAAAATTTTGACCAATGAGAAAGCGTAAATTCAAAATAACAATTTGTTATTGCTCAAAATTTATCTTACGCTTACGATACGTCAGGTTGAACTTTTATTGTGATCGCCGTACTGTTATAAGTTTCGGACACCCATTAAGAAAATAATGCGTCGAGCTGAAGACAGGGTGCAATGGCGCTTATTGGGAAATACTATGCCCAGGCGTGGACTGCTATTAACATCAAAAATTTTTTTTTATTCAATTAGAACCTTCACTTTGATTCGTCAACTTTTTTCAACCAAACTGGAAAAAAATTTACAAGGAAAGAAAGAAAGAAAGAAAATATATTTATTTCACCCGAAATTTTATACAATGTACCTGCTTAACAATAACAAAACAACAAATACAAATACAAATAACTAGATATATAAGTAGGTAATGCACTTGAACAGTGGGTGAAATAGGACCCTCACTCAGCATATGCAGCATGTGAGACAAAGCTCAGATGCTGCGCTGATTTTCAGTAAGGGCCCTTTACAAGTGACATTTACAAGAGAACAGACAGTAAAAATGAATAATATTAGAATCTACTTTTTAAAGTAGGTAGATACTTGCTGTACCTACCTACTTACTTGAAAAACTTTAAAGTTAAACTATATCTATAAATAAACAATTAAAAAGGAATAGGTAGGATTATAAAGGTTTATAAATATAATACATACAAATAATAATTACAATATATTAGTTAATTAATAATACATACAAATAAAGGTGTAAAGTTATAAATACGGCAACACAAGGAACAAAACAAAATACTTTTTTTACAAAGTAGAATTGTCTATGACAGCCTTACTTGCAGCTCGTTTGCTATTGGTTGAGACATCAGTTGATAATGGCGGACGGAAATCTGAGATGGCTGGCTGACCGACTGACTGACTTGACAACTACAAAGCGAACAGAAGTGGGTGATTTGACAAATTATTTAAACTCCCAAAAGTTTTTTAAAACATGGCAGAACGTTGTCGAAGTACCTGCGTGAACGGTTGGGTCATGTGGATACCTAAAATATGGTTGAGGTTTGAGGTGCAAGAAGCGAAGTGAAGAAGAAATATGCTACATGGCGAAAAAACAGATCACGAGTTCACGACCGATCGAGATAAAACTGAGAAGCTTGGAAAGACACGTGGCTGGCACTACACCTCGATCGAAGGTTTGCTCCTACAGGGCATGACGTGCATTCCCAATGGGTAAGTAAGTTTGGAGGATTCAGGGATGGTGTTTGCGTTTGTGCACTGCATTAAATCGGTAGGCATTTTTGTTCAGTAAGGAGATGCTTTTTGAGGTGTACTTTAAAGATATTTACCGATTTCAAAGCACGCACTGGCGGTGGCAAATCATTCCAGCATCGCGAGGCAGCGAATTTAAAAGACCCACGGAATGCCATTGATTTGTGCGTCGGAGTGGAGAAGATAGAAGTGCATGATCTACTCGGATATCTAGACTGGGCATTAGCCCAGATGAGTTTATTAAAAAGGTATTTAGGATATTGATAATTTACTACACCGAAAAGAAGAACTGCAAGATGAAGCTTTCTTCGAGCTGTCATTTTAAGAAGGTTAAATGAGTTTAAATATGGAGTAACATGAGTGCGCGGTGGGATATGGAAACAGAACCGCGCACAGGCATTTTGCACCCGCTGAATTAACTTTACTGTTCTAGCAAGTAGGCACGGCCCATAGACCGTGTCACAATAATTAAGTTTTGATAAGATGAGAGATTCACATAAATTGATTCGCACTGCTTCACTAATGTAAGGGCGGATTTTATAAAGCAATTTTAAACGATAGAAACAGTTACGTACACACTCTGCAACATGTGTCTCAAAATGTAGCTTACTATCCATGATGATCCCAAGGTTTCTGGCTTCAGCAACACATTCAACCGACACATTGTCTATTAAAATATCCATAGGTGTTCCTTGAATAGCTAGAACCTTTTGCTTAGTACCAATGAGCATGAATTTTGATTTTGTGGGATTAATTACTAGTGAGTTTAGCTTTGACCATTTAGATATTTCAGTTAAATCAACATTAATTTTGTTTACAGCATCAGCAAGCTCATTCCGAGCAAATGAAAAGTAGAGCTGCAAATCATCAGCGTAGAGGTGATGTCTACAAAATTTGAGGGTCTTGGTGATGTCAGCACAATAAAGAACATAGAGGATTGGTCCTAGTATGGAGCCTTGAGGGACACCTCTCTGCACAGGACGAATGGCTGATTTTAGTGTGGTCCCATTTGGCATAGTCAACTCAACGAATTGTTGCCTGTTGCTGAGGTAGCTGTGGAACCAGCGGATTGTGCGGGCATCAAATCCATAGAAAGAAAGTTTTGATAGAAGAAGGGAAATATTTAAGCAATCAAATGCACGGGAATAATCAAGGAGAATTAGAATGCTGACCATGCCTTGATCCTGAGCACCAAGTAAATTGTCGACAACGTCTAGAAGAGCAGTTGCAGTGCTGTGACCTTTACGGAAACCAGACTGAGCAGGCGGAAGGATATTGTTGTCTTCAAGATACTTGGTGAGTTGCATGGAGACAGCTTTTTCCAAAACTTTGGAGAGGCAGGGAAGGAGACTTATAGGCCTTAGATCTTTATATGTTGTCGGGTTATTTTTTTTTTGAATAGGTCTCACCTTAGCTACCTTCCAGTTGTTTGGGAAAATGCCACTCTGAATTGACATATTGACTATACTTGTTATGGTTTCTAAGGACTCTGGCAATGTCATTAGTATCATATCTAGAGATATATTATCCACACCTTGTGCATTAGACTGAAGTCTACGGATAATTTTTAAGACTGTGTCCTGGCTTACTGGACTGAGGGAAAAAGTCTCCGAGTTAAATTTATGGTGCTCAAAGTATGTTAAATGAGAGATTGCAACAGAGTCTTCCCCAGGTATATCAAGGAAGTGGTTGTTAATTAAATCAGGATTATTGAATTGTAGGGGTAGTTCCATGTCCTTTAGTTTATGAGGGAGTATTGTGGTTTTCAGATTTTCCAATAATTTTTTTGAGTTATTAATATTATTGTTTATATTTTCTGTGAAATAAGCCTTTTTTTCACTATCAATTGCAGTCAAAACAATGTGCTTCATATCTTTGTAACAATTTTTGAGTGCTGTTGTGCGTTGTGTACGATATTTACTGTGATAATCATCGCGGATACGCATCATAGTTTTAACGGTGTCCGTTATCCAAGGGTGTGGGGGTTCTTTAAATCGAGTGGTTTTAGTTGGAGCATGTAGATTGAATAAGGTAGTTATTACTAAATTAAAAGATAAAACAAGTTCATTTATGTCGGACATAGAAGTAAAATAGTTCATGTCATTATTAAAAAGTTCTGGGAGAATGTTTTTTAAGGGTCTATAAGTTACTATACGAGGAAGTGGCTTCTCTTTTTTTATATTAAGTTCTACTAGGATCATTCCATGATGTCCAAGATCAGGGCTATATTTAACTATACTTTTGCGAACCATGGCGTCAGTACATGCTATGTCGATGAGAGTAGCACTATGGTCAGTGAAGTGTGTTGGCTCCGAAATTACCTGTTTCAAGTTAAGACTATATGTAAATTCATTAAGAAGTTTCGTTTTCCACTCATTAGGAGTGAGAACGTCTATGTTAAGATCACCTAGCAATATCAAGTTATTATAGTTCGTAAAGGATGTGATGGATTCAGTTAATGCCTCGAAGACAGAATTAGGGTTCTGCTGAGGTGGCTTGTAGGCGGTGCCAATTATTACTTTCTCTCCATTTACCTTAACGCTTATCCACATCTGTTCTACATCTGGTGCTGGAGGGTGAGGGCACACACGGGTGTAAATAGTTTTCTTAATATAAAAGCCAACCCCCCCTCTGCGGCCGTGCTTGATGTGTGAAGGTCTAGGAATAAAGCGAAAGCGATAGCCTGGCACTTTAGGTGCTTTCTCTGCTTCATTGTGACTTATCCATGTTTCGTTTATGGCAATTATGTCAGGTTGTAATTCCTCCATTGCCACTATAAATTCCTCATGTCCTGTATTTAATGAACCAGCGTTAAAAAGCCCAACTTTAAGGTATTTTGTACTAAAAATAAATTATTTGAATTCGTATTGGATATAAGTGGCCATTGTGTGTGTCTAAGATGTTAATATGATGGTAAACGAACATAAAGTAAATGATCTTAGTTATAAGTTTTTTAAGTATAAAGACCGTACAAGTAAACATTCTGCTGTTCAATAAATAAATAGTTATATTGTAAATAATGTAGATAGTAAATAGTGTATGTAAAAGAGTAAATAAATATCTGATATTAATCTGAATAATATTTTTTTTACATAGGAGATACATAGATATTATTAATATGATAGACATATACATATACAAGGATATACAAGGAACTCTACTTGGCTTATATATTTCGTCTGCTTGGTTACAACTGCTATTCTTAACCATAACCAGGCCTCTTTCACTCCGCAGAATAGGTATAAAAATATACCTACGCATCGCCGGCCCTCCTAGCATGGTTCGTTACGTCGGTTGCCGAGTTCTGCCCGGAACGAAAGTGTCTTTGAGCAGCCGCGGCATTTTACTTTGTTTTTGTTAATGTACCTATATTTTACGCCAAATGAAGGCAAAAAAATACTGCATAGCATTTGGTTGCCTGAATAATAATAAGAAAATGTAAATAATACCAATAGTAGGTACAGAACTGAAAGTTTTTCTGCCAAATAATGCGTTGTTTAGATATCAAAGTCTCCCGTATTTACTTAAGTAGATAGGTACATAGGTACAAGTTCTATTTGAATGCGTTACCTACCTACATAAATAAACGTAATATTATAATGTAGGTATTTTTTCATAGACAATTTTTGTGCCATTGGTAGGTATCTACCTACATAGTGCTGTAGTAAGTTGGTATTATGATTTTGATTATGTAGACTGAGAGCAATATTAGAAACCCAACCAACATTTTTATTTGATTTAACTTTAAGTAGGCAGTGTAGGTTACCTACTTCAAAACAGTCGGGTAGGTAGGTGTAGATAGACAAATCGATGTGGTAATTTACCTAAAGGTAGGCGTACTAACAACTAAAACTAGATAACTAGGTTACCTACAAACCAAATGTTGTTTTTTTCTCTTGCAAATATCTAGGTAGGTACCTACCTACTAAAATTTTGGCCACGCTGGGCATGCGGGTTGGGGATCGCAGGGTACAGCTTCTCGCACCGCCGACGCTGCTGCCCGTCGGCGGCCAGGTTCTTATTATTCGTCACAGAATAATTCTCAAGACAACCCTAACGTTACACGTGCCACGTCAGTAGAGATAGAGCTATACGATAGAAAGGGATGCAAGGTGTAGGTTAATATAAATGTTAGGCACTGAGTTCGGTACGAGCTGAATAGCACTTTATTGCGTAGCAGCTAAAGTCGCTATTTATTTAAATGATTGCGCGGAGTGAAGCTTCTGTCCCTTCTGTATTCTGTGCCATAACATTGGTTTTGAGAGAGCAGGAGACCGTTTCATTCCAAACTTTTTTTGTCATCAAAATAATCAGGCATTTTGAAATTTGAGTACAGAGATATAGGTGTCAACGTTTAGCTATGATGATGATGATAATGATAATGATGATGAAACATAAATTGCTGCCCTCTGTAACTTAGACAGCAAATCACACCGCTCTTAAAGTTGCTCAAGTAAATATTAGTCTTCAATTTGCTGTGTTTTCTCTGTCTCTAGTTACGTGGTCCAATGGCGTGCGTTCTACGCCTAATAAATATTTACTGTAATAGGAAACTTTTCTACACAATAGACCCACCTACAAAGCACACCCATTTAAGGCAGAGGTAGGCCAGAAAGGATTTAGATTTTTTTAAAGATGGAACTAAAGAAAGAAAGTTTTTTTTTTTTTTTTTCATTTTATATGCTGTGACTTGGCAATCTATTTTTCATAACATATTCAATGTGCTGTCTGTTATTGAAGTTTGGGTCATTCGTAGAAAGATTTGTCCAGTGTCTTTCCCTCATTATTTCTCTGCGAATCTATCCGTGAAACTTTGGACACCATGTCTCTTCAGTCTGAAGAATTGTAGGCTGCCAGATCCCTGCAGTTGAGTGGCGAGTTGGTTTCTGTGATTAGCCAGTCTTGTTTGGTATTTTGCGCTGTAGGCCTGTTTTAATTGTTTTCTCTATTTTATGGTTAATTTTGATGTCCATGTACAAATATCTATTGTTTATATGCTGCGGTATTTTAAACAACAGCAAAGAAAGAAAGTAATACACATATTTTGATCAACTACCAGTAAAAAAAATGAATAAATGCGTACAGTAAAAATAATCCCTATCTCAGCTTTATGCCCCATCGAACACGTAAGTAGGTACCTAGGTACTAACCTACGTGATGGCCTTCTGTTATATCAGCAGGGCCTTCTGTGAGATCACGATCACTGGCGAGTGTCGAGACACATATTACTTAAAATTAAACTTAGGAACCTTTTTTTAGTTGGGTTGAAAATGCGTTACGCGTGTCTTTCAACTCAGGGAGAGTTGGAAGGATCTGTCGGGCTCACTGCCTGCGACTAGCCAGCGCTAGCTCAGCCGCCTACCGACTAAAAACACACCGTGTTCCTTCACTCACCGTAGTGCATCATCGAACCATTCATCGCCTGATGAAGGGCTCGACACTGCAGTAGCACTTGACGGGCTCATGGGGTCCCGGTAGGATTCTACCACGGCCCCGTCGGTGATCGTTAGGAGGTAGTGGCTAACTCTGGTATAAGCGTTTTTAGGCGGCCCGAAGGCCTCCGACAAGGTTGAACGACTGAAAAGGCAGGGACCAAAATATCATAAATGGGCCTTTCGAAGCACGGAAGCGGTCAGAATCTAAATAGCGCCCTGCACACGTAAAATTCGAACCGCGGGAAACAGGCGCCATTAGCACAACAGTTTGATCTGCAGTCCAAACCGTACAGATCGGACTGCGGTTTGGAACGCAGTCCCGATGCGCGGTCCGATCTTTACGTGTGCAGGGCGCTAATTACATGAAACGGTCACCCATCACATCGTGATACTTAAACAAGACGATCTGCTAAAAATACCGAAGTAAGCCACGCCACGATCTATTTGACACTAAATTTGGGGTAAATTAGTTTAACCTATCACGGTGTAGGCTGCCCCAATAAAGTGTCATATTACGTCAAATGGCGTATCGGAAACGCCTTGAACATCAATAGACTGTACAAGTGTACAGCTAGCGACACAAGTCTTACTATATTATTTTAAAGGCGAAAGTTTGTAAAATGTTTGTCCTTTCATCACGCCAAAACTGAAATTTAGTACATCATGTAGTTTTAAATTTGAAATAATATTGGCTTTTTACCCGGGTACAACGCGAGCGAAGACATGGGCATAAACTAATTAATAATAAAGGATAGACACCAATGTGCGGAAAACTGTGGAACTGTGGTGCGAACGGCGGCGAAATTGAACGGCGCAAATATGTCTGTATAGACTGGGTTCTAGCAGGTAGTAGTAATAGTAGTTTAGTTTATTTATTTTCTGTCACAAAGGTTTTACATATGTACATGTAATAAAAAAAGTTATGCAAACCTGTATTGTAACAGACCGGTACCTGAGATAGACTGGGAGCCTATGATTACAAGTCACCGGTGCCCCACTCACTCCTCGGATAGTGCACTTTTTACGACTAACTATTATAATAGTAGTAGGTAGTAATAGGTACTAGTACATAGCAGTAGTGAGACTCTGAGTTACATGTTATCTTCTTGGTACCGCAGTCGAAGTGTCAAGTGATCCAATCTCCCTAAATTAGTTCCACCTTACTATAGGGTAGATTGACCTCAATAAAGTGATATTACATCCGATGGGTATCGATGTCCGCTATAAAAAATGTCCGTTCGATCAGACGTTATTGTGTGGGGTGACAATGTGTTTAGAATTACTAAGTACTAACTCCACAGCCCTCATTTCATACGCCAAAAATGGACTGTGGGGAAGGGTTGATCATATCAAGATTATACTCAAGAGCCACAAATGTGGGAAAAATGTCTGCACCAAAACTCGGTGCACGCTGCCTATTGCGCCGATATAGGTGTAGATTCTGTTATGCATTTTCGTAAACTAAATATAATACACTGTCCTAAAAGTGATGCTGATTACTAATAGAAGACTAATAGGTAAAAATTACAAGGATAGCTATAACTTTAAAGCTGAAAAATTAAGATAAATTTATAAAAGTGAACAATAGAATAGACACTATTGAATACTTTTCAAACTACTTAAATAAGTGTAAATGTGGCATTTTGATGTTTATGTAGGTATGACAATGTTGTCAACACTCGGTCTATTTATGTCTGCTTTCAGACTGTGAATCTATAGAACACTATCTCGATGGTTGATCAGCTTGATACCAGAGAGACCGGTATTTGAAGATTAGTAATTGGATTAAGTAGCTTTCGCCTATGGCTTCCTTATGGATACCTGGATACAAGTAGCATTTATGTGTTAACCAGGTGACAAACTATGTAACTAAGTTTCATCTAAATCCATTCTACCGTCATGGAGTTGAGTGGGCTACAAAAAACATACTCACACACACACACACAAACATTAACACACAAACTTTTCCATTTATAATATTAGTGTAATCTATTTCTTTTATATTACTATTACTTTTGTACTTGTTTAAAACAATAACCTGGTATTAACCATCCAATTTTTTGATGAGTTTATTTGATTATTTACTGATTTTATTTACATTAACTTCAAAAAAAATTAACTATTCAATATTTTGTTTCAGATCTGAGTTAGCAAGTTTCTTAATAATTGGTAAGTGTATTTTATTTGTATTTTACCACTTTATTAATTTTAAAATATCATCTAAACATTTGTTTAACATAAGTAGATTAAATGAATTTATAAGTTAAAAGAAAATATCAATCTACTATGATGAACATAAATAATATCAAAAATATAATAGAAAAAAATGTGTCCAAAATGGAGCATCAACCACAGGGCCAGATGGCCGATAGCTGCAGAGAGGAACCTCTTTAACATGCGCGCAGAGTCCAGGAGAGCTGCCTTCTGCATCTGACCCTTGATCCAGCTGCCTAGCGAGGGCCTCTTAAGATTGATTTGATCGAGGCTCTCCCTATCAGACCGTTCACTGATATGACTATCGGAACGATTAAGTGTGGATTAACACATTAATTCTTCATTAATTCTTCGAGTGCTGATTAACACAACTGTCCGTGTTCAGGACCAGGGGCCTGATTCTGACGATTTGATATACTTGATTCTATTAGATATCACGGAAACAGTCAAAACTATATATATCTAATAGAATCAAATATATCGAATCGTCAGAATCAGGCCCCAGGACCTCGGGTATGGCGCGGTGCGTCATTTCCGTGGCTATCAGTCAACTTGTTAAAAACAAAATAATTATCCGTATAATCCTTAAAACGTTAGCGATCGTGGTCACCGCACGTCCTTGCTGAGGCGAGGGGTTGATTAGTACCCAGAGTCAAACCTTTGAGATAGTGTCACGAAAGAAACAAATAAATGAGGAGACAAGTTTATATTACAGACCGCTAAGGGCATTCACGTATGTATACAAGAGGATATTAACAAAAAAAAATGCCGATTCGCCCGCGGCTCCACACGCGTGGAACAAAGATATAATGTAGCCTATGTGTTAATCCAAGTCATGTACCTATATTCTAAGTTTCATCTTAATCTGTTCAGCCGTGACGGAGATAAGCGGGAATAAACATACTTACACACACATTAACAACCGCATTTTTTATTAGTCTGATAATTTAAAAGACAGCAAGATTTACCCTCAAAGGGCCTATATTCCTTGCCAGTGCAGTCAGACTAACTTACCATACGCCAAGATAGACTTTAACAAGTTAGTTTCGTACTGCTAAGATGTGAAACTTTGCCATCAAACTACCACCAAACTTGGGCGGTGCTTAGTATTTTGATTATACTCGTACAAGGTGAGTCAGAACTTGTGGACTGTACAGAAAGGGGTGTAAAGGACCTTCGGAATCCAAGCTAACCTCAACTGCCTGCGGTGCACCTAGCTATATGCCAATAAGATCAAAGTGTTTCCTTGCAAGTGAAATGGCATGCATGGACTCAATTTTGTGGCGAATGACGCTGCATAGAAATTGTATGGAAAGAATTTTTTATTTTTTTTTCTAAATCTTACGTTTCAAATCTTTTTTTGGATATGTGTTCCTGATGGGAAATAGGGTCGGGTAAGACATATTTCTTTTGGACAAATTTTATTTTCTAGGCTGACACATCTAGAGTACACTAAATTTTTTGTGTGTGGTGTGGTACTTTAAAAAAAAAATACGCCTGTTTTTTCTTCAAAATATACTTATTTTTTCAAAACTTTGAACTTTCGTTTCCTGGAATTAAAACCTTCTAACTACAATAAAAGGTACTTAGCTGCCCTTTAATCTGGTAAAATTTTGCCCCATACATACAATATACTCGGCTGACTTGAGGGGCCTTTAGTCCTTGCCAGAACTTGTGGCTGTGCGTTACTTTCTGCTTACTGGTTGAATAGCCTCAATTCGCGTAAAAACTCCACAATTCCCGATAGGAGTTTGATGTCTTCATGTGAACTCGTAAAAATTCGCAAACCCGACAAAGTAGGCGTATAATAATCGTATCCCAGTAAAATTCCACTACATTTGCTTTCATGTTTGGTAATCATAAAACTCGGGTTTTGTATATAGCGGTTAGTAACAAGACGAGGGGAATATAGCGGCCGCGATATTTTGTAATGTCATTGTGTTTTGTTAAGACGGCCTCTGTGTCGCATTGGGCGAAGGTCCACCTTAGACGCGGAAGTTTGCGGCTTCGATCCCGCCGCGGGACAAATGCTTAAATGCATACACAACTAAATCTTGGCGGGTAGCAGCGTCTGCGGAGCGAGTAACTGCGCGCTACTATCAGCAATTGCGTCAAAACCGAACGTATCCCATAAAATTTATTATATTTTATAAATCACATTAACATTTTCTTTAGTTTCACACACCGACTCGATTAATAATCAAGTAAAAAAATATTTTGTTGATTTGGTTTCCGTTCTCATGTGCTCATTTTTAATTATTTTGACAGTAGAATCGACTAAAAACTTATTGGATATTTTTTTGACGCAAAGTGAGTGGGTATTTTTTTGACGCACTCACTTTAGTCTTGGTACCGAGCGCCTTACATCAGACGGCATTCTCCTTTATCCTGCAGTGGTCTGATAGGCCTGGCCCAAAGCGTAGCGTTTCACCTTAAATATATTTGGCAATGTCGTGTATCCTCGTAAAACACAGGTAGTAAACCAAATGAAGCGGGCATGAAACCGTCAATTTTTTTTCCTAAAAATCTTTATCTAAACATCAGCTTCCGGCTTCGCTCGCGGTACCATAGTCCGTAGGTAGGTACCGGGATAAGTAACCCATGTGTTATGACTAGTTTTCAACTACAATTTGCAAAATTCAGTAGTTTTCATCACCTTCAAGCCAAAGAAGCAATGCTGCTTTATCGTAGAAATACCAAAGCAATCTAAGCTTGCTTTCCGAAGCACGCTTAATACGATCTAAATGCCAATAAACGGTCACCCATCCAAATAGTAACCAGATGAAGTGCTGCCTGCTGCTTAACCAAGATGATCTACCAATTTTTCCCCACACTACTCTAAGGTTATCTGGAAGAATATGCTACTTATCATTAAGTTTGACTGTGTACTTGTTATATTTATCTTATGCAAGAATTTTCTATCTATCTATCTGCTAGGAATTAAATAAATAAATAAATAAATAATTTGTTAAATTAAATTTGTCTTATTTTGGCCAAATTGTGAGATAGCTTGGAAAATCTGGTTATCATCGAGCGTGTAGATGGGAAACGTTCTAGAGGAAGATCCCCAACCCGATGATCTGACCAGCTAAGAGACAAGGGACCGTCATTCTACAGTTTGGTGGAGATGGCCACAAATCAGAGTCACTGGAGACAGGCCGTCCACGCCTGCAGCATATCGCATGGTGATCACGATCTTCAGGAATGATGTACCGACTACAAAGATAATCAGCTAATTAAACTGAAGCGTATGACGTATCATGCAGCGTGCGCTTGTTTATGATAAGAGTGAGTGGAGCCTTGAGACAGTGAGACGGTATCGAGGTAGACCTTGCGAGAGATGGCGCGACGAGCTTGACACCTTCAATGACTACCAGTGACAGGCATTAGCGTGACTGGAAAACTCAAGGGCTTTGCCCAGCAGATGGACAGTGGTTTTAGAAACAGGAACAACAACAATGGTGTTTTAGGGTTCCATACCCCAAGGGTGAAAACGGGAACCTATTTATAAGACTCTACTGTCCGTCTGTTTGTCTGTATGTCTATCACCAGCTTTTATCCCATGAACCGTGATAGGTAAACAGTTGAAACTTTCACAGATGATGTAGGTATTTCGGTTGCCGCTATAACAACAAATACAAAAACAGAACAAAAAAAATTTTTATGTGGGGTATAGCAGCCACGGTACGGAACCCTTCGTGCGGGAGTCCGACTCGCACTTAGCTGGTATTTTATATTTTATGGTCCAGCTTTTGAACTCGAGGCTTGCGTGGGCAAGGATGAGCTCGACGATGGGGCGACTTTACCAGAAGATTTTACGTATAACCTTTTCAATATGTTCTGTAATATCAGCCACAGTAAGACCGCGTTAGGAATAGCTGCTATAAATCTATATTTTATCTTCAGCTTCAAGATATTTCCCGTTATTGGCAGATTGATTTACAATGCTGGTGATATTAGTTCTGACCTTTTCTTTGCGCAGCCAATACAGTAAAGAATTAAACGTGATCTGACTCAATTAATTTTTGCAGATTTCAAATGATTGTTAAAATATATTGTGATGACGTTATATTATAAGACAACTAGCAATCCGCCCCGACTTCGCACGGGTGCAAGTAATACATATAAACGTTCTTCTTCAATCACTCTATTGACAGAAAAAAACGCATTAAAATCTATTACGTAGTGTTAAAGATCTAAGCATACATAGGGACAGACAGACAGACAGCGGGGAGCTAATTAATTTGTTTTATAATATATAGTGATAGTGATAAATTTAATTATATACTATTAGTAATCAAGCATAGTTTTTACAGTTTACATATGATTGTTACAAAATATTGTGATCACGGTACAATAATATTAACATTTATAATAATGACATAGTTATGTACTTATCATTTAATTTTATTTTTATATTTTTTGCCTATAAAATTTTGCATGCTCGTGACAGTTGAATATTTTGGAACTTTTTTGTAATGTATAACATAAGACCTGTTTATATAATGTACCCATGTTCGTTGCAAATAAATTATTAAATAAATAAATAAATAATGCTGGACAGTATCACACAGCATCATGTAGCCCTAAATTAAGCAGAGCTTGTATTATGGGAACCACATGATTGATATACTACACATATGTATATATTTTTTATAAATACATACTTATTATACATAGAAAACACCCAGACCCGAAACAAATATCTGCAGAACATGCAAACATTTGTCCCGCAGCGGGAATCGAACCCGCAACCTGCGTCTCAGGCAGACCTTCGCCCACTGCGCCACAGAGGCCATCAACATATTAAGAATACATTACTTATAATACCTTCAATTAATTGACTACAAAATACTAATTCACTTACTGTAGACGAATTCTAAATAGTAAATTTAATCAGTAACATTAATTTATTTTAAATTTAAATTTGACCTTTTACATACCTACTTATTAGGTGCCTAATTGTTTACACACACAAACTTAGGAGGTTCCAATCTTTCGGAACTCAAGTCAATCTCACCTGTCCGTGGTGCACCCTGCTAACTAACAAATGGGGCTCTGGCGGCTGGCTGAAAGCAGCATAGCGGAGCCTTACTCCGTCATAGCCTGTTCTCTGACCGCCGACGTGTAGCAGCGTCGGCGGTAAGAGAAACTTTGCCCTGCGATCACGAACCTGCATGGCCAGTGCGGTGATTATAGGCACATCACCGTTCATAATAGGCTAGACGACAAAAAAATTCTAATGAGTCCGTTATTTAAATTTCAAAAAAATATTGCACACGTATTTTTTCTTTTGTCAATTAAACAAAAAATAACAAAGATATAGTGCGTTAAAGTTCCGCGCGACGTCACGATATAGTACATTTTTTACCTAGGCGTGACGTCACGAGCCCCCACTCCCGATCTTTCACGTTCTTTATCTCCGTCAATTTCTATTGATTCGATAAATAAAAAAAATACGTGTCCAGTATTTTTTGTTGATCTAACTGACGGACTAATTAGAATTATTATTTTTTGACCCAGTCGTCATGCCTATTAGGCCTATGTCCAGCAGTGGACTGATATAGATAGAAAGATAGAAACTCTTTATTGCACAACATAAAAAACAAGTACACAGGTGAACTTAATGCTAAATAGCACTTTCTTCCAGACAACCTTTGTGTAGTGATATTGGCTGGTATTATTGTTATATTTAAAAAAGAGGAAATAACTTTTACTTACTAGCATTTATAGCTTTCGCAATAATAACCGAGCTATTAAACCGCACCCGCATTGATAGCTCCCAACTTTATTATCCCGTAGATAATTCCAATGTCCAATAAACGAGGCCCCATACAGGGACTGAAATTATTATGGGCACGCCTGCTGTGTCAGGGTGGCTTTTCATCAGTAAGTATAGGGGTACGAGTTGCACAATTTGAAAACTTTCATAGTTTACGTTTTCTAAAGAAAATCCATTTTTCTTTATAAAATCTGTAATCAGATAAAATAAATAAATAAATAATCCTGGACGTTATCACACAGCATCATGTAGCCCCAAACTAAGCAGAGCTTGTCTTATGGGAACCACATGATTGATATACTACATAGATACTTTTTTTTTTGTAAATACATACATATCATACATAGAAAACACCCAGACCCGAGACCAATATCTGCAGAACATGCAGATATTGGTCTCGGGTCATCTGCAAACATTTGTCCCGTAGCGGGAATCGAACCCGCAACCTTCTGCGTCACAGGCGGACCTTCGCCCACTGCGCCACAGAGGTCGTTGCAGAGGAAGAATTCGCGGCGTAGGTTAGTTTGATCATCTTATAAGATAATCTTAGTCAGCAACACTCCGGTTTACTTGGTTAGGTGCTCCTTTAATGGCATTTAGCTGAGCGTTTCCGTGCTTCAGATTGCACGTTAAGAAGTTTGTTCCGGCTTTTTCAGTCGTTATGACACGTGGAGGCCTGCGGGCGGCCTAAAAACTCTGACACCAGAGTTGGCTGCAAACTCATACGAAATACGATAAATTATAAAATTTTGTAAAAAAAATATGCTCGACTAAGTTACGACCACGTTTCTAAAAGACTCAATTGACAAATCGGTTGTAAAATATTATAGAGTTTAAGTTTTTTTCGGTAGAATGAGAAAACCATGCTTTTCCACCGCGAAACAGAACATACAGAATAGTCATAATAATAGGCCATATTATAATCATAATTATTATTAGCGTCCCAATTAAAAAATATTAAATACAAGTAAAATAAAAATTACAAAATATCTTAATCAGTATAAAATAAATTTTTTGGACAATACAAAATATGAATTTAAATTTAATTCCATGAAAAGAACCTCCATGCATGCTTCATGCACCGCAAGAGTGATTGAAGAGTGTGTCACAGATGACGTCAGCAAATTGGATCGAAGCCTCATAGCGCTGTATTAATAAACGGCGTATCAAGTTTGTTTGGAGCTCGTGAGGGTTCCGTATATTGTTTTATGAGAAAAGACCAAAATTATGTTTGTTCTGAATGATATGAAAGAAATATTATTTTATTACGTCTCCCTACAATCTGTACGAGTGTATAATAAAGGCTTCTTGAAACAACAACAAACAACAACGGTCTATTTCTGGAGTTAGGCCTCACCTAATAAGGAGGAGGATATGCCCATAAGGCTTGTCGTGGTCAAAGGCCTCATTTACTAACTTAGTAACACACCGAAATGGTCGGCACCGGACAACGGTCAAAGTTTGCACTTTGGTATTTCATCTATCGAAATTCAAAGAACGTCAATTGAAAAACTGTCAAAGTTTTTAAAAAGCACTGGATATAGAAGAGAATTAGATGAAGTCTTGAAATTCACTATGCTACTCATACGGCTGATCTCTACTTTCTTGTGTCCATATAACATTTGCTAGAAAGGGATGCATATTATAACTCAATGCGATTGCTGCGACTTCGTACCAGGGCATTTCTATGAAACTGCATAGCATTTTATTCGAGCGCCCTGGTACGATTTTCTTTTAAAACTTATTTGAAGTCGCACTGAGAGAAGTATGCATCCCTTTCTACCTAAAAATGGACATAAGAAAGTAGAGGTCAGCCGTATGAGTTGATGTTCAGAGCATGAATGAATTTGACTTCTTCTATGCTTTAGTCATAGATTTTTGGTAAAAAGAGGACCGGTACTTATCATTTCGGTGTGCAACTGAGTTAATAAATCAGTACTCTGATCAGAAGCAAAAGGTTATTTGGTCCACTATCGTAACTCTTTTTATAGCCATAAAACATAACCGAGCACGGCAAACAGCAATGCTATTTCATAGTAGAAATAAGCATGGTAGTAACAATTCCCCGAACGAGCCCTTCACAAAGAACTCTACCACTTCTTAGAACTAATTAAACTAATTGCCAGCCAACTCAAGGATTTAAGTAAGTACATTCAAACCAGAATTTAAATTAGGTAATTCTGAGTTGTTTTCTTGGTAGTCAATGGCCAGCTCGTGTTGGAGTTTTTAGGCCCTTTAAAGACCTCCGACATGGGTTGATGACTGAAAAAGCACCAACATTAAGATGTTGTTCCCGATCAGTTGTACATTCCAAGGCAAGGAAGCGCTCGAAGCTCATCATCATCATCATCAGCCTTTAAACAGGGCTATTGCTAGATTTAGGCCTCCCCCAATGAGTGCCGTTACGCCCCTCTTCAGCTCGACGCATCCAGCCTCCACCAGCCTTTCGCTGATCGTTACACCATCTCCATGACGCTAGAGAGCGTCCTACTACATTTGCCGAATCTAAATCCCACCTAACAATTACCTACCTATACAAATAGTGACCGAGCAGAGATTGTTATAACACCAAATTAAACCACGAGCGCTTCTCAAATTCGGTGAATTTAGTTAAATATCAATTCTCATTAACGAACATTTTGCAACCCTTGGAGACAATTCCTTGTTATTTAACGTACAGCCAAGGTGAAAAGTATGTAAAATTTTAATTAAAAATCGAATGAAAATATATTTACCTATTTTCCAAAAGGAAATTGATTACCTACAACTAATCAGCGGTCTCCACACTAGGCGTAGCCTGTAACGTGGAGAACAGAACTTTTTTTTTATAGTAAGTCCTCTTTCCTACTTATCCTTCTATCCTACTATACAATATTATAAATGCGAAAGTTTGTAGGTATGGATGAATGGATGAATGGATGAGTGTTTGTTACTCTTTCACGCAAAAACTACTGAACGGATATAGATAAATAAATAATCCTGGACGTCATCACACAGCATCATGTAGCCCCAAACTAAGCAGAGCTTGTATTATGGGAACCACATGATTGATATACTACATAGATACATTTTTTTTGTAAATACATACATATCATACATAGAAAACACCCAGACCCGAGACAAATATCTGCAGAACATACAAACATTTGAACCGCAGCGGGAATCGAACCTGCAACCTTCTGCGTCACAGTCGGGCCTTCGCCCACTGCGCCACAGAGGTCGTCAAAGATGAAACTTTGAAACATAGTTTGTGACCTGGATTAACGTATAGGCTACTTTTTATCCCGGTACCACGAGAGCGAAGCCGCGGGTGGCAGATAGTAATAAATGAAATACGTTCAGTTCCAGTGTAAACGCATATCACAAATCACAAAAATATATAACCTAATAAAAAAAACCTGGCAAAGATAAACGTTACACCTACTTGAATCTATAAAAGCTTAAAAAACATGCTATTTAAAACTGGATCATCCGATCAGAGTGCAGGTATATGAACACACGTTTCAAAGTTTCTTGAAATTGAGATTAAAAGTTATTATAATAAAATCACCTAAAAATCGAGCCAAAAACATAGATAGGTACATCTCATAAAACGTAAAAAGAAACACACAAACCCCTGAACACCCTGAGAAAACAAACTTAGTTATTACTATACACTTCCCTTCTGTACACGGCTTCGCTCGCGAGGTACCTGGATAAATTTATTAGGCTATTAATTGACTAGTTTTATTGTAATAAGTCACGAACCACTATCACAAGGTTTTACAAGGTATTAGAGTTCTTTGTGGAGGGCTCGTCCGGGGAGGTACTGCCACCATGCCTTTTTCTGCCGTGAAGCAGCTAAGCTGTGTTTCGGTTTAAAGGGTGTGGGTGCCGGTGAAATTATAGGCACAAGATGCTTAATATCTTCATGCCTCAAGTTGATGGACGCAGGGCGTTGCTTGGTAGAGCACGTTCCGGAAAAACGTGATCTACGATGCAATGCTTTGTGATAGGTAATGGTTTCCACTTAACATCAGGAGGTCCTTGTTCCATCTTCTAGTAGTATAAAAAAACTATAAACCAATCAATCCAAGTTAAAATGAGATCAACACATAATGATCACATCACAAACTTGACGACCTCTGCAGCGCAGATATTTTTTTTTATTATTTTTTTTAGACGCATTTATTGATGTGGGTGTTTTCTACGTCGAGTTTTCTCGTCACCCATACCGCAATGTTCGAAAACGAAAGTTTTCAATCAGTGCGTCCTACCCGTCATGACATACGGAGCCGAAACGTGGACTCTCACAGTACGGCTAGTCCACCAGTTTAAAGTCGCTCAGCGAGCTATGGAACGAGCTATGCTCGGGGTTTCTCTGAAGGATAAAATCCGCAATGAGTTTATCCGACATAGAACTAAAGTTGTCGACATAGCTCAGAGAATTAGCAAGCTGAAGTGACAGTGGGCTGGTCATATCTGCCGAAGAACCTATAACCGTTGGGGTAAACGAGTTCTAGAGTGGAGACCGCGGCTCGGCAAACGTAGTGTAGGACGCCCTCCGGCCAGATGGGGTGACGATCTGCGAAAGGCTGCTGGTAGAAGTTGGATGCTTTGAGCACAGGACAGGGCGCAATGGCGCTCATTAGGGGAGGCCTATGTCCAGCAGTAGACTGCTATACGCTGATGATGATGATGATGATGATGATGGGTGTTTTCTATGTATATCATAGTAAGTAGGTCTTCCCAAAAAAACAAGCTCTTCTTAGTTTGAGGCTAGATGATGCTGTATGATTATTTATTTTATAACTTTCACATCATAATATAATGAAGTCACTAATGAAATTGAGAAAAACATAGATACACTGAAACCCACGTAACGTTAAACAGGGTACGGCCTGAGTAAACCTTACTTTTATACACGACTACCTACTTTTGTATACGACTGTACAACTCTGAGGCAGTATTTTATTAAAGGCCTGCGGGTACAAATTAATTTTATCTCGAGATAACAAACAGATAACCGTTTTGATTGTACTTATCTCGCTTTAAGATTGAATTGAAATTCTTCCTATTTTAGCCAAATGCGAGTTATTTAGTTAGTTTACTAAAACTTTATAGACGAATGTTTGTAATGAATGAATCAATATCATTGAATGTATCAATTATTTGTTTAAATATGGTTACCAGGTTTTAAATATAACTATACAGGGTGGGGCAAAATTTGACCTCATTGAGGGCAGCTGCATTTTCTTTTGAAGAAAAAAATAATGGCATTTTTGGTTTTTGAAAAAATGGACAATCTGCCCAGAAAATGACGTCTGTCAAAAAAACAAGTTGGTCTCAATCGACTCTCTTTCCCAAAATAAACCCTTTTCCCAAAGTAACTTACCAAATCAAATCGTAAGCTTTAAGCAAAAACTTACGATTTGATTGACAAAAGAAAAGGTAGCTGCTCTCAATGAGGTAAAATTTAGCCCCACCCTGTATAGGTATTTCTACCGTTCCGTATTTCTGCCAATTTTGGCATAAAAACTAAAAATACCTATGTCATATTTTAATACAATCAAATTTAAGAGCAGTTTATATTAAAAAGATTGATAATATGGTAAAAATTACAATAAATTATAACATATCCCATCCTTCTAATATTAAAATGGGAAAGTTTATGTGGATGGATGGATTTGGATGAAACTTTGAATATACATAGTTTATGAGCTGAATTAACACATATGTTACTTTTTATCGGTGCGCCACGCGAGCGAAGTCGCGTGCGGAAGCTAGTACAACAATTCATCATCACCCTATAGCAGTCCACTGCTGGATATAGGCATCCCCTAATGAGCGCCATTGCACCCTGTTCTGAGCTTGACGCATCCAGCTTCTAAAAGAAATACAATTTGAAAATACATTAAAATACATGTAAAAGATATGAAATGTTTGTTCCTCATTTACGCCAAAACGACTGAATATATTGAGATGAAATTTTGTACAATTCTGTAGTTCTAGTCTAAGGAAAATTTCTGTCAGTGTAACACGCGAGCGCGGCTGTTTCACTTGTAGATACACTAATAATCAGTTTTAGACATTACTACCATTAAATCTTTTTTAATCTTTTTTAGCTAACCTTTTTACCTTTAGTATTTAGTGATATTATGTATTATGTTACCATAGTTTCTCATATGAGTGACTTTTATGTCTTTTTTAAGAAATAAATATTCCAAAGGTTGCCTGGAAGAGATCGCTTTTAGCGATAAGACCACCAATTGTTCAACCGCGGATTAGTTTTATAGTTTAGTAAGTTAATTTTAATATATGTAATTTTTTGGTGTACAATAAAGCGTTAATTATCTATATATCTATCTATCTTAATTCTCATAAAATGCTAATTATGATTTTATAATAATTTATACTTTATTTTTACTTGGCAAATGGCGACATATCTAAATGAAGTACAGAAATAACTGGAAACGCGTCATCACATTAGTGAAAATTTGTAAGTGTGAAATAATTTTCCCCGAAATTCCTTTAAAAGAAGCAAAAACAAACAACAAAATAATATCTTTACAATATCACAATACCCTTCATACCTGTAATAATAACAGCGGTTAATAAGATTTGTTTTCGTACAGTTTACAAAAAAAGCTTGACAATAGATGTTATGCAAAAAATAAATATACATAAGTACTCAAATTAATTATTTTCTTAACTTCAATAAACGAAGAGGTTCTAAATCTTAGATTGTAAGAGGTTCGACTTTCATCTTAGGAACCCAAGGCAACCTCGCCTATCTGGTGAACCCTGCTAACTCACGAACAGGGGGCTCTGGCGGCCGTCTAATTCCAGCAAAAGCCTACAGAAGCCTGACTGCCGACAGGCAGCAGCATCCGTGATGTGACAAGTGATGTCCTGCGATCCCCCACCCGCATGCCTAGCGTAGAGATTATGGGCATCTCCACCTTCTTCCACCTCCTAAATCCTAAAAGATAGCCTCTCATTAATTGTATATTGGGTATTTACTTAGAATTAAGTAGTTATTTAAGTTTATGTCAAATTAAGTTCTCTCTCTCTCTCTCTAACTATTCTAACTATTGTAGTGACCATCAGGGTCCATAAGAACTTACTTTAATACCTTACCACCTGTATGCCTACTTACTTATGGAAACAATAAACATATTGAGTATTGAGTAATTGGGAGAATCACCCATTCTCATCCCTACCTCGTACCACGATCCACAAACAAAGACAAATATTTGCATATTTGCATGTTCTGCGGTTATTAGTCTCGTGTCTGAGTATTGTGGTACTAAGGCGTTCTGATATATCTTGATACCCATAACACAGGAGAAATCCTATTATAGGTCTGTTGATTGTTCTGTTATTTACGTTTTGATGAAAAAAAGGCTTCACTCAGTGTATAGAATTTTTTTATGAAACCTGAAGATGGAACTAGTACATGGCCTACCGATGTTAAGTGGTAACCATTACTTGTGACAAAGTATTGCCTCCTAGGATACACTTGTTCAGATCGTATCCAACGATGCAACGCCCTGCATCTTTAATCTTGAAGTGTGATGGTATTAAGTCTAATGTGCCTGTAATGTCACCGGCACCCACAGCCTTCAAACAGAATCACAGCAATGCAGCTTCACGGCAGAAATAAGCATGTTGGTATTACTACCCCGGATGAGGAAAACTCTGCTACTGCAATAACATTCATGATACTCATTCATATTGAAAAACGGGAATTTTCATATACCGTTACATCAGTGAGTGCTTGACAGGACGCGGAGAGAGAGCGTCGCGTTCACTCACCCTGATGAACTCTCTTAACGAGTCGAAACGCCGTCGGTGCCTTCACCGATGTAAAGTTACGTGAAAATTCCAATTATTCAATATGAATGAGTTAATTCACGTTAGTTTCACGAATAAAATGCTTTGTACTTTATACATATTAATATATAAAACTAATAACACATATAAAACTTAATTCAGTGCCTAATTACCCAACTTGACATAAAACGGATACTGAATTTAACATTTTTATTATTGTTATTTTTATTTGACCTTTCGACATTTATTTAACATAAGTTAATATAACTTAGACCTTTTTTGAATAGTTTTTAAATGACATATTAAATTACTTATATTTCATGTTATTTTTGACCATTTTTTTAAATTATAACAATAATAAATGTGTAATTTCTAATAATTGATGAATAACGTATTTTGAGATTTCTGTTAATTATCTTCCTGCAGTGCCCTGACAGGGTCAATGTACCTACTAACCTACTCATAAGCTAGACTAGACCTAAGCTATACCACTGTAATTTAGGACATTAAAGCATGAATAAATGAATATGAATATGCATGAATATGAATTATTGCAAGCAACTCTACCTTCTAGTTATGAACCAACAGACGCTACTAAATTGATATTGCTAAGGGAGCGGCGCTATTCGCAATCATTTTATGACGTAAGAGCGCTCAAAACTTAATAAAACTTTTATAACAAACGTGACAATAGACATTGTGAAATTGATTTTGCTCACATGAGTTGCGCAGCTACTCTTGAACGCTCAGCAACTTCCGCAAATAATTTATTGGAACCTGATTACTTTTTCATTTCTTTTTGGGTGATTTCAAAGAGAATCTTTCTATTGCTTCCGTATCCCATTGAGATCCGTTCCAACGCTCATATATTTTTCGTGTCAACATTATTTTGGTATTCATTTTCCAGCCATTTTATTCCGTATCGAAATATGCTCAATTCATTTATTTTTAATAGGTATTGTGTCAGAACGCAAGACGGCGCGCGCTGAGAAAAAGATGGCGAGATGAATAACTACACCTTCGATAGAGCGTGGGTACAAATAGCTTAAGATCGAAATGACTGGAGGGAGCGTGGGAAAGCCTTTGCCCAGCAGTGGGAAATAATAGGCTAGTCGTAATCGTAATCGTTGATAAGATATCCGGGTACGTAACAACGCAACCGCGGGCTGCAGCTATAGTACCTTCTTACTGACGGTCTCAGTGGGCGAAGGTCCGCCTGAGACGCAGTAGGTTGCGGGTTCGATTCCCGCCGCGGGATTATTTGTCTCAAGCCTGGGTGTTTTTTATGTATATCATCATTATCATCACCATCCACAGCCTGATTTCACCCACTGCTGGGTATAGATATATAATACTCTGCTTAGTTTGGGGTTACCTTCATGATGTTGTGTGGTAGTGGGTCCAGCGTTATTTATTTATTTTACTAAAAAAACTTTTGACTCAAAAATAGTTTAATTAGTTCGGTGCTTTGTTTTGTCTTTTTACTTTTGTTTTTTGAAACGCTCATGGCGTGGCACTCCGATGTTCTTAGCAGATCATCTTGGTTAACACGTTGACTGCTGGAGGTGACGAACAGGGTTGTATTATTCAGCACTCAAAGCGTTAATCAAAACTTCGTCTAGCTCTACTTGGATGGGTGACCGTTTAGTGTCATTTAGAGAGCGCTTCTGTGCTTCGCAAGACACGTTAAGATCTTGGTCCCGTTTTTAGTCGTTAAGCCATGTTGGCGGCCTAAAAACTTCGACGTTCGAAGAGTTGGCCACTAGCTCACACGAAGAAATGAAAACAAACAGCAAGTCTAATGCACTTTTGCTTTTTAACCAAAATACCGAACTACTACTAGACATGTTTTTGGGCTCATGTAAAAAAAACTAAAACAGAACAGTGAAGGTTTTGCATCTACACCCCTCACCTTAAGTTGCCACGTCTGCCACAGCACCTTATTGCAAAATGGATTGCCAAGACCCATCAAGTCGATATTCAATCTCAATAATGGACCAACTTCGTCAAGCCATCGAGTTCAAAGACTATATGATCGAGATGTCAAAAAACTAGCTCATATTCATATTCATATTCTTTATTGTTGCTCATTCGCAGCATAGCTCAATTGGTAGCTCTCTGTTCGAAAACTAGCCCATTCGTAGCATAGTTCACTTGGTAGCTCTACAGTGGAAAACTAGCCCATTCGTAGCATAGCTCACTTGATAGCTCTATGGTCGAAAACTAGACCATTCGTAGCATAGCTCAATTGGTAGGTCTATGGTGGAAAACTAGCCCGTTCGTAGCAACGCTCACTTGGTAGGTATCTGGTCGAAAACTAGCCCATTCGTAGCATAGTTCACTTGGTCGCTCTATGGTCGAAAACTAGACCATTCGTAGCATAGTTCACTTGGTCGCTCTACAGTGGAAAACTAGCCCATTCGTAGCATAGTTCACTTGGTCGCTCTACAGTGGAAAACTAGCCCATTCGTAGCATAGCTCACTTGATAGCTCTATGGTCGAAAACTAGACCATTCGTAGCATAGCTCAATTGGTAGGTCTATGGTGGAAAACTAGCCCGTTCGTAGCAACGCTCACTTGGTAGGTATCTGGTCGAAAACTAGCCCATTCGTAGCATAGTTCACTTGGTCGCTCTATGGTCGAAAACTAGACCATTCGTAGCATAGTTCACTTGGTCGCTCTACAGTGGAAAACTAGCCCATTCGTAGCATAGTTCACTTGGTCGCTCTACAGTGGAAAACTAGCCCATTCGTAGCATAGTTCACTTGGTCGCTCTACAGTGGAAAACTAGCCCATTCGTAGCATAGTTCACTTGGTCGCTCTACAGTGGAAAACTAGCCCATTCGTAGCATAGTTCACTTGGTCGCTCTACAGTGGAAAACTAGCCCATTCGTAGCATAGTTCACTTGGTCGCTCTACAGTGGAAAACTAGCCCATTCGTAGCATAGTTCACTTGGTCGCTCTACAGTGGAAAACTAGCCCATTCGTAGCATAGTTCACTTGGTCGCTCTACAGTGGAAAACTAGCCCATTCGTAGCATAGTTCACTTGGTCGCTCTACAGTGGAAAACTAGCCCATTCGTAGCATAGTTCACTTGGTCGCTCTACAGTGGAAAACTAGCCCATTCGTAGCATAGTTCACTTGGTCGCTCTACAGTGGAAAACTAGCCCATTCGTAGCATAGCTCACTTGATAGCTCTATGGTCGAAAACTAGACCATTCGTAGCATAGCTCACTTGGTAGGTCTATGGTGGAAAACTAGGCCAATTCGCAGCATAGCTTAGTTGGTAGCTGTACGATGGAAAATTAGCCTATTCGTGGAATTAAGACATAAGATTTTTTTAAGTAAAAATATTACAGAAAGTAACATAGCTCAGTAGGTAGCTGTATTTTATGCCATCTTGTTTGCGGGTTGGATTCCCACCCAGAAAAAGATATACGTATAGAAGCAGCATAGCTTAGTTGGTAGCTCTACAATGGAAAATTAGCCTATTCGTGGAAGACATAAGACATAAGACATAAGATTTTTTTTAGTAAAAATATTACAGAAAGTAACATAGCTCAGTAGGTAGCTCTATTTTCTGCGCTCTTGTTTGCGAGTTTGATTCCCACCCTGAAAAAAATATATGTATAGAAAACTATTTGTTGTCACACCAATAAAAATAAGCGGTTTTATCGTTTTCATCGATCTCTTTCGAGAAACAGACTTGAAGACGCCAAGTAGCAGAAAGTTGCGGGTTCGATTCCCACCGCAAGACAAATGTTTCTATGATCTACAAATATGTTTCTCAGATCTGGATATTCTATATGTATAATATGTAGTTAACTATGTTTTTACAAAAAAGTAGATTAAAAGTAATGTGTCCCGTAAAAACATTTATTCTGCTTAGTTTGGGAATACATGATGCAGTGTGATAGCTATAGCTATAGGACCTATTTGTGAAAATAATGTTATGTATTCTAGCAAATAAACATTTGAATCTTGAATCTTCTGTGTTTCTGTGCTATTTTCATCGTATTATAACATAGCACAGACAGCCTGCCTGAGTACCTACCAAGCGAGATGATTAAAGCAAACCCCACAAAATACATAGGCCTATGTTTTTTCAATTAACTATTTTTCTGTAGAACAATTATGCAAAATAAAATGTAGAACAGAATGGAATTGAAAATTCTGTCCTACGCAAATACAGCAGTACCTATAGCCAACTGGCATAAACGCGGGCAACGAACAAAAAAAACCTTTACAATTGTTTTTTATTCAACAATAGCTTTTCTTACGAATAGTTTGGTAGATTGAAATTGCCCCGCCGAGGGCGAAGTCAAATTAAATATTGATAAAACCAATTTCCTATATCAACGAGAACATTTTGAGTATATTTGAATATAGGAAAAACCACGGAAAAGCCAATCTTTACGTAGGGTAACTGTAAGTTTTGCCACTGCCGAAAATTACGGTCTATATTTTTTATACAATATTTATATCAAATATAGACCGTATTTTTCTCATCGAACTCTCATTTTGACAATCGAACTATCTTATATCTTATCGTATGTTGACACATTACGTTTTGCTGACGCAAAATAGTTAAAAATATTTCTAATTTAAAAATTATAAAAGAAAATGTGCTAAATCGTCTTCAACAATAACACCAACCTATATAGTTCACTACTTGACATAGGCCTCCCGTATAAGAAGGCAGAATGTGTCTATAATCCCCACGTTGGGCATGCGGGTTGGGAAACGCAGGGCACAGTTTCTCGCACCGCCGACGCTGCCACCCGTCGTCGGCCTGAGGATTCAGCTCTGTCGGTGTTAGGCTGGGCTATGCCACAGTCAGTCGGCCGCTGGAGCCGTCTGTTATACAGCAAGGTGCACCACAAGCAGGTGAGGTTGGCTTGGATTAAACACATGTCTTAATCAACGTTAAATCTAAAATCATCATGTGTATAGCTCGATTTATTTCCGCAGGTTTTAATTATTATTTTCAAGAGTTGATGCATTTCTGATTCTGGGAAATCAAAATACATTTATACTTACTAATTTCTAAGTAATAATTATTATATCTTATATAATCACATCCTCGATATGCAGATACCTTCACTTTAAACCAGCGTCGGCGGTTTAATATTAACTCCTTCACTGTTTTAGAATAATGATGGACACTAAACAAACAGCATCATGTACATAATACATACATATTAAACATAGAAAACATCCAGATCTGAGACAAATATCTGCAAATGATGCAAACATTTGTCTCGCGGCGGGAATGGAACTCGCAATCTTCTGCGTCTCAGGCGGACCTTCGCCCACTGCGCCACAGAGGCCATCGTATTTGAAGTTAAAGAGTTCTTTGTGAAGGGCTCATCCAGGGAAAAACTACCATCATGCCTATATCTGCCGTGACGCAATGCTGTGTTGCGGTTTGAAGGGTGTATGTACCGGTGACAGACAATTGAGACTCAATACATTCATGCCTTAAGTCGATGTTCCAAACATGACCTACGAACATAATCAATACTTTGTTATACTATGCACTAGTTCCCTCTTTTTTTTAATTTACTGGATCATCTCAAACACGGTCAACTGATCACAAACTAGGTAGAGCCTGTACTGTACCCATAATACATAGTCTGATAAACATACATAATATACTTATGAAACACTCAGACACAGAACAAACATTCATGTTCATCACACAAATGTTGGAATCGAACCCGCGACCTGCAAGTTAAAATTAACCTATCAAAAGTAACCTAGGTGCTAATACAGGTCACAAACGATTATTTCCAAGTTTCATAGAAATCCATACTGCCATAACGAGTTGAGTCGGAACAAACATACACATACACAAATACACACACATACATACACACACACACACACACACACACACACACACACACACATATACATACATACATACACACACACACACACACACACACACACACACACACACACACACACAAACATTATCCTTACTTTACAGTATAAGTAATATTAGTGTGATCATTTGAACTACATAATCTAATCCACAAAAAGTGGCAAATATTTAGGGAGCAACACTTTCGTGGTAAGTGTACCATCTCTCGGCCAATATTTTACCATCTATCGGCTTTATTCATGAAAATATGAACAGGTTAGTATATCGAACACCTGGGCTTGCTTTCTGATCATAATTTAGCAAAGTATGAATTTATTATAGAATATGTAGTATAGCGCTCGCTGCGTAGAGGCGCACCGCCACGAGTCCGCGCGTCGGATAATCTCCAAGAGTTAATAACTATTCTGTCACCGTATCGACGCGACTTGCCACGGAATCGCTGCTTCGCGCCGACTCCTTTTACAGTCATTTTGTTGAAAATAATTCGGTTAGGTGTTTGACAATGTTCCGCGGTGAGCGCGTTGAGAGGACGCCGCGTATGTCGACAGGGGCGTAATGACGTTGACATTTTGATCGCACTCAGCCACTCGTTATATTGTTGCGATAACATCGCCGTGTCGTATGAGATGTGTAGATGAGTGTGTAGACATACATTGCACGACGATAATACGTCGCTATTCACTCGCGTGGAGATGGCGCTTTACTTCAGCGTCTTTAGCAGAAGACAGTTACCCACTTAGGTACTTGCAAAACTCAATGCAGTATGCATGCACGCAAAGTGCACTGATCTTTTGAAGTTATATTTTATTTCTCTATCCTTTTTTTTTCTCCTTTATTTGAGCTTTTTCGCTTAGAGAATATGCCGCTCGATATCTTCTATATCCTTGTTACAACACTACGCGCTGGCCCTTGGGAACAAATGTTACCAAAAATTTTGCATTTTAGGGTTCCGTACCCAAAGGGTACAAAACGGGACCCTTTTACTAAGACTCCGCTATCCCTCTATCTGTCTGATACCAGGCTGTATCTTATGAACCATGATAGTTAGACAGTTGGATCACAGGTGATGTATTTCTGTTGCCAAACAAAAAATACTAAAAACAGAAAAAATAAATATTTTTGTGGGCTCCAACCGCAACTTCTTTTTATCTTCGCACCGCTCGATATCGGCTGAGGTATCATCTACTTACATTGCCACCTTTATCTTCTCACACTGTGAGGTTCCAGAGGAATTTCCTCCCGCGAACAATCAAGCTGTGGAATGGTCTCACTGCCGAGGTTTTCCCCAGAGACTACAATATGCAGCGATTCAAAAAGGGCGTTTTAAAATTTTTAAAAGGGTCAGCAACGCGCATGTATTACCTCTTGATGTTACAGGCGTCCATAGGCTACGGGAACCGCTTACCATCAGGAGGACCGTATGCCTGTTTGCTAACTTAGTAGTATAAAAAAAAGAACGGTATGGGACCCTTCGTGCGTCCCTTGGAGTCCTACGTGCACTGGGTCGGTTTTTTTTGGGACCAGTAGTTACCAAAAGCAAGCCACCGAGTATATGAGTTGGACTCCCTTTCCCCCAATCGGTCACCATGTTGGTGCATCGTGGGTGTTAGAGATCCAACTAAATACTTAGCCAGCCTAACCTTCCTTGCATGTGCATCTGTTCTGCTTAGAAGCCTAGTCTTCTTAGCAGATCAAAGTTAAGCATCACTCCGCCCGGTTACTACTTGGATGGGTGACCGTAGTTTATTTTATTTTATTTTATTATTCATTGGAACAACAAACAGCTACATTATAAATATACAATAAGTAGGTAAAACAAGACAATGTTGTGTAATCATGTAGCCCACGGCGTTATTCACAGATTACTTGGCAATTACAGTTAGTTGGTAAGGGTTACAGATATTTTTATTTCGAATTTCACAATTACAATATTTTAATGTTCTGTACCTCAAAATGAATTATGGCAATTTATTGTCTGTCCATCTGTCTATATGTCAATCAAGAATTCAAGACCTTGTTCTTAGGAGCGCGTGGAGGTAATAATTTATATCAAATACTAAAAAATAATTTTATACCAACGCAATCAAAAGATGCAACCGTTTATGCAACATATTTAGACACTTGCAAGGAAATCAAAGCCTATAGAGTATCCTTCCTTCACCTACCTTCCCATCATCTTCATCATCATCATCGGCCTATAGCTGTCCACTGCTGGACATAGGCCTCATTTCATTTCATTTCATATTCTTTATTGCAATAATTATGTTAGTTTACATTGTAAGGTGTTAAAGTTAAGTTAGTATACATAATTACCCAATTTGGGCGTAGCAACGATCAGAGTGGAGGTGGACCGATTACGTTTTGAAAATAAGTAGGTAATGTTTTTATTTATAAATGTTATGTAAGCAGCAAAATAAAACTCAATTAGAATCTGATATCGATAGCTTGTCTTTGAAAAAATCATCCAAACTGTAATAACACTTATCTATTAATAATTCTTTTAATTTACTCTCGAAAATAGTATTTTGTTCCTCTTTTAGTTTATCTGGTATTTTGTTATATATTTTTGCCGTCATGGTCTTTGGGCCAGAACTATGCATTGCTAATTTAGAACTTGGTAATAAGATTGTGTGGTTGTGATTGTGTGATATCGGCGCGGAAAGTCACTTTTTTTCTTAATTTTTTTTTAATTTTTTTCCTCCCCTGCGGTTATCGGTTTTTCGGCAGATATGGCCACTTAAGCTTGCTTGCTGGCCACTCTGAGCGATGTCGACAACTTTAGCTCTATATCGAATAGTCTCGTTGCGGATTCTATCCTTCAGATAAACTCTGAGCATAGCTCGTTCCATAGCTCGCTGAGTGACTTTAAACTGGTGAACTAGCCGTAATGTGAGTGTCTACGTTTCGGCTCCGTATGTCATAACGTGTAGGATACATTGATTGAAAACTTTCGATTTTAAACATTACGGTATGGGTACCGAGAAAGCTCGACGTTGTTTTCCAAATGCTGCCCAACCCAGCTGAATCCTTCTCTTGCTTCTCCAAGATTTTTTACATAACTATAAAATCTGCCTGAGGTATTTCTGGTACTTCCCGTTGACCTGGTATCATAAAATTTGGAAAAAACAATAACATTTAGCACAAGCAAAGGAAAAATTCTAAAACTGTTAATATGTAGTAACATCACAAAAAATATATATTTATATTTTTTACAAAAAATTGCCAAGCGTTTGACCACTAATAGTTTGATTTGGTTCTTTCGGTTCTTTGTTTTTTCGGAACCCTCGGTGCGCGAGTCGAACTCCCACTTTCCCGGGTTTTTTCTGAGAAGAGCGCAAAGTCAGCCACTTAAGAGATTTTAATCTGTAGTCAGTAATTAATGACCATTCTCATAATTTATTTAAAAAATAAAATATTATACCTCATCTCGGAGCTGTTTTGATCTTTATAAATCTCTGTTCCCCTCATCTTCCTCCTTTATAAGAATTGCCCATTATCACCACGCTGTGCATGAAGGTTGGTGATCACACTGCGTTATACCAAAATCAGCCGGCCGCCAGAGCCTTGTTTGTTTTCAGAATTATCTATTCAAGTGATATCTATAAAATCTTACATGTAGAAAATGAAAAATATTTGTGAACATTGAGAATCAAGAGCTTTTGTTGGAGCGCTTTAGAGTCGGGATACCGGAGATCAAAATGCTAAATGAGGCCCAACTTGCCTGTATAGTTATATAACCGATATGTACGCAACATGAGCCCTAGAGACTGCAATATTATAGACTCTAGGAGCGCTTTACCATAACTGGGTAGTCTCAATCAAGCATAGTGAAGCGTGCAGGGAATCCAATATATTTGCAAATCAACCGCGCTCTATTCTAACACGGACTTTTGTTTGTGTTGATCACAGAATTTCCTACCCGTAACTTTCAGTTTAACGAATTTATTGAATCTCAAAAAAGACAAAATATTATTTGAAAAATAAATCATCATCATCATCATAAACAACAAGTGTGATCGTGTCCAGCATGATTATTTATTTAATATGTTTGATATGGCCTTTTTCCAGCACGTCTTAGAATTGATCAGATAACATACGATGTCTTCCTATTTCAACTGTCCCATTCACACATACAGAAAATAAAGCCTCGAAAAGTAGATAAATAGTATTCTTAAATTTAAACTTTTTGTTGCAGGTTTCTAACGACATCAAACTTTAACTGGGTAAGTTTTTTTTTTGTATTTGTATACTTATAGCAAATAATTTTTACATCATCAAAAACGATAACATCCTCAGCCTATATCAATCCCATGCTGGACACTTCCCATAAAAGATCATCGATCATCGACTTCATCCTTGCCCACGCAAGCATCAAGGTCGAGAGCTGGCCCATAAACAAATGAAAAAAAAAAAACTATTTTGTAAGTGAGCGTAGCGAAAGAAGTACCGCTTTTGGCTTTACTTGCCTACTTCGGTGTTTTTAGCAAATTATCCAAGTTGAGCAACCACTCCACTCAGTCATTACATGGATGGGTAACGGTTTAGTGGTATTTACATAGATCTGAGTGTTATTGTGCTTCGGAAGGCACGTCAAGATTATCCTGGATTTTCCAGCCATAAATATCCACTACACACCACACCAGCCTATATCGGTCCACTGCTGGACATAGGCCTCCCCTAATAAAGGGGGATATGCCCATAGTCCCGACGCTGGGCATGAGGATTAGGGATCGAAGAGCACAGCTTCTCGCACCGTCGACGCTGCAGCCCGTCGTCGGCGGTCAGGGTATTTGGCTGCGTCATATGGCTGGAACCCAAGCCAACCTCAACTGCACGAGGTGCACCCTGTTTATGTAAAGGGGCTCTGGCGACCGGCTAATTGCGGCATAGCACAGCCTACATCGGCACAGCTACGGCCACCGACGGGCAGCAGCGTCGATGGTGCTAGAAGCTGTGCCCTGCGATCGCTAACCCGCATGCCCAGCGTCGGGACTATGGGCATATCCTCCTTTATTAGGGGAGGCCAATGTCCGGACCAATGGATGGACCGATATAGGCTGGTGTGGTGTGTGGTGGATATTTACGGCTAAAAATCTTGACGTGCCTTCCGAAGCTACTATTATACTACTACTATTGCTACTATTATACTATTAAATACCACTAAACTGTTACCCATCCATGTAATAGCCGGGTGGAGTGGTTGCTCAACTTGGATAATTTGCTAAAAACACCGAAGTAGGCAAGTAAAGCCAAAAGCGGTACTTCTTTCGCTACGCTCACTTACAAAATAGTTTTTTTTTTTTTTCATTTATTATGGGCCAGCTCTCGACCTTGTTGCTTGCGTGGGCAAGGATGAAGTCGGTGATGAAGCGAGGTTACCCAGAAGATGCCTATTAACTCACTTTTTGAAGCCGTTAGGGTCATAAGTCAATGGAAAACAGACGCTGGCAGCTGGTTCCATATTTCAGCAGTGCACATTATAAATGATGTTTGGAACCGTTTAGTCGTGTTAAATGGAATATCAACTTGTTGCGGATGGTAGTTAGCAGTGCGTCCGCAGTTCCTATGTAAGAAAGGTGAAGGCGGAATAAGGTCATGTAGCTTGCACACTCTCCAAAGTACTATCTGTAAAAGACCGACAAAAATGCAACCTCGCGACGATGGCTCAAGCTGTTGATCCTTGCTTTTGCAAGATACTTTGACCAATGCGCCTCTTAGTTCAACTGAGTCTAGTGCGGCGAGTTGATATTTGGCTGAACCATCCCAAAGGTTAGGTTAGGCTTATCCAGTATAATTAATAATTTAATAAAATCGCTGCAAATCCCTGTACTTCTCGAGAAACCAAAGAAAGAACTCTTGTAGGTAGGATTTGTTATTTTATTAGGATATGATTGGGCTTGTTACTATTTGTATAGCAGGGTCAGTGACTCGGTTTGGACTCTCAGACACTTATGAAGAAATACATAAGTACCTTAATATATTTACTCTAAAATTATGTGCAAACAAGTCTACACAAAGTCGGAGATACCACCTCCGCTTTGACCGCCATTCATTGGTTATTAATATCTTTTATTTATCCTCCCTCTTTACACCCACGACCAGTAATCAAACTTTTAATCCGAAAAGTGTCAAAGTTAATTAAAAAGTTTGCTCCCTCGTAATATTAACAAGTGTATAACTTTTAGAACTGAAACACCTCAGCGTCATTTTTTTTTTAATGAAAAGAATTACGTAATAATTATTTTTCTGAAAAGACGACCTCGGTTGCACATTGGGCGAAAGCCTGAGAGGCAAAAGTTGCTGGTTCGATTTCCACTGAGAGAAAAATGTTTGCATGAGGCGGTTAGTCTTTACGAAACCATTTTTTTGTTGTTTAAATAGCTTATTGTTTACAAAATTTGCTATTGTAAAGTTGTGGCTTCAGGCTAAGACTATTTAATGTTAAAGAGAGGGTGTAAGGGATTCCTCCCTATATCTTGGGAATCCAAGCCAACCTCACCTGCCCATGATACACCCTGCTAACCAACGGAGCTAACAACGAAGTTGAGATGCTTACTGGCCACTGACAGGCAGCCAGGGCAGTGCAAGACGCTGTGCCCTGTAATTCCAAACCAGCATGCCCAGAGTAGGGATTATTATCCCCCTCAATCAAGGGCGACCTATGTCTTGCAGTGGCCTTATATGGTTACTGATTAGTCATGGGTAGGCTGGTCTGTCAAAAACTGGATGCATCGGGCTCAGAACAGGGCGCAATGGCGCTCATTAGGGGAGGCCTATCCAGGAGTGGACTGCTATAGGCTGATGTTTATGATAATGATGATGAAGCTGGTCTGTTAACAGTGTAATACGAGTAGGATAGAGGATTCACTTCTACACATGTATTTAACTATTGATTCGTAGCTCATAATAACTTTCCTTTTAGTAAGGTATTCCGACCCAGATTACCAAACTTTATCGGCGATGTATTATTTATAAGCTAAAGGGCTAAAGTTTTTTTTCTCTTCTTAATATTTCTATTGCAAATTTATTATTGTTTCGAATCATTTAATATAAAGATTAGGTAACTCATAAAAAAACATATCTAGAAAAAGCGTTCATTTTTTGGAGGCCTATCCAGGAGTGGACTGCTATAGGCTGATGTTTATGATAATGATGATGAAGCTGGTCTGTTAACAGTGTAATACCAGTAGGATAGAGGATTCACTTCTACACATGTATTTAACTATTGATACGTAGCTCATAATAACTTTCCTTTTAGTAAGGTATTCCGACCCAGATTACCAAACTTTATCGGCGATGTATTATTTATAAGCTAAAGGGCTAAAGTTTTTTTTTCTCTTCTTAATATTTCTATTGCAAATTTATTATTGTTTCGAATCTTTTAATATAAAGATTAGGTAACTTATAAAAAACATATCTAGAAAAAGCGTTCAAGAGAGAGTGAGGCAATCTAAAGTCGTTTTTTTAAAGAATATAATCCGCAACGAGACTATCCGAGATAGAACTAAAGCTGTCGACATAGCTCAGAGAATTAGCAAGCTGTGACCTGGCCAGTGACCGAATGGAGACCCGATAACCGTTGGGTTAAACGAGTTCTTGAGTAAATACCTACCACGGCTCGGCAAACGTAGTGTCGGTCAGGTGGGGTGACGATTTGCGAATGGCTGCTGGCGCTCATTGTGGGAGGCCTAAGTCCAGCAGGGGAATGCTATGGGATGATGATGATGATTTGTAAAAGCCAAAATAACGTAATACGTATCTATCTATTCTACTTGTTCCATACGGGTCAGTTAACTAATGTTACACATAATTAGTTTGTTTGACATATGTATATCCAATTGCGTAACTAGCTCTGTTCAATGCAATCCCACTAATCTGAGCAACGTGCCGCCAAATTCCATTCCAATTTAGACATAGCTTAGTTAATTAATGGAGAGATCATTAACTAATGGTGATCAAATTTTGTCACCATCATTTAGTCTCATTATAAGGATAAGAAGAAACCATGTCAAAATTTATTTGAAGTAAATATATTTGATATTTGATTTGATTTGAATTTGTAGCGATGTGACGCCACGATAACATTATTGTTAATATTTTCAGGCTTTTGAGAGACACACATTTTTAAGTTATGTCAAATTGTGACTTTTTTTGTATGTATAAAAAAAATATATTGTGTCTCGATAAGTTTCGCTACAAATAAAACATTTTCTTTCTTTCTTTCTATTTGATTTGATAAACTGTTACACTAATTAATGTAATTAATCCTTTATGCGTAAGTTTGTTTGAATGTTAGTTTGTAACTTTTTCATTCACGCCAAATCTACTGATCGATTTGAGCTTACATTTTGCAGAATAAAGAGGTTGTAAAAAGACTGCTACGACACAAAAAAAAGTTAAAGCACGTCATTTGGGTCTTATTTAAAAAAACTTACACGGTTTATCTTTATTTCCAGTATAAACAATAATTGCAAAATGTATACAGCTATAAAGAGAGTTACTCAACTGGTGTCCGTTCAAAATTCAAAATTCAAAATTCAAAATTCATTTATTCAGTAGGCAAGAAACTCTGCTTGGCTTATATTTTTTTAACGTCATTCTACTTAATATCTATTACATTGTTTTTGATGGAGTTGGAGGCAGTTTCATCCCAAGCTCTTTGTCATCTAAATAATCAGATATTTTATAATAAGCTTTATTACATAGATTACGTTTAATAACATTTTTGAATTTATTTACAGATAGATCAATCACATAATTTGGGATTTTGTTAAAAAATCGTACAGACATCCCTTTAAAAGATTGACTAACTTTATGGAGCCTTACAGTAGGAACAGCTAGTTTATCTTTATTTCTAGTGTTAACATTATGATAGTCGCTATTTTTCTTGAACATGTTAATATGTTTTTGGACATACATTAAGTTTTCATATATATACGTTTCACCACCATACATTTCGTTGGTAGCGTCGACTGGTTGCGCCGCCACGGTGTCCCGGTGAAATATACTCAGATTACTCTATTTTCCTTGAAAAAAAATTGATATTCTTTCGGAGAAAGAAAAAGAGGTTTCAAAAAAGTTTCTTCATTACAAATTTTGTCACGTAAAACTCTCCAAGCTCGTCTCCGTATTCTTCCGATAAATATTCGCTGATCAGATTGCCGTAAAATTACTACGCGAACATTGTCTCAATTTCGAAAACTTTCAAATCATCCAATCTATATGCTCAACTGTTTTGGAAGTGTCATAAACTAGTCTAGACGTCTAGATGATAGGACAAGGGATGAACCTTAACGATAGGGTTTCACCTGGAGTGGGTTATAAAACGGTTATAAGTGAGTTTTTATGAGAAGATGCAGTTTTGTTTGCGTTATAAAGTATGGAAACTTTATTTGAATATCATAGAAGCTAGGGTCTTATTCCAAATGATATTAAAGCACTCTAAAGTTCATGGAAGGGCCCAGAAAGGGAGGTGATAATAAAATCTTGAATAAGTTTTCGTTTTATTTCTTTTTTTACTGTCATAGATTTACCGACACGTGTAAGTAGGTACAAATACAAATAATTTTATTACCAGAAAAATCCTGCTAATATTATAAAAGTGTAAGTTTTTGAACATGTAAATAAATAAATAAATAATGCTGGACATTATCACACAACATCATGTAGCCTCAAACTAAGCAGAGCTTGTATTTTATGGGAACCACACGATTGAAATATACATACATACTTTTTTTTGTCAATAGATACATATCATACATAGAAAACACCCAGACCCGAGACAAATATCTACAGAACATGCAAACATTTGTCCCGCAGCGGGAATCGAACCCGCAACCATGTAGGTATGGATGTATTGATGATGTTTGCTACTCTAAGCCACGGGTGAAAACTAGTAATAGACTAACGAAGTTTGCAATTTTTTTACATACTACGGTATTTTAGCACATGCAATAAACATTTTAAAATCTCTTCATGATAAAATCCATGAAATGAACCCGTAACACTGGAATAATATAGAGAACTATTGGACGCCCCGAGACTGCGTTCGCAAAAGAAAGATAGATAGATAGATAGTAAATAATTTATTGCACAAGATAAAACAAGTACACAGGCAAACTTAATGCTAATTAGCATTTTCTTCAAGATGACCATTGTGTAGTGTGAAGATAGATTGGTAGTTCTTACAAAGCAGAATGCCGAGAACCCGTACCAATTGCGTCAAAACCGAACGTATCCCATAAAACTTATTATATTTAAAAAATGACACTAACATTTTCTTTAGTTTTACACACCGACGGGATTAATAATCAAGTAAAAATATATTTTGTTGGTATGGTACGCCGCACTTAATAATTGACAAAGAATAAATAAGTAAACAATAGATGAAGTACAGATACTACACATTAAAATAAACTTACATACAAATACAAAAAAATCATAAACATACATAATTTAATAAAAAGAGAAAAAAAAGAAAATAAAAGATGTCTTTTTCTTCAGACAGCTGCTCCTTGGGAGAGTTATTCCCATTCAGAGTTATATTGACATGATCTATGAATGACCAATGCAATACTTTGTTATAGGCAATGGTTATCGCTTAAGATGAGGTTCATGCTTATTCCATCTTAAAGGATTACTTATTTTATGTGCATGATGATGTTTTAATCATCATAGTAAGCATATAACAGTCCAGTGCTGGAAATAGGCCTCCCCTAATGAGCGCCATTGCGCCGTGTCGTCAACTCGAAGCATCCAGCTCCTACCAGCAGCCTTTCGCAGATAATCACTCCACCTACCAAGAGTGCATCCTACACTGCGTAGATTTGCCGAGCTTAGGTCTCTACTTAAGAACTCGTTTACCCCAACGGTTGTTGATACTTCGGCAGATAATATGGCCATCCCACTAAAGGGAGTATATAAAAAGCTCTGTAATCTCTGGTATGCCGTGGACGATGCCGATAATACAGATAAAGAAATACGCAAGGAATTAATAATTTAATTCCTTTGGTATTATTCTACGCTTGAATGCCTTACCCAAGGAAATCACAATTGCAAAATTCAATGCAAATTCTTGAATTAAAAATGAGGTATTTCTTCGTAAGAATTCTTGCAAAGGCATTGCTTGAACAAGGACTTGCTTCCGACTTTTGTTTGCATTGAATGTGGCTAAAACTCTGATAGAAATCAGTGTACTCTTTCTTTAAGAAATTGTGATTACTGTGTAAATTATTTTTATACATTAACGATTTACTTCTAGTTAACAAAATATAACATTTTTTGACGTTGAAGTTCCGGGAAATTGGTGGTCATGCACGCGTTTTGGTAAGCGTAGCGTTAGCCGCCCTCTGGAAAATGGTGAGACGATTTGTGTAATATAGCTGACAGATAATGGAATAAAAGAGCCGGGGATTGGGCTCTCAAGTTAGCCAACCTTGAGAGAGACATTTGTCTTCAGCAATAGACTGCTTTAAGTTGATGATGATACACGATCCAGTTTACCGGGCATGTTTGCTGCGGACTTGAAGCGGCATCCAAAAACTTTGCTGTGTGTGGCGATAATTTTGCATGACAAATCTATTTTGATCACACGTATAGTAGACTCTGCTTCACGTCCACTGCTAACTTGTCCGGTAAACTAGATAGAGTAAGGCCTCTCGGGAAATTTTGGAAATAAGTCCGCGAATACTAGGCTTTTTATGATACCTGAAGATTGATCTAGCACTAAGCATATATCAGTTGTTTGACAGTTTCCAAAGAAAAATGAACCGTTATTGGTTACCATTGTCTATGCTAAGGCTACGTTTTGAGGCTCGGTCACAAAGAGCAGAAAAAGTTTTCGTATCGCAGACGTAAAAATTGGACCAATGAGAAAACGTAGATTTGCGTTACGTGTACGATACGTCAGGTTGAAATATTCGTGATCACCCTACGAATGGCAAAATATTGACGCACGATTTCGAATCGCGCGTCTGGACCTTCTTACTTATTCGATCACATAGAGCGCGGCGCTCAGAGAGCATTCCAAACTCGTAAAACGTATCGGAGAAAATTTTAGTGTCACATCGCCAATTTGTTGGACAGCGGTAAATTACCGAAACTCCTTTTTTGTTGGGTATGAATAAAACATCGGTAACATAAATGTTGTTATTTTTATTACATCAATAGGCATTATTTAGGGTTATTCAGATTCTTATGGCTACGTTTTGAAAGGATTTTCCTCGTAAATTAACGATGAAATTGTGAGTAGGTACTTTATGTTAATGGGTTTATCTACCTCGTTTGGTTCTTATGGATGCTTAGCTTTGTATTGAGCGCGTTCAGGCTTAGTTAAACATAAAAAGCAAATGAAATAAAATGCTTTAGAGCAACTGTTTCATAAGGTTTATTTGAAAAAGTTGTAGGCAAGTGTATTAGTGTTACGTAGTGTAGGACACCCAAGTGGAGTGACGATTTGAGAAAAGCTAGAAACTAGATTTGTCGAGTTCAGGACAGGGCGCTATGACGCTCATTAGGGGAGGCATATGTGGCTGTGTGAACTTGGAACCCGACTTTGGAAAATCGATTGTTTTTTATTTTATTTTTATAGATATTGGTTTGTAGTTGATTGTAGTAACAATTTTTTCGTTTGTAGTTACTCCAAAAAAAAATTGGAGCACTTTGAAAAATACTTAGCACCCGAGTTTGGATAATCAAAAATTTTTTTTTCGATTCTTGTAGGCTTTCGTATGTAGTTGATTGTAGTAAAAATTATTTCGTTTGTAGTAGCTCTGAAAAAAAGTTAGAAGACTTTGAAAAAAAACTTGGCACCAAACTTTGTAAAATATATGTTTTGTTATTTATACTTATAGATTTTGGTTTATAGTTGATTGTAGTAACCATTTTTTGGTTTGTAGCAGCTCTAAACAGGAATCCGAAGATTAAAAAAAATCTCACAAAGGTTTAGTCGACACTCGGCAATGAATTGTTTGTACGAAATGAACGCTACAACAAACGAAATAATGTTACTACGAACGAAATGAACGCTACTACAAACGAAATGAAGTTACTACACACGAAATGAACGCTACTACAAACGAAATAAAGTTACTACAAACGAAATGAACGCTACTACAAACGAAATAAGGTTACTACAAACGAAATGAACGCTACTACAAACGAAATAAAGTTACTACAAACGAAATGAACGCTACTACAAATGAAATGAAGTTACTACAAACGAAATGAACGCTACTACAAACGAAATAAAGTTACTACAAACGAAATAAAGTTACTACAAACGAAATGAGTAATTCATGCATTCATGCAATAACATTATTTCGTTTATAGTAGCGTTCATTTCGTTTGTAGTAACTTCATTTCGTTTGTAGTAACTTCATTTAGTTTGTAGTAACTTCATTTCGTTTGAAGTAGCGTTCATTTCGTTTGTAGTAACTTTATTTCGTTTGTAGTAGCGTTCATTTCGTTTGTAGTAACTTTATTTCGTTTGTAGTAACTTTATTTCGTTTGTAGTAGCGTTCATTTCGTTTGTAGTAACTTCATTTCATTTGTAGTAGCGTTCATTTCGTTTGTAGTAACTTTATTTCGTTTGTAGTAACCTTATTTCGTTTGTAGTAGCGTTCATTTCGTTTGTAGTAACTTTATTTCGTTTGAAGTAGCGTTCATTTCGTTTGTAGTAGCGTTCATTTCGTTTGTAGTAACTTTATTTCGTTTGTAGTAGCGTTCATTTCGTTTGTAGTAACCTTATTTCGTTTGTAGTAGCGTTCTTTTCGTTAGTAGTAACCTTATTTCGTTTGTAGTAGTATTCATTTCGTTTGTAGTAACTTTATTTCGTTTGTAGTAGTGTTCATTTCGTTTGTAGTAACCTTATTTCGTTTGTAGTAACTTTATTTCGTTTGTAGTAGCGTTCATTTCGTTTGTAGTAACTTCATTTCGTTTGTAGTAGCGTTCATTTCGTTCGTAGTAACTTTATTTCGTTTGTAGTTAATTCATTTCGTTTGTAGTAGCGTTCATTTCGTTTGTAGTAACTTTATTTCGTTTGTAGTAGCGTTCATTTCGTTTGTAGTAGCGTTCATTTCGTTTGTAGTAGCGTTCATTTCGTTTGTAGTAGCGTTCATTTCGTTTGTAGTAACTTTATTTCGTTTGTAGTAGTGTTCATTTCGTTTGTAGTAACCTTATTTCGTTTGTAGTAGCGTTCATTTCGTTTGTATTAACTTTATTTCGTTTGTAGTAGCGTTCATTTCGTTTGTAGTAACTTCATTTCGTTTGTAGTAGCGTTCATTTCGTTTGTAGTAGCGTTCATTTCGTTTGTAGTAGCGTTCATTTCGTTTGTAGTAACTTCATTTCGTATGTAGTAGCGTTCATTTCCTTTGTAGTAACTTCATTTCGTTTGTAGTAGCGTTCATTTCGTTTGTAGTAGCGTTCATTTCGTTTGTAGTAACTTTATTTCGTTTGTAGTAGCGTTCATTTCGTTTGTAGTAACTTCATTTCGTTTGTAGTAGCGTTCATTTCGTTCGTAGTAACTTTATTTCGTTTGTAGTTAATTCATTTCGTTTGTAGTAGCGTTCATTTCGTTTGTAGTAACTTTATTTCGTTTGTAGTAGCGTTCATTTCGTTTGTAGTAGCGTTCATTTCGTTTGTAGTAGCGTTCATTTCGTTTGTAGTAGCGTTCATTTCGTTTGTAGTAACTTTATTTCGTTTGTAGTAGTGTTCATTTCGTTTGTAGTAACCTTATTTCGTTTGTAGTAGCGTTCATTTCGTTTGTATTAACTTTATTTCGTTTGTAGTAGCGTTCATTTCGTTTGTAGTAACTTCATTTCGTTTGTAGTAGCGTTCATTTCGTTTGTAGTAGCGTTCATTTCGTTTGTAGTAGCGTTCATTTCGTTTGTAGTAACTTCATTTCGTATGTAGTAGCGTTCATTTCCTTTGTAGTAACTTCATTTCGTTTGTAGTAGCGTTCATTTCGTTTGTAGTAGCGTTCATTTCGTTTGTAGTAACTTCATTTCGTTTGTAGTAGCGTTCATTTCGTTTGTAGTAACTTCATTTCGTTTGTAGTAGCGTTCATTTCATTTGTAATAACTTCATTTCGTTTGTAGTAGCGTTCATTTCGTTTATAGTAACTTTATTTCGTTTGTAGTAGCGTTCATTTCGTTTGTAGTAACTTTATTTCGTTTGTAGTAACCTTATTTCGTTTGTAGTAGCGTTCATTTCGTTTGTAGTAACTTTATTTCGTTTGTAGTAGCGTTCATTTCGTTTGTAGTAACTTTATTTCGTTTGTAGTAGCGTTCATTTCGTTTGTAGTAACTTTATTTCGTTTGTAGTAGCGTTCATTTCGTTTGTAGTAGCGTTCATTTCGTTTGTAGTAACTTTATTTCGTTTGTAGTTATTTCGTTTGTAGTAGCGTTCATTTCGTTTGTAGTAGCGTTCATTTCGTTTGTAGTAACTTCATTTCGTATGTAGTAGCGTTCATTTCGTTTGTAGTAACTTCATTTCGTTTGTAGTAGCGTTCATTTCGTTTGTAGTAACTTCATTTCGTTTGTAGTAGCGTTCATTTCGTTTGTAGTAACTTCATTTCGTTTGTAGTAGCGTTCATTTCATTTGTAATAACTTCATTTCGTTTGTAGTAGCGTTCATTTCGTTTATAGTAACTTTATTTCGTTTGTAGTAGCGTTCATTTCGTTTGTAGTAACTTTATTTCGTTTGTAGTAACCTTATTTCGTTTGTATTAGCGTTCATTTCGTTTGTAGTAACTTTATTTCGTTTGTAGTAGCGTTCATTTCGTTTGTAGTAGCGTTCATTTCGTTTGTAGTAACTTTATTTCGTTTGTAGTAGCGTTCATTTCGTTTGTAGTAACTTTATTTCGTTTGTAGTAGCGTTCATTTCGTTTGTAGTAACTTTATTTCGTTTGTAGTAGCGTTCATTTCGTTTGTAGTAGCGTTCATTTCGTTTGTAGTAACTTTATTTCGTTTGTAGTAGTGTTCATTTCGTTTGTAGTAACTTTATTTCGTTTGTAGTAGCGTTCATTTCGTTTGTAGTAGCGTTCATTTCGTTTGTAGTAACTTCATTTCGTTTGTAGTAGCGTTCATTTCGTTTGTAGTAACTTCATTTCGTTTGTAGTAGTGTTCATTTCGTTTGTAGTAACTTTATTTCGTTTGTAGTAGCGTTCATTTCGTTTGTAGTAGCGTTCATTTCGTTTGTAGTAACTTCATTTCGTTTGTAGTAACTTTATTTCGTTTGTAGTAGCGTTCATTTCGTTTGTAGTAACTTTATTTCGTTTGTAGTAGCGTTCATTTCGTTTGTAGTAGTGTTCATTTCGTTTGTAGTAGCGTTCATTTCGTATGTAGTAGCGTTCATTTCGTTTGTAGTAACTTCATTTCGTTTGTAGTAGCGTTCATTTCGTTTGTAGTAGCGTTCATTTCGTTTGTAGTAGCGTTCATTTCGTATGTAGTAGCGTTCATTTCGTTTGTAGTAACTTCATTTCGTTTGTAGTAGCGTTCATTTCGTTTAGACATAGACATAGACATAGACATTTATTTATTTGCAACTGAACACACAACACAACAAAAATAAAAAAGTAACAAACAAAATAGAGAAACAGTGAACATAAAACATGGTGGGATTCGTTTGTAGTAACTTCATTTCGTTTGTAGTAGCGTTCATTTCGTTTGTAGTAGCGTTCATTTCGTTTGTAGTAGCGTTCATTTCGTATGTAGTAGCGTTCATTTCGTTTGTAGTAACTTCATTTCGTTTGTAGTAGCGTTCATTTCGTTTGTAGTAACTTCATTTCGTTTGTAGTAGCGTTCATTTCGTTTATAGTAACTTTATTTCGTTTGTAGTAGCGTTCATTTCGTTTGTAGTAGCGTTCATTTCGTTTGTAGTAACTTCATTTCGTATGTAGTAGCGTTCATTTCGTTTGTAGTAGCGTTCATTTCGTTTGTAGTAACTTCATTTCGTTTGTAGTAACTTCATTTCGTTTATAGTAGCGTTGATTTCGTTTGTAGTAGCGTTCATTTCGTTTGTAGTAACTTCATTTCGTTTGTAGTAGCGTTCATTTCGTTTGTAGTAACTTTATTTCGTTTATAGTAGCGTTGATTTCGTTTGTAGTAGCGTTCATTTCGTTTGTAGTAGCGTTGATTTCGTTTGTAGTAACTTCATTTCGTTTGTAGTAGCGTTCATTTCGTTTGTAGTAACTTCATTTCGTTTGTAGTAGCGTTCATTTCGTTTGTAGTAACTTCATTTCGTTTGTAGTAGCGTTCATTTCGTTTGTAGTAACTTCATTTCGTTTGTAGTAGCGTTCATTTCGTTTGTAGTAATTTCATTTCGTTTGTAGTAGCGTTCATTTCGTTTGTAGTAACTTCATTTCGTTTGTAGTAGCGTTCATTTCGTTTGTAGTAACTTCATTTCGTTTGTAGTAGCGTTCATTTCGTTTGTAGTAACTTCATTTCGTTTGTAGTAGCGTTCATTTCGTTTGTAGTAACTTTATTTCGTTTGTAGTAGCGTTAATTTAGTTTGTAGTAATATTATTTCGTTTGTTGTAGCGTTCATTTCATACAAATAATTCATTGCCGAGTGTCGACTAAACCTTTGTGAGATTTTTTTTAATCTTCGGATTCATGTTTAGAGCTGCTACAAACGAAAAAATGGTTACTACAATCAACTATAAACCAAAATCTATAAGTATAAATTAAAAAAAAAATATTTTACAAAGTTTGGTGCCAAGTTTTTTTTCAAAGTCTCCTAACTTTTTTTCAGAGCTACTACAAACGAAATAATTTTTACTACAATCAACTACATACGAAAGCCTACAAGAATCGAAAAAAAAAATTTTGATTTTCCAAAGTCGGGTGCTAAGTATTTTTCAAAGTACTCCAATTTTTTTTTGGAGTAACTACAAACGAAAAAATTGTTACTACAATCAACTACAAACCAATATCTATAAGAATAAAATAAAAAACAATCGATTTTCCAAAGTCGGGTTCCAAGTTCACACAGCCAGGCATATGTCCAGCCGTACAGCAACAAACGGGTCTCTGGCAGCCAGCTGATTGCGGCATGGCGCAGTCAAACACTGGCATAAATAAATTCCCTAACCGACGCCGGGTCGTCAGTGGTTCCAGAAGCTACGTCCTGCGATCCCCAACCCTCATGCCTAGCGTGGGGATTATGAGCATATCCCCCTTCTTATAGGGGAGGCCTAGGTCCAGCAATGGACTGAATAGACTGGTGTTTTTGTTGTTCCTACTCCCACCGCTATTTTATACCAATGAAAACATTTTATCTTGAAATTCTAGATGTACTGTGTATCTTTCAGTATATTTTCATAAAATGCCAACGAGTCGTAAAGTAAAATATGTTTTCCTTTATCCTCACATCAGCTACGCAAATACATTGTTACTGTACGGGGTCAGTTTATAGTGTCATAATTTTTATTACGTACGTCAACACTCGTAAAAGGTTATGTCTTACGTGACGTGACCGGGACCGACTTCGCTTGCTATGAACTCCTATTGCGATTCAAAATAACCTCCTTTTTAGGGTTCCTTACATCAAAACAAAACTAAAAAATACAACGAATTAATCCTATAGACAAAAAGCTAGAAGTGAAGTGTCTGTAAATGGTTCGCGTCTTTTTCATTGATTTTGGAACCTTTTATTTCTTAGATACCAATGCTGTGTACACCATTATAATTTATACAAAATCATAGTTTAAAAACAGGTTAAATGCCACAACAATTACAGGCGAAGATAACATGTTAAAAGAAAAGTATCCTATTGCTATCAAAAAGCGCAAAACTATTCAAGCATTTGAGGGAGAAAATTTATGCCCAGCAGTAGGTTTTTAAAAGCTGTTTTGAGAATAATGATAATGATGGTACTTCTTCAGCTGTGTAAGAAGTATCAAAGATACTTCGATAAAACATTTCCCCAGCCACCTGCGAACTTATTAACAAGATTTCAGAGTTAATTTCATTTCGCTTTAATAAAAACTTTGGGTAATTATGTGGCTTATTTTATTAGCCTGGGCTTAATTTAAGATTTATATAAAAACCTTTCTTTATATAAGGTATTTTTATTTAGTTAATTTAATTGGGTGTGTTAAAACAACAAAATACCTAGTTTGAAAGTGAAAGTGAAAATTTTCTATTTAATGTGGTTTGACACTACCCACAGATATAAAAGAGAACTAGATAAAGCCTTAAAATTCACTATGTTCTGAACGTCATCTCATACGGCTGATCTCTACTTTCTTATGTCCATATATCAATTGCTAGAAAGAGACGCATACTTTATCTCAATGCGATTTCTGCGACTGGGCATATGTATGAAACTGCATAGAATTTTGTTCGAGCGCCCTGGTACGATTAACTTTTTGATCTATTTTGAAGTAGCATTGTTATATGTATGCGTCCCTTTCTAAGGTAAGAAAGTAGAGATCAGCTGTATGAGTTGATTTTCAGAACATAGTGAATTTTAAGGCTTTATCTAGTTCTCTTCTATATCTGTGACACTACCCTAGTGATGTCTTGAATAGCAAGCTACTATTGTAGTCCTACTACTGTATATTATAACTCCTTAAATCTACCTACTCGAGTTATCAAACTTATCAACAATCAAGTAAATTGTCAACATAATGAAGGCAAGGCCCCTAGTACTTATAATTTACTTTAATTTATCACCAATAACAATAACACACACACACACACCAGCCTATATCAGTCCACTGCTGGACATAGGCCTCCCCTAATAAAGGGGGATATGCCCGTAATCCCCACGCTGGGCATGCGGGTCGGGGATCGCAGGGCACAGCTTCTCGCACCACCGACGCTGCTGCCCGTCGTTGGCCAGGGGATTTAGAAGTGCCGATGTAGGCTGTGCTATGCCGCAATCAGCCGGCCGCCAGAGCCCCGTTCGTTGTTTAGCAGGGTGCACCACGTGCAGGTGAGGTTGGCTTGGGTTCCGAAGATTGGGTTTGGAACCCCGTACACCCAATAACAATAACACCAGCCTATAAAAGTTCACTGCTGGACATGGGACACCCTTAATAAGAAGGATCCCAACCCGCAATCCGGGTTAGGGATCGGAAGGCACAGCTTCTGGCATCTGCCCGTCTGCTACTGTCCATCGGCGGTCAGGGATTTAGCTATGAAGGTGAAGCGCTGTTAGGCTTTGTCCCGTTTTTTAGTAAGCAGCGTGCTTACTTTATTTTATAAAAAGGAGATCTTTCATGTTCCGCAGTACCGTTAATATTTAATTTATTGCATACAAAATATTGAACGATTAATGTACTTGTGAATAGGGATTATTTATTGAGCTTTAATACTCTTATCTTTAATTCAGCACTTTTCCAAAATGGCGGATTACACATTCGAAAATATGCTCATTTCAAAGTTAAATCGAGCGTTAATGTAAATAAGCAATTTCAATAAAGGCCTCTTTTGTTCATTTATATGAGTTTTCCAATAATTGGCTTCATTCTGTCTGCAGGGGCGGATCAAGGACGGGGCGCAACTTGCCCCAGAATAAAAAAATGCACATCTCCGTCAAATGAAGGGCGTATGTTGACAGAAAGTACGTGCTCTTCAGAATATGGTCGTAAACTCTTCATATAAATCTCTTTGCAGCTACAAATCAATAGCCTCAGCCAGTGCGTTAATAATAATGAATCATTTCATTGACTGGCCTCATAGCTAAGTTGGTAGTAACTCTGCCTTCTGAGCTGCAGGTCGCGGGTTCGATCCCCGCCCAGAACAAACGTTTGTGTGATGAACATGGATGTTTGTTCTGTGTCTGGGTGTTTTATAAGTATCTATGTATGTTTATCAGTCTCTGGTACCCATAGTACAGGCTCTGCCTAGTTTCGGATCAGTTGATCATATGTGCGATGTCCCATATACTTTATACTTTTTTTATACATTATTACACCACTTATTTTACGTAAAAGGGTTAACATCGCCACATATGCCACATACACATAGCAATGCAGTATCATAAAAAGTTCTAGTTATTTTATACCTTTTTGTTTACTTCCAGAAAACAACATTTTGAAATATTTACTTATATAATAATTCTAACATTTCTTTATTCTTTATTGTATACAGAAAATTAAATACAGAAAAAGTTCACTTAGAAGCTATGTCGAGGCGAGCTTAACCCTGAGAGAGTTTTCTTACAGCAAACCTTTGGGTATAAAGAGAAGTTATAATGAAAAGGATAGATAAATGTGTACATACAAATAATGAGAAATTGAGAATAAACCTAATTACAACTATTACAGAAATATATTTATATCCCTAATAGACAATAAATAATGTATAATAAATAAATAAATGTACAAAAATAGTACGATACATATGATACGAGTACATATATAAATTATTAAATACATATACCTACATAAATAAATGTATATTATGGTTCTACTAAGTTTGCACGGAGAGATAGTGCTCTTTCAACTTTGACTTAAAGACGTTAGGCGAAGGACTGTCACGGACAGTATGGGGAAGGGAGTTCCAAAGTCTCACCGCCTTGACGGAGAAAGACTCACCATAGTGGCTAGAAAAATGAGATGGAGTTTTGAGAAGTAGAGACTTAGTCGATCTGCAGGGCACACCACGAGGGACAAGAAAATCAAAGCGCTCACGGAGGTAAGGGGGTGAGAGAGGGCTGTGAAGGATGTAATAAAGAAAAGATAATACATGAAGATCACGAAGACGTCGGATAGGAAGCCATTTCAATTGGGATCGAAAGTGGGAGACATTTCATTATTATAACCGCCCTTAGATTTTAAGTGTCCAGTGAAGTGTTCAGTTAGTTCAGAGTTCCTGTCGTGCCCAGTGAAGTGTTCAGTTATTTCAGAGTTCTAGTCGGCCAGTCTATACCTAACCTTAACCCAAGTCACCTATTTACATGGCAGCCTAAGTAGCTATTTATATTTTTTGTTTCCTGTGACGGGCTTGAGCACTCGATTAAATTAAATTGTAATTATTAACAATTCATAATAATTTTATAAATTACATCTCACATAATAATAAGAGGGGCAAGACCCCAATGATTAATCCTAGCAACGACCTGTCTTCTGAAAAACCAAATATTGTATACCAAACTGATTTGCGACTCCCATTCAAGGCAAAACCTCATTCGATAACTGCTTATTACTTCTTTGTTCCAATGAAAATACGGTTCATAATCGCGTGTCTGTATCTATAAAAAATAATTATCTTGTTAGTCCAATTAAAATTTTACTGTTCGAGCTTTGCAGGGAAAAAATATATTGCCAATTTTGTAATAAAGGAAAACTAATTAATTCGCTTTATAGAACTGAGTATTTTTATTATAAAAATACTAGCCACTGCCTGTGGCTTTGCTCGCGTTATAATTACTTTTCCATCCCTCGGGAACTTTTTTCAGGATGAAAGGTACCATATGTCCTTTTTTGTATCCCTGACAATGAGTATGCGAAATTTCATGAAGACCGGTCGAGTTGTTAAGGCGTGAAAGCGTAACAAACAAACAAACTAACTAAAGTATAACAACTTTCGTATTTAAAGTATACTAGCTTCCGCAAGCGGCTTCACTTACCCTGATAAATCCAGGTCACAACCTATGTATATTCCAAGTTTCATCCAAATCCATTCAGCATTTACGAAGTAGTGTGGGAATAAATATACTGACACGCAAACAAACTTTCGCATATTTTATAATATTCGTGTGATGTAATGTAATTTTACTGGCCTTATCAGGGACTTTCACTAATATATTTTATTCCGTACATACTTATTTAGGGTTCCGCGTAAAATAACCATAATCAGCAAGTACACGCAAACGAAGTTGCCGGCTGGTTACCTCGTTATTATAATAAGCTTAATCTGAGGCTGCTTATCTCGAACCCCACGTTGTCCCAAAACAATATGGTGTCTCCTGATTATCTAAATAACTAGCTTATTCAAAATCTGCCCAGCTTATTGCACCATTAGGTCCGAGATGGGTAATTTTGGCGCGAAAACGAATGCCGCAAGCAATTTCCCGCGCAAACCATTTAACTCGCGCTGATTGGTGCTCAGGTAAAGGCCTATTTACATGAAAACAGGCTTTTTTTAGCATTAAAAGCGTGGCGTGGCTTACTTTGAAGTTCACAGATCATCTTGGTTATAACGTTGAGTGCTGCGCCTCAGGGGAGAAGCACTTCCAAAGTTGTGTTATACAGTTTTCCAAGCACTTCGCCTGATCATCACTTGGTTGGGTGATCGTTTAGTGGCATTTATCTGAGCACTTCAGTGCTTATATATTCCAGATAAAGAACAAACAAATGGACTTGTGTTCTTTGTCAAGAGTGTATACCTAGGCATCGGCGGTTTTACCACACAATTTTTTTTCCATGGCTAGAACCAAGGAATTTTTATTATGAAAGGACATACGTAAAACAAAAAACTGTGCCTAATGTTTAATCATCAATAAAATTTGAGGCATTTTTAACCGACCTCGATAAAGGAGGAGGTTCTCAATTCAGAATCTTTTTTTATGAGAAAAATCAGGCACAGTTTTTGTTCAAAGCGCGCACTATAAAAACTCCTTGGCTAGAATCAATTGAGCTATGAGGTAAGTATTTAATCTAATCCCAGCATACTTACCTAACCTCATCCAATAATGCCAACATTAAGATACAAACACAACATCGATAGTTGGAGCGAAGCCCCGGGTGTAACCTGTTTGGCATCGGAATTAACCTTTTTGTTGGCAGCGAGATTATGAAGGGACGTCCCACTAAGTACTTACATGGATGGAAAAACTCTGGAATGGATAGCTAAATATTTATAATGATAAACTGAATGATAAGTACTTTAGATAGGTAATGTAGGCATCCAATACTAAGGAATTTTCGAATATTCTGCCCTAAAAGAGTAAAATAGGGGATGAAAGTCCATCAGCTTTGTATTTAGCTTGACGATTGAAAATGAGGTTACTACGTGTCTCAGTGATTTTGATGATTCCATTGATGAAGGGGTGTTTTTTTGCTAACACAAGCTACTTTTTATCCCTGTACCACGCGAGCAAAGCCGTATGCGGTAGCTAGTAATCTTTATTATACATTTTGTATGGTATCTCGATAACTAGAACAAATATGTAGATAAATGATAATTATCTACATATTTGTTCTAGTACTTTTAGTAGGTATGGTGAAAACGATGAGTGAGCGTATCTTCACTGTTAACTTGATGATTTCGACCATGGCGAAAACGCGCCCCTCGCTTAATGCGTACTGACATAATCACAGCTGGACATAGGCCTCCCCTTATGAGCGCCATTGCGCCCTATCCTCAGCTTGACGCATCCAGTTTCTATCAGCAGCCTTTTGCATATTTTGATCATAATTTTATGGAAATATTGTTATATTATATAATTATAAGTTATGGGCAAGCTTTTGACCTCGAACTTGGGCAAAGAGGTGGTTTGAGGTCGACTAAGCAAACTTACTCAAAGGAGTTGCCTATACACTCTCATTTTGAAGCCGTTATAACAGTTGCAATGTTTATTGTGACACCTTATAGGCGTTTGGTACCCCACGGTAATCCGCTAGCGAAATACAAGTTACTCATATCCGAATAATTAGACCAATCTAGGCTAGAATCTTTTAACCACTGGACCCTATACTACAAGAACAAAGATCTACTAAAGATCACCCAGCAAGAACAGATAGGCGCTTTGATGATAGAGGCGTCTCCAGATAAAGAAGTTTGTTGATCCGTGAAGTCTTAGAGTGAGGCCACACGAGTCAACGCGATGCGTCGACTGTGCGGTGACGCGGCGTCACTTCACTATCACTAATACTACATATTATAACACAAAAACCCCTGCCGCGTCTGTCTGTCTGAACTCAAAAACTACTGAACGGATTTTTATGTGGTACTCACCAATATACAGAGTAATTCATAAGGAAGGTTTATGTTACAGTTTTGTTAAATTGGTTGAAATATGACGATAATTGTTGAAAAAGTCAAGCAAGCTGCTTGAGCGGCGAGCTTTAAGTGAAAATGCTACCTAACCCCTTTGGGATATAACAAAACAATGTATTGTGGGATAGGTCATATGCTTTACTACACGTGCAAAGCCGGGAATGTTCGCTGGTTTTATATTATATTATATATAGCACACAATGCCATAAGATGAATAGGGGAAATGCGCTGCGACGCCGCGGCGCCGGAGCGGGAGCGTAGCGTAATATTTGTTTAGAGCGGCTGCAGACAATCCGCAAAACGTCTCTCCGACATTTAGTTTTATTTACAGATGTTGGACGACTGGATCCGGCTAATTTCAGACTGTATGTGGGGCCTGGGTGCTAGAATATCTTAAAATGAAGGGAACGTCTCCCGCGAGCGTCTGACAGTCATCTAACAGACAGGTGGACGTTTACTCCATTTTTGTTTCATGAACAGGCATGACACTCCCTACTACACTGCGTCATCGCAGCAGCGGTATTGCGTTGCAACAGGGCAATACAACGCAATTGTCATGAGCCGCTTAGTGAGTCGAAAAGATTTAGCTGCGACAACGACGCGACGCGGCCGCAACGCCCGTGTGGCATCACTTTTAGGGAAACTTAATTGAACTGTCCAATTAATCCGCTTAGCAACCAGAGGTCTACGATTTTCGGCGGCTGGTACGATTACAATCATTTCAGGAAAGGTTCGACACACAGCTCACTCAGTAGTTCAGATATCTTTTTTAACCAACTTCATAAAAAGGAGAAGGTTCTGAATTTGATTGTGTTTTTTTTTAAATTTATTTATACTTTATTGTACAATATTATTATGTAACAAAAAGTGGGTATATTCTACCAGCCAAACGATTGGTATAAGGTTTTTTCATGTTTGTAAGCAATCCCCATAGTCTATCAACGCCTGTACCGCGTCCCTTTAAAATTAAATCGCATTTTGGAAAAAATTCAAATTTTAGTCTCTGGGAAGTACCTCAGTAGTAAGACAGCTTAAGTTATAAGATAACATGGGCTCTATTAATACCAAGGGCTTTTTATAAGGGAGTGCGCGCTTTGAAAAAAAGAAGAAAAAAGAAAGAAATTTGTTTATTTTACTCAAGATACGAGTATACAAGTAGGTAAGTAACTAAAGCAGGTATCTAATACATACAATTATTCTAAAATAATAAATAAGTGATTCTACTACATACAAAAGGGTAAAAAAAGACCCTTTCTCAGCATTGGCAGCATCAAAGATCAAGCGGTTTTCAGTAAGATCCAAAATCTGTGCCTGATTTTTCACAATAAAAATGCTCAAAATGGGGTTGTGTCTCGTTTCCTCTTTTGTGTAACACTATAGAGGAAACAAGACACAACACCTTTTTGGGCACAGATTTTCTCAAACTCACACGCCGTTATAAAAACTCCTTGGCTGTAACAGACGATAAAGAAAAACTTAACAGAGAACGGAGACCAAACCGAAGAGTTTGCATCAAAACTTTATGACGGAACCGGAAATTGCGCGCTGTTGAGCAAGTACCAAATAAATTCGATTGAAACGGAGTTCGAGGTCAAGTTACCTTAACAGTTCCACTGGACGAACAAAAGGTTTCAGGACCTACTAAATGCGATTGTGACCAAGTTTTGGGTCAGCTGAGTCACCTCGGGGTAGTTTTACTGAACAAAGAGATTTCATGCTAGGCACTTTGGGCAGGTTTAAGGGATTTTGTGGGTTTAAGCTACTCTGAAAGTTTAGTAATAATACATTATTCTTGTTACAATGATTCCTAACTTACAAGAAAGACGCTAAGAGAGGATTTCTTGAAATTCAGCTCTCAGGAAAAACTCCTCCTACTAGTTTATAGATCAATGGACAACGTTAAAGTTATCATATCGCTTGATATAAACAAGTAGGACTTAAAAAAAAACTGTCTTCAAATAAATCACTTCTACAATAGGGCAATAGGGCGAAAATTACAAGTGAGGATGAGGTTTTTTGCCCTATTGCAGAAGTGATTTATTTAAAGACAGTTTTTTTTTTAAAAGTCCTTTCCGGGAGAAGTGCAGGAATAAAATGTATATGGAAGTATATTCTTTTAAGCAAAAAAAGAATTTTGAAAATTGACGGTGTTATCGGTGAACATACATAAAAAAAAGTCGAAAAAAAGGTTCCGACGAATTGAGAACCTCCTCCTTTTTGAAGTCGGTTAAAAAAACTTTTACTATATAACCTAAAGATGGAGGAAGTAATGGCCCACCTGATGTTTAGTGGTGTCTCAAAAAGCTCGAGAAAGATTTGCAATAAAAACGAAAACCGGCTAAGTGCGAGTCGAACTCGCGCACAAAGGGTTCAGTTTTATGGGACTCCTTAAATATTTATTTTATTATATTTTTAGTATTTGTTGTTATAGCAGCAACAGAAATACAGCATCTGGTGACAGACAGACAGACAAATGTACAGTGGAGTCTTATTTATAGGTTACTGTTATTACTCTTAGGGCACGGAAACCTAAAAAAGGTTTCTGTATCTACAATAAGCTCGTGCGTCCGAAATGATTTACTAAAGCAATTCAAAATAAAACGAATCCTACCCAATTTGATTCTGGCACATAAAACTATAGTTATGGGCTTAGGAAATGATATTATTCGGGAACATTACCTTTACATTCTGATTTCTAGATATTCCCAGGGTTGGATCTAGGAAGAAATGTTGAAACCCATTTTACTCGATTGTGGTAAAAATGGTAAAAGTGGTAGCTATTATGTTGTGAATTTTAAAATTATAGTTAGAAAGAAAGAAATAAATATATTTATTTGCAACAGAAACAAGTACAATATGATGGTAGGATCATAGATAAAAAACAAAGGTTGTCTTTCGCTGCAATCGGACTCAGCATGTGCGGATTGGAACAACCCGCGCTGGTCTTCCGTCAGAGCCGCTGGTGAGGTCATGGACCTCTTACACCTTATACAAATTAATGAAACATAGATGTAACATACACATTAGACAACAAAATAATAGATAAATTAAAACGACAACAAATTAAGTAATACAAGTAAAAAATGGAAAAAAAGCACACACAATAAGGTAAGCATACAATTAAATATTAGTTATGCTATAAATTGGGATGTTGATCAGATAGCTTAAGTGGCAGCTATCTACCTGCATACAGGAGAAAGAATATTTATTTAATAGTACCTAGTTACTCACATAATATTATTATATGGCACTTGTATCGAGTCTATGACCTTCCTGAACTTTTTGGCAATCAAGTAAATTTTTTTAAAGTTTGAATTTAAACCCATGAACGTTTTGCAGGTTCCTGAGGCAGTTATTTTACAGCACTTTAACTAAAAGTATGGATAGTTTTGTGCTTTATTCCCGTCTATAAGAGAGGGACAGCCTAATTAAAAAATTCTCAGAATAAATTCCGAAAAATAATCAAAATATAATATTCATGATATTTTTGTTTTTCTTTAGTCAGATTGATTAGGAACACGGATATTTAGAGGCAGGTGCTTAATTAAAAGCTAAATTCGGTCTCTTTTTGCAATCAGTTAACATCCCACTTGATAATAATTTTACTAGCTGAGCTAAGCACTCACACTATGCTATCGGTTTTTTTTATTATTCTATCACTACCCTAAATGATAGAAGACAGATAACAAAATAGTTTACTTTGATTGAGAAACCTGCGTGAGCAACGGTACATATTCCGAAAAAAAAAACCATTTTAGTTGAAAAATCATTACCGCCGTTTGCCAATCTTATTGGCTAAGCAAGTAACATTGAATAAATAATTTTGAGTTTTATATTGCTCCAAAATCACTATCATTCTTCTGCCATTTTCCCATGCTAGGTGATATTTTTACTACTTTATTTTCTTTGCCCTTAATTCATCCCTGAAAAAACCCTTGCGTGTTTGAAATGGGCAATAGATATTACATTAAGATAATAAATACCCTTTATCCTTTTGGTTACATACTATTTAAAATCATTATTTCTACTAGAGTAGTCATTATTATCATCTGCATGCAGAAGTTCACAATACATCCTTTTTGGTACATCTTTTGGAATAAACGAGGAGGTTGAAATCCGAAAGCGGTGACATGTAAGTTTCTAGACAAACTATAGCAGAAATTACGCGACGTAAGTTCGGCGTGATAAAGCCTGCAATGCTATTTGAATAACAGATAACACATCATGTTGAAATTACGTTGCGTTATGGCATACAGCCGAACTTGTCAAAATCAACTTACGTCGCGAAATTTTCAGCATAGTGTGTTTAGACGCTAAGGGGTACTTATATCCGCATCTTTAACAGTTGCTAGTAATTTACGTCATCATCATCATCATCCTATATCAGTCCACTGGGTAGCCAGCTTTGGTTTACTCGCCCCAGCTTCGTACGGGTGCAAGTTATAAATAAACCTTCCTCTTCAATCACTATCTATTAAAAAACCGTTCAAAATCCGTTGCGTGGTTTAAACGATGTAAGAATACGTATTGACGGACAGACAGACAGCGGGAGCGACTGTTTTATATTATGTAGTGATGAAGTGATATCACCCGTACCCCTAGTATGAGTTGCATAATACGGAAACGTTCATAGTTTTCGGTTTCAAGCTCTATTTTTGTGTATGTGTTTGGAAATTACACAACATTTTTCGTTGAATTAGTAGGATTCAACGAAATCTACTAATATTATAATTGCGAAAGTCTGTGAGTATGGAAGAATGTTTCTTACTCTTTTATGCAAAAACTACTTAACAGATTTCGATGAAACTAAAAACACGAAACTGAAATATACATCGTTTGTGACCTGGATTAACACATAGGTATACTTTTTACATACCTACTTTTTATCCCGGTACCACGCAAGCGAAGCCGTGGGCAGAAGCTAGTAATATTATAAATGCGAAAGTTTGTGACCTGGATTAACACATAGGCTACTTTTTATCGCGGTACCACGCGAGCGAAGCCGCGGGTGGCAGCTAGTAAGCAATAAAACTGATTTTATGAAATGCCGTTGAAATTGACGAAATATATATTTTTTTATTTAGAAACATATTTTACTGACAAAACCTGACAGTATTTATTTGTTTATCAAAGGCGTTCACTATTAAAATAAGATTTGATATTACATGAAAGTTTAAAGCGAAGTAATAAAATAATACTAAAATCTTATTTTTTGCTTAGACTTTTTTGATGTGTGTATTTCCCTTAATGCATCGATTTTTATATTTTATGCCATATTACAAGCTTTGCTTAGTTTGGGGCTACAGGTGTGATAGTGTCCAGCATTATTTATTTATTATTTTATTTACACATAGATAATATAAGATAAAGTCTAATCATAAAAGTATCCACTATCTTAATATGTAGTGAATAGTTACAAATTTGGTCTAAAAAAACAAAGAATTTAGCATTTTATCAACTTGTTGTCGCTTCCGAATTGGTGGCGGTGACGAAATAATACACGATTTTTTTTGAGAGAAGTATTTTGTATTACAAGTTTACAAGTTTACAACGGTTAGGTACAGTAGTCTTCGCGTAACAACTTTTTATAGTGTAGTCGAAGTGACATTAGATGTCAACCGTTTTTTTGAAAATACGATGACGTCACTGCTGAATGACGCTGACATTACTACGCGCCGCGACATGCCCCCGGCCTTGAAAGCTCCAGCTTTAAAGATTGGTTGGTCATTGTTGTGGAGAATCCAGCCGATGTTGCGCAGCATCCTCATTGAACAGGGGACAGATTTTAGCGAAACTACGCCTTATGATGCCAGATGCTGTCTGTATGTCGGCAAGGCGCGATACTCCGTCTCTGCCATGGATAGTGGTTTTAATTCTCCCCAGGGACCACTTAAGTGGGGGTAGCTTGTCATCTTTGATGACGACGAGCGTGTTAGGCTGTAGACTGTCACCATTGTCCCTCCATTTGCATCGAGTCTGGAGCTCCGAGACGTATTCTTTGGCCCAGCGTGTCCAGAAATGGTGCCGAATTTGCTCCACTCGCTGGTACCGGTTGAGCTGCCGTTCAGGTTCGCCTCGCATGTCCTGGTATACCGGTGAAGTGAGCGGACGACCAACTAGGAAATGTCCAGGACTAAGTGGTAGGAAATCGTGAGGATCGGATGACAATGGGGATAGAGGACGGGAGTTAAGGATTGCCTCAACCTGCGCTAAAACCGTGGTAAGCTCCTCGAACGTTAAGTGAGCATTACCGACGACGCGAGCTAAATGCAGCTTGCACGACTTTACCCCAGCTTCCCATAGACCTCCAAAATGAGCGGTGTAAGGGGGAATGAACCTTAACCTAATTGCTTGGCTGTGTGCGTATTCCGCTATGTCAGTGGAACAGTTTGTTAAAAACCGTTTCAGCTCGTTGTTAGCACCGACAAAATTCTTACCATTGTCCGAAAATATTTCCTTGGGCTTGCCACGACGTGAAATAAACCGCTTAAGAGCTAAAATGTATGCTTCAGTAGATAGGTCACTCACAACTTCCAAATGTACCGCGCGTGTAACAAAGCATACAAACAGACAAATGTATGACTTTACGGTTTTAGCGCCCCTACCTTTGCGAGTTAATGTGAGAATCGGTCCCGCGTAATCTACCCCGCAATAGAGAAATGGGTATGTAGGACCCAATCGTTCCTTAGGTAGGTTACCCATAATGGGATTCAAAGTTTTGCCTTTCAATCGCTTGCACGCAACGCAATCGTTCACAATTTTTCGTGCAAGGTTCCGCCCCCCAATAGGCCACCATCGCTGGCGAACGTCATATAACAGCGCCTGAGGAGCAGCGTGAAGCAATCGTTGGTGCTGGTGCCGCATGAGCAAAACTGAAAAGGGATGTTTCGAACAAAGTAAGATAGGATGCTTTTTCTCATAGTCAAAGCTGTCCGAATAACTAATTCGACCGCCGACTCGCATTATGTTTTTATCGTCTATAAATAGATTTAGTTTAAAAAGACTTGGTTTCTTTTTTAAGGAAAGATTTTTTGAAATCAGCTCATATTCATGATTAAACGATTCTGCTTGAGATAATTTAGCTAATCTCAATTCAGACTCTCTTAATTCATCAATGCTAAGCGTACCTGACTGGCGATTTAATTTAGTGCGCGTATTATTGATAAACCGCAGTATGTACGCGAAACAACGCCGCATTCGCTCGAACTGAGAGAATCTCGCAAACGGAAGTATTCCTACGCTTGTTTTTGATTGTAAAACGTTGACGGCGCTTGATTTAACCTCGGGTATATCATCCCGCATTGTGATTGGACTTAAGTCCGAGATTAAGATAGCACAGTCAATAGTGCGATCACGAAGAAAGGGTGGTCCTTCCCACCATAACACGGCAGACGCGAGATCGGGTAGCGGGACCCCCCGTGAGACCAGGTCAGCTGGGTTTTCCTTCCCACTCACATGCCGCCAGGGTAGCTCTTTTGTGAGCTCGTGAATTTCTGCCACCCTATTCTGCACGAAAGTTTTAAGTAAGTTAGGTGACATTCTCAACCATCCTAGAACTATCGTGGAGTCAGTCCAGAACACTACCTTTTCAAAGTTATAATGAAGTGATTCGCGTATTTTCAAATATAACCGCGCGCCTAATAAAGCTCCGCAGAGCTCAAGCCTAGGTATGCTGACTGGTTTCAACGGGGCGACCTTGCCCTTGGAGCATAATAACATAACAGATATCGTTGAATTGTTATCGCCGACGGTGCGAAGATAAGCGCATGCGCCGTAAGCCGTTTGCGATGCGTCTGTAAAAATATGCAACTCAACATTCCTAGCCTGGCTACCTATAACGCGACGCGGCACTCGCAGTGACTCGAGCGCAGAAAGGCCGATAACAAACCGGTTCCAGTTGTCAGCGACGTCATGCGGGAGCGCGTCGTCCCAATCAATTTTTAATAACCAAAGTTTTTGCAACAGTACCTTCGCGATCATAATAGTAGGACTGAGTAAACCATATGGGTCAAAAATTTGGGAAACGTGCGACAAGATTGAACGCATGGTAATGCTCGTATCGTTTTTAAATTGTGTATTGAAATGAAATTCATCGCTTGAGTTATTCCATCCCATACCTAAAGTTTTGCAAAGACTGGACTCGTCTAGATTTAATGATTTAATGCCGTTGGTCATTTCTGTCAAAGATTGGTCATCGCAGTTAAAATTAAAAATCCACTTGCGTAATGGAAAGCACCCCGATTGTAAAACTTTGCTTGTTTTTTCGCATAAATCGAGCAACTTACTTTTATCATCATGCGATGTGACCAAGTCATCAACAAAAAAGTCCTCGTTGACAATCTTTTTGACTTCGAGGTCAGGACAGTCAGCTGCGGTCTCCTTCAGGCACCTACATGCCATAAAAGCCGCCGCCGCGGTTCCGTACACTATTCGATCATGACGAAAAATACCTATTTCTTGGCTCGGATCGTCACGCCACAAAACAAGTTGCAGGTCGCGTTGGTCTTTATTAATTTCCACTTGCCTATACATTTTTTCTACGTCTGCAATAGCTACGTACTTATGCAGTCGCAGACGCAGTAGAATGGCAAGTAAATCGCCTTGTATGGGAGGGCCTACGAGCTGGAGATCGTTGAGCGAAACTCCAGTGCTTGAGGCAGCACTAGCATTGAATACCACCCGTAGCTTGGTGGTAGTGCTGTGCTCGCGTAGTACACCATGATGTGGCATAAAGAAATTCGGTGTTCCGTAAGAGCTAATACGCGTCATATGACCCAAGGCTACATACTCGTGCATAAATTCTGTATACAGCCCTTTGTACTCAGGATCGCGTTGCAATCGCTTCTCTAACGCTAGGAACCGCTTTAGAGCTTGAGGATACGTTTCCCCTAAGCTTTGTGTTGATGATTTCAAAGGTATGCTAACGCAAAATCTTCCGTCAATATTGCGCGTAGTGGTTTTGACGAAGTTATCTTCGCATTCCTTTTCCTCATCCGAACGCGTATCACAAAGCTTAGGTAACTCCTCTAGTTCCCAGAACTTACGTAATTGTTCATCAAATGTTTGAGAAAAATTGCATCGAATGTAACTCTTATTGCGTATAATATTTATAGGACCCGACATGATCCATCCCAATTTCGTATTATGCAAGAAAGGACCGCTGGGCAAACGCATTTTTCCCTCGCTTAATAAATCCCAAAACTTATCCGCGCCTATTAGGATGTCGATTTTTAAAGATTCATGGAAATCGGGGTCTGCTAGTTGTATATTGTCAGGGATCCCAAACTGCGCGTATTGTTTAGGTATCGCTGGCAACGTAGATGTTATGTTATTTAGAACAAAACATTGTACTCGCATTGTAAATGAGTTGATACGCGATTTCACATCGATAGCGCATATTTGATTCGATTGAGATATCGCATTTCCAACTCCGCGTATTTCTTGAGTGGACTGTATTAATTGTACGCCTAGTTTGTCGCATAATGATTTGGTAATAATACATCGCTCGCTCCCGGAATCTAAAAGCGCGCGCGCAAGTTGATAATTACTATGCCTATCCATAACTTCCACTAGTGCCGTCGATAGTAAAACTGGTTGCACACACGGATAATTGGCGCATAGAACGTCCGTGTGAGTGCCTATTGTGCCGCTCGTAGGCTCATCGCAACTAGGATTTGCGGGCTGCGGTGTGGCGAGGGACGAGTGCATAACGAAAGCCGGTTTACTATTCTCGCCTTCAGTTGGAAGTGAGACGTTGCTAACTTCATTATCCCTGTGGATTAATGAGTTGTGCTTTTGATCGCATTTCCTACATGGGCCGAACCTACACACGTTTACATTGTGACCCACGCGTAAACAGTTTTCGCATAAACTTTTATCCCGCACAAGTTTAAGCCTACCTTCTACGGTCAAACCCAAAAACTTTTGGCATGCGTACAGTGGATGATATGATTCAGTGCAGAGCAAACATGATTTTTTCGCTTGACTGGACGGATTATTGGTGGAAACATTGCAGTGCACTTTAGTGTGATTTCGTGCGTTTGTGATTAATTTTTTGTCGTTTGCGCTCGCGTGTGAAACTTGCAATGTCTCCAGCATGTCTGCCCTGTCTTTGAGGAACGCCAGCAAAACATCCACCTTCATGATTGACTTGGAGTCACCAGATTGTTTGAAATTAGTAGATTTGTATTGCTCCCACTCGCGTTCCGTGGCTTTATCTAATTTTGTGACAATTAAATAAATAATGAGCGTGTCCCAGCTATCTACTGGTTCACCTAATAATTTAAGTGCTCGCAAGTTCTTTAAAATAGTATCTACCCTCGAGAGCAATGAATCCGGGTCACTCAAAGAATCCAAAAAATCTCGGAAAGTAAGAATGCTAGGTTAATGCAATAAATTGTATTTATTAGACAATTTAATACTCCTTAAATGAAAGTATTAAAACTTCTTAGTTATTGTAAAGTTATATCATAAAAAAATCAAATTTGAAAAGGGAACACTGTCGAAGATGGAACTACGAAATTACAGGATTTGTTTTTGCTTTTGTTTGTAATCTGTCATTTATGTTGGTACATAAACCAGGTTGATAGTGCTCAATATTCATTATTCAAGCTGAAATCATGTCGCTTACACTTGAAGAATGCACCAGAATACTTACATTGGTGGAAACCGGCCGGAGTCAGCGCGATACAGCCAGGACTGTCGGTGTGTCGCTGTCAACAGTACAAAGAGTTCTCCGACGTTACGAAGAAACTGGTTCTAACCTACGCAGACCAGGAACGGGCAGAACTAGGTGTACCACAGCACGAGAAGACCGATACTTGGTGAACACCATGCTTCGAAATCGCTTTCTCACAGGAACTGAACTCACAAATCAGTTTCGACGCCTCGGAGGAAGTAACCCAAGTGCATGGACAGTAAGACGTCGGCTTGCTGAATCTAACTTAAAACCCCTTAGACCTGCAAACGGCCCTAAACTGGAGCGTGGCCATCGTATTTCAAGACTAAGATATGCCCAGAACCACGTAAATTGGAGTATTGAAGATTGGTCGAAAGTTATGTTCTCCGACGAATCAAAATTTATGCTCTACAAGCACGATGGAAGACACAGAGTATATAGAAGACCAGGGGAAAGATTCAAGCAAGCATGCATCGAAGAAAAAGTAGCCTACGGTGGTGGGTCTGTACTTGTGTGGGCCGGAATTTCCTCTGAAAGTCGCACAGAGCTGGTGATCATAGAAAACGGCTCTTTAACTAGCGTAAGATATGTGGAAGAAATCCTTAACGAACACGTTGGTCCATTTATGGTCAATTTGGGTGAGGATGCTATATTTATGCATGACAATGCCCGACCTCATACAGGTAGGATTGTGAATGACTACCTTCAAGAGATGAACATTACTTGTATGGAGTGGCCAGCGCGCAGCCCGGATATCAACCCGATCGAGCATGCTTGGGACGAGCTAGGGAGATGCGTAAAACAACGAAACCCTCCCCCAATCACGCTTCCTGAGCTCAAAATTGCTCTCACAGAGGAATGGGAGAATATTCCCCAAAATCGTATAAGGAACTTGGTGTACAGCATGCCAAACCGCGTAAACGCAGTAATGGAAGCACGAGGAGGTAATACGAAGTATTGAAATTCAAGAAAATCGTCATAAAGTTCAAAAATTTCATGTTTCCTATTTTTGTTTTAAGGAGAGATCAGCAGTTTTTTTTCTTTATGTAATTTTGTGTAAATAAAATGTATGGTGACTCATATTTTTTTAACTTTCATTTAAGGAGTATTAAATTGTCTATTAAATACAATTTATTGCATTAACCTAGCATTCTTACTTTCCGAGATTTTTTGGATTCTTTGAGTGACCCGGATTCATTGCTCTCGAGTATATTAGGTTTCTAAGCAGATCTGGTGCCTCTTTTGTCAATGCTTGAATGGTGAAAAGTGACTTTACGTGGTTGTGAACTAATATTCTGCTATTGTCATACCTATTGAGGAGTAGTTCCCATGCTACATCGTAGTTTGCAGCTGAAAACTCTAATGACTCGATCACCAATGCTGCACTACCTTTTAGCGATGATTTCAGGTAATGAAACTTTTGGATATTTGTGATGCGGTTGGCATTGTGAATAAGCGACTGAAAAGTATCTCTAAATTCCAACCAACGCTCATACGAACCGTCAAAAGTAGGGATAGATATTGTAGGTAATTTGACTGAATTTATATCGAGTGGGGCGTCCTTAGAACTTGATCCTAGCTCACCACTACCAAGCATACATTCAGCCCTAGCCAACGTATCGTAATAGCTATTCTCAAACTGCTCGCGCTGTTCCATCTGTCCGTCAAGATCTACCTCTACAACTGACTCTTCAATTTGCGATTGAAGATTGTTAAATTCTGAAAATAGACTCGCGGCTCCCTTTATGCGTAGCTTTAGGTCTACTTGCGTTTGAACGGTCAGAATTTTGTCGGTGACTAATGTATTTAGGTAGTTGGTAAATCGAGTAAGACGGCCTTTGACAATAGCCCGCTTTTTAATAAGATCACGTATCAATTGATTAGTATCGGCATCGTCCGTAACCGTTATTTTGTAAGGAGATTTTGACCTATCCCTTTTAGGTTCTGTGCTCATCTTGGAAGTCTAGTGAAAGGTGGAGTACTCACGTTTGCAAGCGGCAGCTATGCTGGCTGCGGCACACGCTGCTGGACACTGTACAAGCGGATGATGACTCACTGCGTCTCAATCACTGAAACACGTATTACCACGAAATTAACACAGGAAGGGACAAGCGCTTTGGATAGGATAGATAGCTGGCCGTACCGTTTCTTCAGGTAGATAGGTATGCGTGCTCCTGGACAGCTTTATCCTTGGTTTTGGAGTGTCTTCTCAAAAATGACCGTTATCACCGTGCGTCCAACAGATCGTGTAGAGGTCGTGCGTGCTTGGGTCGGTTGTAGAATCCGGCTCCGAAGGTCCAAATTTATGTTGTCGCTTCCGAATTGGTGGCGGTGACGAAATAATACACGATTTTTTTGAGAGAAGTATTTTGTATTACAAGTTTACAAGTTTACAACGGTTAGGTACAGTAGTCTTCGCGTAACAACTTTTTATAGTGTAGTCGAAGTGACATTAGATGTCAACCGTTTTTTTGAAAATACGATGACGTCACTGCTGAATGACGCTGACATTACTACGCGCCGCGACACAACTTATTATAAAAGTAAAAATGTTTAGTTTAGTTTAGTTTAGTTTATTTACTGCAACATATATAACCTATTGACTAGTACAATTACAGTGTTCAGTTATATGCACCCTGTTTATAGGATGTGGAAAATACTTATCTTAAATTAATCTATAATCTAGGTATAAGGTAGGTAAGGTAGGTACTATGTAGGTATTTATATTAATAACTTGTATATGTATGGTAAAATCCAGTGCGTAGCTGTTTGGTGGCTCAGGTGGTAAAACACTTAGGTTGATGAAATATTGATACAAATGGAGGTTAAATAATTTATGACAAACAGATGGGACTCGTAAATTTTTTATTTTATTTCCTGAAAATAACTTTTGGAGCTGATAACTCTCGGGCGTGGGTTGGGAAACGGTGAAGTAAGGTCTTAACTATATTATTCATTCATTTTTTATTCAAGAGCATCAGGGATAACAAAATTTCAAGAATTTTACCAATATCTAAACATATAAAATGGCAAAGTGACTGACGGGTAGGTCATAAAATAGAGAAAAAATAATAATTCTATTAATTAGTCCGTCAGACAGATTAACAAAAAATATTGGATACGTGTTTTTTTATTTATCAAATGAATAAAAATTGCCGGATATAAAGAGCGTTAAAGTTCGGGAGTGGGGGCTCGTGACGTTACGGCTAGGTAAAAAGTGTACTAAGCCGTGACGTCACGCGGAACTTCAACGCACTTTTGTTTAATTGACAAAAGAAAATACGTGACCAATATTTTTGATAATGTTAATGACGGTACCTACCTACTATAGCTCTAACCGCTGGACCTAGATGCTTGGAAAGACAATGCCGTCTGATGTATGGCGCTCGGTACCAAGACTAAATTAAGTGCGTCAAAACCAAACCAACCAGTTTTTAGTCGATTCTACTGTCTAAATAATAATTAGAAATGAGGGTACTATGGTTGTTGCCATAGTAACAATAGTTGTTGCAGTCTAATGGTGGCGTGCGGCGGAAACCAAATCAGCAAAATATTTTTTTACTTGATTTTTAATCCCGTCGGTGTGTAAAACTAAAGAAAATAATAATGTCATTTATAAAATATAATAAATTTTATGGGATACGTTTGGTTTTGACGCAATTGGTACGGGTTCTCGGCTTTCTGCTTTTGCACATAGATACCTTATTTAAGTCATCCTAAGGAAGGATTTTTAGAAATTCCACTCTTAAGGAGGTAAAATAAAGGACGAATGTTTGTACGAAAGTCCGTAATACAATAAATCGAACTCAGCTATTTTGATAACTCTAGCCGTGTAGTGAAAAGGGGGATAAAGTTGTGTATAAAAAGTTCTATAGTCAAAGCACAGAATACAGAGAGGTCAAAGTAAAAATCACTCAAATCACTAACGCGAGCGAAGCTGCGTGCAAAAGCTAGTCATGTATATCGTTCCAAATAGTACTTCCTGAGTCCGCGTTTTAGCTTCGTAACTATGTCATGATTATAATAATCCACCTAGCTGTTTTCGGCTTCGGTGACTGGCTTTTACTTTTAGTACCATGTGCTTGGATGCTTTGCCCTTAAGTGACTGATATATCAAATCTTGGCTTTGAATGTTTTACCTATGTCATGACGGGTAGGACGCACTGATATAGAAGGTTGTTACAATTTAAAATTCAACACCACAATACCCAAGAAAGCATTTTTCATCCAAAACAGCTTTACAAGTCGATTCAACATTTATCTCCTAAACAATGAAAACTTCGCGACGTGCATAAACTTTGTATTCTACGAAGTTCTAACGTTCCTTTTTTAAAGTTTGAAAACTATTCGAGATAAGCGCTCGAGTACGTGTTGTATTAAAGTTACGTATAAAGCGTTGGCTGTTGGAATAATGGAACGTAAGATAAAGCGCTCGCTACACGATCCAACTCACCTTACCAAAATCGACGGAAAGCAAATCGTGCGATTTTTAAACAATTGCAAATGTTCATAGATGCACACATTTTAGTGACCTAGGGTTTTTGCACTAGATATGATTATTTACAAAAAAGTTTGATAGATCATCCAAACTTTTTACTGTACCTACCGACTTTACAACCTTTTTGGTATCACATACTTCACCGAATAAAAGGCACGGCATGGTAAATATGTAATTATTAATGCGTTTCAACTTTCCTTAATTACAAAACAGTCGTCAACATTTAAAAACTGGTACAATGAGGTTTCGACAGTGAAAGCGTTAAATGGTGGTGTTCAATTACAATAACAGTTGGTAACATAATGACTAAGCCGAGCATTTACAAGATTTGACGTGAAAATAAAGCTGGACGACATGTTGGATGGTGTATAGGAGCTTATTGCCAGAGACACTGCGCTTTGTGTTCCAAACTTGAATTCTCAGCAGAATAGAGTGACGTTTGCGAACCATAGATAATAAAGTTGAGCGGGGAAGTATTTAAACTAGTCGACAGTAGTAGCCACCCGCAACATCGTTTGCGTGGTCTTCCTCTTCCATCTCAAGTTATAAAAATTAAATAAAAACGAAATTTAAAATCATGAAATTAATGTTCAAATAATGTTTCCAGAGATGACATTCATACTATAAAAAAGCTCACAATTTTCTAAACGTTTCCTCCTTAATTTTTAATCACCAATTGAAGTAACTTCTACTAGGCTAATCAGCATACTTGGAACTTTACTTGAGGATAGTGTAAGAGGCCCTTAGCCTACACTGTTCATTGTTCATTGACTAATGAAAAAGCACGGAAAATACGTACGTCTATTGAAATCGTATTTAAAAATAACTTCAATTTGTTTATCCAAACATTTGACTCTTGTGAAAACTCTCAACCGACATAACATTAGGACTAGCCCTCAACAATGATGAAAATCATAACAGGAAGCAAATGTTTACGAAAATCAATGAATTGGAACGAGCGATGAGCCATTGCTGAAGACAAACAAAGCGACCCTGGCTCACTGTCCAGCTAATGACCACTTTGCAAAAATTAACAACGAGGTGTCGAAAATTTGACAGTTTTTCAAGAGCAAACGAAGCGTCATCGGTAATGGTATTATATACCGGCCGTTAAAGAAAATAATATTATAATTATTATAATCATTTATTTCAGATAAAAATCCATAAAGCCGGCTTTAAACTGTGGGATATATATTACATCTCGAGCTATATATAATATGTTATCGCTCATCAAACATTTTGAAAGACACACCTCCCCGGACCCCGCACCTCCCCCTGCCTCGCCCTGAGTTTGAAGTGTCAAATGATCACGTGTAAAGATGTTATATACATTACGTCCCATAGTCAAAAGCCGGCTTTAAATTGTTAACAAAAATCAAGTCACCTACATAAAAATAAAAATAAATGTTAGCTACTTAATACCAAACATAATTTTGATCCACATTCATAACATATTATATTAATAATAGATAGATAGAAAATTCTTTATTGCACAAGATAAAATACAAGTACACAGGCGAACTTAATGCTAAATAGCATTTTCTTATATAACCTTTGTGTAGTGTGGAGATAGATTGGAAGTGCTGCAAATTTTATTAATTTAATTGTAGAAAATTATAACATAACTAACTAATAATAATAAATGAGATAGAGAAAAACTGAAAAAAAAGAAACCATAGGTACTAAAGATAAAAATAAACTTACATACAAAAACTAAAATATCATAAACATTTTATTTTGTTTATTTTTATATTATTATCTACCAAAAGATAAACTTAGGCTATTGCCATCTCTTAATTGTTGAATAATGACAAACAGTGACAGGGCTAACTTTGAGCATTGGTTAACGTTTAGTAGCGTACGTAAGTAAGGGGGGATATGTTTAAGATTGTAAAACAAAACTATTTTTGTTCTTATGACCTGGGAAGTTTAACCTTTAAAAACATTATTTTCCAAATCGGTCCAGCCGTCTTCGAGTAATCGAGGAACATAAATAAAAAATCGGTCAGGTGCGAGTCGGGCTAGCGGACGAAGGGTTCCGTATCGTTGTATGTATGGGAGCCTCACATAAATGTTTATTTTATTATATTTTTAGTATTTGTTGCTATAGCGGTAGCAGAAATACATCATCTGTGAAAATTTCAAACATAGCTTTTCGAGCTATCACGATTCATTAGATACAGCGTGATGATATACAGACAGATAGACAGTGGAGTCTTAACAATAGGGTCCCGTTTTTCTCTTTGGGTACGGAACCTTAAAATGATTCCGATGAATTGAGAACCTCCTCCTTTTTTTAATTTGGTTAACAAATAAATCGATCCAGCAGTGCACTGATATAAGCTGATGATGATGATGAATAAATAATTAGAATAAAATAGAATATTCTATATTGCACAAAATTAAATGTACATAGGCGAACTTAATGCTTAGAAGCATTCTATACCAGCAAACCTATGTGTAATGTGGGTTTAAATATAATATGTGGTGGCAATAAATACATCGGTGTTTTTTTAAAATGCTTACGTCACAGATGACTGAATTTTAGTTTAAAGCTTAAAGTTATGTTTTATTCTATCTATTTGCGTTAGACTCACTCTTGTCAGCTAACTAATAGAATAAACTACTAAAGTTAGTAGTATTGTAAAAAATACAGTTAAGAAGCCACAATAACATTTTCCAATAACGATACTGAATTGTTAACAAGTTTCTCGCTTCTGACACACAGCTAAACTAGTAGACGAATATTTAAGAATATGTTTATTTGCATAACGAAGTGTTGAAATACCATATCAACCCCTCCTTTTCAAGCCTTTTCCAAGCATCGCAGAATATAGAAAATATAAATAAAGTTTTTTTTTATAATTTGTAGGCTTACGTTTGACCACCATCTCACCAGCGGGGCGATCGGCTAACTTTGTTGCAAACAGAAAAGATTGACACCGATCCGGTTTTTACAAACCTTGACATTGCATCCGTCGAAATTCAATGAACGCCAATTGACAAACTATCACAGTTTTTTAAAACAAGAACGGTGCCAATCGTTTCTGTTTGCATCAGAGTTAGCCGATCACCCCGCTGATATTAAGTGACGAAGAGCGCGTAGCACGCTTGACTAGAATGAACCTATTTGCTCTTCGCTTGAATTTTTGGTGATTCAATTTACCGATCACAAGGGTGATATAGACTGGTGGTGATGATGATGAAATTAATAATAAAAATTTAAAGTTCTTTACAAGACTTTCGCGTTTTAATTTTGTTCGCCAATTTTTCCATCTATCTGACCAATTCGAATAATAACTCCGCACTCCATTGATACACCGAGCCCCAATTACGAGTACTCGATACCGTTTGAACTTCCCGCTGTAGGTATTTCTTATTACATCTATATCTCTTCGTTTTATCTCTTGCTTCGTTTGACTCAATTGAGCTCTCCTTTGAGTTGGGTGGACCAATCAGTGTCAAAAGAAATTTGTTTATTGGAATTTAACCGGACATTGGGTTTTGCCAGCTATTAAAAAATAATGATCACTTTTTTGATCGTTTTTAGGTCTTTGATAATCTATGTACATTCTTCTAGGTTTTCCGGTAAAGATTTTAGGTTATTTCCTTCAGTGGATGTCATGAATATCATGGATTTTATTAAATAAAAAGATATTGAATATTATGAAGCAACTAAAGGATTTAATGAGGAATAGGCTATATACCAATACGGTGATCATCATCATCATCAGTCTATGATAGTCTACTGCTGAACATAGGCCTCCCCCAATGAGTGCCTTTGCGCCCTGTCCGCAGCTCGACGCATTCAGCTTTTACCAGCAGCCTTTCGCCAATCGTCATTCCATCTATCCGGGGGCGTCCTAAACTACGCTTGCCAAGTCGCGGTCTCCACTCAGGAACTCGTTAACCCCAACAGTTATGGGTTCTTCGGCAGATATGGCCAGCCCACTGTCACTTCAGCTTGCTAATTCTCTGAGCTATGTCGCCCGGTTTGTTTCTTATCTCTCCCTCACCCAAACATACGTATGCTATTTAGTAGTAAATAAAATATATCTATTTATAGGTCCATACATTACACAAATCTATGTTTTTTTTGTTCGCGTAAAACGCGGCGCTGCCATTGGTTTCAAAATCAAAATCAAAAAGCTTTTTATTCAGATACAAGGTGGAATATAAGTAGGGCTGGGATCTCTTTTTTTATAAGTTACAATAACCTGTGTTAAAAGAGTCCCCTCTTTTCTGTGGTCGGTGAGGAGTACTTGTAATCTTAACTGTAGGTAGGTTTAATATATTATATACAGGTAGGCAAATAAAGTTAAACTTATTAAATCAATCTGAACAAACTAGGTCGACATTATAAGCTTAGCATTCAATTTAGGCTTGCACATAAACACGGAGACTATACAACGTTCATTCACAAACGTAAAAAACTTATTGGAAAAATTCAGTATGAGCTAATGCTCATGATTGGAGCGATTCTCGATGCCTTTTCTAGTAGTAAGTAGATTGTTTTACTCTTCACGTGCACGATCTTTAATATAGCAATAGAATAAGTCTACTTTTTATTGTTTCTAAAACATACCTCATTAATCATTAACCAAGCGAAATATTCCATTTCTCCCGCAGTTCATTATAAGACTACCTACCTACATAAACACCAACAAAACATTTACTTTGTCTGTCTGTTTCCTCGTAAAACCAGAATAGACGAACCGTGAGAGAGGAGTAATATACAAGTACGCTTATAGTTTGAACAATTAAAGAAATTCACACAAAAATATCAGGTTATGTATTAAAGTTCAGAAAAACATAATTAGTAGGAAGGCAGTAATTCATCTATTTTCTTCGTATGAGCTAGTGGCCAATTCTGGTGTCGGAGTTTTTTGCCACCCGGAGGCCTCCGACATGACTTAACTAATGCAAAACCCGGGACTAGGAACGTACATTGATGTATTTATTTTGCGTGGAAATTCTCAAGTTTAAGGTCCATTCATATTATTGCTGATGTTAATAGTATTGTTGGTGGAAGCTACTCTGGAGCCGGGTTCAAAGTGACTTTTATTTTTATGATAACCAAGATGGATGTAGCACATGGTCTACCTGATGTTAAGTGGTAACCATTACTTATAACAAAGTATTGCTTCGGAGGTCACGCTCGTTTAGAACTTGCCCTACGATGCAATGGTCAGCGTCCATCAACTTGAGGCGTGAAGGTGCTAAGCCTCATGTGCCTGTAATTTCACCGGCACCCACACCCTTCAAACCGAAACTCAGCACAGCTGCTTCACGGCAAAAATTGGCATGGTGGGAGTACTTCCCCGAATGAGATCTTAACAAAGAACTCTACTACTTCTACTCCACTCCAGCGAGTGTTTCACTTTTTCCTCTCCTTCCGCTTTAGTCATGTTGAGTTAATGAAAAAACTGAAATTATTGATTACAAACTTTGTTTGAACTGATTGATTAATTTTAACACGGTTTACAATTATAAGGATTTTGGCCTGACCTGGCTACCGTGAGTTATATTTTGACACATGCTTATTTGCATTGATGGTGGCGCCCTCTCGGCTATAACAGGCTGGTGGCACATTTTAGTGTTGCCGCACTTACACTTTACAATTTTAACACACAATCTTTGACATTAAACAAAATAAAAAATATTGATTTTCAATTAACAATTTATTATAAGTGTTTCTGTGATTGTATGTCATTTGTTGTGTATTTGTTCCCACTTAGTAAAGGCTGAACCGATTTGTCCAATTAGTGGCAAATAAAACGTTCATAGTCCAAGCGCCGCAGTCGACTGTCAGTTTTACTACTCTTCCTACTCTTCTAGGCGGTAAATTAACTAGACATGGTTTATGTGAACAGACAAACGGAAATATTTTATATTAACATTAAAGTTTATGCAAGTGAAAATGTTATTTTACTAGCTTTTACCTGCGGGTTAGAGTGTTATAAGAATGTTTTGATCTTTCAAAAAAATCTATAGAACTTATTCTAGTCCACTGCTGGAAATAGGCCTCCGCTAAGCCAATATAGGGGAGGTTCAGTCATGGGATATGCCCATAATCTCCATGCTGGGTATGCGGGTTGGGGATCGCAGGGTATAGCTTTTATCACCACCAACGCTGATACTCGTCGTCAGGGGATTTAGCTGTGCCGGTGATAGGCTACACTATACCCACAGATATAGAAGAGAATAAGATCATTTGCTAGAAAGGGATGCATACATTATCTCAAGGCGATTTCTGCGACTTCGTACTGGGGCATTTCAATGAAACTGCATAGATAGAAATTTTGTTCGAGCGCCCTGGTACGATTAACTTTTTGATCTCATTTGAACGCGTCCCTTTCTAACTGATGATATTGGCCATAAGAAAGAAGAGATCAGCCGTATGAGTTGATGTTCAGAACATAGTGAATTGTAAGACTTCATCTAGTTGTCTTCTATATTTGTGGCTACGCCATAATCAGGCGGCCGCGAGAGGCTCGTTTCTTTTGCAGCAGGGTGTACCTAGGGCAGGTGAGGTTAGCCTGGGATCCAAAGATGGAGGTTAGAACCCCTTACACCCATTCAGTGAAATTCTTCAATACTATCGGTATTTTCGCTCCTATTAGTTTTTCAACCACCCTGACATATTCCGAGACAACTAGTTTAGATTTAGAACCTAGGATCATTGTGACTAGCCAAACAGCTCGCGACGTTATTATATGCGAGGGTCTGCGTCAGTGAAATAATTGTTTCAAACAAACTTTTAATTGTAGCATAAGCCACGCAGAAGTTTTTACCAATTCGACTCTGTTTGGTTGCGTTACGAATTGGTGTTAAATAAATGAAATAACGATTTATAGTCCTTTAGGTTCTAACCTAATAAAGAGATTTTAAATTTCTACATTTTAAATCTCATCTTTTTTCATATAAAAGGGTGGATACCGACAATATACCTAGCTACAATGATATTCTTGTACAAAAGAGTCGCACACAGCATTGCTGCTCGTGACAAGGGGTGCAATAATACCATTTTATAAAGTCGCATTCGTATATCAGAGGGTCAATCATGAAGACTAACTAAAAAGTATACATGTAATTTTTTTTGTGAAGAGAAAGCGTTGATTCAAAATAACGCTTTATGTTATTGGTCAAAATGTTTCGTTAAGTTTACGTTTTTCGTGATCGCTCTTCAGCTTGGCAACAAATCAGCACCAAATCTTTGAGTGGGTTCTTTTATAATGCTCTTTGAGAAGAGCTTTACCGAGCATGTACTTACTAAACCTGAGACCGTTTAACATTCATCCACGTTCGATCCACGTCACCACACCTCTAATTTCTCCCGGGCGGAACCTGGAACTGCTCAGAAGGCAGAGCTCCTACCAACTGAACTATGAGCCTAGTTAAACTATAGTATTCGTACAAGCATATGCATAAGCCTCATACCTCAAGTTGATGAACGTGGGACATTGCATCGTAGAGCACGTTCCTGGAATCATCAAGAATTATGTTTTTTTTTCCGCGTCCACTTTGCCGGTAACCAGCGGTCAAGCATAGCAATGCCTAGCTGTAAGCGCTGCACCGCTTAGCCGTAGTTATTTCGACATGCCGAAAGTGCGGCGGGGCGCCTAGCTTTAAGCACTGAACCACTTAGTGGTAATTATGTCGACCTGCCATGCTACGGCGCGCTGCCTACCCATAAGCGTGGCGTTACCTGGCTTTAACACGTTGACTACGGACAGCTGATCCAGCGAGTGCAGTGCAGTTGTTTTGTTCAGCACACAAAGCGCTAGCAGGTTGACATCGGGCCTCGAACATGCCCGAAGAGCTGATCTTGGGAGTGCATAGCAGTTGTGTTATTCCGCACTTAAGTGCGGCATCGCCGTAGTCGTCTCATCATACCGGTGCAGAGCAAAAATATTGTGTGAAAAAGCGGAAAAAATCATTTTCATCCACATTCAGCGCAAAGGACGCGTAAAGTTAAGCAGTTTCCTACCCATTTCGTTTCTTCAACATACGAGCTTATTATGGTAATCTAAACACACCCCGTTTGTCATAAAAATGTTACTTTTTTCCACTCTAAAAAGTCTACTCACATTTCGTACAATTTATTTCATAAACTGTTGCGATTTGAATAAAATATTTGCACACACACATTGCGCATGCAAATTGCTGGCTGAGACGAAATAAGCGTGAAATGCAAACACTACGCATTTTACACCTTCATTTTAAAATGCATACACTGTACGCATGTAACGCCTTGATTTTTGTGTAGTGTAGAACACACTCCGCCAGGTGGAGTGACGGTCTGCGAAAGGCTGCTGGTCGACTGGGTGCGTCGAGATGAAGACGGGGTGCAATGGCTCTTTAGGTCTATGCCCAGCAGTGGGCTGCTATACCTAGGCTAACTTGTACGCATTTTACGTCTTCATTTCCAAACTACTGAACCGATTTCATTGAAAGGTACGAAAAAAACATTTTGAAAAATTGCAGTGGGTACTTACCCACCCACTCTTCTGAGAACTCTAGTAGAGTTGCGAGCAAGAGCTAGTAGTATATCAATTATCGCTGCGTCACTTCCACGTAGAAGATTGAATATGTACTATCTTGGCGGAGATTTTCACGGGTGGTTGTACAGGTATAATAATTTCCAGTCCTTTAAGCATGTTATTTTAAAGGCTTCCGTTCGTAACAATCCGAAAAACATTTTTTTCTGAAAATACGGAAAAACTGTAACTATAAACTGTATGAACTCAAGAATTTGGACAGGACAACGTCGGTCTGATCAGCAATTTTTTGTTATATAATGTTTGTATGATTTTTTGTTCTCATTTTAGCATCACGTTTAAATATTGACTGCTTCTCAAATGGGAATACCTTTGCTGCTCAATACATAGATGCCCAAAAATAGGTGCTCAAACGGGAATACTTCATAAAGAATAAATAAAACAACGCTCTTACAAAAAACACTTCAGCATACATCAAAGTCAACCACATAGAGTTGGATATTTTTCCCTCATCAAGAAGTATCTAGTGGGGTTCAAAGGAAACCCACTCATGTGTGAATGATATTCAGTGTCACTGACTTATAAGAAGTGCCAACGTAATAAAATGAACTGCCTCCTGCCTCGAATCTCGCGAAGACACATTTTCACAATTTCGTACACGTAGTTACGTTCGTAGGTTTCTAACATAATATACAAAGAAAAAATATTTATGGGTGGTACTTATTCATAGGATAACAATATAAATAACTTTCAATCATTGACATAATTCTCATTAATATCTTTTATCAAATGAACAAACTAATCTTTAAAACTAATCCGCGGCTGTATAATGAACGGCCTTATCGCTTAAAGGGATCTCTTCCAGGCAACGTTTATTACCATTAATCAACGCAATGAAGTTATCTAGGTATGCCTACTCACCTACGCCTCGGTACCTAAACCTACAAAGCCTCAGTCGTTGCTATCTACCATGTTGGTATACCCTTAGACAGAATTCATGTTAGATACTTATAGCCTGTAACATGCAATAACACCATGCGAAAGCTATAAATGTATTGTATTGTAAATACAGATCTTTCTGAGCTATGTTCCCTGCACTAGGTCTCTTTTGAGCCTGTATAGCGAGGTCACAAAACTCAAACTTAAATTCAAATGTATTTATTCGATAAGCACTGTAAAGTAAACTTTGAATTGTCATTTAATTTACACCAATTCGTAACGGGACCAAACAGAGAAGAATTGGCAAGAAACTCTACTTGGCTTATATATTTTTAAATTTCATGTTACAATCTTTCTTCTTAAATAACTAACATTGTTTTTGAGGGAGCTCATAATCCCAAGCGGGGCACGTGGGTTTGAGATTGTAGGGCACAGCTTTTTGCACCACCAGCGGCCAGAGGATTTAGCTGTGCGGGTATAAGGCTGCGCTATGCCGCTATCAGCCAGCTGCCAGAGCAGTTTGTTATTCAGCATCGTGCATCCCGAGCAGATGAGGCTTGGGTTGAAAAGATGGAGGCCCAAACCTCGGTCAAGATATCTATAGTTAGAAAACAGAAGAAAAACAAAACAAGAACCAAGAAATGCTAGCCGATATTTCCGGTTCAGTCAGCCTCCACAAGACGTTGTTGACCCGAATAATTTTATAAAAGGGTATATTTTGGTACGTATTTGGATTTAGGCCGTGGAATTTTATCAGCTGAAAACATACGAATGAGCGTTACTAAAGAATTACAAAATTTGTTAATCATCATCATCATGTCATTAGTCATCGAAAGCACTTATGGCATAGTTTACTCCGGTTGCCCGTTTGGTAGTATTAAGATATGAGCGCTTCCGTGCTTTGGAAGATGTCATTCTCGACTTTTTCTGTCGTTAAACCATGTCAAGGGGGAGTGCGGCGTTCCAACCCCATCTCCGGAACCCAAGCCAACCTCACCTCACCCTGCTTAACAACGAACGGGGCTTTGGCGGCCGGCTGAATTCGGCATAACACAGCCTACATCGGCAGAGCTAAGTCCCTGGCCACCGACGGGCAGCAGCCGCGGTGGTGCCAGAAGCTGTGTCCTGCGATCCCCAACCCGCATGCCCAGCGTGGGGATTATGGCATATCCCCCTTTATTACGGGAGACCTATGTCCAGCAGTGGACTGATATAGGCTGGTGTGTGAGTGTGTAAGCCATGTCAAAAGTCTTACTTGGAAGGCATGTTAAGATGTAAGTCTCGACTTTGTCTGTCTTTAAGCCATGTGAGAGGTCTTCCGGCAGCCTAAAAACTCCGACACCTAGTTATTACCATTATTACCCCCATTAGATTTTAAAATAAACCACCTATTTAACTTTTGCTGATTGTTCACCGATAACTCCGTCAATTGTGGACCGATTTTCAAAATTCTTTTTTTGTTTAAAAGAATATACTTCACAGGGTGTCCCATAAAAAAATATTCCTGAGAGATTCGTACTTTTCCCGGAAAACTCAAAAAACCTCATCCTCACTTGTAATTTTCGCCCTATGATCACAAATATCTCCGTCAATTGTGAACCGATTTTCAAAATTCTTTAGGGCAAGAAGTAAGAAGTGATTTATTTGAAGTTGTTTTTTTTTTAAAGTCCTACTTCTGAATATTACTGTCAATTATATACTCATCATGTCTCATGTCTGGTTACTTGTAACTTGTTACGGAACTCCGGCTCTAGTCTGGATAGCAAGTACTCTCATGCTGCTAGATTTATGGACCGGCCTACTCAGCCGAGCGGTTTGGGGTGGTGCGCGTAACTGTACCGAAAAGTGAGTGTGCTTTACAGCTCCGGTACTATTCATGGAGAAATAGAAGTCAGCTTCATTGACGGCCTAAGCAGTGTTACAAGTTAGCTATCCTTCAGTTGTTAGCGGGTACCATTCATGGACAAATGGTAGTGCGCCTTCAGCGCACGAGTAACTTAGCCTGAGTACCGTGGTGCACTTTGCGTCTCGGCAGCAAGACATACAGAATACTGGTCCAGGTATTTACCAATCTAATCGTCCGCTTCATAACCTACCGGTTTACCGGGACAAATGTTTGCATGTTCTGTAGGTATTTGTCTCGGGTCTGGGTGTTTTCTATGTAAGATATGTAGGTATTTACAAAAAAAATATATATGTTTAGTATATCAATCATGTGGTTCCCATAATACAAGCTCTGCTTAGTTTGGGGCTACATGATGCTGTGTGATTACGTCCCGCATTATTTATTTATTTATTATTTATTTATAACAGGGAGTTAAAAATTACGTAGGTATTTCATTGGGTCTGTCCATTACATACTTCTTCCAGGTAATGTATTTAATGTCCAGGTATTATATAGTATCTCTTCAAGGTCTATTGCCCAGGGATTTTATAGAGTACCTACCTCCTGAGGGTTTTTTTAGTAACTCAGTCGCCCACTGAAATAATTCAAACCGGTCCTCTTTTTACAAGCTTTGACAGTTTGTCAATTGATGTCGTTTGAATTACGACAGATGAAATAACAAAGTTTGCAAATATAGGTCCGGTGCGAACCATTACGGTGGGCAATTTAGTTACTAAATGATAGGTACCTTTAGTCTACTGGCAAAATGTAAAGAGTATAATTTTGGTCTGTATAGAATACCTGCATTATACTAATTGCCGATAGCATAAACATTCACCATTTCCCTAAACAAACCATATCGGGTTCCAAACACTCGTCAGCGAAAAATGTCACCCAATTTATTTTCCATACAAATGCCTCGACTGGCAACACGATATTAAAATATTGGACCGTTACCACCGAGGTAACGTCGTTAAGCAGGCTTTGACGCTTAACCGATTTACCCCTACGTTGCTTCTCCAACACTCCTTACACAATTTCCATCGTATAAACTTATTTGTAGCTCAAATAGCGCATAACGTGTTATGACGACATCTTGTTAAATGAAAACCTTGACAAAATGGCGGACAAAATGGCGGGCATGTTTTGGAGGAAGCTTTTATTCCAATTGAATTTGCAAATGAGTTGTTTATTTATAAAAGCAACTAGCTCGGATAAAAATTGTATGTGTTAATCCAGGTTACAAACTATGTATATTTCAAGTTTCATTTAAATCCGTTCAGCTGGTATGGAGTCGAGTGGGAACAAACAAACTCGCACACACAGACTTTCACATTTTTTTTTATAATTAGTGTAATGTAATATTATATTAATAAGTGTGTGACAGTCAGCCTTCAGAAAACTTAGACGCTGTGTAAACTATTGATATTGTTTTATCCAATTTTAACAAGATAACATTAACTTTTGAAACTATCATGGCTGTGAACATAATTATGAATATCAAGGGGATATTCACCATGATTTGTGAGTTCTGTTGTTTCCCGATATTTCGATGCAGTTGCAGGCGCCACGATCACGGGAGGAACTGAAGTCTGTGCGAGTGGGTAGTTACTGGCAGACGAATCTATCTACCCTCTTTCTTAGTCTTTTATTACGAATGACACCACTACCACTAGTTTCAATGTCACTTCTAACTCGATCACGACACACAACACTTACTGTATCAGGTAAACTTCTTAAACATCACTTTTTCGGTTCCTACACATTCTAACAACAGGATTCCAGACTTCAAACAATTGAATACCATCTTCTCGATTGAAATTCCTGTGTTTGGTAATCTCAATCGCCTCTTGAGCCAGTCTTATATTATTATTGGCGTCGAAATATCGGGAAACAACAGAAATCACAAATCATGGTAAATATCTCGTTGATATTAATAATTCAGATAACATTAACTTTTATAAGCGTCTTTAACACGTTGGACGGAAGCCTCGGGCGGAACGTTGCCAATAAGCAAGATAACCATAGTTCTTATTTCAGCACAAGCGTTCAACAAAAATACAGGGAACATTTCTTTTCGTATTTTTTTCCAAAAAAAATTGTCGTTAGGAGGTTTATATACTTCTCGACAAAAAAATATATGCCTCCTATCTGGGATAAGGAAAATAAGGAACATATTTGTAATTTTCCTTTCTCATTACTAGGAATAATAACAAAATAGTGTATTTTGTTATTCCTATAAATAATAGCAGAGATCTCTTGAAGAAAGAAATTCAATACTTGTTTTTAGGAATATAAAAACGAGATATTTTTATATAGACATTATTATATCTTTATGTTTCCTCATACATGTTAGGAGCTTTGCTTATAGACTCGGCGCCACCACTCAAATTCGATAGACGCGGCACTGCTATCGCAGAACTATAGTGAATATACTGAGACGCAGAAGGTTACGGGTTCGATTCCCGCCGCGAGACAAATGTTTGTACGTTCTGCAAATATTTGTTTCGGGTCTGGGTGTTTTCTATGTATAATAAGTATGTATTTACAAAAAAAATGTATCTATGTAGTTTATCAGTCATGTGATTCCCATAATATCTTCGGAACCCAAGCCAACCTCACCTGCACGTGGTGCACCCTGCTAAACAACGAACGGGGCTCTGGCGGCCAGCTGATTGCGGCATAGCACAGCCTACATCGACACAGCTAAATCCCCTGGCCACCGACGGGCAGCAGCGTCGGTGATGCGAGAAGCTGTGCCCTGCGATCCCCAACCCGCATGCCCAGCGTGGGGATTATGGGCATATCCCTCTTTATTAGGGGAGGCTTATGTCCAGCATTGGACTGATATAGGCTGGTGTGGTGTGGTGTGGTGGCGGTGGGGGCAAACACTTAAAATATAAAAAATCATAAAATATTTGGTTGTTATTTCGTTTTTATTTACAATAATTATGCTATTCTGATCTATTCCGGATATTTTGCAGTCAAAATCGCTCGTAGATATCCTTCATTTCACCATTGGAATCGTAAATACTTATATTTAAAGTGTATTAAAAATAAAAGAATATACCTAGTACTTAGAGAAGAAAAAATAAATAAACCGAATAACAAAAAATATTAATAATAACAAAGTTCACGGACGCATGCTGAACCAGCGACTTGATAGGACATAGACAAACGTTTATTTACAACTTAAGCACACATACAGCATTATTATTTAATTTAACAGTTTACGGTTAACCTAAGTACCTTTATAATTACTATTAATAACAAGAGATCCATCTATCTGTCCATCTGTCTTGAATATCAGTTCCACTTCACTACATGGTGCTTTCTGAGAGCAAATGGACTACGAGCTGTAAAACATACCCAAATCGCTATAGGTGTGCCAATAATATTTTAAGAGTTCTCTATATGTCTCCAGGACTCCTCACTCCCTACCTGGGAAGTAACGAAATAATAAGCCTTTCAAACAAAAAAAAAACATTTGCCATATCAATTAGCCGTCTTCGAGTAATCGGGGAACATACATAAAATAAGTTAGCGACGAATTGAGAACCTCCTCATTATTTGATGTCGGTTAAATATATACAATTTTCTAGGTAGTTTTAGATAAGTATGTTTTTATTAAAATAGGTATTCTCAATGGGGACACTTTTCTAATGCGACTTGTTTGTTTGATTAAAATAGTTGCACAGCGGGAATTTCTACTATAAAACTTTGTTTTTGTATGTTATTTTTATAGGCAGTTAGCTAGGTACATGTTTAATTTGTAATAGGTTAGCGTGGTATTGTAATTTATGTATTTAAAGTTGGTAGGTCAAACTGTATCGAGCAGTCTCTATTTAATATTGGTAGTTTGATACGCGCGACACTCTCGCGAATATCGCCCTATCTGGACTAGCTCTTAGGTGTAACTTAGAGATAAGAGATTATTAATGCCAAGAGCGCTTTTACGACCAAAGAAGAAGATTGCTACTTAACTTTAATGTAACTACTTAATTGAAAGGGTGTTGTAGGTTTAAATGCCATTAAGATACTTAGCTTGAAATGGAACATTATGCTATTACCATTTTAGTTTAAACATACGTAAATGATGTGTACTTTACACGTTGAATGCGGGCCTTCGCACATTGGCGAGGACCGGGGCGATTAAATGTGATCAAAATAATAAAAATTAACTAGCTTTTCGCCCGCAGCTTCATGTGGTAACCTAGCAAGTAGCCTAGTTATTCCAGGCCACGAAGTTCTTATAATACGTCTCATCCAAATCCGTTCAGCCGTTTCGGAGTTTAGTTAGAGTAATAAATATATACAAAAATACATAATCTTTCCCAAGTATTACCAACTGACCCGCCCCGACTTCGCACGGTTGCAATGCTGATATAAACCTTCCTCTTGAATCAATCTATCTATTAAATTAAAAAAAAAACATAAAACCCGACTGCATAAACAGGAAGGAACTTATAGTCAGTTTTACTAAACTAAGCCATTTCAATTTATAAAGAGAATTTATAAATTGAAATGGCTTCTAACAGTCCCCATATTGGATTTTTTAAAGTTTGATATTGCCTGTCACCATTGTGATCAAGACGAATCAAAAAACACCTCATTGGTCAAAATCCGTCCAGCCGTTTGGGCTACAGCGATCGACAAATAATATTACAAACATTCACCCTTAAAACATAACCTGATTGAAGAAGGCTTCAGTCGGGTAAAAAACCGCCTTTAGGCACCAAATCCTACCAAACCTCCCTCTCGCTCGCACTATTCAACATTTTTGAAGATATAAAATCACTGAAGGTAGTTATGCAAAATAGCAATCCTTCACGGCCTAGAAAATAACAATACAAAGGTTCAGCAAGAATATCATTTTGATTCTATCACGTTTTCTTACCAAAAAACTGTAACCAATGTAATTAATTTTGGTGCAAATTTTGTGGAAGGAAAACGTCTTGGGTTCAACATGATATTTTTGCTGAACATTTGTTTTGTTATTTTCTAGGCCGTGAAGGTTTGCTATTTTGCATAACTACATTCAGTGATTTTATATCTTCAAAAGTGTAAAGGAGGAGGTTTGACCCTTATAGTCGCCTTAAAATCCGATGCGTAGTTTTAAAGATCAGAAGTAGTTTTACATACGGATAGACAGGGAAGCGACTTTATTATAAACTATGTAGGGATTAATGATATTGATAGTGATGTCATGATAGGACATAAGCAAAGTTGCTCGCGGGTTGGCTAAAAAAACTGATAATTAAAACCAAAAACTATATTTAAACTAATTATTATTCAAATTTACCCGAACGAATCGGAAATTTCTACTCAATAATAAATTTACCAATATTTTTTATTAACTAAGATGAAAGACTTTTAATGTTTTACCTTTTAAAAGATTCATCCAATTAGAAAGATGAAACAACTTTTTGGTAACGAATTTTTAATAACTTTTGCTTTGAAAAACAAAAATGTTAATTAAGATTCGATGAACAAATCAACTAGCTAACTTTTTTATGGTAGGTACTTGAAGATGGCAAATGGCCCAACTGATGTTGGTGGTAACCATTACCTATCACAAAGCATTGCATCGTAGATCCTAATAGATCACGTTTTTTTGGAACGTGCTCTACTGTGGAACGCCCCGAGGCCATCAACTTGAGGCATAAAGATGATAAGCCTCTTGTGCCTGTATATTCACCGGCACCTACAACCCTTCAAACCGAAACACACAGCTGCTTCTCGGCAGAAATAGGCATGGTGTCAGTACTTCCCCAGACGAGCCCTCCACAAAGTACTGGTGCTGTTGACAAGTCAACCTCTAGTGGGCAAGGACCCGCCTGAGACGTAAAAGGTTGCGGGATCGATTCCCGTCACAAGACAAATATTTCTATGATCTACAAAGATTTATGTATTATTTGTTGGTCTGGGTGTTTCCTATGTATATCATCATCATCATCATCGGCCAACCTCCATAAAAGATGATTGAAGCAGCGTCCTACAAGGTTCGGCACTTACGAATGTGACTTGTAAGGCCGATACGGGAGCGACAGCTTCGAACGCATAAGCCACATATAAATTGTGTTCCTGGAGAGGTTGGAGAAAGAGCAGCGCGTTTGTGACGCCGTTCGCGCTTGTGGGAGAGTAGTGCAAACCAGGCACTATCGTGATCCACAGCTCCGTCATGTATAATAAGTTTAGGTATAGGTTATGTTTGAATTCGTATGTAAGTCCAAAAAAAGGATAATGTACCCCCGAAGATCAACAACATTTGTAGTTTTTCATTGAAGAAATGACTTGTTAAGTTCAACTTAATTTTACTCAAAAACATGTAAAGTAGCATTAGAACAGCTGATTTTGTTAAAACATGTCCCAAAATTGATGATGATATTTGTAGTTCTGCCTTAATTCTAGGGCTGTCATACAAAACACAATGCTAACCTAAAAGTTTTTGGAAAAAAGATTTGCATCACGTACTGATGTTCTCAAAACTTGTTCACAACCATGGTCCAAATCACCCCCTTTCAAGATAACATACGAATAAAACTCACCCTGAATAAGTACAAAAAAACTACCTATGTAAGTAGTATATCAATCATGCGTTCCCATTCGTAGTATATCAGGCATTGTTCTAATTGGCAATGATCGAACGATGACACGATGCGTTTTCCTCGTGCGATAATTTTTTTTGCATGCGACGGCTTGCGAGCTCTTAGGACACTATGAAGAAATCCGTTTGTTTGAACTCATCACACGACTAGAACGCGTCGTGTCCATCGTACGATCGTGGCCTATTAGGACGACGCCTCAGCCGGTTCCTTTGTTGTTTCAGAGAAAGTTGAGAATATTATTCCAAAGTAAATGCTACTACAAATTGAATGAATTTATGAAAGAAGACAATTTAACTTTGACATAGTACTCTTTCAATATTTTTTATTATATTTTTTTATTTTAAGTAATTTCTTACTTTATTTTATTTTGAATTTATTTTTTATTGTAATTTTTATTTTTAATTATAATTTTAATAATATTTTAAACTTTAATTTTACCTTTTGTGTTTGATGTATTAATTATTGTATATATTTAGTATACACATTAATAGTAGTATTATTATTAGTAACATTGATTTTGAACTGCTTGAACAGCATTAAAAACATCACCATTGTACCAACACGTGTTTCTACAGTAAATATACTTTGACTTTAACTTTGATCCGTAATACAAGCTATGCGTAGCCCCAGCTACATGATGCTGTGTGATAGTGTCCAACGTTATTTAATTTTTAAAAGCACGAATAACCGTATGCGCTCTGCATTTTGTTGAACTCATCAGAGAAATAGAATAGCGGAATTAGTTACTAAATATTTAAGTTTTTATTTTTATAATACCCCAACATATGTGCTATGGATATACCAGGTGTAACATTTAGATCTGTCAGTATGGGAAAGTCCAAAAAAAAGTAGTGTATTTTTATTTTTCAAAACGTCCAGGCTCGATTCCTGAGCTGTGTACAGGTTTTTATTCAAATGTATGAATGCAGTTTACCTCGTTACTAAAATCGATGACATGGTTCCTAAGAACAGATCTTCGTATGCCTTATAGTTTCAGACTTTCCCATACTGACCGCTCTAAATGTTACACCTTGTTTAAGGCTATGGAGAGAGTTATGCTCAGATTCTCTCTCCGTGATAGAATTCGAAATGATGAAATACGTAAGAGAACCAGGGTAGCCGAGATAGCTCTCAGAATCAGCAATTTGAAGTGGCAGTGGGCAGGCCATATAGCACGTAGAACCGATAACTGTTGTGGAATTAAGGTTCTCGAATGGAGACCGCCATCTAGACGAAGTGTAGGGAGACCCCCCACCAGATGGACCGACGACATTGCAAGATTGCAGGTAATCGGTGGATGGAGAGGGCTCAAGACCCTTCTTCGGGGAATTCCTTCGGACAGACCTATTTTCAGCAGCGGACTTCTATAGGTTGTTGATGATAATGATGATGATGAATACCCCAAAAATTATAACTCAGGCGGAATGGGAAGGCCGAGGATAAAAATTCAGCTTATATCGAAATTTTGGTGATATGTCCTTCGTGTGTGTAAGGGTTCTATCAGCTGGTCGGAACGCGATAATAAATCGAAAAATATCGTGTGGCGAAAATCCATTAGTGCACGAACGAGATTTGAACCCACGACCGGAAGTTGACCAAACCACCACGGCTAAAAATATAAAGATAAGAAAAAGATTAATATTCTTTTTGTTTGCGTGTATACCAGTATATCACAATCTGATCAATGGTTTCGGAACACATAGAGGACAAACATAAAAACATCGTTTTTTATTGATATAAATTTAGGCTAGGTACCCTTGTGTTCCCAAAACACCCTACACAAGTTTCATCACATTCATCACAAGTATTATCAATGGTTTCGGAAAGCATAGAAGCCGCATAGGACATACAGACATTGATTATTATTTATAATATAGATATAAGAAATAAACAGTACAAATGATTTGTAACTTATTCATAAAAACGGGAATTTTCACGTACCGTTACGTCAGTGAAGGCACCGACGGCGTTTCGACACGTTAAGAGAGTCTTCATCAGATTTGTAACTTAACTAAATTACCATCCTAGACATCATCATCATCGACATATAGCAGTCCACTGCTGGACATATGCCTCCACTAATGAGCGCCATTGCGCCCTGTCCTGGACTCGGCGCATCCAGCTGCTACCAGCAGCCTCCTCCACCTGGCCGGAGGGCGTCACTACGTTTGCCGAGTCGCGGTCGCGGTCCACGGAAGATCTCGTTTAACCGAACGGTTGTCGGTTCTTCGGCAGATAAGGCCAGCTCACTGCCTCTTCAGCTTGCTAATTCTCTGAGCTATGTCGACATCTTTCTAGACAACATTAATCTAATTTGTGGGTCATTGCTCAGAGTAGCTGTAACATTAATTTAAATAGCCGTACCGTCCCGGTTAGATTTCACTATTTAACGGCATAAAGGTTTTATTTCCTTAGAATTCACATAAATCTTTGTGTAGTACTTTAATAACGTTATTTTAATAAAAAAAACATTGTGGGTTCACCGAACCATCTGTACTGTAACTTCGCAGAAAGTTTCGAAGAAATTTTTGCTCTCACAAAGTTGTTTCTTTATTAATTTTTGGGAAGTTTATTGTATTTACTTACAAGTTCGAAACAAAAACAATAGTTTTTTGTACATAACTTTGGTTGATATATTTATGTCCGATGTAAGTACCTTCCTTATAGGTAGATCACAATAGGTCTTCATGGCCGCAGTGATATGAAAGCCAAGCAATCTTAATATAGGTATTAAGGGCATGCGGGTTAATTTGAAACCGGGAACCCGCTGTGGATTTAGCTGTTTCGTTGTAAGGCCGCGCTGTGCCACATTCAGCCATTCGCCAGAGCCCCGTTTGTTAGTCGCCTGCCCATGATGCACCCTGCTAGTACCACGGGCAGACGAAGTTGATTTATCTTTTTTTATTAAAGGCCTATGTCCACCATTGGACGGACATATATGGTGTTGTTGTGGATGTTGGTGTACAGACCTCGCAAACACGACGCTTTGTCGTCGCGCTTAGTCGCATATCTTGCTGTCGCGACTGTTGCCGTGTGTGCGGAGCTTTGAACAAAATGTATGAAAATTGTACCCCGCTGCTTGTCGTAGCGTCTAATCGCTGACGTTTGTCGCCCAATGTGCGCAGGCTGATAAAGTTTTTTAAGTAAGTGTAGCACACTTATTTTGTTTGTATAAAGTTTTAATTTTTAGGCCTCTGACATGAAATAACAATTATTAGTGACTAGCTTCCCGGCAGCATACGCTCGCGATAAAGTTATTTTTCTAGCTCTCAAGAATTTTCTTCTGGATGAAAGCCTATGTTCGTTTTATGACAACATATATGCGAATTTCCATGATGATATTTACGCGTTCCTGAGAAAAGGGCCAGGCAAACAGACAGACAGACGGACAAAGAAGTAATTCTATAAGGATTCCTTTATTTCGTTTTGAGGTAGGGAACCCTAAAAATTATAAAAGATGATAATTACTTACCTACTTTATTTAGGCTATTTACCAAGCAAATCTTCACCCAGATTTCCAAACTCGCAATTTAGCATGACATTGCGTTAGCGGGAGGAAAAATTAATGAATTTTAGGGAATAATTCTAATGTTCTATTGTTACGCAAGATAAAGGTTACCCGACTGTGAAAAGAAAGGTTTTGTTCGTTCATTTAACCTAATTTTGAAATAACGGAAGGATTTATCCGGAGGTTTGCAAAGGGCAGCTATCGTGGCGTGGCTTAGGTATTTCGGTGTTCTTAGCACGCTCCACCAGGTCTTTACTTGGATGGGTGACCGTAAGACCGTTTCCACATCATCCGACCGAGTGAAATATATACCTACCTGTGTTTCATATTGTCCGGTCCGATATCATATCGGAGCCGATAATTTCATACATAAAAGAGCGATAGACGTGCAAGTTTAAGTTCGAAACCTTCCTAGTATGTATCGGCGTCCGATACCGACGATATCGGAGCGAATAACGTGGAAATGCTCTTAAGTGGCATTTAGATCCAAACACTTCTAAGCGTCGGTCTTAAACAAAACTAATTACCTACTTAAAGTATGTATACATTAATCTCAAGTCAAACCAATGAAAACTCATTCTGTTTTTTGTCATGGTTCATAATTGGCCGTGATCACTACGAGAGCCATGTCGGAGGCCTTCGGGTGGCCTAAAAACTCCGACGCTAGAGTTGGCCACTAACTCATCAAGGATCACTACGTGTATGTCAATGTCACGCGTATCAACCTACATTTTACAAGCTGTGCCCTATTAGTAGGCAACACTTTAAAGGCAGCATGTACGTACGGTTGTTACTAACAGTCACGTACCTATTAGGTATGTGAGCGATTCCATTAGGTTAATGAATAATTAGACGTCGTTAAGGTGTGGTCTCACTGTTCGCGAGAATAAACATTTGTACAGCAATTAAGATACGTACAGTTATATAACAAACTTCCACCTGACATGAGAGAACTGACAGATAATGAATTTAATCGCAAATTATTTATTTGGCTCTGTGATAACTGTTTTTATACTACATCTGATTATTTGACATTTAAATTCACTAAATATTAAGTTTTGACATGTACATTATTTCTAATTTCTCTGACATAAATTATTTTTGACAGTTTTAATTTTATGAATGTGTTTCTTAATTTGTTTTGTTTTCTTAATATTGATAAAGCCAATTTTGAATCTGATACTACTGTACGAGAATGTATAATTGCCTACTCACTAAACATTTGCACGACTATGTAGTCAAATATAGTGATACTTTATTGTAAAACCATAACTGTGAACCTATATTTATGCAAATAAATACTATCATTTCATTTCATTTCATTTCTTGTTACTATAGGTCAAGGAGTTTTTATCATGAGCATGGGAGTTCGCGTCGAACAAATATCGTTTGACGCCTACTCAACCGAAAAATCATGAATTTCTCATACTCGATTCGTTGTCAGGGATACAGAAAAGGACAAAGGTTTCCCTTTTCATCCAGAAAAAGTACTGTTCTCGAGGGACAGAAAAATAAGTGACAGACGGCCTCTATCAAGGTTGCGGGTTTAATTACCGCCGCGGGATAAATTTTTGCATTATTTGCAGATATATGTCTCGGGTCTGGGTGTTTTCTATGTATGATATGAATTTATTTATAAAAATATATATTATAAGTCGTTTATCAGCCACTTGGTTCCCATAATACAAGCTCTGCTTAGTTTGGGGCTACATGATGCTGTATGATAGAGTCCAGCATCATTTATTTAAACTCACATTTACACACAAACTTTTTTGACTAATTGACTAAATCTACATAATCACGAACAAAGCCACGGGTAGATGTTAGTACCTACTTATGTCATATCCTTCAGGTATTTGTATTATTGAGTGATTGAATTCGTGTGTGTTGTTTTCTCACTCATCACCGTAATGGATGAATAGATTTTCACTGAAAGCAGCGGTGGGCTGCTGCGAGGCAGATCGTTGCAATCACGGCCACGTCCGTCAGGCTGGTTTCATAATTATTAAATTCTTCCCCGTACGATCCCGGCACAAAAAACCTTGTACTACTCAAAGATCAGTCGATTCGTTGCCAAAAAGGGTTTAACACATTGACTTTATGTACGATTCATACGCACCGGCGCGCGTCGGAGAGCATCGAAGCGCATTTTAAAACATGCTAGAGGAAATTGAAACATCCACAAAGGAGTTAAGTTCCTTATTTACATGCAATATCTACTCACGTATCTATTTATGTCAGAGTTTGACAAAGCTCAAATCTGCGTAAATTACATGCAATTATGGAACTTAACTGCTTTGTGGATGTTTCAATTTCCTTTAGCATATTATAAAATGCTCTCCGATGCTCTCCGACGCGCGCCGGTAAGTATGATTCATACTTAAGGGCATTAGGCGGTCCAGCAGGCGCGCCGTTGTATTTTCAGCATTCAAAGCGTTATACTCTAGACTTTATATATTTTTTAAGATTTTAGTTTTATGATTTATATTGAAATTGTTTGAATTGCGCACGACTTATTTTATTTTATTTTTATTCTGTAGTGTTATCTAATTATTGTTTGTTTTTTATGTATGTAATTAATTACTGTTTGCATGTCGGTCTACGACGAAGTGTGTCAGATCGAATTTGAAATATTATAACTTTATTGTAACTTTATGAAAATAAAATTAATTTCATTTGATTAACGCTTTGAGTGCTGAAAACTTTTTCGCGCAGCGTCATGTCCGCAGTAGTGTTGAAGAAATCCTTCTTTTTAACCGACTTTTTCATTGGTCAAGAGTATCTTGCTAAAGCAAGGCTCGAGAGCCATCGTCGCGAGGTTGCGTGTTCGTCGGTCTTTTATATATTGTACTTCGGAGGCGCACACGCTCCGAAGGATGGTCATTATTTGTAAAAATTTGATCATAAAATGAAAACCAAGCATCGTATAAAAAAATAAAAAACTGTTTTATACTAGGCTAATTGACCCCTTTCATATGATATGCCACTATATTGGCACCAATTTGAAATTTTGACGTTTCTTATTTTGGACCTTTTGGGGATGAAAATGAAAATATTTTTTTATCGGCAATCTTATTCAGTCAGTTCATTTTAAATCTATACCAAATTTCAAGTTGGTAGCTTATGTAGTTCCTGAAATAATCAGGTGTGACAGACGGACGGACGGACGGACAAATAAATAAATAAATAAATAATGCTGGACTATCACACAACATCATGTAGCCCCAAGCTAAGCAGAGCTTGTGTTATGGGAACCACATGATTGATATATTACATATATAATTTTTTTTTGTAAATACATACATATCATACATAGAAAACACCCAGACCCGAGACAAATATCTGCAGAACATGCAAACATTTGTCCCGCGGCGGGAATCGAAGCGGCACCCGAAGGGGTTCGTTTGACCGGTTTGGTAACGTCACCCTAAAAAGACTTCAAAAAAGAGGTTCTCAATTTGTTTGTATTTTCTAAGTTTGTTATACTTATTTATCTCATAACTCCGTCTTATAAGGACCGATTCGGAAACTTCTTTTTTGGTTTGTAACTAATTAAATACGAAAAAAATACCACAACTAAGTGTCTAAACACACTATGGCAGAAATTACGCGACGTAAGTTCCGCAGCTGATTTTGATAAGTTCGGCTGTATGCCACGCAACGTAATTTCAGCATGATGTGTCATCTGTAATTCAAATAGCATTGCAGGCGTAATCATGACGAACTTACGGTCGCGAAACTTCAGCAAAGTATGTTTCGACAAGAATCAATTTCTTTGATGTATTTTATTTTTAAAGAATTAAGTTTAATAAAAGTCACTAGATATTAGGGTTCGTTCAGTGTGTTAAAGGTGTTCAGTATGGCAACACCTTACCTCGTATATTACTTGAGCGCAATACACGTGCTTACAGTCAAACAAGCCAATTTATTACGTGTAAACTATTTATTAACATTCCTAAATATGTATACATAGTTTAATTAGTTTAGGCAATGTAATTTAGGCATACCTTAGAAATGTTGCTTAAATATATTTTGGCGTCCTCTCCGGTGCTTTGGCCGAGAAAGAGAAGGTTAGCGGGTTCGATTCAGAAGGTTGCGGGTTTGCAGATCATACAAACATATGTTTGTATGATCTGCAAACAAACATATGTTTGTATGATCTGCAAATATATGTCTAGTGCCTGGGTGTTTTCCGTGGTAACAGTAGGTTCCTAGGTACGGCACTATGTTCTTTTTACTACTTTTGAAATCTAAATCGAGTATTTATCGATTAATAATCGATAAATACTCGAAGTGGGTATTTATCGATTATTAATCGATAATCGATAAATACAATATCGATCGCGAAGTGGGCTTTCGTGTAATTGAGATATGAAGGAAAAGTAGGTTATTAAATATTCATTCATTCATTCAACATTCGAATGATTTCATTCGGATCTCTCGAAAGTGAAAATTAATACACTGCTAATCTCTTATTCGAACGATGAAATTAGTAGTGAAGGATTTTTCGAAAACTGTTTTCGCTCGGAGTCACCCATTGCTAATACATATAAATACTTATTTAAGGAATGTCAAAAAAAACATCAAACACAAATTACCATAATTTCCGGGTTTAAGAACTACGAATACCTACCCTAAATAATAAGTACCTACCAAGACCTACCTATACCTACCCAGTCCAAATTTTAGTTTTCATATCTCATTATATTACTCCAACGACTTACATCTTTGGCAAAATACTAACTCAAAACATCTCTTTGTCCACAGATAACAAAAGCAGAATGACCTAACCCGCCGCTGCCAAAAAAACAAAACATGTCAACGTCAACTGCCAGAGCTGTCAGATAACCGCAACCGAAATGGCGGGAAAAGATAAAGAGTGGGTAGACTACTTCGGCGAATTCAATTCAACCCGTTCAAACGAGAATGAACCTAAAATAAACTACAATACGAGTTTTTTTGAAAACAACACTGGACTGATTTACTCAAATTTCTCATCGGATGACTACTGCTCGTCGAATCATTCTCATGTTTACTTGAATGTAACTTGTGAGTTCGCGATCAAGTATGCTGAGCCTATGTATGGGTAAGTACTTTCTTACTTTTTAAATCCATACATTCATTCATATTCACTTTATTTCTTTATTCAATGGCTTCTGGGATAGTTTTCCACAATTTCGCTATATTGTATCACCACCACATTGCCTCATAATTTTCAAATTATGAGGCAACGTGGTACGGTTTATATGTCCAGTCGTCTAGTCATCAGTCAAATCCAGTTTTCTGCTATAGCGATGACCACTAGGTATAACAAAAAATCTACAGATCTCACACTACGCGCAACTATCAAAGGCATTGAAAATGTAATTAGAAAATAAAGCACACGATAAAATTTGATATATGTATCGTAGGTACTGACGATAAAGTGAACGGAGCGCAGACCGGCCTCGCGCGTAAAGGCCCTTCTACCGCCTACAGTTTTTGTCCGCCCGCCTTCTAAGATGGCTTAACCTGTTGCTTTATTCAATCTCGATATACCATTTTTTCCGTTAAAGTTATTGGGTAATTCTCAACCCAAGTCCACGAAACAATTTTGAAATTTTGTCAAGTTTAGGAAAATCTCAAAAATATACCGAGCGATTTTGAGAAATAAAATTGCACTTTAAAGCCCTCCATATTGACATATACCATCAGCTTATTATTATTATTAATGCGTGGCTTTCATATCGCTGCGGCCATGAAGACCTATTGTGATCGAGCCCATCAGCGTACTTGCCTTTCATATCTGCGAAACTACAGGCAAATGTCACAATTTCATAACCCGGGTAATTTTCAATGTTAAAACGATCGGCGAATCTCCATCATTAAGGGAGGCCTATGTCCAGAAGTGGACTCATAATGCTGGTGTGGTGGTGGTTGTTGTTGTAGGTTAATCTAGTCCAACAAAGGTTGGCCGGGCTTGTATAATCCTGGCTTTAGAATTCCACATACTCAAAGGTGAAGAAAAACATGGCGATGAAACCCGCCTTATATAAAATCTGCAAACTACCCATGCCTTTATGTAATATGGAGAAAGAAACCATAAATCTTTTTTTGCTGGACGAGAATACAAAATGCTCTGTACGCTTTAAATGGTGAAAACTCAGCGGCGCACAAGCTGCAGGACTAGCTCATGTCCATATGCTGTCATGTCTGAGGCCCGCAGTCCACGTGTTAACAGGTTCCCTGTCCCATGCATCAGATTTATGATTCATTACACAATTTTTGCACCGTGTTTCATACGTCCGTGACTCATAAATGAGCAAATGTTGTGCCAATTTCAGACCCATTTAACTTTGGCGCATGTGTCACTAAAATGCATAATGATAATAAATTGCAGCCCTAGCCACTGACCGTTTGAGCCTTGCCCCGCGGTCGGTGGTCTCCCGTTTACATTTTTTACTATATTTTTTTTGATGTTATTTATGTATAAGACTATAATATTAGGTTTATAGTAAAACATGTTTTTAACGAGATTAGTTTAATAAAGTGTCATAATAATATATATTTTTTAATTATTTTGTTGGGCATTTATGTTTTATTCAACAATATAAACCTACATAAATGTTCATTTATGTTCAAAATGAGGTCAAATCTGAAAAAATCGCAGGACATGGGCAATGCTCCAAAATCGCATGTATGGGGACAGGGACCTTTGTAAATAAAGATTTAAACAGCTTACTCCGTTTAGCTTGGCGTCATGTATATTGATCAAGCCCGATTAAGCCGACTAAGTTCGAAAGTGCCAACCATGCGCCAACACGTAATCCTAGACGTGTTTCATTACATACCGCGTGCCAATTTGAAAATTACAAGCCAACAGGGCTGTTATTTCATGTTTGAATACGTATTTCGACTTTCAGAGATTTGAGGGTAGAAGCTAAACTAATATGTTTTGATAATAAATAATGCGTAGCCCCAAACTAAGCAGAGCTTGTATTATGGGACCACATGATTGATATACTACATATATATATATATTTTTTATAATTTGCCCGCAGCGGGAATCGAACGCGCAACCGTCTGCGTCTCAGGCGGATCTTCGCCCACTGCGCCACAAAGGCCGTCTGGAAATGCTAGATACTATGCTATCACACAGCATTATTAAACCCTGAACTAAGCAGAGCTTGTATTATGGGAACCACATGACTGCATATACTAAATACCTACATATTTTTGTAAATAAATACATTATTATACATTGAAAACACACAGACCCGAGGCAAATATTTGCAGAATATACAATCGTGTGTCTCGCAGCGGGAATCGAACCAGCAACCTTCTGCGTCTCAAGCGGGCCTTCGCCCACTGCAACACAGAGGTTGTCAGATGAAAACTTAGAGTTGCTGGGCTTAACAATCATAGAGGAGGCCGATGCCCACCGCTGGACTTAAAAGAAGGGAGATTTGCCCAGAATCCCCACGCTGGGCATGCGATTAGGGAATCGCAAGGTACGGTCTTGAACCAATGACACCGGTTCTCATCCACAGGGGATTTACCTGTGTTGGTGTTAAGCTGCACTATGCCGCTAAAGCCCCGTTTGTTTGTTAGCAGAGTGCACCACGGGCAGGTGAGCTTGGTTTGGTTTCCGAAGTCGAAGTTGAAATCCTTACCAAAACCAAAATTAAACTCTCGCTACGACAAAATTATTACTTTGTTAGTAAATAAATAGAGCTAGAATTGAGAGTACCGGAATAAATTGAAATTCATCGTCGAATTCAGTTCAAAATATTCATAAAAAAATCCTGAACACGTTGACATCGTTTTTCAATAAAATTCACACGATGTAAATGTAAATTAATTTCCAACAGCTGTGAAAAAGCTGGTTTTCAGGGATCCGTTACAAAAATTAAACCAGCGTATAAATTCAAAAATGTATTGTAGGTAACTAATTAATAACAGCGCTTTTTGCGTTAGTGTTCTCAACAGATTATCATTGTTAAACAACACTCCTCACAGTCACTACTTGATCTGAGCGAGATCTGAGCGTTAGTATCACACAAATAAATCCGAATGTGTGTATGTTTGTTCCCCCTCAACCTTGGCCCTGTAACGGTTGAAAGGATTTGGATGAATCTTGGAATATATATAGTTTATAACCTGCTTTTAGATGCCTCATTTATCACTCAGTCGCACACCGAAAAGCTAAGCACCGATTTTTACCAATTTTGACAGTTTGTCAATTGATGTTCTTTAGATAAAATGTCAAAGTTTGCAAATAAAAGTCTGGTGCAGACAATTTCAGTGTGCAACTGAGTTAGCTGATCAGGAAGCTGGTTACGAAGTTGAGTGCGAACAAACACACTCACACACAGAAACATTCTCATTTATAATATTACTGTGACTAAAAAACACTGACAACTGCCATACTCGCCATAACCACTGCACGTTGCTTATGGCGTGTATTATTAAGGTCCATGTATATATAAGACTTGCTACAACATTAGCCTATTAAGTCCACTGCTGGACATACCTCCCCTAATAAGAAGGAGGAATGTCCATAATCCCCACTCTGGGCATGCAGGAAATCGCAGAGCACAGCTTTTCACACCGACGCTGCTGCCCGTCGTCGACCAGGGGTTTTAACCCCCATATAGAATACTAGCTATCGCCTGCATAAAGTCATAGACGGTACCCGAATAAATACCAATTAGGGCTTGCATTCGAATATTCGAATATTCGAATAATTCGAATATTATTTTTGTTCGAATACTGATATTTCAATATTCGAATATTCGATTTAAATTAATAACACCGAAATCGGAACTCAGATGTGCATGAAATGCCACTTAAGAGTTCGCGCGATATAACCATACAAGACTATACAAGTTTACGTCGTCGTTCGGGTAAACAACATGTCGAACGATCCGATCCAAACCCAATAACTTTTATCGGGTTCGGAACACGGTTCGGATACACTCGGAAGTGTCGCGTATTGCATTCGCGTAGTTGACGAGACTGTTCTGTCCATTCGTCTCTGTCGTTAACGTGAATGTTTATTTTCATGATTTTGTTAAAATAACAACTAACCTAGATTTATAAGACTGTTTTTAGAGTGACATTACCGAGCCAGTCAAATGAACCCTTTTGGCCTAGCATCAGCCTCGCAAAAGATAGGTCTCGGCATGAATTTGGACAAGACCAAAGTTATGGTCAATGACCGAATTGATCCGAGTCCTGTCGTCGTTAATGGACACCTTCTTGAAGTTGTTTCGGAGTATACATACCTCGGGCAGATATTGCAGTTGGGTAGAAACAACTTCGAGAAGGAGGTCAAGAGGAGGATTCAGCTGGGTTGGGCAGCATTTGGAAAACTACGTCGAGTTTTCTCGTCATCCATACCGCCCTCCGGCCAGGTGGGGTGACGATCTGCGAAAGGCTTCTGGTAGAAGCTGGATGCATCGAGCTAAGGACAGGGCGGAATGGCGCTCATTAGGGGAGGCCTATGTCCAGCAGTGAACTGCTATAGGCTGATGATGATGATGATAATAAGCAACTCTCCGCGTGGTCATTACTTGGATGTATCTAAATGTCACTAAACAGTCAGATGACTGTTTAAGAAGACGCGTTTAAGAATATAATAAGTTGATATTTTAAACTTCTTCATGAAAATAACACTCAAAATAAAAAATAAGATGTGATTTTAATAAAATCATAGTGTTTTTCTATTATTCGAATAATATTCGAATAATTCGAATAGTACCCGAAAAAAATTCGAATATTCGAATATGAATATTTTCGAATATTTGCAAGCCCTAATACCAATGTTATACCCAATCTAAAATTACATAAGTGATATGTGTAAAATTTCGGCTTCATTCGTTCGGCAGTTTTGGCATGAAGGTGGAACGAAATGCCTTTCAAATAGGTATTATAGGATTCTGATACTACAGCAGCCTATATCAGTTCACTGCTGGACATAGGCCTCCCCTAAAAAAGGGGAATATGTCCACAATCCCCACGTTGGGGATGCTGGTTGGGAATCACAGGGCACTCCATGCACCGTCGGCGTCGTCGTCCAATGGATGCAGCAGATAGCTGTGCCGGTGTTAAGCTGTGCTATACCTATAGGATAACTAGCTTTCCTATATTTATAGGATAAAAAGTAAGCAATGTTTTAATCCAGGTCATAAACTATACAATGTGTCCCCAGCTTGTGGACATAGACGAACACTACACGTTTATTAGGGTATTTTTGACCAATATGCAAATTATTAAAATAATCGGTCGAGTATTTACAGAGAAAACAATGGTTTTAAAATTGTAAAATTAATTGATTAATGTGACGTGGTCATAATATGTAAATGTTTTATTGATGAAAAGCATGCATTTCATACTCACACAGGCATCTCTTGTCATCTTATACGTGTCAATAATGATACAGTATTTTTACAGTATTTTTATTATTATCTGGAATTAAATTTGTTAAATTTTTTTGATTTTTATTTTTACTTCTAATTAAAACCAAAACTGTTTCACAGCATTTGTGAGAAGTAGTATTACGAGGGTGTTAATTCTTTTTCCACAGGCTGGCGACACGATGTATATATTCCAAGTCTCAGCCAAATCCGTTCATCGGTTACAGAGTGAAACGACCACAAATATACTTACACACACACACAAACTTTCGCATTTATAATATTAGTGTGACTTGACAAAAAAATTTTTTATCCACAGATACATCGCACCATTCCTCCTCGCTACCACCATCGTCGCCAACACCCTCATAGTGGTGGTGCTCTCCCGTCGCCACATGCGAACACCGACCAACGTGGTGCTGATGGCAATGGCGCTATGTGACATGTTCACCATGCTGTTCCCAGCACCTTGGCTCTTCTATATGTATACCTTTGGAAACCACTATAAGCCTCTGAGTCCAGTCAGAGCGTGCCAGGCGTGGAATTATATGAATGAGGTTTGTATTTATTTAAAATAAGAAGTGATCTTACATTGGACTGTATGAAATTCCATTAGTGTAAGGGATTCCAACTACCATCTCCAGAATGTAGGGCATAGATCGCAGGGCACAGCTAGTCGCACTGCCGATACTGCCCGAGAAGTCAGACTCAAACTCAAACTCAAAATTCATTTATTCAGTAGGAACTGTATAGTACACTTTGAAACGTCATTTTTTTTTAATTTACCACCAATTCGTAACGCAACCAAACAGAGAAGAATTGGCAAGAAACTCTTCTGAGTTTATATTTTTTTAACGTCATTGTTCTTAATAACTATTACATTGTTTTTGATGGAGTTGGAGGCAGTTTCATCCCAAGCTTTTTTGTCATCTAGAGAGAATTTAGCTGTGCTGGTTTTAGGCTATGCTATGCCGCATTCAGCGGATCGCAAGAGCCCTGTTTGTTATACAGAAGGGTGCACCACGGGCAGGTGATATAGGCTTGAGTTCCGAAGGAGGCGATTGGAACCCCATATATCCCTATTCTTCCACATGAATCTAAATAATTTACATCACTTTTATCATCACCGATCCCCATTGTCGAAATTAATTAATGTCGATATATCGCCCCAGTATAGCTATAGTAGTTACAAATTGCATAAAGGCCATATTACGGCTGACTAGCCTGGAATCGGCACTTATATTGGAGGCATTGCACCGAAAGCAAGCGTAGGGCTGCCCCCTAAACATAAAAATATTGAAAATTCTTTAAATTACAAGATAAAACAAATACACAGTAGTAGTAGAGCTCTTTGTGGAGGACTCGTCCAGGGAAGTTCTACCACCATGCCTATTTCTGCCGTGAAGCAGCTGTGCTGTGTTTCGGCTAGAAAGGTGTGGGTGCCGGTGAAATTACAGGCACTAGAGGCTTATCATCTTCATACGTCGCATACAATAAGATATTTGAAGCGCTCGTGGCGCAGTTATAAATTCCACTAGGTAGCTTTATTTGCAGTCTAGCAGCTAAAATCCTTAAAGAGTTACAAGAGAAGTTAATGCAATCACCGCGTTAAGCACTGCTTGAAACTATACTTTCACAAACGCAAGATTTTTTTTGCGTTCCACATAAAATCGTTTCGGTAAATTAGCAGAAAAAAAGTTTTCCAACTGCAGTTTCGCAAATACAAAAACTTTTTGATGGCAACCCTCTTACTACAACAGTCGCTTTCAACAAGAGGCGAAATTCAACTTGGCATGTTTGAAATGCTGCCAGCTCGGTGTTGCCGGTGAAAATCTCGTTCGAGTTGTTATTTTTTTTTTACCTGGAGAAGAATCGAATGGTCCACTAGATGTTTAGTAATTATCTTCAAAGTTATGAAAAAAGAGCACGGCATGATGTTGACGCTGTACAAAATTCAATAAAAATAAGCTTATTTTATCTCAAATTAATACAATGTCTCGAAAACACTTAAGATAAAATCGTCGCCGACATCATGGCAAAATTTAAAAAGATAACAATTTTTTTCAGTCGTCAATCGTCATCCCTAGTAAAAAACAAGAGGTATCAAATATACACATATCAAATTGATGAGATATAAAAATATATGACACACCAAGAAGTTATACAAAAAGAACATACGATTGCTTCAACAAGACTACGTTCGTAAGAGGTACGTTCACCTCGTAACTTTTAAGTTGACAGCTCAAAAAATATAAATAATAAAAAAATAGTGTTGTATTACTTGTACTGATACTGTTTGCAGCATCAACCGCGAACAATGACTTCTCAGTGTACAATTCTAACAGCCTACAGTCGAATGATAAGGTGCATATGTTACCTAAGCATTTCCCATGAATTTGCAAATACACGAAGCATTTCAAGCCATCTGTTGCAACTGGCGGGCCGACAAATGATTCACTTCTTACTGCACCTTTTTCTCGTATATTCAAACTTGAAAATATCATCTGTGAATCATTTACGTAATAAGGACTGTCTGTATCATACAATAAAGAAGCTACCGAACTGCAATTGATCTCAATAACATCAAATGTACCATTTTTGCCTGCCCAAAATGCACATTCATCGCCTCTGCCTGGGATATAAGCAATTGGAGAGGGTTCAACGCTAGAAAGATTGCCATAACTAGCAAGCGCCACGCCTGCTAACAGGGTGCCTAGTGCGAGTTTTCTACCAGCTCGATCGTATTTGCGTTTACGCAAATTTATATGGAATCGAGGTAGCACCATCTAGTGAAAAACGCGTGGCACTGACTCCTTTCCATACAAATTTGGAGTATATGTATTCAAATATGTATTCTGGAATCTCTGTATTGTTGTACACTTATTACTCTTGCAATCCTTCATCGCCGTTGTACTTTATTTCACTCGGAGGGCTGTAGTAGTATCCGTGGCTGCTGTATGTTTTCTTGAGGCCGATAGTGACAACCTGAACTAAGGCTGATACAAATAGTATACTTATGATAAAACCCTACTTATTGACGGAGCGTGCGAAGTGTCTCTGATTTTGTCTGGCAAAGTTTACTTTCTTCCGTGATATTTTACAATCGATCTGGACGAAACTTGGTGTACAGGCTTTAAAGATAGAAAGAAAGAAAGAAAGAAAGTCTGTTCGTCTGCCAGCTTTGGCATAAAAAACAGTAGTTTAGAAACAAATTAGGGGCCTACAATGTTTTGTGAGGTCTGTGCCAGACGCCAGTTTAGCCTCTGAATCAAAAACCGCATGCGTTCCTTACTTATCGTTTATTATTATTAATTTGTCTATTTGACGACCTCTGTGGCGCAGTGGGCGAAGGTCCGCCTGTGACGCAGAAGGTTGCGGGTTCGATTCCCGCTGCGGGACAAATGTTTGCATGTTCTGCAGATATTTGTCTCGGGTCTGGGTGTTTTCTATGTATGATATGTATATATTTACAAAAAAAAAAAAAATGTATCTATGTAGTATATCAATCATGTGGTTCCCATAATACAAGCTCTGCTTAGTTTGGGGCTACATGATGCTGTGTGATAACGTCCCGGAATATTTATAAAAATATACTAACGTGCATACCTGCGTACCTGTATATTTGTACTATAATCCTACTTATCCTACTTCCTACTTCCTACTAATATTATAAATGCAAAAGTTTGTGAGTATGGATGTATGTGTCTATGGATGAATGGATGAATATCTGTTACCCTTTCACGCAAAAACGGATTTGGATGAAACTTGGAATATACATAGTTTGTGATCTGGATTATCACTTAAACTACTTTTTATCCCGGTACCGCGCGAGCGAGGCCGCGGGCGGAAGCTACATATTTGTACTAGAATTTTTCTCTTTTTGTACTTTTTTCATTATATTTTGGATTTACTTGTTATTTGTTTTGATAAGGGCTGGCTCAAAAAACATTGCGTGAAGAGAATTTCCCAACCACTTTTTTTGAACTCGCTATTCAAGAAACGAATAAAATGGTACCTCGGGATTGAGTTAGCTACAGTTTGAGCCCGCTTAGTAGGCGGGCGGACAAAAACTGTAGTAGTAGCGAGTCCCTTACGCGCGAGGTCAGTCTGCTCCGTTCACTTCATCGTCATTACGATAAAGTAAAAATTTTTCGTTTTTTTTTTTCAAAATTACATTTTCAATGCCTTTAATAGTTGCGCGTAGTGTGAGATCTGTAGATTTTTACCTGGAGAAGAATCGAATGGCCTTCTCATCATCATCATCATCATCATCATCATCAGCCTATAGCAGTCCACTGCTGGACATAGGCCTCCTCTAATGAGCGTCATTGCGCCCTGTCCTGAGCTCGGCACATCCAGCTTCTACCAGTAGCCTTTCGCAGATCGTCACCCCACCTGGCCGGAGGGCGTCCTACACTACGTTTCCCGAGCCGCGGTCTCCAACTCGTTTACCCCAACGGTTATCGTTTCTTCGGCAGATATGGCCAGCCCACTGCCACTTCAGCTTGCTAATTCTCTGAGCTATGTCGACAACTTTAGTTCTATGTCGGATAAACTCATTGCGGATTGATGGCCTTCTGATGTTTCGTAATAATCTTCAAAGATAAGCATCGTATAACATGCACGTGCCCTTCGTACGATGCACTGCCATGTGTACATTGATGATGATGATGATGATGAAGAGCTTATTGTGTGAACGAGATATAAAATACGCAAGCAAATTAAGAAAAAAAACGCAGCATGATGTTGACACTGCACCAAAATCAATAAACATAAGCATATTTTATGTCAAAATAAAACAATTGCTTCAAAACGTCGTTTCTACATTTTGTAGATAAAATCTATGACATGCCAAAATTAAAAGCCTTTTTAAAAAAGATACATAAATGAAAAGAATATTTGTGTGTATTTTAAAGGTAAAATGTTGATTAAAGAGACTAACAAATACGTGATAAAAACAAAACAAGAGGTATATAAACATACATTTATTGAGACATAAAAATATATGAAACACCAAGAAGTTATGCAAAAAAACCTACGATAGTTTCAACAAAACTGAACATACCTCGTAACTTTTAAGCTAACAGCTCAAAAAAGATAAATAAATCAGAAATAGGGTCAGTGTATTGAGACTAGGGCTCGTGTTTGCTGCATCCACCGCAAACAATGACTTCTCAGCGTACAATTCTAACAGCTCACAATTTAATATTTTTGAACATGGGGCATCAGCATTCAATCTTTTTAGCAGGACCACGATGCAGTCTAAGCCATTTGTTGAAACCGGTGGACCTACGAATGATTCAGCACTTACTTTCAGCGCTTAAGGGACTACTCACACTTATTCAGCTCGATTCAGCTTTTGTCCATAGGAAACAACGATTTTGTATGGATACGTGTACGCATCCATTCAGCTTTCCGCGTCTATTCTCCTTTCGCGGCAAACCAGTATAAAATGAGGATAAATGTGTTTTTATCATGCGAATGCTATAGAGAGCGTTCAGCGCTGTTCCGCCGCGTTCAGCTCTGTTCCGCCGCGTTCAGCGCTGTTCCGCCGCATTCACCGTCGAACGCGGCGGAACAGCTCAGGGATGTTTCGCGACTCCTTGACAGTGTTGCCGTTTTAGCATTTTTAATGCTAAATTTAGCATATTTCCGGGACTGTTAGCTTGAAAAATTCGAATTCAGCATATATCATGATATCATTTTTGAACGTTACCTACTTAATAAGGAATTCAAAAGATTTTATAGAAACCAGAGACACTTTGTTTTTTAACTCGAAGTAGTTTTTTAAAACATGGGGAACTCTCTATAAAGGCCTTCCCCGAAATTTATGTTTATCTTTTGCTTAGCGATTGTTAATTTGTTACGAACGATCAGTGCAGTGTTTTTAATTTTTACGTCTAATTTGAATCTGATGTGTTAATTCACGGCTTCTCATATTTGTGAGAAAATATTGCGCGAACAACGGGAAAAGATGACAGAGTTTAACTTATTGCAAATGTTGTAAGTGTAACATAAAAGCTAAAATTTACTGAAGCAACATGTGAACAAAAACATGCAAAATGTGAAGGGTCAATGAAAATTAATTAACCTACGATGCAAATTAATCTTAACACCCAAAGAGCAGTCTTCTCTTGAGATATTTAGATGCGAATATGCATCTATTTTAACAGTTGACCACTTCAGTTTGCTATTCGGGAATAAAATTTAGATTTTAGCATTTTATTTAGCATTTTTAAAAGTTATTTAGCATTTTTTTGGCAATTTTCTACAACAAGTTTTAGCATTTTCTCTAAATAAAAAACGGCTACACTGCTCCTTGTCGACAAGTTGCGACCTGTAGGCTCCCCGCAGACGACCGACTTTCTGTAGGACAGAAAATCGGACAATTAGGGATGGGACGTGATACCAACCAGGAAGAAAGAGCGAATACCAACCAGGTTGGATTTACGAAGGAAGTAAGGCCTTAAGAGCTAAAATGGTTGGAATTAGATTGTACGTATTGATATAAGTATTTTATGAGCTATTACTTTTTTTAGTAAAGTTCATAGTTGTGGAGTTATGGCACTTTGCCATTTACGTCTCTTTAAGGCCTTACTTTCTGAATCCAGAAAACGAAATACTCATACATATTTGAAACTGCTATAACTCCACAACTATGAACTTTACGAAAAAAAGTAATAGCACATAAAATACTTATATCAATACGTTCAATCCATTTTAGCTCTTAAGGCCTTACTTTCTCCGTAAATCCAACCTGGTTGAAATAAGCTCTGTCCATGATGTCTTATCCCTAACTGTCCTACGAAAAATCGGTTGTAAAGTCGGTCGTCTGCGAGGAGCCTAACCGTCTTCGCAGCATATTCAGCGTCGTACGTAGTAGAAAGAAGCGTTCAGCGAAGATAGCACGCTATGACAGCTTTTCTCATTCTTACGACTCCGTACGCGGCTGATAGAAGCAGAGCTGTATAAGTGTGACCAAAATCGTTCAGCGAAACGCGAATGGAGCTGAATAAGTGTGATTAGTCCCTAAATCGACATTTCTTTTGAATACTGTGAAATTGTCAAGTCAGCAGAATTATACAATAATGTTGCTACCGAATCGCAATTTATTTCAATATATTCATATGTATCATTTTTACCTGCCAAAAATAGACACATATCGTCTCTGCCTGGGGTGTAAGCGTGAAAGTCGACGCTCGAACGATTGCCATAACCAAAAAGCGCCACGCCTGCTAACAGTTTCCGATACTTGTTCTTGGATGATATGTATTCAAATATGTATTCTGGAATCTCTGTATTGCTGTACACATTATACTTTTCTAATCTTTTACCGCTTTTGTACTGTATTTCGCTTGGAGGGCTGTAGTAATAGCCGTGGTGTGTCTTCTTTAGGCTGGTAGGGGCAACTGAAACTGAAGCTGAAACAAATACTAGGTATACATCTAATAAACAACACAATAACACCAGACTATTCAGTCCACTGCTGGACGCAGGCCTCCCCTAATAAGAAGGGGATATTTCCATAATCCCCTCGCTGGGCATACGAGTTGTGGATCACAGAGCATAGCTTGTCGCCGCTGACTTTTAGTTGAATTTTAATAAGCTGGCCGCCAGAGCCCCGTTTGTTAGTTAGCAGGATGCACTTCGCGCAGTTGAGGGTGGCTTAGGATAAGAAGATGGAATTTGGAACCCTTGGTCTTGACTTTGGTCTTATCCAATTTCATGCCGAAACCTATCCTTCGCGAGGCTGATGCTTATGCTATGCTAGCATATTAATGTAGCTGGTAGACCGGAATTCGGAGGGTATGTTCTTTGCATAGTGTTGGGGTACAATAAGAAAGGATTACAAATAAAAGAAAAGTGGAGAAGGGTGCAGCGGGGGGGACATAAAATAATTTATTGATGTATTATTTCGTCAGTGCAGGTGCTTTATGGTTCTTATATTCAATAAATTAGTAAACAGTAATTGCTTGTACTTACATACTCGAACAAATTGAATAGTTGAAAATACAAGTAAATATAACAAATAAGTATGTTCCATCATGAGCGCTATAAACAACACATAACTCAGAGCCCGGATAGCGAATGACTGGTTTGATAAATTATGCAAATTACCTATATAGCTTAAAGGTAAAAGGTTATTTTGTAATTGTTTATTGTTTTATAATTATCTCTGCACGTCAGTCATTCTCTCTCTCACGAGCCAAAAAAATACAACCGAAAAGAGAACCTACTCCCTAAAAAATTAAACAATTTTGTCAAATATTTCATCATCATCATCAGCCTATAGCAGTCCACTGCTGGACATAGGCCTCTCCTATTTAGCGCTATTGCGCCCTGTCCTCAGCTCGACACATCCAGCTTCTACCAGCAGCCTTTCGCAGATCGTCACTCCACCTGGCCGGAGGGCGTCAAATAATATTTGGTAATCGATATTAGAACAAATAGCAAATATTTGTACCAGGATCATGTTTTCAAAGTTTATTTTGTAGTTTTGGCATGATCCTCGTACATATTTGGTATTTGTAATTTTTAATTTATTTTAATAGAGATATCTCTATCTCGGTAAGTTTTTTTAATAGACTTTTGACAATTTGATATCGATTTGAACCTAGACTTGCTAAAAATAGCATTATTAATAACCGACTTCAAAAAAGAAGGATCTCATTTCAGTTGTATTTTTAACGTATTAAAATCGAGAAAGAAGTAACCAAGATACAGTTTGAAATCTCCGTCCCCTGACCATACTTAACAGAGGCCTGGTCAATGAACTTTGACCGAGGGACCTAACCTAAGAGACCTTGCAAACAGCGTTTGCGCGCGGGGTGTTTCTAAAGATATTTTAACGCGATGAACGGCGATTTTGATTTGAGTAACGAAACTAATATTTTCAGCGTTCGGCCGACTTCATGAAGGGGCTCGATGAACTCTTACATTAAAAAGTTGCCTTTTTTGGTGAGATACCTCACCACACCAGCCTATATCAGTCCACTGCTTCATATACATAGGTACAGACATAGCCATAGGCATATCATATTAAAGAAGGATATACCATCACGCTAAGCATGCGATTTGGAGTTCGCAGGGCCCATCGGCAGGTCAGGTCAGGGCATTTAGCTGTGCCGGTGGAAGGCTGCGCTACGCCGCATTCAGTCGAACGGCAGTACCCCCTTTGATAGTTAGCAGGTGCACTACGGGCAGGTGAAGTAAGCTTGGGTTCCGCAGATGGAGGTTGAAACCCCTTCAACACGAAAATAGATTTAGATAATTAAAATAAAATTCCTGTTGGTGACTTACAAGGAAAATAACATCGATATTATAATTATTACTAACATTTAATGTTAAAAATACGCGCAATATGTTTATTATAAAGGCCTGTCCTCACTCCTATCAGAAGTCATGATGACTCATTTCATTATAGTATCCTCTTTCAACAAGCAACTGAATGTGTATGCAATATGTTGTAAAATAAAAAAAAACAATCTTTGAGATATACAATAACATTATCGTCTTTAATTATTAGGAAGAGAGAATCCCTTTTTGAAGTTAGTTGTAGAACAAAAAAAAACATAATGAACGAAAGAAAATATATTTTCATACCAAATAAATGACAAATCATATTACAGGGCATGTACTCTCCTCGGAAGATAAGTGGGAAGAAGGTTTTGGAAGAGCTAACTTTAGACAGAAAATCTATCGAGAAAAGTTAAACGCCCAGATACCAAAGTGAATTATAATTTTATATACACAAAGCAAAACGATTATTTTAAAGTTACAAGCTGACAATTTATCTACGGACGACACGCATTGTACACATCACGAAATTCAGCACCGATGTCATCTTATACCGGGAACAACGACTTCTCAGCGATCAATTCTAACAGCCCACAGTCAAATGATAAGCCGCATATGTTACCTAAGCATTGGACATCGACGTTCCCATAAACTTTCAGAAACACAAAGCATTTTAAGCCATGTGTTGCAACCGGCGGGCCGACGAATGATTCACTACTTACTGCTTCTTTATTCGAATAGAAATCTGACATCTCTGAATCAGTAATGTTAATAAGATTTTCTGAGTAATACAAAAAAGAAGCTACCGGATCGCAATTGATTATGATAGCATCTTCATATACATCATTTCTGACTGCCATAAATGCACACACATCATCTTGGCCTGGGATGTAAGCAATTGGGGAGGGCTCGACGTTAGAAAGATAACCATAACTAGCAAGAGCCACGCCTGCTAGTTTCCGATACTTGTTCTTGGAGGATATGTATTCAAATATGTGTTCTGGAATCTCTGTATTGTTGTACACATAATACTCTTGCAATCCTTCATCGCCGTTGTACTTTATTTCACTCGGAGGGCTGTAGTAGTATCCGTGGCTGCTGTGTGTTTTCTTGACGCCGCTAGTGACAAACGGAGCTGATTCTGAAACAAATACGATAGAATGAATTCATAAGTACATGAAAGGCGAACGTAAGTTTCTTTGTTTATTATTGAATAAATAAATAACGCTGGACACAATCACACAGCATCATGTAGCCCCAAAATAAGCAGAGCTTGTATTATGGAAACCTAATGACTGATAAACTAATTACATTACACTTTAGTATTATTGATATAATACTTATATTTTACTTTACATTACAAATCATCATACCTGAGACAAATATCTGCAAATAATGCAAAAATTTGTCCCGAAGCGGGAATTGAATGTATCTGCTTCTGCTGCAGACGGACCTTCACCCACTGCGCCACAGAGGCCATCAATTTTTGTTTGTTATTGTTTTTTCATTATTATGGTCTGTTTTATACGTAAAGTGAACTGTAAATAGATATCATTAAACTAGTCTCACCGAAACGGTGCAGGAAAACATCGTGAGGAAACCCGCGGTTTAGTTAGCTCCACACGTATTTACCATGTTTTTCCTATGAGTAAGACCGGCTAGGCTGAGAGGATGGAACAGGTGCTGGGCAAGCATACCTACTCCATCGATCCTTGTTCCAGACACTACAGTGCCACGCTCAGCGATTAAAAGTTTAAAATTGACGCTGAATAAAACAACTCATTAGGTGCAGAATCTTATTAGTATGTACACTATTGAATTGTCAGACCACACCAGCCTATATCAGTCCACTGCAGGACATAGGCATCCCCTAATAAAGAGGGATATGCCCATAATCCCCACGCAGGGTATATGCGGGTTATGGATCGTAGGGCACAGCTTCTCGCTCCGCCAATGTTGCTACCCATCAGTGGTCTGGGAATTTAGCTGTGCCGGTGTAAGGCTGTGCTATGCCGTAGTTAGCCGGCCGCCAGAGCTCTGTTTTTTAGTTACCAGGGTACAACCACGGGCAGGTGAGGTTGGCTTGGGTTCCGATGATGGAGGTTGGAACAACTTACACCCCGTTGTGAATTTTTAGACAAATTGGTTGAATCAGCCCTAAAATGTGTAACTTTTCTAAAATAAATAGAAAAGCTATTTTCTAGCACTAAGCAACTAATAATAGGAAGGCGCCATTAAAGAAACCTTTTTCGACATGATACTCGTACTTATTTAGTTACCTGTACTGGTTGGGATCAGTGTTGCATCTCTAGCACTTTCACTTGAACCTATCTTTGTATAGTCCACCGGGAACAATGACTTCTCAGCGTACAATTCTAACAGCCCACAGTCGAAGGTGCATCCTCAGTATCGGACATTGTCGTTCTCATGACTTTTCAGAAACACAAAGCATTCTAAGCCATGTGTTGCAACCGGCGGGCCGACAAATGATTCACTACTTACTGCTTCTATATTCGAATAGAAATCTGACATCTCTGAATCAGATAAGTTAATAGAACTTTCTGTGTAATACAATAAACAAGCTACTGGATCGCAATTGATTTTGATAGCACAATATTCATGATTTGTGACTGCAAAAAATGCACACACGTCATCTTGGCCTAGAATGTAAGCACTTGGGGAGGGCTTCAGGCTAGAATGATAGCCATAACTAGCAAGCGCCACGCCTGCTAACAGTTTCCGATACTTGTTCTTGGAGGATATGTATTCAAATATGTATTCTGGAATCTCTGTATTGTTGTACACATAATACTCTTGCAATCCTTCATCGCCGTTGTACTTCAACCCTCAAAACTTTTGACAACAGACAACTCGCGATTAATAAAAATTTATAATAAAATTCCAAACTACATTAAAAACCAAACAAAAGACTTGCCCTTTCGTAAAAAAACTAAAGGAATACCTTATAAATAAAAGTTATTACTCCGTTGACGAATTTTTAAATGATAAAACTACCTTGACATAATAACAATCGCCGTACCTATTGCTGATTAGTGACATTACCTACAATTGTATTCTTGACATTCCTTATATTTGACATTTTACTTGCTAACTTTTGGGACATTATTACGTTTATTTATATAATTTATAAATTGTAAATGCATGCTAATTGACTTTAGTTTTGTATAATTAAATAAATTATATACTGTAAACGCATGGTCAAATCTAAAATCATAAGATGCGCCCTTATAGGGCACATGTACTTACCTATAAGCTTACTTTAACACCTAAGCAACTAAATGTATATGTACGCAATAAACAATAAAACAATAAAGTTTATTTCACTCGGAGAGCTGCAGTAGTATCCGTGGCTGCTGTGTGTTTTCTCGAGGCCGGTAGTGACAACCGGAGCTGATTCTGAAACAAATACAATAGAATGAATTCTTATGTACATGAAAGGCGAACGTAAGTTTCTTTGTTTATTATTAAATAAATTAATAATGCTGAACACAATCACACAGCATCATGTAGCCCCAAAATAAGCAGAGCTTGTATTATGGAAACCTAATGACTGATATACTATTTACATTACACATTAATATTATTGATATAATACTTTTTTTTTGGTAGATACATAGGTACATATAATTATACATAGAAATCACCCATACTTGAGACAAATATCTGCAAATAATACAAACATTTATCCCGAAGCGGAAATTGAATGTATCTTCTGCGTCTGAGGCGGACCTTCACCCACTGCGCCTCTGTGGCGCAGGCCATAAATTTTTGTTTGTTATTGTTTTATTCAGCACCTGTTCCATCCTCTCAGCCTAGCCGGTCTTACTCATAGGAAAAACATGGTAAATACGGCTGAGAGGATGAAACAGGTGCTGGGCAAGCATACCTACTCCACCAAACCTTGTTCCAGACACTACAGTGCCACGGGCAGCAATTAAAAGTTTAAAATTGACGCTGAATAAAACAACTCATTAGGTGCAGAATCTTATTAGTATGTACACTATTGAATTGTCAGACCACACCACACCACACCAGCCTATATCAGTCCACTGCAGGACATAGTCATCCCCTAATAAAGAGGGATATGCCCATAATCCCCACGCAGGGTATATGCGGGTTGGGGATCGCAGGGCAAAGCATCTCGCACCGCCGATGTTGCTACCCGTCGGTGGTCTGGGAATTTAGCTGTGCCGGTGTAAGGCTGTGCTATGCCGTAGTTAGCCGGCCGCCGGAGCCCCGTTTGTTAGTAACCAGGGTACACCACGGGCAGGTGAGGTTGGCTTGGGTTCCGATGATGGAAGTTGGAACAACTTACATCATTTGTGAATTTTCAGACAATTGGATGAATCAGTCCTAAAATGTGTAAGTCTTCTAAAATAAAAAGAAAAGCTTTTTTCTACCATTAAGTAACTATTATTAGAAATACGCCATTAGAGAAGGCGACACGGTTTTCAACGTGATACTCATACATATTTAGTTACCTGTTTTATTTGGGACCAGTGTTGCATTACTTGCACTTTCACTTGAACCCATCACCGGGAACAACGACTTCTCAGCGAACAATTCTAACAGCCCACATTTAAATGATAAGCCGCATATGTTACTTAAGCATTGGACATCGACGTTCCCATAAACTTTCAGAAACACAAAGCATTTTAAGCCATGTGTTGCAACCGGCGGGCCGACGAATGATTCACTACTTACTGCTTCTTTATTCGAATAGAAATCTGACATCTTTGAATCAGTAATGTTAATAAGATTTTCTGGGTAATACAATAAAGAAGCTACTGGATCGCAATTGATTTTGATAGCACCATATTCATGATTTGTGACTGCCATAAATGCACACACGTCATCTTGGCCTGGAATGTAAGCAATTGGGGAGGGCTTTACGTTAGAAAGATAGCCGTAACTAGCAAGCGCCACGCCTGCTAACAGTTTCCGATACTTGTTCTTGGAGGATATGCATTCAAATATGTATTCTGGAATCTCTGTATTGTTGTACACATAATAATACTTTTGCAATCCTTCACCGTCGATGTACTTTATTTCACTCGGAGGGCTGTAGTAGTATCCGTGGCTGCTGTGTGCCTTCTTGAGGCCGATAGTGACAATCGGAACTGATGCTGAAACAAATATAGAATCTTACTATTGATCGAGCGAGCGAAGTGTCTCTGCTTCTGTTTGGCAATGTTTGCTTTCGTCCGTTAGTTTGTTGGTACTTCTCTACTCTACAGGCCTTATTTTACAATCGATCTGGACGAAACTTGGTTTACAGGTTTTAAAGATAGAAAGAAAAGTTATTTATTTTACCCACGTTATAAAGGTAGGTATGTAAAAATATCTTTATAAGTATAATTATCTTAAATTTTTATACCTAGATACTAGAATAACATCTCTAAATCAGTTATACATTGTACAACACATATTGTACAACACAATATAAACTTCCTACTAATATATTTTTCACTTCTCTTGCTCAAAAAGTGTATCATAATAGTGTAGCTTAGCGGGCCTAAAACTCGAGTTTAATACCTTGGGCTAAAAAGTATTTTTTCTTTTTAATTTTTGTCTAAAATCATCAGCCCGTACAAAGCATTCGTTCTCTTACATAAAAACTCGACTTCTTGGTGCTCCGTCAATCTTTTTTTTGAAAATAGAACCGTCTTGGTGATGTTTTATGAAGGTTGATTAACTTTTAATAAAATTTCTGAAAATTGCCTAATTTTGAATTGTTTTATTTTCTCGCAATCGAAGTGAAAAGTAGAGTGTTTTACTCGGGCCAAAACCACCCATTATAACTCGGTCTTGTCATCCTCCCTCGCTACGCTCGGGAGTATAACAACCTCGTATATAATGGGATGGTTTAGTCCCTTGTAAAACAATCTACTATTATCTATCTATATTATTACATATAATAAAAATACAACCGATCGCTGTCAATACATTGAAGATAAATGAGAAAAAATATTATGTGGACCTTCACCAACGCAAAAAGGACCCAAAACAATGATTGTTAGAATTTTTGTCTGTTTATCTGTTTGTCTGTGTATTTGTGCACGCTAATCTCAGAAACGGCTAATCTGATTTAGATATAAGATAAGATAACTCTTTATTCAGCACACAGACAAATACAGCACAGAGAACACATAATAATAATAATAAGGTAGGTCGGTAAATTGCAAGACTTGTAGGTATAATTTAGGCAATATCACAGAATAAAGAAAGGACAGAAGTTTAGGTACCTAGTCTACTACATAGGCAGAGAACTAATAAAAAGGTAGGCGCGGGTCACGTCTACGCTGCAAAGGCCTGGGCTAAAAAGGTTCCATCTCAGCTTGAAGCTGCTTTGCCACGAGGGCTAAGCAGCGCTAGTTTTAAGATGGAACCCGAAACCTCCCGACCAGAGTGCAAACATTACGTGTCGTGTCGGTTTGTCAGGCAAGTAAAATAGGGAAATAATATATGGTTTTCATTAATATATTGTGGTAAGATTCACTTAAAAGGAGAATGCCGAGAACCCGTACCAATTGCGTCAAAACCGAACGTATGCCATAACAATTATTATATATATATTATATATAAAAGAGAACTATCCTCACTCATTCACTCACTCACTGACACAGTCATAACGAAATCTCAGAAACTACAGGGCCTAGAGGTTTGAAATTTGGTACAGGTACTCTCTAAAGAGTGTGAGCGCTCACTAAGGAACGGTTTTTGTAAATTCAACCCCTAAGAGGGTGAAAAGGGGTAAAAATGTTTGTATGAAAAATCGTATTCCTTGAACTTAAAAACTTGAAACCTGGGACATGTATTATTCCATACAATCAACGAGGGAGTTGCAATGGGGTGGTAAAGTTTGTATTGGAAAATCTTAACGCGTCGTGTGATTTTCTTGAAACTTCGTCAGAACACTTTGAATATTAAATAATAAGAGACCGCATACCAGGTTTTCGAAAAAAATACCTTAATGGAGGGTAATCTATACTTATAAAATCCTTTGTCCTGAATGACTGACGGATCAACGCACAGCCTAAACCGCTGATCGTAGAGACCTGAAACTTGGAGGGCGTGTTCTTTGTATGACGTAGGCATCCGATAAGAAAGGATCTTCCGAGATTCTACCCCTAAAGGGGTGAAAAACGTGGGCAAAGTTTGTATGGAACAACGTGATTCCTTGGTTCAATCTAATTCTAAAAAGGGGTAGAAAGTTATTTTAGGGGTGATTTGCATCGAAGTTGATATCAATACTCGTTAGTGACACATGTTATGCCATTCTATTTTGACACTGTCGTGTTTGACAACTCATTCCAAATTTATTCAAAAAACGTTGTTCTCACATAAAAGCTCCTACACACAGGTGCGTGGGCATAAGTACGTTATTATCAGTGATAATATCAGACAATATAATAGAATATATCGCAATATCGCATGCGCAAATATTTAAAATGTTCAAGTTTTTCTGATCGAGTATAGTGCCCCGATTCATGAAATTCTGACATTTCTACAGGCAAATGTCACAGATATGAGAGGGGTTGTTGTACATTCGTCACATTTTTCAAACTCCATACATTGAAAGTAAATTCGTCACATGCATTAAAAAAAGTGTGTAGGTGAATAAAGTGATCGGTCACAATTATGTCAATATTTGCGTCTGCCGGAGGGCTTCAAAGTACAATTTGAATTTACAAAATCGGGTGGTAACTATTTGAGATTTTTCAAATTTTCAAAATTTGTCAAAATTCAACAATTTTCTGGATCAAGAATTTCCCAATTATTTTTTTTGAGCTCGCTATTCAAGAAACGGAAAAATGATATCTCGAGATTGAATTAAGCTACAGCTTGAATCATCTTAGGAGGCAGACGGACAAAAACTGTGGGCAGTAGAAAGGCCTTTACTCGCAGAGCCATTCTGCGCTCCGTTCACTTTTTTGTCAGTACGTTATAGTAAAATTTTATCGTGTGCTTTATTTCTAAATTATATTTTCAATGACTTCGATAGTTGCGCGCAGTGTGAGATCTGTAGAATTTTCGTACATTATGTATTAAGACGGCTAAAAAGTTACATACTGCTGCAATAACGCAATTATGTGCAAGGAATTGGGACGCATTATCGCAATAACGCATGCAATATTATCGCCGATAATAACACACCTGTGTGGGGGAGCCTTAAGAGCTTGGTATTGCACCAATACTCTTTAAAATTGGAATGTAAAATAAAAAATAATAATTTAAATCGGATTAGAATTCGAAATTTCAATTTCATTCATTTGTTCTAGGTTATTTGAATACCACGGGGATAGCAAGTTTTGTTTTTACATAAATACTTGAGATTTTTCACAGAGACTATATCGAAAATAAATAAACACCTAAAGCGCTGAACCATGGGTGGGACCTTGGAGAAGGACTTGCTGCTTTTGCAGCGAACATGAAACTTAAAGAGGGTGATTTATGTGATTAAAGTTTGCATGGGTAACCAATCATAATCACGAGTTAGGCATTTAAAAATGCATCATACCTATACCGGCTGTTAACTTGGCGACGGGTTGCCAACGGAAACAGGAATGAAAAAAGGAGTGAGAGCGGGAACGCTAACAGGTAGGTACCTACATATTACTAATTTAATTTAATTTAATTTTTTTTAATTTTTTTTTTTTTAATTATGAATTTTTAATAGCCTAACTCTTGATTATGATTGGTTACCCATGCAAACTTTCATCACATAAATCACCCACTTACAAAGACAAAAAAAACGCGGGGTTAAAAGTACATACTTTTTATTAATTCATATTTAGGCTTCCGCGTCAAATTACCGGGCTTGAGAAACATTTCACTTGAAAGGACATACGTAAAAAAAAGTATAAACGCAAACGAAGTTGCGAGCGGGTCAGCTAGTATTTTATAAATGACATTGACATTTTCTTTAGTTTTACACACCGACGAGATTAATAATAAATTAAAAAAATATTTCGTTGATTTGGTTTCCGCCGCACGCCGCCATTAGACTGCAACAACCAATGATATATACGTTACTATGGCAACAAACATTGATGTAAAGTGTTACCATGGCAATAACCCTCATTTTTAATTATTTTGACAGTAGAATCGACTAAAAACTTATTGGAAAATCTTTTGACGCACTCACTTTGTCTTGGTACCGAGCGCCATACATCAGACGGCATTCTCTTTTAGTGTTTGTTTTATGTCAATCGAAACATAAATAAAAAAGTTATGCCAATTTAAAGAATCACGCCAGTTTCGGAAACTTTTAGTAATCAATGTAAGTTGACCTCTAACCTATACTATATACATATTGTATGTATTAGTATAACTTAGGCATTTCTTTCTAGCTGACCCGCATGCAACTTCATTTGCGTGTATTTTCTTTCACCTTTTTTCCCTCTCTCGATATAAATAAAGAATGTCAAATAAAGTTGTTGTTTCTTTCTTCTTTGGAACCCAAACAGGCCTCACCGGCCCGTGGTGCACCCTCCTATTAAAAATACGTGGCAAAAATACGTTTTTTGATAAGGGGTTTCAACTTTCAACTTCGGAACCCAAGCCAACCTCACATACCTGTGGTGCACTCTGCTAGGTAACAAACGGGGCTCTGGCGGCCGGCTGATTGTGGCATAGCGCAGCCTAACACTGGCATAGGTAAATACCCTGGCTGCCGACGGGCAGCAGCGTCGGTGGTATATAGTATTACACATAGGCTATAATCTTATTTAAAAAAATTAACCTCCGAGGTGGTTAAAAAGGGTGGTAAAGGGTTGGTTCCCTTACAAGGTGTTTTTTGTACAGAACCCTTTGTACGCGAGTCTGACTGCACTCGACTGGGTTTATATACTCTCCATAAAAACGGTTTTAGGATTTGGCCATGGAATTATTAATAGTACTTCATACTTTAGATTTGAACTATAAAATAAACAAGACCGGAAGTGCGAGTTGACTCTCCCACCGCGGATGACGACAATGGCGTGCGATACTAATTAGTAAGTTTTCTTCATAGTTAAAAAACTGTACGTCCTATACAAAAATAGAAACCGGCTTTAGAATGTGCAAATTAAGGCCTTTCAGATATCACCATATTTGACCGTGTAACTCGCTTTATAGCTTGACCACAGCTCTCCTCACATTTATTTAGGTTTCTATAACACAATATTAGCAAGAGAGTGCGCTATAATATTTCTGTACAATATAGATATACTTCTACAATATACATAAATTTCATTCTCACTTTTAAAACTTCGGAGATAAGGGGGGGTATGGTAATATTTTGGACTTTTTTTATCCTAAATCAAAAACTGTGCATGATAACAAAAAAATAAAATCTGATAATATGCTGTTTAAATCAAGCCTTTTCATTTGATACCCCACTCGACCTGGCAACAACCCCTTTAATTTCTTCAAACTAAGTTGAAATACTCTTCAAGGCAAAATAAAGAAATACCAACATACCAACGGGTTTCAGGTTTTTCCAAAAATTGTGCCCCTAAAAGCTTGGCAATATATTGGTAATAACCATGAATATGTTCTAATAGTTACGTAGATCGCGCACGAGATCTCAATTCGGGCGAACTACTAGTAAATAAATTAGCTAACAGTAATTGGCAGATGGAGTGACGACAGGTGGGCCATAGCGCTGACCGAGTGCTGGCCGAGAGTTGGTTAATAGAATAGGAGCCGTACTCCAGCTAGATAAGAAAGACCGTGGGCGGTACTTGGTTCAGACTAGCGCAGGATAGAAGGTAGTGGCATAATCAAAAGAAAGCCTTTGCCCAGCAGTGGGTTGACAACGGCTGATAATAATGATAATGAATTACTTGTACTTACATACATATTGAAGAGTAGAAATTACCAGTAATAAATAATTTAAAGTTTTTGCCATCATGTGCGCCACAGTCTACTTTTAACTCAAACAAGCGTACAACGAAACTAGGATAAAATTAATGTTTAGTTAGGTATGTTAGATAAACTACCAAAATTTACAAAATGTTATACTTATTACAGAAAAGTAATATCGATATCAAAAGAACTGTTACCTACTAAAATTAAATTTACAATGTTTATCCTCAGGCGGACTCACTTGCACACTACCTTCATAATAATACCTAATTCATCAGTCCATGGGTATATTGACCGAGGAGACTTTGGCTACCTACTTCAGGCACATTTTTTAATTTAAATTACAGTTAACTAATTCCCAAAAAAAGACGACTCGATTAACTTTTACCTTACATTTTTAGGCCATAATCAGAGGCTCGATCACAAAGACTAGCGAGAATTTATTCGTATCGTACACGTAAAATTTTGACCAATGAGAAAGCTAAGATTCAAAATAACGCCTTGTCATTGGCCAACATCTATCCTTATGTTTACAACAATCAGGTTGTAATATTCGTGATTGCATTACAAACAACGTAGATTTCGTGATTGCATTACAAACAACGTAGATTTCGTGAAATCGGTTACATAAAACACGAGGATCAAACCTACCTCTCTGATTTAGTATAACCTATATCTGGTAACAATGTCTGGCGAACAAAGGCTCTTTTATTTGAATGCAACAATGGGAGAGCTTTGTCTACGGGACTTCCCGGATTAAAGATACCAGCCGGCTTAGCACAACTGCCGTAGACAAGGGATTTGTCGACGGGATGTATGTGTTTTGTATGTACCTAGATCAACACTTTGAATGTTTAAACTTGGTTTCCTAAAGAATCGATCTATTACCTGCCTATGTAACGATCGCTAATAATTAAGGAAATATAGAGGTTCAGAATATATTATGGAAATAATTAAAATTTAATTAGGTAACTAATTAATACCTAATAATAATTTAGGTTTGACTTACCAACATCATGAGCTGATAAATCCGTCCAGCCCAACATAGATAAGACAAATTAATTTAGCTCTGTGTAAGCACTTTCGTGTACATTTTTCTGTGCAAGTGTTATGGTGTGTATTATTTTAATTTTGTGAATTATTATTTATTGACGTAACTAAGTGTTCTTATAAGTTTCTACAGTTAAAAATGAAAATAAATGAACCTTAAAAACATAGATCAACAACTGATGCCGGTGTTGAGTTGGTATCGCATATCTACGATGCCTGGGAGGACTCACATGATGCTTTAGGCATCTTTTGTGATTTGTCTAAGGCATTTGACTGCTTACACCATGAAACATTAATCAGGAAACTAGATCACTATGGCGTCAGGGGTATGGCTTTAGCCCTTCTCACTTCTTACCTATCTGACAGAATACAGAAAGTAGACGTAAATGGAAAATGTTCTCCGGGATCTGTAGTAAAGATGGGTGTTCCGCAAGGGTCAATACTTGGACCATTTTTATTTTTAATTTACATCAACGACCTACCTCAACTTGTGAGAGACAACCACGAAATTGTATTGTTTGCGGATGACACGTCACTTTTATTTAAATTAAAGCGACGGCAGACCAATTTTGACGACGTGAACAATGCAATAGCGAAAGTTGTTAACTGGTTCGATGTAAATAATTTATTACTGAACGAGACTAAAACAAAATGTATGAGATTTATATTACCAAATGTTAAACAAGTTAAACCTAACATTAAAATAAAAGATTAAGATCTAAATCTTGTGGACAGTATTGTATTTTTAGGCATAACTTTAGATAATAAGCTTCAATGGGGCGCTCACATAGATGGGTTGTCGAACAGACTCAGTTCTGCAGCATACGCAGTCAAAAGAATCCGTCAACTTACTGACGTAGAAACGGCTAGACTAGTTTATTTCAGCTACTTCCATAGCATTATGTCGTACGGCATTTTGTTGTGGGGGAATGCTGCATATATCAACACCATATTTGTGTTGCAGAAGAGGGCTGTTCGTGCAATTTATAATATGGGCCCCAGAGAATCACTTAAAACTAAGTTTAAAGAAATAAATGTTATGACAGTGCTGTGCCAATATATATATGAAAACTTAATGTATGTCCGAAAACATATTATGTTCAAGAAAAATAGCGACTATCATAATGTTAACACTAGAAATAAAGATAAACTAGCTTTTCCCACTGTAAGGCTCCATAAAGTTAGTCAATCTTTTAAAGGGATGTCTGTACGATTTTTTAACAAAATCCCAAATGATGTGATTAATCTATCTGTAAATAAATTCAAAAATGTTGTTAAACGTAATCTATGTAATAAAGCTTATTATAAAATATCTGATTATTTAGATGACAAAAAAGCTTGGTATGAAACTGCCTCCAACTCCATCAAAAACAATGTAATAGATATTAAGTGCAATGACGTTAAAAAAATATAAGCCAAGCAGAGTTTCTTGCCAATTCTTCTCTGTTTGGTCACGTTACGAATTGGTGGTAAATTAAAAAAAAATTACGTTTCAAAGTGTATTATTCAGTTCCTACTGAATAAATGAATTTTGACTTTTGACTTTTGACTTTTGATAACCCTAAACACTGTTATATGAATGGATAACATAATATTTATCTATTTATATTTCTTGTTGTTGTTGTATGTATAAAAATGTTTTTCTATTTTGTATGAGAGAGCAGAAAGACACACTTTATGGGAAAAAATGCTGTTCCGTCTATTGTCGAGTAGACATAGAAATGGCATGCCAGGGGGACAGAGGGTCTAGTGCGAGTTGCACAATTCATCCATTCATCTATACATTCATACTCGCAAACTTTCGCATTTATAATTATAAGTAGGATTTTAAAGTATGAAATTAATAAGATATTATTAGTAAAAAAAATTACCCATCCATGATAGTAATTATTGATTGGTTTTAATAATTATGTTATTTTTTCCTTTTAATAGGTAGGTAAGTACGAATATGTGTGATTACGTATAAATATGTCTGAGGAAAATTAAAGCTTATATTGTATTATTGTTTATTATTATTATTATGTTAGGGTCTCTCGTGATAGTATTTATGTATATTTGCTGCTCGACTGCTCCCCTTGAAATAATTACATAAGTTATTAGGAGGTTGAATCATGTAGGCCCTGCGGTAACACAGTTAAATCTAGCACGGAGGGCAATGAGGTTTTACTAAGTTTAACATAAAGTTTAACATATATAAGTTTTTTAGTTATAATATCATTGACGGAGGGTACAAAAGCAATCCTTTTTATATCTTTTTATAAGAAAGAGACAGCAAGATTTTTAGGACTGTCAAATTAAGTTTTATTTACGAATGCACAACTGAACGGACACCACTGTAAGTGTAGAGGTATTTCAACAATTGCAGTGTCAAAATGGCTGCGAGTAGAATTGCGAAACTTAATACCACTCGAGTCCGATAGTTCCTGTAGTCACAGAAAATCCTTCTCGAGGTTTCGCAATCGAGCTTACAAAGAATGCGGGAACTAGCAACTATGGTTTCTTCTTCGTATTTCATCATCATCATCATCATCATCATCAGCCTATAGCAGTCTACTGCTGGACATAGGCCTCCCCTAATGAGCGCCATTGCGCCCTGTCCTGAGCTCGACGCATCCATCTTCTACCAGCAGCGTTTCGTAGATCGTCACCCCACCTGGCCGGAGGGCGTCCTACACTACGTATTTCACTAGTACATAATGATATCATCATCATTGTTATATTTGTTAAATGTCAGCTGTCAAAACTGACAGCTGACATTATTCCCTACGTGTTTGCCGCGTTGTCGATTGATTTAGAGGTTAGGATTTTTGCTACAGTAAAAGTCTATCGTTCTACAATCGGTGTATTAATTAATTACTACCAAGACTAGGCGATAAAACCATCCTCATTCTCAGCTGTTCAAACCCCACTGCTGGGCTTAAGCCTTCTCCTTGAAACGCCATTGCATACGGCTATGCACTTTGTGCATCCAGTCTTCCCTGTACAGTTACAATGTAGCCCATTGACCTGGCTGTTGGTCTGCCAAGCCCTTTTTTTATATATCTTCTACTCTATTATCCCCGTGGTCTCACACCACTCTGTCAAGGCCTTACTCCACTTTATCATCATCATCATCATCATCATCAGCCTATAGCAGTCCACTGCTGGACATAGGCCTCCCCTAATGAGCGCCATTGCGCCCTGTCCTGAGCTCGACGCATCCAGCTTCTACCAGCAGCCTTTCGCAGCTCGTCCAATTAATTACTCCACTTGCCATCACCAAATCTAGCCAAGTGACCTGCCCAATTCCTCTTGAGTTAACATATAATATATGTATATGGGTGTTTTCTATGTATGATATGAATGTATTTACAAAAAAAAGTATTTAAGTAATATATCAATCATGTGGTTCCCATAACACAAGCTCTGCTTAGTTTGGGGCTACATGATGCTGTGTGAAGTCCAGCATTATTTGTTTTATTTATTTATTTATCCTTGCAGTCATCACAATGAAATATGAGAGGTTGTAGAACTTTCCAACTGCGTACTTATCGTCAATAAGAAATTTTTACTATATGAGCGAAGGCCGCTCATTAAAATAATATAATATGCCAAGTGTTTGGGATATTATCAAAATCTAAGTTTGTGACCGTAGGTATAGGCAAGTATATAAATTTTGTTTATATTTTTTGACCCAGGCAGTTGCTCCGCTGGCTACCCTTATGACTGTATTTAATTCAATTATTTCTCTTGGAATCCACTTAGTATTCGAATTACCTACCTTTTTATATTTTTGTAAAATATTTCCGATTAAATTTTTTGAGAATAAATAAGTGAAATGAAATATGAGTAATTGGAGACGTGTTTTCCTGCTTTAAGTGTGACTTTGACTGCAGACATGCTAGCTTTCTTTTGAGATGCTCAAATTCACTTTGATGTTTCCAACTCTTTGTATACTGGGACCCACTAGGACCTACATAAGTCGAAGAATTGTCTTTTCGAGTACCTACTTGAAAAGAGAATTCTTTGGCTCTGCATTCAAGAAGAGGTAATAAAATAGGGGTTTGTATTTTCGAATGGTAGTTTCGTCTGAACGTAAAGAAAACTGAAGGGCGTATCGTAAGCTTAACGGAAAATTTTTGAAAGTAATAGGAAAATGTACGCCTCCTCATTGGCTAAATTCTACGTCTACGAATACTTTGCTAGCCTTCGTGAGCCAGCCGTAATTTGGGTTACTGGTGCTTGACAGAGGAATGTCATTATTCAGATAGGGGGTACCCTTTTGACCACCACTCCTGCCATCACTCACATTCCGCCCAGGACTCTAAAACGGCATAAAATTTTGGAAATGATATACTCTCTTTTTAAAACAACAATATCAACCCATGTCAGATTACTGCTGAACAAAACTATGATTGTAAGTACTTAGTTGTGCTAGTTAGTCAGTCAGATGAAATGATTTCAACCAAGTAGGTACCCAGATGATAAGACCCAGTGAACTTCGTACCACCACGTGTACCACCTAAAATTGATTGGTAACCCAAAGTGGTAATTCCCAAGCAAAATAACCTATTTTCGGCTGTTTGTAAGGGATTTTGATATGATTAAGGGGTTTTGGAATTTACAATTTTTTAATAAGAATTTTGTTTTACAGTAACGAATTTTTTTTAATTTTTTTAGCTTGGAATGATAAATTCGAGTACCGGACGTACCTACTCGTCAAAGTTAGTAAGTACAGTACCTACCTACTTGGTAATTACTTTAATGAGTAGATACGGTGGGCCAAGAAATTGGTTTACCACCCTACGTTTGAAGTTCATGTGTGGACGTCATAAAACAACAAGGTTCATTTTCCCTTGCAATTATTCTGACAGCTACTAAAGCTCTCATTATCATTTTGCTTTGCTTTGTGTTCCTATGATAGCTAAAATTATGTTTATCCGGCGCAAGGCGAATTTTGAACCAAATTTTCTTATCATATATTTTTATCAGCTTAGCTTATATCAAGAGGATAGATTGAAATAATTATAATAATAATTGTCTTGCAAATATGCTCTTTATTTATATTTTAAAAGGGTAGCATTTTATTAAATTTTTTCGCATTTATTTTATAAATAACTAATGTTCACCCGTAGCTCCGCCCACATTAATGTCGTTTATAGCGCCAAAAGGTAAGCTATGTCCTTCTCCTGATTTCAAACTATCTTCCAGTCCAGTCGTTCAGTCGTGAAAGGTGGACAAACAACCAAACACACTTTCACATTTATAATATCAAAGTATGGATTAATAGTTTGTTTATAGTTGTTACCAGATTTGTTCTTGGCCACCATACAATAGTGCCATAAGTGAGTACGGGACGGACCATAACTGTGTACATCCAAAGACAAAGTTTGGGTTTTAATCCCCAGTCCTTGCCGATGGCTCGTGTGCATTGCCACGCAACTATAAACAAACTACAACAAGTACAAAGACTTGCATGCTCGCTGATCAGTGGTTGCACAAAATCCACCCCATCAGCTGCGCTAGATATTATACTAGGATTAGTGCCACTGCACTTGCATATACAGCAAGAAGCCATGGCGGCTGCACTCAGAATAAAGTCAACAAACCAGTGGAAAGGCATTGGCAGGACAACAAACCACTGCAAAATACTGAACAAAGCTATAGATATCATCCTTGAAGCAACGAAGGGTACAGACAGAGTAGCCACGACGTACCTTACATGCAAAGGGTACCAGATTATCAACAAAGAGGACATAAACGGTCCAACATCATCGACCACCTATCACATATTCACTGATGGCTCCAAAACAAAAACTGGTGTGGGCTGCGGCTTTCACTGCCCCGAAACAGGGCTATCCAAAGCACAGCCTCTAAGTAAAACCACCACAACTTTTCAAGCTGAAACTCTAGGACTTCTTTTGGGAGCCTTAGAGATAGACCAGTCAATAAAGAAAAAAAAGAAAAATTCCTTTGTATCAAAAAGGCAAAAACCGCAGCTCCTGTTTATAACAGACAGTGCGGCACTGATAAATGCACTCTGCAGTCCAGACACCAGGTCCAAATCAATTATGGACTGTCACAGTGCTCTACAAAAACGAACAACTGACTACACGGTTAAAATAACATGGACGCAGAGTCATAGCTCAAATCCCGGAAATAACAAGGCTGACTCGTTGGCAAGGGAAGGAGCCAGGCTCACTCCAACCGCCACCGACATTTGCCTCACTAACCCACCTTCAGTGGAAGTTAAAAAAATGCTAAAACAACATTCGGTAAGTGAACACCAGAGATTGTGGGAACGCAGACAGGACTGCAAAAATACAAAAGCAATGCTTCCAGGAAGAAACAACAAAATAACTAACACTCTGTTAAAAATGAAGCGTGAAGACCTACGCATACTGGTTGGTGTTATCACAGGCCACTGCGACCTGAACCACCACCTAGTAAAGACAGGAGCCACGGACAGCGGCACCTGTCGTGGTTGCTTTCAAGATGAAGAAACAGTGGAGCACGTCAACTTACACTGCACTGCCACAAACGAAACCAGAACAAAATCCGGGTTACAGAAGCTGCTTGATCAAAACTCACAGTCTCAGGCAGCATCAGGAGTTCTAGAGCAATGTTGCCATCAACCCAGGGTCCTTCTCCTTCCTTTAAGGAGTTGGGCTGGCTGGGGTCGGGTTAGCAGGGGGGCAATGCACAATACACCCCAATGCGTGACGTCAGTGCAAACTTTCTCCCCCCACCTCAAATTAGAATTAGAATTAGAATTATGGATTAATAGGGATAGGAGAGTAAAATAAGAATACGAGTAAGTTTTTCCAACAACTTTATACGTAATAAAATACTAATTAAATTATAGCTATTTATTAACTTATAAAAATTGCGAACTTCTGAACTAAGTGGTTGCTGAAAAATTGTATTGTAATCAGTGACAGTAATTGTAATAGTAAAAAAATTAACAAACACCTTTCAATAAAAAAGCTGAAATCTAAAATAGGACATCATATCTTGTGTAACCACCACTTGCGTCTATGACAGCTTGGAGACGGTCTCTCATTGAACCCAGCCTTGATCAGATATCAAATCCGCGGGTTTCCTCCCATATCTCATAACAGTGCCGTTCCAGAGCTTTGTTCTTAAAATCCCTAAAATGTTCTATTGGGTTAAGATCTGGCTGGACCTTATTGCATCCTAGTAGTCTGTGCTTATTTCTGGGTGTGCTTCAAACCAGGCACGCGTCGCTCTTGCTGTATGCAAAGAACAATATTGTCTTGTGAGTAATGAAATTCTGGTTTTTCATTTTCTGGATACAAAATCCGAACGGCTGGCAACATTTAAACGTCTAGAAATCTCACTAATATTGAGGCCATCGCTATGTAGTGCAAATAATTCGGCTGTTGATAAATTGCGAGGCATTTTAGCAAAATTGAGAAATAACAATAATTGTAATCTATGTTTACATAATAAAGATGTCATATCTTGACAGTTGTCAGTAATATTTACTTTTTTATTCAGTTATAAAGAGGTTTTCATTTATGAACAAAAAATACTAATGGTTGTATTTGTTGAAAACCTTAGCCTATCGCATTAAAAATAAGGTTGAAAATAACATCTTTAACCCATGACTTAAGATATTAGGCATCTCAGATAACAAACTATACGTCATGAATAGGCATCTCTTTCATTATTAGAAAAGTTCAACCTTAGTGTTATTTTGATTGCATACGAAGTTTTGTCAAAACTGGTAAACCACTTTCTTGGCCCACCGTACGTGGCTTGTTGGGACTGAGGTCCCGGCCGTAGCTGCTGTGAGTTATCTATTTTTCAAAAACTCTCTTAAAATTAAATCCAACAATTATTTTTATTTATTCAATGGCTGGCTGTCTCACCTAAAAACTTTTCAAATATCAAACTCCTTGGATACCGCACAATCCAATTCCTTGGATACCGAAATCATAATAATGACACTCACAACACGAAATTATAAGACTATTTAAAATAAAATCAAAATAATAGAATAAAATCGAGTAAAAACTCGAAGGTTAAATTAATGATAATATTTGATTTAAGTGTATTTTTCTCGAAGCCTAAAACTGTAGAGATAAAACTAATTATTAATACAAGAACACCAGCCTATTCAGTCCACTGCTTCCGGAGATTTGGGTTGGAACCCCTTACTTACACCCCTAATTATTAATAAATAATGTTGAATAAATATTGTAGTAGACTTACATATTTTGTTTTTGTATTTTTCATGATAATTATTAGTATTTTGATAAACTCGTCTTCACTAATTATCCATAAATTCCGGGAAGATTTTAGAATGAGCTTCATTTTGTAATTCATAAATACTGGCCTATGAAAAGGGTTCTCAAGTTACAATGTTGCACGGTTTGCTGGTAGTCGAGACTTGTTTCTATCAAAACCGTCGGTATTTTGAAATTTATCAATAAATTTTAGGTTCGTTAGCTAACGATCGGTCGCTAACTAAAGTCGAAACTATAGCCCCAGTATTTAGGCAAATAAAACAAAAAAAACGATTAGGTAGAGCCATTTATAGCCACACCCCCTCATTCCGAAATGAAGACTAAAGATAGTCTAGTTTAAATCTTACATTTTGTATACAAAATACCAGTTTTTGCGAGTATTTTTATAGGCGTAGAGCCGCCGGCAAAAGTTACTCTACAATAGAACAAGCAGAAAGCGAGATGGATTCATAATTTCCTAGCGGAACTGGAGGATATTGCATCTAGTGCGGTATAGTTTGCTATTGGCTTCCGCCCTCGGCTTCGCTCGCGTGGTACTCGGATAAAAGGTAGCCTGTGTTCAGTTCATAATCTAAGTGCCAACCTATATTCCAAGTTTCATCCTAATCCGTTCTGGCGAGAATAAATGAATAAAAATACTTTATTGTACACTTTAATTTAAAAAAAACAAACAGCATCTTAAAAAAATCTACAGATCTCTAACTACGCGCAACTATCAAAGGCATTGAAAACGTAATTTAGAAATTAAGCACATGATAAAATGTGAACGTAGTGTAGACTGGCCTCGCGCGTAAAGGGCCTTCTACCGCCTCCAGTTTTTGTCCGCCCGCATCCAAAGATGTCTCAAACTGTAGCTTAAATCAATCCCGATACACTATTTTTTGTTTGTGTTTTGTTTCAGTTTCTTGAATAGCGAGCTCAAAAAAAAGTTATTAGGAACTTCTCAATCCAGGTCAAAGAAATTTATTTAAAACACTATCAAATTTTGAAAAATTTCAACAAGTTACCGATCGATTTTAAGAATTGAAATTGTACTCTGAAGCCCCTCTGGCAGACACACATTTTGACGTATGACCCATCAGCGTACCTCTCATATCTGTGAAACTACAGGCAAATGTCACAATTTTATAAATCGGGGCACTGTACTCGATCAGGAAAACATAAACATTTAAAAAGGTATAAGCGATGATTAGAAGCGATCTGTTCCAGACAACCGTGCTTGAGTAACAAACAAATCAAGTCACAGACAAACTCACTTTTGCATTTACAATATTAGTAAGTGTCTTTCCTGTAGAAAAGCTGACCTAGTATTTATATTGGTTTCCCTTCCAGGTTATACCAGCGATGTTCCACACGGCCAGTATTTGGTTGACACTCGCCCTTGCAGTCCAACGGTACATCTATGTGTGTCATGCACCAGTCGCCAGGACTTGGTAAGTTCTAGGCTTAGGCCCATATGCATAGTTGTCCTAGCAGCCGGCTGATTGTGGCATAGCGCATCCAAACACTGACACAGCTAAATTCCCTGAGCCGCTGGGCAGCAGCGTCGGTGATGCGAGAAGCTGTGTCCTGCGATCCCCAACCCGCATGCCCAGCGTGGGGATTATGGGCATATCGCCTACGTCCAGCTATGAACTGTATAGGCAGGTGTTGTTTTTGCACAGCTGCTAAAGTCCTCACCTTCTTCCATCTTTCCTCCTTCCGGTAAGTGTTCTCCCTTACTTTCTGTCTTCTCTCTCTCTCTCGTCATCTCAACACTTACTCATTTCCTCCTCATGTCATCTTTAACACAATCCATCTCTTCTTTGGCCTACCAAAGGTACCACCAAGATTAGTTTGACTTTTGACTTTGACTTTTTGACTTTCGAAACTAAAAGTGAGGTGTTATAAGTTTGACGTATTTGTGTATATTGGTCTGTCTGTGGCATCGCAGCTCCCAAACGCATGAAAAGATTTTGATTTAGTGTTTATTGTTTAAAAGGTGACTTGAACAATAATGCAAAATTCAGAAAAAGAAAAGAAATTCTTAGATATGATTCAATGATATGATTGTGATAAATGATACGCATTTCAACTTTACTTTATTTCAATTTACTTTTAAATCCATTTTCAAGATATAATTTCGTAGAGGTTACTAGGAGATCATTTTGTTCAAAAACTAACGAGGCTTTCAAGTTCTCAAGACAAGTTGTCGCTACCAAGTCACATTTCGGAATGCCCAAGCCTCGTTATTTTTCTTTACTCGAAGACAGTCCCTCCCTCCAAAATCCTACCATCGACAATCCAGAGAGCTAGTTTTGCCCGTCAGGCCATCAGTTGCCTGACATAACTATTGAATAAATATAGATTTACCTCGGGTAAAAATTATTCGCTTATTAAGTAAATTATACAGATGAATATAATAATTGAATTATAATAATGATATACATAATTTCATTTTGATATTGCTTAGTACTGGCAAATCCATTGAGAATACCATGTATGGTAATCAGTTGGAATCCCATTTTCTATTAGCTGATACCGAACTGGACTAACCGTAATTATAAACAGCTAACCACACACTCGGCTAGTGTAAACACGTTTACCTCATACCTGCAGATACTCGTAAACATGGCTGCCTATAAATAATTTTATATGTTTTTAACCGCGTTTTTCCTATGCCAGTTCTTTTGAGGGTGAAAGCAGGTAGTCAACAGCTACTTGTTGTAGGGTCGAGTCCTTTACACGAACGAAGTCCCGCGGATATTAGCGGAATCTCCAGTATAAGTAAAACACCAAACATTTCATTTATAATTTATGTTTTTTTTTTTAAATTAACCTATACTGTCCCACTGCTGGGCAAAGGTCTCCCCCATCTCCTTCCAAGACTTATGATCGCTTGCTGCCTCCCACCAGTTAGCACGAAAGGCATCGATGTCGTCACGCCAACGCTTCCGAGGCCTGCCCCGGCGCCTTCAAATAACCTTAATAATTTATGTTATATTTATTTAAATTTAATCTGTATCTTTCTGTTATAATTTAATCCTTTATTATTTCAAATATGATTGTTAATTGTTCTTGAATAAATAAACTGAAACTTTCAAGAAATTTCAGACAGAATTATTTGTCATATTTTAATGGGAGACATGTTTAGTTTTTTTAATACTTTTCTATTTATTTTATTTCTATTACATTTTAATCAGACTAGAAGTGGTTGCAACCTCCATCTTCGGAACCCAAGCTAACCTCACCTGCTGTACAACAAACAAAGCTCTGGCTGGCATAGCGCAGCCTAAAACTGGCACAGCTAAATTCCCTGACAGTAGCGCCGGTAGTGCGAGAAGTTGTGCCCTGCGATCCCCAACCCTCATGCCCGTGGGGATTATAGACATATCCCCTTTTATTAGGAGAGACTATGTCCTGCAGTGGACTGATTTAAGCTGGTGTACTGACATCAACACGTCAGCGGCTTACCCTACGATGCATCGCTATGCGTAATATGCGTCTATCAAATTGATGCCTGGTGAGGCGAATAAAAAAATATTTTGCGTTAAATCTTTGACGGATTGCCTGTAATGGTGGGTACAGATATACGAAATATAACATGCAATTTATATATAACGCAATGAAAGAATTTGCCGTCCACATTGTCGCAATGTATTTTGCAATGTAACAGAACTCCCATAGTGTCGCCATTGGACGCCTTACGCGCACGAATAGAGCATTTCTGCATACATGCGGTTCGTGTCCACACTTATGATAATAAGTTCCTTTTACATCTCTCATGTTCGGTAAGTAGGTTCTTAATACCTCCAAATGGGGCTTGTAGGTGACTAATTAGCACTCTAGGTTACTAATTTCACTCTTATTATTTACCATACGGTAAGGTAGGGTATGTAGCTAGAAAAGACCTAGGGCGGTAAGTAATAAAAAAAAACACTTCTTTCTTTCATAAAGTTCGCATATATCTAACCATCATACTGGCAATAGACATCATGCATTGAGCCCAATGACCAAAGAGGTCGCTTTGCTATTCAGCCTTGTCTTCGTGTGAGTATAATAGTCATCAATTTTAAATACCGAAAAGCGAAGCTAAATTTCGTTCTTCAAAAAAAATTAAAAGTTCTTTACTTGATTCTTTTTAATGAAAAAAGGCGGGAATAGAAATCTTTTCCTTTAAAATGTTTTATTCTTGTAATGCCGGTTTTTTTCTACTTACCTCACAATCGAGATGTAAAGCAGAATAGTTAGCTCGGGTGTAAGCACCAATTGCACCCTCGAACTATAGGCGCCCGGGCTGCAATTGATGCCTTACAGCCCTTGGCTACTAATCTACTATTAAACACTAGCACGTTGGTTGCTGGCTTCGCACATGACGCTCCGCGCCATGCACGAGGAGGATGACGACGTGCAGAATCACATTTGTGTTTTCAGCACTCAAAGCGTTATACACTAGACACTAGCACGTTGGCTGCTGGCTTCGCACATGACGCTCCGCTCCATGCACGAGGAGGATGACGACGTGCAGAATCACATTTGTGTTTTCAGCACTCAAAGCGTTATACACTAGACACTAGCACGTTGGCTGCTGGCTTCGCACATGACGCTCCGCGCCATGCACGAGGAGGATGACGACGTGCAGAATCACATTTGTGTTTTCAGCACTCAAAGCGTTATACACTAGACACTAGCACGTTGGCTGCTGGCTTGGCACATGACGCTCCGCTCCATGCACGAGGAGGATGACGACGTGCAGAATCACATTTGTGTTTTCAGCACTCAAAGCGTTATACACTAGACACTAGCACGTTGGCTGCTGGCTTCGCACATGACGCTCCGCGCCATGCACGAGGAGGATGACGACGTGCAGAATCACATTTGTGTTTTCAGCACTCAAAGCGTTATACACTAGACACTAGCACGTTGGCTGCTGGCTTCGCACATGACGCTCCGCGCCATGCACGAGGAGGATGACGACGTGCAGAATCACATTTGTGTTTTCAGCACTCAAAGCGTTATACACTAGACACTAGCACGTTGGCTGCTGGCTTCGCACATGACGCTCCGCTCCATGCACGAGGAGGATGACGACGTGCAGAATCACATTTGTGTTTTCAGCACTCAAAGCGTTATACACTAGACACTAGCACGTTGGCTGCTGGCCTCGCACATGACGCTCCGCGCCATGCACGAGGAGGATGACGACGTGCAGAATCACATTTGTGTTTTCAGCACTCAAAGCGTTAAGCTCCTTTCATGTTACATTGCATGTTACGTTACATCAGTCTGGGTGTACCCGCCATAATGAAACCCGCTTTCTATGTGCACTGCGATGGCTTTACGACTTTCGAATCGTGTACGAATGATTGGAATTCACGGTTTGAACGGATTCGATGTTATTTATTTGGGCGATCGTGCAAGGTTAATTCTTTTGCGAATTTTCACGTAACCTTTTTAGTCATCCATGTTCGTGGGATTGAAATATTCTTTAAAGACACTGTGGGACGTACACGTAGTACACGTAGGCGATATTGAGCGGATATGTCATATCATAATGTGCTCGTGGCGTGGCTTTCTTCAGTGTTGTTAGCAGATCGTCTCAGTTCACTTCACTTCTCTTCTTTATTTAATGGCTTCTAAGATAGTTTTCCACAATTTCGTTAATAACACAACAATATGAGGCAACGGTTTTACGGTTTATATCAATCAGGTCCTGTTTTCTGCTATAGCAATGGTGACTATAAAACCGACTTCAAAAACAAAAACTGCAAAACTAAAAAGTAAAAAATAATTGAATATTTCTTTGTTCATACAATTAACAATCAAAGGCCTCTGAGCGCTTCCGTGCTTCTGAAGGCACGGTCCTTCCTTTTTCGTATGAGTTAGTGGCCACCTCTAGTGCTGGAATTTTTAGGCCGCCCGAAGGCCTCCGACATGGCTTAACGACTGAAAACGCCGGGACCAACATCTTAACGTGCCTTCCGAAGCGCGGAAGCGCTTAAATCTAAATGCCACTGTGATGCTTAACCAAGGTGATCTGTTAAGAACTACGAAGTAAGCCACGCCACGAGCGCTTGAAGGCACGGTTAGATAGCTGATCCCGACTCTTTCGTTCTACTAAAAAAAGTTCCCCAGGAATGGAAAAATAACTTAAACGCGAATGAAGTAGCGGGCAGAACCTAGTAATCTATAAATTCAAAGCACAGTATCGACTATGACAGTATCTACGCTGACGAGTTTTAACCCATTGGGATTTACTTCAATTCCAATTCAAGTTGTCTCTCGTCTCACCATAAAAATAGAGTCCACGATATACCAGAGACAAGCTTGGGCAAGTGGGTTGAGCTTTACGACGCTCGTAAAAAATTGGTCAAATAAAATAACTACGTCCTGTTTATTCAATGGTTTCTTGCATCCATGACGACATCTAGATAATTATAGATGCTGTGGCATCAGCTAGTTTAAATGGACATTCGTGGTGACGTTCAATAGATGCAACGGGATCAGAAGTTAAAAATTGATAATGGAAAAAATATTGCACGTACGACGTTTTACGATAAATAATTCTTAATTTTTGTGTAATTTTATGCTAGCTTCTACCCGCGGCTTGGCACGAGACTTAGCCTGATAGGCTACTGTTTATCCGGGTACCACGCGGTATCGCTTGCTATGCACAAACAGCGAAAACGATGCGCACCCGCGGCGTCGCCAGTGTGATAAATTGATAATGCCCTTACTATGTATCCATAGATGATGATCAAGAATCTTAAGGTGGCCCAGTCTTATGGTCAGTTAAGGTGACGGTACATGTCAAACCTCCCTCTCGCTCGCACTATTCAACATTTTTGAAGATATAAAATCACTGAATGCAGTTATCCAAGATAGCAAACCTTCACGGCCTAGAAAAGAACAATACAAAGGTTCAGCAAGAATATCATGTTGAGCCGAACACGTTTTCCTACCAAAAAATTTGCACACTAATAACAAAATTTGATCACATTGGTACAAGTTTTTTGGTAAGAAAACGTAACAGAATATTCTAAACATAAGAACACAAAAGTTATCATGTAACATTCAGAAGATGTTTTTTGTTGAGCAGTGTAACAGATCTAGAACCCTCAGTTAGCTAAAAAGGCGTTAAAATATGATGTCAACTCTTTTTATTTACATTTAAATGACAGGGACAAAGTTACTTTATCGAGTCGTTATAAAATTACATTTAATTATGAATAACGGACTTAGCATTTTCGTACAAAATGAATACACCAGACAATATAAAATCACCTACTTTAGTATGATTTCAGTTACGTAAAACAGCAACTCATGAAAATTTTATACCCCATCGCAGAAACATCTTTAAATATGTCACAATTTAACTAAACGAATCGGAAAATTTTAATGGCTGGTTATTTGATTCTCTTTACTTTTGAGACGGAAAATTTTAACTGTTATGTGTGACATGAGACTTCTTTTTTAATTAAATAAATGACTAAATAAATAATGCTGGATAATATCACACGCCATCTTTTAGGCCAATCTAAGCGAGGCTTGTTACTGCTTACCTACCTGAAACACACAATTTTATCTAATTAAAAGCAGCTACCTTTACTTTCGTAGTTAGAAGGTTTTGCTCAGAAGAAACAAGTTTATTTTGATGAAAACAACAATTGCATTTACGGAATTTTTGGAAAATTATACAGTCATCCTAGAAAATGTCATTTGTCAAAAAATAACAAGTTGGTCTCAATCGGCTCTATTTCCCAACAGAAACACTTTTCCCAAAGGAACTTACCAGATCAAATCGTATGATTTCGCGAAAATTAAAAAAAAGTTTTTTATACAATTTCTATTTCTATATACATAGAAAACTTTAAATAACTGAAGTTATATCGTAGATTCTACAACTTGTTACAAATTTTAAAAATGTCACCCATGTTACCAATTCACGTCCAATGTTACTTTTGTGGTCCAAAAATGGGCTTATTGCGAAGGTTTGACGAGGGTTCTTAAAATTGGAAAGGTGTTCGAGAGTGCTTTAAGCGGTGGCCTAAAGCGTTGGGCCTGATGTATTTTTTAGAGATTAAAAATTTGGAGCACTCAGTTTAAATCAGGGTCGAACTCAGGAGAGAGCAATTAAAGTGTAAATAAATAAAGTAATGTTAGACATTATAACACAGCATAATCTAACCCCAAACTAAGCAGAGCTTGTATTATGGGAACCACAGTACTAATACACTAATTATGCACATTTTTTGTTTCAAAATAATAAAATAGTTGTCTCTATCGTGCTATAGTTAACTGTCTTAGATATTGGTTACATGCGAGTTTAAATATTTATCTACCAAGTATTTATGTGCAGATAGGTCAGTACCAGGAAATTTTAAAACTATACGAACTAGATACTTCAAGTGTTATAAAGCTTTGAATTAACTTTACAATCGACGACATGGTTATCTTAGAGCAAAATGTTCCATTTACTTTCAAGCTTCATATTTTCATGCTATTGATTTTTTTCGTATCGGATTAATGCTATTATTTACAGTTATTCCGATTAACTTCATGCTGCCCACCCAAGAAACCTGCTCCACAAAGTTCATCCCTAGTTACAACCCTGTTTCCGTCCTAATTTATTTCTCTTTCCCCACTTATGAAGTGAATTTAATTAAACGAAAAAGTCAGCGTGGTTTGTTATGTTAATGCGTAGGCACTTAACCAGTCAACTTTAAAGGAAATGATTATTTCACACAATACAAATGCCTTGATTTTAGAAAAGAGAGTATTTTCAAAGTCCTTTCAAATTAAAATTTATCTTCTACTAAATTAGTTTGATGTGTACCAATACGTGTGATGCGGGAATAAGCATGTGCAAATTTGGATTTTATTATATTTTCAGTAATTATAGACTGTATGTTATAAGTATCATCATCAGCCCTTAGTATTTCCATTGCTGGACATAGGCCTCCCCTAAAGAGCACCATTGCACTCTGTCCTGAGTTCGACGCATCCAGCTACCAGCAACCTTTCGCAGATCGTCACTCCACTTGGTGGAAAGTTTTATACAGTATCTAAGTATGCAATAAATACTGTACAAATGAGAGCTTTGCGAAGTATGTGTGGTATCACTTTGAGAGATAAGAGAGCGGAATAGTGTGCTAAGAGAGCTGTGTAGAGTGACTGAAGATATAGTGACAAAGATTGCGAAAGGCCTGCTGAGGTGGTTTGGGCATGTAGAAAGGAAGGGTGAAAGAAGATTGACGAAAAAGTTTATTATGCAGTTGGAAGGGGAAGAACTCGACGTACGTACTCTGATCAAATCGGAGAAGACCAGGTCAAGAGTACCCTAAACCGACGAGCATGAATGAAGAATGTGATGACACTGAAAGAAGTAAAAGAGGTATGCCAGGATCGTAGGAAGTGGAGATCCGTGGTGCTGTCTACCTCTGTAAGAAATAGGCGTGTCTTTATGCATGTATGTATGTACTCATGTTTCCGATACTGACAAACTATGTGTAGGTCGTTCTGGAATAATGTATACTCCCATTGTTCCACGTAAGGGGAACTAAGGAATTACACCAGGTGAACGATAGAAGTATTTAGTACACAGACAACTTGCTAATGGAAATGCAAACACACTGTTATAAAATACAATAAATAAGGAAAAGTTATTTAAACCAAGAATAAGACTTTAGGACATATAAATAAGGTTTTTGTATAAAACGGCGTTCTCAAAACGAAATGAATTGTGCTTCATTTCGTTTTGAGAACGCCGTTTTATACAAAAACCTTATTTATATGTCCTAAAGTCTTATTCTTGGTTTAAATAACTTTTATTCTTGGTTAAAATAACATTTCTTTAATTCCTTCCATTTTACCATAATAATGAATTCATGAGTCATTCTCCGATTTGCAAGCGTAATTACTTAAAAATTAGAGTTAAGAATGCGTGCTTATTGTAAAATGTGACTTCAATGTTGATTTATAACGAAATGGTTAAATAAATTAATCGCCGCTATAAAATGCGAAGTGCTCGTGGCTTAGCTTACATCGGGCAATACGCCTTTTGATGGGTTACCGTTTAATGACATTTAGATCTACAATCCATAGGTACTTCGAAAGACACGTTAAGATGGCCACGGCGGGTCGGCCTAAAAACTCTGACACCAAAGTTGGCCACTAGCTCATAAAGAGGCAGGGATGGCTAAGGAATAAATTTTATAGGCCATCGAGCCCGTATTTAGTCCCAAAATAACTGTGCAATCAAACGATCTGGCGACAGATGGTGTACCTTCGATATTTATGGAAGCCTAATGAATGGAGAACTCACTGTTACTTTTTTGGAAGATTTTGTCCTCAGTATTTATGACAGACTTGACCCAGAGACTATTTTAGGTTACTAGTGCGAGTTTATGATGATATCCTGAATGTGAAGCCATCGGCTAAGAAGTTGATAAAATTTTTAAACTAAAATAGAATAGAATAAAACGAAGGTGAACTTGTCCAGATATAGACTATAGTTTGTATAGAAAGAGCTATTTACGCGCGACTTGAGGCGCGCTTTGCCAATCATGTGGTCACATTATACGTGACATTTCGCAAGCTTGATTGGGTGCGCGCGACTCTACTCGCACTGAACCTTAATGTATGTATGTTTAATGTAATTTTTTTACAAAATTATTTCTTATGTCTGAACAAGTTCTAGACGTTCTTTGTCAAAACTAGTTTTGACTGATTTTCACTGTTAATATTAATTTTGACTGGTTGTGAATTTTGAATAACATAACTCCTTATTGTCCTCAGGTGCACGATGCCTAACGTAATGAAGTGTCTCATCTACATCGGGATCGCGGCGTTTCTTCATCAGCTGCCGCGCTTCTTCGACCGGCAGTACGTGCCACACGTCACCTTCTGGAGGGGGCATTTTGAAGAAGTCTGCAGGGTATGCATCCTTCCTTCTTTAAATATTTCTTTGATTGATCATAGTTGATACGTTCTGGTTTTTCTAGATTTCTTCTTCGAATAAACTGGTGGCTAGTTTTTAGGGGACCCAAAGGCCTCCGACATGGCTTATCGACTGAAAAAGCCAAGTCCAAAATTTTAACATTACAACAACATTGCCCCGGCTTCGCACGGGTAGATAAAAAAAAACATAATTTATAAATTTTAATAATTAAAACGCACACATACACCCTACGTGACGCCTACATCGCTTAATCGTGTCGCTCTGGTGCTGCCTAGCTAGCCGAGCGAGGTAAGCTGTGACCACGCGACTTTTTCAAAAACTGATTTTTTTTAACTCGTGATATCTTTCGAATGGAATGTCCATATTGTATAATTCAAAAAGTTTATATAAAGTTATTGAAACAGTCTTGAATAAGAAGTAATTTATTTTCATAAGGATATCAAGTGACAAATAAAGAGACTTTTCTAGCGCTGGCATTGAAATAATTTTTTTAAATAAAAGAACATTTATTGTGTCATAACTATAATAGCTAGACATATGCTGTCGCGACACTTTAAGTAGATAATGATGTGTTCTGCAAATTCGTAGTACATTATTTTGTTCTATGATCAATAGTTTTCGCAGCGCACGCGATATAAGGAATTTTTAGGTCAATTTTTTAAACCTCGGAAGTTTTAGATAAGGATCCCAATTTTTTTTGAAAATATAATATAGCCTATAATTTAATATAGCACCCGGGGATAGTGTAGCTGCCCCGTAGGACATTCTGTCACCGTTGTGAAAGAACTTTTTAAATCGATTCAGTAGTTTCGGAGCCTATTCAATGCAAGCAACCAAACAAACAAAGCTTTCCTCTTTATAAAATTAGTGTAGATTTATTGAATTCTGTCAAAACAAATACTTACCTATCAATCTAATTCTTACATTGTACATTAACATATATAATAATAATATTGATTTATAACCTACCTATAATAATATTTATAAAAAGAGTAGTTATTGCCAATTATTAAATAAACAATTTTTCGAGAACTCATGTACCTAGATGATTTAGTATTTAGTACGTAGTACTACGCGTACACACTCGTTTTTTTGTCTTTTATCAAAACATTTTTTTATCTTTTATCCCATTACATTAAAGGTTTAAATTATTGCTAGTCTTTTGTACCTTCATGATTAACAACAAGCGCAAGTTTCTATGATGAACATTGAACAATGTAGGAGTTTATTTCTGTGTCTGGTAAGTGGGTCGGCATATTTTTTTTTATTTTTAATATATTGGGTGTAAAAAAACGTCTACCTAAAACGAAAGGTTACACATAGGTACAGCACACCAAAACCCAGCTAAATAAAAAATCTGCTGTCTGAAATATGTTATAATTTTATAACCGGAGAAAACAATGTTTGAAGATTTCAAAACTCTACGGGCGGATTGCTTGCTGCATGCATACATAAATAATAAAATAAATAATGCTGGACGTATTCAGACAGCATCATGTAGCCCCAAACTAAGCAGATCTTGTATTATGGGAACCACATGATTGATATACTACACATATACAGATTTTTTTGTAAATACATACTTATCATACATAGAAAACACCCAGACCTGAGACAAATATCTGCAGAACATGCAAACATTTGTCCCGCGGCAGGAATCGAACCCCAACCTTCTGCGTCTCAGGCGGACCTTAGACCACTGCGCCACAGAGGCCGTCAAGTTGTTTTATTTTTATTTTTATTGTTTTTTTGCGTATTTAAATGAGATAGTTAGGTAGATATGATGTTATTATGTTGTACTATGTGTATGTTAATAGAAAAATAATGAAAATGACTGATAAGTAAAAAAAAATCGCTAAATACGTTCAAAATCATGGTTTGATTGCAACCTCTCAGTATTTGATTGTAGTCTTTTTACACCCTGTATATTTTTACTTTATTAGCTGTAAGTCGCGCAATAGGCTCTGGAATAAGCTATGTTCAGTTTCTTTACGGCATAAGCTTTATTATTGAAGACATCGTAAGATCAATCGTTAAAAAGCGCTTTCAGGATTTGTTTCAAGTTGATATCTTATATTATATACTTAGTATGGCCGGATCTTTTTTATTGATTCAATTCGACCCCTAATTCTGAAGAGGATATGCCCATTATCCGAACTCTTGGCATGCGTGTTGGAGATCGCAGGGCACAGCTTCTCGCACCGCCGACGCTGCTGCCCGTCGGCGGCCAGGGAATTTACCTGTGCCAGTGTTAGGCTGCCAGAGCCCCGTTGTTTAGTTAGTAGGGTGCACCACATACCGGTGAGTTTGGCTTGGGTTTCGTATATAAAGATTGGAACCCTTACTTACAACTCATGACTTAGATCTATACTTCATATTGAAAAACGGGATTTATTGACGTACTCTTGCATCAGTGAAGGCACCGACGGCGGAAGGAGAGTGTAGCTGCTGCTGAAGACTCTCTTAACGAGTCGAAACGCCACCGGTGCCTTTACTGATATAGCCTCATCATCATCATCAACTTGAAGCAGTGTACTGCTGGACATAGGCCTTCTCTAATGGGCGCAATTACGCCCTGTCCTGACCGATGTTACGATACCTGAAAATTCAGTTCCGTTTCAATATGAATGCGTTCATTCATGTTAGTTTTATTGTATGATTACTCACTATAATAATATTTCTCTTTCAGATCGAGATGGCAGAATGGGTTAAAACACTTTCACTGGACGCTTATTTCATAACCTATTACGTATTTCGAGTATTATTCGTGCATCTAGTCCCGTGCACGTCACTAGTAGTACTCAACGTACTTCTCTTCCGTGCTATGAGAACAGCTCAGCTGAATAGACAGAAGCTATTCAAAGAGAACAGGAAGTCAGAATGTAAACGACTCAGGGATTCGAATTGCACAACACTCATGCTAATAGTAGTAGTGACAGTTTTTCTTCTGGTAGAAATACCTGTTGCTGTGGTAACAATACTACATATTATATCCAGTACTATGGTTGAGATACTGGATTACCATATTGCGAATATACTAGTGTTAGTAACGAATTTCTTTATAATTGTATCGTATCCGATTAATTTTGCTATCTACTGCGGTATGTCACGGCAGTTTAGAGAGACGTTTAAAGAGTTGTTCATTAGGGGAGCGGTTACTAGTAGGAAAAATGGAGGTTCCAGTAGGTATTCTTTAGTAAACGGACCTAGGACGTGCACGAACGAAACAGTACTTTAAGTATTTGCAAATACTCGTTGTTGATACCTCATACGGTACCAGGTTATTTTTGGAGCTGTTAATTTTGTTTATAAGCATAGCAGAGATTATTTTTTGTTTATTTTGTTAATCTGATTAATACTACAAACATGGAAGCCTAAATAAATAATAGGTAGAGAATATAAATATTCAAAATGTTAAAACTTTGATTACATTAAATGTTGTATTTAGCTATATTAGGTAATGTTTTGCATAACTTACTTATAATAAATGTTATTAATAAGTGAATATTTTATTGATACAGGGTGTGTGTTTTACCCATCTATAGAAAATACTCACCCTGTATAACTGATACTTTTTGGCTGTGGGATTACTTGATCATTTTTGAAGTTTTAAATTTTTTAATTAATTTTAATGATTCATTAATCAAACAGCCTATAAATGAAGAGCCCTCATTTTAAAGTATCAATAATATAATTATATATATTTGTAAGTATTATTTTGTAAATAATAAACATAATAAATAACAGTCAATGTTCTTAGTGTGCTTAGAAATAAATGTAAATCAGTAAATAAATGTAAAAAAAAAAACACGTACAAGTTTATAGAGAATTTATATCAAAAAAATAATTTATGTTGTAAATTGTAATGCATTTTATTGATGTTTCTAAAGCTTTTATTTAATACAATTATATTTGAATATATATAGTTATTAGAATAAATAACTGTGGAATATTCTTTTTGTATAAAGATAAGTAAATATGGCGAATCTTATCTGAGACGAAATTATAGGGTGCATATTATTACCTAATAAATAAACATAGAAAAATAAGACTTTGTTTCTTTTTAACCCCCGACGCAAAAACGACGGGTTCTATATTTGTACTTTTCTATATAAATAAATTTATGCAAGTGTGCCAACTGCCATCTTTGGAGCTCAAGCCAACCTATCCGCCCCGTGGTGCAACCTGTGTAACAAACGCACCTCTGGCGGGCGGCTAACAGCAGCATAGTGCTGCCTTACACCGGCACAGCTAAATTCACTGGATGCCGACGGGCAGCAGCGTCGGTGGAGCGCGAAGCTCCGCGATAAAACTTGGCCACGCCTTGTTCATAATGCAGGGCACACTTTGCTACCCCCAACCCATGCCCAGCGTGGGGATTATCGGTATATTCCCCTTCTTGATGTGATATATGAAGATTTGTTGGTTTCTCCTTCACGCAAAACTACTAAAAGTAATGTAGTTGTAGATCTAAATAAAGACAACTTTTTTCTCTTCAACTTCAACGAAGTGGCGGCGGAAGCCAGTTTTTTATAAATATTTCTCAAAGCGAGAACTTTGCGAAATTCCTTGTCCCTTTAAATAAATTACCAAAGGAATCATTTAAATAATAAAATGGAAGTTAGCATTGAAAAAACTGAGTGTCTTAATGAAGATTGAACTAGCTCAGTCCAGGCAAGGCTTTTCCATCAAGTAATTTGATGGCGGTGAGTACCCTTTTAATAATTTTAATCTAAGCTGTATTCCACTGAAGAAATGCGAACTGCTTGCAAAAAGTGGACGTGTCTTCGCGTAGAATATCTTAAAGAAAAGAAATAGCTTTTAGCATGATGAAGTGGCAGTGGGCTGGACATATCTGCCGAAGAATCGATAACCGCGGCTCGGCAAAGGTAGTGTTTTGGGGGAGGCCCTGTGTCCAGCCGTACACTGATGATGATGATATCTTGACTTGTTTTTTTATGATACCTGAAGATGAAACTAGCACATGACCTACCTGATGTTAAGTGGTAACTATTACTTAATAGTAGATTAGAGCGTAGCGAGGGAGGATGACAAGACCGAGTTATAATGGGTGGTTTTAGCCCGAGTAAAACACTCTACTTTTCACTTCGATTGCGAGAAAATAAAACAATTCAAAATTTTACACAATCAATTTTCAGAAATTTTATTAAAAATTAATCAACCTTCATAAAACACCACCAAGACGGTTCTATTTTCAAAAAAAAAGATTGAGGGAGCACCAAGAAGTAGAGTTTTTATGTAAGAGAACGAATGCTTTCTACGGGCTGATGATTTTAGACAAAAATTAAAAAGAAAAAATACATTTTAGCCCGAGGTATTAAACTCGAGTTTTAGGCCCGCTAAGCTACACTATTATGATACACTTTTTGAGCAAGAGAAGTGGAAACCATAGTATTGCTTCGTAGATCACGCTGATTGGAACGTGATCTACGATGCACGGGGTCTTTAATAGAAATTACCGTCACATGAGGCTTATCATCCTCATGCCTGGTTGAAGATTCGGAGCTGAGGTGACTAATATTATTTGATGACTCACTTCAATCAAAACTTCTAAGATCGATAACAACTAATTACGTTTGGGATAACAAAGCCAGGCAACGCCCCTGGGAAATGAACCCGCTGATTGAATGTACTCGTAATACGACACTTTATTAGCTTCGCACTTGGGATATGTTGCTGGTACTTTGGTTAGATATATCCTCATACCTACGTGCTCTACATATTATGTTCTACTTACTAGTAATACCTACCTAGATATATTATGGCCTTTTACATATTTGTGTACATCATCAACATCATCATCATCAGCCTATAGTAGTCCACTGCTGGACATAGGCCTCCCCTAATGAGCGCCATTGCGCCCTGTCCTGAGCTCGATGCATCCAGCTTCTACCAGCAGCCTGAGTCGTCATGAGTCAAATAAAAATATTTTTTTTTCTTTCTCATGATCATAATCATCAGTCTATAGCAACTCATTGGCTGGACATAGGCATTCCCCAGTGAGTACCATTGCACTCTGTCCTCAGATACCATCCAGCTTCTACCAGCAGCCTTTCGCAAATCGTCACTTTATCTAGCCGGAGGGCGTCCGTTTGCCGAGCCACGGTCTCCACTCAAGAACTCATTTACCTCAACGATTGTCAGTTCTTCGACAGATATGGCCAGTCCACTGCCACTTCAGCTTGCTAATTCTCTAAGCTATTCTACAACTTTAGTTCTCTGTCGGATAGTCCTTCACAGAAACTTCGAGCATTTCTCGTTCCATATCTAAGTCTAAGTTATTTGTTGACTGTTTGTATTTGGTGATTTTAATTTATTTTAAGTTACTATAATGGTAGGTTGGGTACCTATCCATTTTCTAATATATATTTTTGTTTTGATTGTTGTGTCGTGTCAAATAAATGTTTCTATTTCTATTTCTATTTCTATCTCGCCGAGTGACATTAAACTGGTTGACTAATCGTAGGTACTGTCAGATACATATATTCTTTCTTACTTATATTATAAACGTAAGTTTGTAAAATGTTTGTCCTTTCGTCACACTTAAACTAGTGAACGGATTGAACTGATAACACACAAACACACAACAAACAACGACAAACTTTCGCATTCATAATTAATGTGACTTTTTACCAGGCTGACGAAGCCGCGGGCGAAAGCTAGTTTTGAACACTTGGATTTTCTCCTAAAACTTTCTACCACAGATACAATTTAACTGTAATTTTCCAAATTCTACACATTGGCGCTCATTTTGTGATGTCCAGCTGTGGACTGGTCAGGGGAAATCTCCTGACCGCTGACGGGCAGCAAAATAGCTGTTGCAAAATAGCTGTGCCGGGGTTAGCAGGCTGCGCTTTGTCGCGATCAGGAGACCGCTGTTAGCTAGCAAGGTGCACCACAGGCCTGTGAGGTAGGGACCCCCTTACCCCCCTGGTGTATGCCTACGGAGTCCTATCCAACAAGATACATAACATTGGTTCCTATAGTGTTGAGTCTAAAGCCGGCTAATTAATTGACTCAGGCGTGACTTTGCGGAAATCCATTACAAGATATTCTACAAAGCAAAATATTTATTACAAATTCCGCTAACTTTCTCTGACAAGTTCCACAAAATTTGTTTGTTTGTGACGTTGGTGGACAGCGAGTCGATCATTCCTGAGGATGCCTTATGGGGAAGGCGAAATATTGTCGAATTTCTGTTGAGTTTTTTCTTGTGTATTTATGTGTGTCGTTTCTCCAAGCTAATTACAGGTTAACGTGTTGTTTTTATTTGGTGGAAGAGTAAGTAGACGTTTGCATTTATTAATGATTGCATGTTTGCTTGTTCTTTCTCTGATTTGCATGTGAATCTGCGGGCGGGAGGGCGGTGCACGCACTAAATATTGTACTAAATATTTTGCTTTGTAGAATATCTTCTAAAGCCGGTTTTTGACTATGGTATGTAATGCATATTACATCTTTACACGTGATCATTTGACACTTCTGCACCCGAACGTCACCATTCAAACTCAGGGCGAGGCAGGGGGAGGCGCGGGGTCCGGGGAGGTGTCTCGCTCAAAATGTATGATGAGCGATAAAGATCATCCCGCATAGTCAAAAGCAGGCTTTAGACTATTTATCCATCCACTGACATATATGTCGGTTATGATAGTAACGGATAAATTCAATCATACGAAATGCCCCATAAAGCGAATTGGTTAATAAATACTTTTCTTGACACATTTACTGTATGTCGTAATGAATGACGTCACTGCCCAGCCCCGTGGCCGTTCCGAGGCTTGTAACTACTTAGAAGGCAATTTGCTACTAATTTAACAACCATTTCATTTCTATTACATCATCGACCATTTAAGTTTTCCTTTCGTTGAAGACTATGGTCAACGAACGAATCAATACTCAGAGACTAAAAAATTGGGTCGTTCTAAAATGGGTCACTGCAATGAGTGTGCTAATGAACTGTTAAGGATTGGATCAGGCAGCTCACAGTTAGGATTGAACCGTTCTGTGGTATACCGAAAAGTCTAGCCAAAAGAACCCTAATAAATTCCTGCTTCAAAGAGTCAACCAGATACTGGAATAACTCTCCGGGCAATCCATTCCAAACTGTTAATCCAGAGCCTTGACAAACAAACCTACCAAAATTTGGTATAGCTATATATATTAAAAGCTATATATATTAAACAGAACAAACTTACGCATTATAGCCAGAGCCTTGACTGGACACTGCCGCCCATGTTTAAACATGTGCTTGTTAAGGCGTTGTTAAGGTGTTGCGTCACCAGCTTTAATTTAAATTAAGGCTTTGCGTCACTACAATCTGCAGGTCCTGAAAAGGGGCGGATGAATCACCTCTTCATCTGCTAGGAGAGTGTAGGCCACGAATGCACAAACGTAGGTAGCACTATATTCTATAAATTAGCCCAGAGGAGCTACGAGAATTATTCACACCCAAAAAGGTCCTACAATTTCTGTTAGCAGTATGTACCATGCCCCGCCCCGCCTCAAGGGGTGAAGAAAAATACAAATGGTGATCACAGTAGGCATCTATGGCCGCGGAGATATGAAAGCCATGTAAACAAATAATAAAAATAATGGTGAAAGAATACGTAGTTATGGTCGCAACTTCCACTAACAATAGTATATTTAGTGCTGCATAAGCACTGCATACCTGCGCCCACGCACGGTCTCAGGTGTGCATTTTGCGGACGTTGCGTCTGGACTCCGATAGATTATAGTGACTGAAGAGCCAGTCTGAATCAATCCATTGTACGAATAACATCTTGAACATTAAATACTTTATATTAAATTAATTTTCGTGTTTTTAAAAAGGCTTTTCACGCTTTCCCGTACAAGTCTGGCGCAGCCGGTAGGATTTTCCGCGATTTTCACGAAAACTACGCTCGTGAAGAACCCCAAAATCGGTCTCACGAAAAAGTAGCGTTTCACTCGAAAACCGACTCTACGCGGACGCGGAAAGAAACGAACCAAATAAATTCGACTCCCTACGGTGATCGCGTGTGAAAGTGGTGATTGAATCGGCTCTTGGAGGACATGGGATCGAGCAGCTTGTGAGTAAACCTTTTCACTTCCTGTGTTTCATATTCCTGTCTTTTCCTAATACCCCCGGACTTAAATCGTCGGGCTTATTAACTGCGTTTATCTGATTTTGTTTGCACATAAATTGGCGAACTGATTTGCACAAACATTGGCAAATCCGTCATACTCGTAGTTAATTTGTGTAGTAATAAGTAGAAGTAGTTGCACTAAAATAGGCATTATTGAATAGTATAGAATAAGTAATATTTAATAAAGTAACATGTCGATCAAAGCAGTGCCTAAGGAAACCTTGTCACTGATCCCTAAATATGATGGGGAAGAAAACTTGCTAAATTTATTTTTATCCAAGTGTGATTATGTGATTAGTGGAAGTAGAATTGACGGAAATTTAGACCAAAGTTTATACTTATTCCACGCTGTATCTAGTAGGCTTACTGGTAGAGCTGCGACGTTACTTAGTGATCACCCTAATATAAAATCGTATGATGAGTTAAAACAATTACTTACACAACATTTCGGTGACCCTCGATCAGAGGAGTGCATAGCGATAGAGCTTGAGACTCTGAAGCTTAAACAAGGTGAAACGTACATTCAGTTTTGTCATAGAATTCAGAACGTTAGAAGTTCTTTGTTTGCGAAAGTAAATAGACTTACCGATGAAGGAATCAAAGCCGCGAAAATGATTGTTTACAACAACACAGCTCTGAACGTGTTTCTGTATAATTTACCGGAAGACATGATTAGGATTGTGCGGTTGAAAGGTTGCTCTAACTTAGAGAATGCATTGAGCATAGTGACGGAAGAAGTGAATTTTAAGTTTCAGTATGATTCGAAAAATAAATTATTGAGGCAAACTTCTGTACAAGTACCAAATCCACAAAATGCGTTAAAACCAACACCAGCGGTTCAAGGTTTTAAACCAGCTTTTCATGCAGTGCCAAATAATAATTTTAAATTCGGAATTCCACAAAATAACTTTGGTGGATTCAGGCCTAACTATGTCCAGCCAAATAGATTCGCGCCTCCTACGCAAGGATTTAGATTTGGGGCACCCCAAAATATGCCTCAGCGTAACTTTGGCCAAACATCAGCGCAACGCGCGCCCTTCCAACACGGCGGATATAAATTCGGTATCCCTCAACAGCAAGGTTTTAAGTTCGGTATTCAGAACCAACCCCAGGCGAGCCAGAATAGGTTTGGCGCACCACAACAGCAGGTGCAGGCACCTAGGCTACAGGATACTGACGTTTCAATGCGCACAGCGCCGGTTAGACAGAACATGATAGCGAATGATCTATATTTTATGGATGAGTGTCAGGATTATAACAACTATGACTATGGCTATGAGATGTATGGTGACAATGTAGAGTACCCCTCTACTGATTGTAACTTTATGGAAAATAATCCCGCATATACGGATAACATCTGCCCTGAAAACATCAGTTCGGAAACCGTGGTTCCTGAAAATTTTCAGAAAACTGCCTCGAACAATGCGGTGAAGTAATTAATTTAAATTATTGTGACAGTATTTTAAAATTACCTCACATTGAAATCCCTGAGATAAACTCCAAGTTTCTCATCGACACCGGAAGTAGTAGGTCCTTTATAAGTCCTGCTAAGGCTTATGAGTTTTTCAATGAGTTCAGATACTACGAACCGTTCACAGTGGTTAGTACACATGCTCAGAGCATGCATAATGAGATAATTTACATACCATTGCTAAAGACCTTTAAAAGCACACTGCCGCATAAGTTCTACATCTATGATGTGGATGGAAGATATGACGGCTTGATAGGATCTGATCTTCTTCAAAAACTAGGTGCTAATATAGACATGAGAAATCAAATATTAATGACACACAATGCACGAATCCTTATTATTTACAATCCACCGTATGAGATTCATTTAGCGCCACGATCTGAGACTCGAGTAAAAATTCCCACGAACTTACAAAGCGGTGAAGCTATTTTAGACTTTCTGCAATTTCAGGATGGCGTTCGTATGCCTACCGCACTTGTTAGGTGTGAGAACTACTTCGCGGAAACAGTAATTCAAAACGCTTCTAATGTAAAAGCTGTTATCACATTTAAGGAACCGTTCGATGTTACAGTATTTAAAAATGAAGAATGTAAGGTTAACTTTGTGAAAGATGACTGTATGGTTGATGATGTGTTGAAAGAAAATTTGCGAAAATTACGTCTGGATCATATGAACAAAGAGGAGCGTGATAGTGTTTTTAAATTATGTAATGAATATCGTGATATATTTTATTGTGAAAAACTGCCCTTGTCTTTCACAAATCAAGTGAAACATAATATCAGGACGACTAACGAAGACCCGATCTATATTCGACCTTACCGACACCCGCCTATTCTAAATGAGGAAATCCAAAAGCAAATAGGTAAACTGTTGGCAGATAATGTAATACAAGACTCTTACTCACCGTGGAGTGCACCGGTCCATCTGGTACCAAAAAAAATGGATGCCTCTGGGGAAAGGAAGTTTAGGATGGTGATCGATTATCGACGCCTAAATGAGATCACAGTCGATGATAAATATCCGTTGCCCAACATAAATGACCTCTTCGATAAAATTGGTAAAGCTCAATATTTTAGCACCATAGATCTAGCTAGCGGATACCATCAAATTGAAGTGAACGAGGCGGATAGAGCTAAAACAGCATTCACCACACAAGCGGGCCACTACGAATTTAAACGGATGCCATTTGGTTTAAAAACGGCGCCCGCCACGTTCCAAAGAGCCATGGATAATGTACTACGAGGCCTTCAGGGTATCCACTGTTTAGTGTATCTTGACGACATCATAGTGTATTCATCTAGTCTGCAGGAACACATCGATAAGCTCCGTAAAGTATTCGATCGGCTTAGGGAAACTAATCTAAAAGTAACACTCGACAAATCCGAATTTTTGAGGAAAGAGGTCCTTTACCTGGGTCACACTATTACCAGGGATGGCCTTTTGCCAAATGATGATAAGATCAAAGCCGTATTGAAATTCCCGTTACCACGAACAGTTACGGAAATCAAAAGTTTTCTTGGCTTAGTAGGGTATTACCGTAAATTCATAAAAGATTTTGCTAAACTAACCCAGCCTTTAACATCGTGCTTGAAAAAGAAAAATAGGATTGATTGTACAAAACAGGAATACATTGACGCATTCGAAAAGTGTAAAGAGCTTTTAACAAACGCGCCGCTCTTACAGTTTCCCGATTTTACAAAACCATTCGCGCTTACGACCGATGCCTCCAACTATGCTATCGGTGCCGTCCTATCGCAGGGACACAAAGGTAGCGATAAGCCGATAGCTTATGCAAGTCGAACCTTAAATGATGCTGAAACTCGTTACAGCACAATTGAAAAAGAACTTTTAGCCATCGTTTGGGCCACAAAGCATTTTCGACCATATTTATATGGGAGAAAATTTAAGATTTACACCGATCACAGGCCACTTATTTGGGTAAAATCCATCAAAGAGCCCAATAGTAAATTAACGCGATGGAAACTCCGCTTATCGGAATTTGATTACGACATTGAACATAAGGAAGGAAAGCAAAATTGTAACGCTGATGCTTTATCACGAATTAGAATTAACGCTTTAGGTGAAGATGATGATGTTTCAATGAAAGTCAATATAGAGAAAAAAGAACAAAAGCTCCAGCGACATTTAATAGATTTGACAGACGAAATAACTCAGCTGAGTAGAAATAAAAATGACAATTCTCGCGCCTCTACCCCGCGCGAACGAACACCATCTCCGATAGTTATTTCATCCGGTTCGGAGAAAAGTAACGAATCAGTAATACGTACCGGTCGACGGTCTCCCTATTCAATTCCATCTGTAGGTAGCTCGACCACTTCGGCTTCTGAAGGACGAAACGAAAGCATAGGCACAGTACATTCGGCCCGTGACTTAGATACTGATGGGATGTACATCCTACAAGAAGCTGTAGACACCAAACCGAATCAGATTCTCGTTCATACCTGGAACAGAAACGAATTAGCGGTTAAGGACTTATCTAGGGATAAACAAAAGATATTAGAGGTTCACTTACCATTGGATAACATGGATCTGATCAAAAGATTTCTGAAAAGTTATATTAGGCCTAAAATAAAATATTTCTTTTATTTTGAAGACGAATTACACCGAAAGCAGTTTTCAGAGGCTACTCTATTACTTTTTCAGAAAGGAGCAGTGAAGTTTTACGAATGTACTAAGAGAGTAATTTATGTAGATAGCGAACAGGAACAGCGAGACGTGGTGCTTAAATATCACGTAGGTAAAAATAGTCACAGGGGAATTAAAGAAACGTTAATACACCTAAAACGTACCTTTTACTGGAACAATATGGATCAAACAGTAGCCAGTATCATAAATGCTTGTGAACTCTGTAAGAAAATGAAGTATGACCGTAAACCATTAAAACCAGAACTTCAACTATCGCAGACCCAAATAAGACCATTTCAGGAATTATTTATAGATACATTTTCGATTGATGGAAAACATTACCTTACAATAGTCGATGCCTTCAGCAAGTTAGGTCAAGCATTTGAAATCAGTACTAAATCAACCCCTGAAGCAGTAAGAGCTCTCATAAAGTACTTCTCTTTGTATGGAACCCCTAGTAGAATTAGTTCGGATCCTGGTACCGAATTCAACAATACGCTTATGAAGGAAATGCTTTCATTTTATAAGATTGACCTTCATATCGGTACTCCTCACAACCCTAATTCCATGGGAATTGTCGAGAGATTTCATTCAACCATCATTGAAATTTACCGAATAGCAAAATACGAACAGAAAGTAACGGACGCTGCATCTGTAATGGCTTATGCAGTTATGTCATATAACCACACGATTCATTCTACCACAGGTCTTACTCCGTTTGAAGTAGTTTTCGGCCATACAGAATCTAACAGTACATTTTATGTAGATTTCAATAAACAGTTTACTCAACAATTGGTTAAGGAACATGTTAAAAGGACAAAATATTTATACGAATATCTGACGGACAAAATTATTGATAAAAAGAGAGCTGTTATAGAAAAACGTGGTGGTGAAAGAGAATTTAACATAGATGTAGGCGATACGGTCTTCATTAAGGAGTAAACACTAGGCGTAGTAAGGATAAACCGCGATATCAGAAAGCTCAAGTCAGCGGAGCTATAGAAAGGAATGTTGTACCGGTTATTACTCATAATAGGAATACTAAAGTTCCCATTAAAGACATTAAACGTCCTCCACAGGTTAATTCTTCTGGCGGTCCAAGTGATCCGAAGCCAGGGCCTTCTTCTGCAGCCGATTGAAAGGAACCCAGGGTTGTTACCTGTAAAGGAAGGTCAAGCTATTGTCAGCCATGATAGATGGACTGTAATTAAGATTCTAGATTTAAGATTAATCCATGAAGAATTAGAATTAAGTATAGATAGATATATAAGACTTAAAAGACAAGTTCAAAGCGTGTTCGATACCAAAGCTTTTGATTCAGATTTCATTGAAGTAGAATCACAAACTGATTATATCATGAATATAACTATAGATAAATATAAGCAATTGATTCCATCGGTTAGATCTAAGCGAGGCATATTAAATCCTATTGGTTCATTGATAAAGACAATAACAGGCAATCTTGATAATGACGACGCTGAAATGTACGAAAGGTTAATTCATGAGATAAATTCAAAACAAGACGCGACTTCAAGAAAACTGACAATTGTTGCCGAAATGGTGGGTACGTTCACAGATATAGCCAACTCTACTAAAAGCAATTTCATTCAGATAGAAGAACATATCCAAGGCATTAATCGTAACTTAAACATTTCGAAATTATTTCAATCGGGTAATAAATTCATTCACATTTATAATGTTTTTATACATAACTTCCAGACACTGTATATGAGACTGAATGAGATTGAAACGGCTATTGCTTTAGCTAAGATAAAGGTTTTGCATCAATCTGTTATAGACATGGATGAGTTATTAGTATTGTTTAAGGAAATAGAAAAAACTGAAAAATTAGTGTATCCTGTAGAAGCTGAAAATATTGTAAAAATAGAACAATGTATTGAAATGAAAGCGTATCTAAAACAAAATCAGATAAAATTCATCATGCACATACCGTTGATAAAAGACGAAGTTTTTAACTATTTTAAATTAATTCCCTTACCTGTTCATGATAGAGTCAATGACCTGACCACCCTTATCCTTCCAAAATACCCTTATGTCCTTATGAAGGGGTTGAAAGCAAGGCCGCTCTCCCAGTCATGCCGTGAAATCGATGAAGCTCGTTTCCTATGTTATGAGAACGATGTTTCGCCGCTGATTGGTGACGATTGTATAACCGACCTTATGAAGTTTTCGACAAACATCTCGAGCTGTCACCCAGTTCCAGTTACCATCGATGACGTGAAAGCTGAACTAATACAACCCAATCAGTGGATAGTTTACGTGAAAACAGAAAACCTACTAACCAAGTACTGCGAGAACGAGATAACGCAAGAGTACATTAGAGGAACTTATCTGTTAACTACAGACGATAACTGTCAAGTTAAGATAAAGGAATTGTATTTTAAGAAGCACCAAAGCCAAGGAAAAGATGTTACATTCACGAAGTTTCCTGTAATCAACTTACCTAAAATAATGTCTAGCCCATCGGATATTCAGAGGAAACCTGTTAATCTCAACGGAATTGATCTTGCCGACATCCAGTTCCTGAATTACTTATTGCAGAAAAGTGGAAGTGAAATTGTTAGTCATAGTGAAAATCAAAGTGCTCTAGATTATAAAAGTGTTAGTATAGGAAATTTGGTGTTTTGCGTTGTGTTAGTTATAAGCATAGTATTGTTCGCATATAAGCATAGAATTAAGGAATTTTGTAACAGAGGAACATTGGCTCGAGATAATCCTCGCTCGGATAATCCCCGCTCGGATAATCTCGAACTTACGGAGGGAGGAGTTATGGTCGCAACTTCCACTAACAATAGTATATTTAGTGCTGCATAAGCACTGCATACCTGCGCCCACGCACGGTCTCAGGTGTGCATTTTGCGGACGTTGCGTCTGGACTCCGATAGATTATAGTGACTGAAGAGCCAGTCTGAATCAATCCATTGTACGAATAACATCTTGAACATTAAATACTTTATATTAAATTAATTTTCGTGTTTTTAAAAAGGCTTTTCACGCTTTCCCGTACAAGTCTACGTATACTTTATACTTATTTGCATAAATAAGTGTAGGTGTAGGTTTAGTAGTAGTAGAGCTCTTGGGAGGGTTCATCCGGGGAGTACTGTCACCATGCCTATTTCTGCCGTGAAGCAGCTGTGCTGTGTTTCAGTTTGAAGGGTGTGGATGCCGGTGAAATAACAGGCACAAGAGGTTTATCATATGTATGCCTCAAGTTGATGAACGCAGGGCGTTGCATCGTAGAGCACGTACCAAAAAAACGTGATCTATAAATATATATTTTTTTTTATTACCAAAAAAACAGATTACAAAATATAATAATTTCTAGTAGTCCCACTGAGTAGTAGCACAGAGACAAAATAAACTAAGAAACGCAACTAATTCAGATAAACAAAAGGCAAAATCAAACCAAAAAAAACTCGTGGAGTTTACCAGGAGTAGTAAGTTGGAGGGGGGGGGGGGGGGGGGATGTTGGGTGTGTGTGTGTGTGTGTGTGTGTGTGTGTGTGTGTGTGTGTGTGTGTGTGTATGTGTATGTGAGTGCGCGCGCCATAGGGTGTGTTTATTTTGTACAATATGTATGAGAATCATTTCGGTGGTGAGTGTACATATTATATGGATTATAAGGAGATGGGATGAAAACTGAGTGACGGAAATTAAAGAAATATTTGTTTGTCAGGTTTGTATTGCCAGAAGACTTTCAGTTTCATCGTAATCTAAGGTGAGAAGCCATCTCCTAATTTTTTCCTTTACTCCATACAGAGAACAAGACAAATCACAATGTTTACATGCACGTCGGTATATAAAGGGAAAAGAGAAGTACCGGAAACGTCTTGCCAAAGATGTTTTAATTAGCGGAATATGGATACGCCATGACCCCGTCAAGTGCTGGTGCAGTGTCGAGCCCTTCATCAGGCGATGAATGGTTTGATGATGCACTAGCACTACGGTGAGCGACGGAACACGGTGTGTTTTTAGTCGGTAGGCCGCCGGGCTAGCGAGAGCTAGTTGCAGGCGGAGAGCCCGACAGACCCCTCCAACTCTCCCCGAGTTTGAGGACATGTGTAACGCATTTTCACACCAACAAAAAAAAAAAAAAATCTTATTCCATCTTAAAACACCATAAAAAAAAGATAAAGTGGGGCGTGTAAAAGGCCTTTATCTTCGGAACCCAAGCTAAAGTAATAAATGAATTCCTCCTGCCTTGCCAGCAAGAAGCGTTTTGCTGAAACTTTTCTCCTTGAGACAGCTAAAAAATCGAATGCTCTTCCGGCGGCAGAGTATCTCGATCAATATGACTTAGGGGCTTCCAACGAAGAGTAAATAGGTTCATTCTAGGCAAGCGAGCTACATCGTCGACCGCATCATCACTTACCAACAGGTGAGATGGTGGTCAAACGCAAGCCTTCCTTCTCTAACTCAACTCTGGTGTCAGAGTTTTTAGGCCGCCCGAAGTCCTCAGACATAGCTTGACAACTAAAAAAGCCGGAACAGACATCTTTACGTGATTTCCAAAGCACGAAAGCACTCTGATCTAAATGACACTAAACGGTCAACCCATCCAAGTAATGACCGGGCGATGTGTTGCTAATCCAAGGTGATCTGCTAAGAGTACTTAGCCTAAAATTAACCATGCCACGAGCGCTTCATCATATATACTATAAAAAAAATCAGTTCCATAGAAGTTCGCAAATAATCTCAGACAAAAAAAAGACAGTAAAATACTAATTTGTTTGTTCCACTAATTAATTGGCTAAGTGTCTCGTCTAGACGCCGGTGTATTTATTACATACCTAGAGAATAAACTCAATGATAAATAACCTACATTTACGGTTCTGGGGGAAATAAAGTACGCCGTACCACAGAGTTGTACCTTTTTTTGTACCTACACTATAGAAACATATTTAAATAAATAATACTTTATTGAGGACCATACAGATGCTTACATAGGTATTTAAAAATATCAACGGTACAATGATACATGGTATAAAAGTACCTACCTGTAGAAGGTCCTACAATCGGCGCTTATGTCAAAAGCGATGTCTTCCAGACGACCGTTATACTAAAACTAAAAGGGGTCAGGTCCATCCCACCCCGAAAAAACTATGACATGCAGTGATAGGATTAGTACCTACTGTGTACGTATGTGTGTGTTAGAGTGTATATATGTATTTATATATGTCAGTGTGTGTGTGTGTGTGTGTGTGTGTGTGTGTGTGTGTGTGTGTGTGTGTGTCGATTTTCATCTTTCTTGGAACTACCTACGTAGTTCGGGAACAAAAAAAAAATTGTAGTACTAAACGTTTGTTCTTAAATAAGAGTATTTTTTTATTTTATTCAATATGGGCCAGCTCTTGACCTCGAGGCTTGCATAGGCAAGGATGAGGTCGAAGATGGTTTCTAGATTCTAACCACACATTTAAATTTTCCTCAAATAACTTAGACACCCCATTTCAACCCTCAAAAATCTCTATTATTATATATTCAAAGTATTGTGACGAAGTTTCATAGGCGTCCCCTAATTAAGGGGGACATGCCCATCTTTATTAGCGGAAGCCAATGTTCAGCAGTGGACTGATATAGGCTGGTGTAGTGTTTCAACGAAGTTTTAAGCAAATCGTACCACCTGTTAAGATTTCCCCTTACTAACTATAACACCTCATTGCACCCCCTTCGAAGGGAAATTTAAATTATTATTTATATATTTATTAATTGTATAAAAAAACACAATACACATGCCAGTTTCAAAAAATAAAAGTAACTTAAAAAATGTGTTCATTCAGTACGAACTACGAACATAAACACTTGCACACTACACTTTGAATCGTCAATGTTTTTAATTTACACCAATTCGTAATGCGACCAAACAGAGAAGAAATGGCAAGAAACTCTGCTAGGCTTATTCAAGTTTCTAAGTTCGAGGAATACGTTTATTGATACAAACGTATTTGTCCCTTTTAACCCCTGAAGGGGTTGAAATTCCAAAAATAAAAATCGTTTCTTAGTGAGCACCTATAACTGTTACCCGAAAATTCGTTAATTTCAGTCAGTCAGTCAGTGACTGGACTTCTCTTTTATAAGTGTGACTATAAACGAAGTGTTTACGCCACAAGTCGCAAGTAAGTACAGAACCGCCGTACAGTTTGTTTAGTTCAAGCACTCTGTTTACTTTGCATTGTCCTAATGACTGTGACAAACCCACTCTACTTAGATTACTGTTTAGCTGCAGATTTTCAGGCGTTGAGTAAATTATGCTTTTTGCTAATATAAAAGATCTTATTTCCTATGTTTAAATTGTACACAAGATGCGTTTGAGTTTGTATGTTATCCCGAAATGGGGTAAATCTACTCCCGAAGGTCAAAAACATTTCAAATACTTTTCGAATTTGGTAGTTTTTCACTGAAAAACTGCCGGGTAAACTACCAAAATCACTTACACTTCGTTATTATTTTTTTGAAAGGAAGCGTCATCAGTTACGTTATAATATAAATACTGCGCGCGCTCTGCCTTCTATCTCGAAAATGGTTCAAGATATTTAAAAAATGTTTAATTAAAATTTGTAGAGAATTTAATTTTCTACAATACTTATTAAGATATAAATATCATAAAACCAATAGGAAATATGATATTTGCAATAAATAGATTTTTTGACCTTTGACCTTGGAATATCTGTTGAAGCTAACATCCTACGATAAGTAGGTTTTGAGACAAGTTTGAGGGGGCTCAAATAAAGGTTTATACAAGTTTATATCCGACTATCTCTCATTCCGAGAATTTTCTTGGACTGTTAAGGCGGCCACATTTTTTTTGACAAAAGTAAATAATGACGGCTAGCTGAAATATCTGGGTGCCTAGTGCGAGTTCTTTTACCAGCTCGATCGCGTTTGCGTTTACTCAAATTTGTATGAAAAGGAGTCAGTGCCACGCGTTTCTCACTAGATGGCGCTACCTCGATTCCATATAAATTTGCGTAAACGCAAACGCGATCGAGCTGGTAAAAAAGCATGTGACAAACACCCTAGAGTATGTAGAGACCCGAATAGACTTATTCTAAAAAATACCCCGCGTTCAGCCAAGTATAACAAAAGTTGTTTGACTTTATGTGTAAAAATATATAATAAGATACCAAATGAAATCAAATTATTAAATAACTATTTATTTAAAATTAAATTGTATAAGTGGCTGAATGACATGAATTTCTATGACGTTAATGAATTGTTTAGTAAGATTAGGTAATTAATTTAGATTATTTCATGCTAGCATTATAGTGAGACATGAGTGCATTATTTAACGAAGACCACCTTTATACCATGTTTGACGCAATAAATATATTTGAATCTTTGAATCTTTGAATCTTTAAAAAACTCGCACTAGGCACCCTGTACTGTAAGTACTTTGTTTTTTTTTCGCTTTGCTTATTTTTTGTTCAAAAATGCTTATTAATTACCTTATTATTAATTATTGATGTCTTTTGTATTTAATATTGCACGATACATTGTGTGATATTTAAGCATATACCACCTATGTACTTTACTTACATGTATTAAATTTTACTTTTACTTTACTTTAAAGTTACACAATAATTAAGTCTTTCTGTTGGGTGTTGTCTTGCTTGAGTTGTGTATCGTTCGGGGAAATACTGCCACCATGCCTATTTCTGAAGTGAAACAGCATTACTGTATCGGTTTGAAGGGTGTGGGTGCCTGTGAAATTACAGGCGAGCCTTATTGCTTTCATGCCATAAGTTGATGGACGAAGGGCTTGCTTTGTTATAGGTAATGGTTATAATTTAACATCAGGTTGGATGGAACAAGCAAATGACCCGTGCTTCAAGTAACATAAAAACTAAAAAAATAATTGGTTATTGGGCTTTTTCCCTTTCAATTTCTTTTGGAGGCTTTTGTGGGTTATAAAGAAAGGTAATTTGAACTGAAAAAAGTTTGTGAATAAAATTCAAGGTCAAAGTCAAGTACATTGGTGTTATATTTTTAATTACATTTTTATATAATTTTTTGAAAATTTAATTTAAATATATTTTTTATATAATTGTTGTTTAACGAGTAGAAGAACATTTATTTCATCTCTTGAGTCATTTTGAACGAACGAATTTAACCGTCCGATTTATGTTGGTGCCAAAGATTTTGTATTTTTTTATGTTAATGCACCTTAGATGAGCTAAGCAAAGCCGAGTGCCCACGCAAACTGTACCTCTAGTAAGATTTGCATTATCCAAAAATTTAATATATAGTTTTATTTTACTAGCAAAATAAACTTACTTTTTTAGCACTTAATTATTGTTTTGAGTCGAGCATTGCAACCTGCAAGATTACATTACCTATGTCCTTCGATCACTTTATATTTGCAAACATATAAACACATACATTAAAATTGAGCTCAAAAACTTCTTCTTTCTTATTTTTCATCTCTGGTGTCGGAGTTTTTAGGTTGCCAGAAGGCCTCCGACATGGCATCATAGATTCCATAGCTCAAAAATTATTGACATTTTCATGCTATGCAACTCGCACTAGGGTTACTGAAGTGATAAATAAAAGCCCACTACAAACTAAACTAATTTATTTGCTCTGCAAACTCAGTTATTCTTCAACCAGTTTGTAATTAAACCAAGTTTAATCGAAATGCTATATTAGTAACTAGTCTCCTTTTTGCTAGGCTTGCGTGGTATTCTGGTGAAAATAACTATATTTGGATTATACTAATAATCCCCACCAAGCCACCGCAACCGGTGGGGACAAATATATTTTTTCATATAACGAACCAGCCACGCCTTTGTGTGCTACGACGTGGTGGGGATAGTTGGAAAAATCCAATAATCAAGTCAAATGAATTAATCGTTATTCTTGGTTTAGATACGAGTATGTACAAAATGTTAGCTCAATCCCTCAAGTAGTGTTCACGTGAAAGAGTAATAAACATTTAACAACTCACATCTTTTACATCTTACAAACTTTCACCTCGAAGCGTACAAAGCAGCGTAGCTTTAAACCTACGCGGTAGCTTTAGACCTACGGCATAGCTGTTGTAGACCTACAGCGTAGCAGTAGACCTGTGGCGTAGCAGAAGACCTACGGTGCAGTGTATACCGACGATGTAGCAGTAGCTTTACGGGGTAGTTATAGATGATAGGGGGTGTAAGGGGTTCCAACCCCCATCTCCGGAACCCAAGCCAACCTCACCTGCACGTGGTACACCCTGCTAACTAACAACCGGGGCTCTGGCGACCGGCTGATTGCGGCATAGCGCAGCCTAGCACCGGCACAGCTAAATCCCCTGGCTGCCGACGGGCAGCAGCGTCGGCGGTGCGAGAAGCTGTACCCTGCGATCCCCAACCCACATGCCCAGCGTGGGGATTATGGGCATATCCCCCTTCTTATAGGGGAGGCCTATGTCCAGCAGTGGACTGAATAGGCCGTTGTTGTTGTTGTTGTTATAGATGATATCGTAGCTTTAAACTTCCGCATAGGTATGAACCTATGGCGTAGCAGTAGACCCACAGCGTAGCAGTTAACTAAGGCGTAGCTGTAATCGGCGTAGCTGTAATCCAACGTAGTAGAAATAGGTCTACACCGAAGCTGTATGCTGATAATCCGCATTTTATAGTAAGTAGTGTTATGAAGTTACATGCTAGTCTTTTATTTTCCATGGCGTAAGTGAAATTATTTATTGTATAACGCTTTGAGTGCTGAAAACACAAATGTGATTCTGCACGTCGTCCTCCTCCAGCGAGGCAAGCAGCTAACGTGTGATTACAGTAAAAAATAAATTGCAAAATTAATAGTGACATGAAAACATTGCAGTCAATGAAAGAGTAAATAACAAATAGACTCATTAAAATACACATGTTAGTTACATTTTAGTTTCACTTTGACATGGGTAAAGTGGTTGTGTGAAACTTTCGGGTATTATTTATTTTCGAATTCCCAACCCTTACTCAAAGCCTCTATGTACCCTCGAGTCACATTTACACACATTTGTGTGTATTTTGACGTGGGTGTACTTTAGTAACGTAACTCGTTTAATGAGGGAGGACTTTTGCCTTGAACACTCAAGTGCACTCATTAGGGGAAGCCTTTGTACGGCAGTGGACTGCTATAGGCTGATGATGATGATGAGTCAGGTACGACCCATTTTTGGTGAGGTGAGTATAATGGGACAGGTAAATCATAAATTATAATGCTCGACTATACACAGCATCAGGTAGCCCACCATATTTTTTTTATACATTGGAAACACCCAAACACGAGACTAATATCTGCAGAACATGCTAACATTTATCTCGCGGCGGGAATCGAACCCGCAATCTTCTGCGTCTCAGGCGGACCTTCGCCCACTGCGCCACAGAGGTCGTCTAGAGGTCTATGTCTACTATGACTACTATAGACTGATGACGATGATGACTCAGTTGCGACTCATTTGAGGTGAGGCGAGTATAATAGGGGAGGCATATGTACAGCAATGGACTATAGGCTGATCATAATGATGATTATGATGATGAGTATAATCGACTCAATCGAGTGACGTGAATACTAAAGAGCCAGTAACGGGCAGCGCGACTGAGAATCTTCTTCCCTCATCATCATCATAAACATCACATCAGTTTATAGCAGTTTACTGCTAAAAAACGGCTGGGATGTGATAAGGGTTCTATTTCCATCTTTGGAACTCAAGCCAACCTCACCCACCCGTGGTGCACCCTGCTAACAAACAAACGGGGCTTTGACGACCGGCTGATTGCGGCGTAGCACAGCCTAACACTATCACAGCTGAATTCCTGAACACCGACGGGCAGCAGCATCGGCGGTGCGAGAAGCTGTGCCCTGCGATGCATGCTCACATGCTGCTGCCCGTCGGCAGCCAGGGGATGCTGGTTTTAGGCTGCCATAAGCCACATTTAGTCGGCTGTCTGACATTAAATTGATTTAGTTTCATCCCACGCGCAATGTTTTGATAAAAATAATGGCGAATATAAGAATACTGAATATAAGAATAATGAAAGTAATTTCACCGAATAAACGCGATGCGAAACTAGTGTCACGAAAGTGCGTGCGTTGAGTAAACTGTATGTTTTTAACCCTATGCGAGTTTTTTCATGCATTGTATTGAGATATTCTTTTTCTTATATATACCTATGATAACATCTGTACCTACAGATAACATTTTACTTCGCAAAATAATCAATAATCACAGAATGACTTTTGATTCCACGACATTGATAATTAGATTTTCACGAAAGTAGTTTCACAAGATTCGTTTCAATATACAAAATTGTTTCATTGTGTAAGATCCAGCTCACTCAGTTTGCTTTGAGGTAACTCAGAAGTGTTGACTCACGAGTGAGAGACTCACCACTAATTACCTTCTATACTTGACGCTAACGAATACTCACTATTTAGATCGAGCACGTAGCCTATGAAAACGATATCTTTGGGGTTTGTATTGAAATTTTAATTTTGTTTTGTGTCGAATATATTTATGTGGCAGTAGGCTGGCAATATCTGCCGAAGAACCGGTAACCGTTAGGGTAAACGTAAACGTAAACGAGTGATCGTGAGTGGAGACCGCATCTTGGCAAACGTAGTGTAAGTCTCCCTCCAGCGAGGTGGAGTGACGATCTGCGAAAGGTCGCTGGTAGAAGCTGGAGTTGAGGACAGGGCGCAATTGCGCTCACTAGGAGAGGCCTATGTCCAGCAGTGTACTGCTATATGCTGATGATCATGATGAAATAATGTAGCATTATGTGGTTTTTACAAACATACTCACTTTCCCAATTATAATATTTGTTGAGTAAACCTTAACAAACCAACTCACTTTCGCATTTTTAATATCTATTAGTTAGGAATATTACAAAAAAAAAAAATTTACTTAACTGGTTTATGAAGAGCACTTAAAACAAAAATGCGAAGATCTGAAGTAAAAGAAAATGTTCGGTTCATAAAAGGGAGTCTCGAACAGAATTTATGTTAAAAGTTGATCCATTTCCCACGTGATATTATGCAACCCTGATTGGATACGCATGTCAATCGCGCGAACAAGTCGCGCAAGCAAATCGCCCATCTGGGAAGGTTCTATATTAGAATGATGAATAAGTGAAAAAATTGGGTGTTACAAATCTGAGTACAAATCCTTGGAATCTGTTCCGTCAATTTATTGCGATAGAGTGAGTTCAGATCGCGGGATAGTGTTGGGACACAACCGAGCTTTAGCCGGAACATATACTATACGAAAATAGTTAATCGACTCAGGCGTAACTTTGCCATTATTGATATCCATTACAAGATATTGAAAAAAAAAATATTGATATTCATATTCATTTATTTTTTAGTACAAATTCCACTAACCTTCTCTGACTGATTTTTTAACAAAATCCCAAATGATGTGATTAATCTATCTGTAAATAAATTCAAAAATGTTGTTAAACGTAATCTATGTAATAAAGCTTATTATAAAATATCTGATTATTTAGATGACAAAAAAGCTTGGGATGAAACTGCCTCCAACTCCATCAAAAACAAGCCAAGCAGAGTTTCTTGCCAATTCTTCTCTGTTTGGTCACGTTACGAATTGGTGGTAAATTAAAAAAAATGACGTTTCAAAGTGTACTATACAGTTCGCCTTCCCTATAAGGCATCGTCAGAAAACGAAAGACTCGCTGTCCTCGTAGGCAAATTGTTGACCCTAGGTTACATATTAACTCTAACTTTTTTGAATATAACTACAGCCTGACCCCCTTATTTTAAATAAAATGTTTATAGTTTATTTTTTTTAGTATTGTTTATAAGATAAATTAAGCTTGTCCTTCTTATTAAAATTTATATAAAAAGAGGTGACATGAATGATATTTGAACGTCATTTTAGCTATCTGAGATAGAACTATAATCAATTGGACGGGTATTGTTTAACGCTAAAAATGTAGCTTGCCTATAAATGAAAGAATTTTTTAAATTGGATAAATTGTTTTGAGTTTATCCTTTACAACAAACAAACATAAAAAAATCTAATCTTTCCTCTTAATAGCAGTGTAAAAGTGTAAATGAGCATACCAACCATGGTACCACAACATCCAAACGCGGAACATTACGAGTATATTTGCATTTCGCAGCAGGTTTTGGCCGGTTGTGTCCCAACCCTATCACATCTGCTAGGAGACACATACTCGTAATTCATTTCTGTCCACCCACATCACACACGCGGCTGACTGTGACAAACCGACTAACTTATCGATACGTTATTTATACGTATTGCGACGATAGAGTTAATACGGACGGTTTTATCGTCGCGACTTCATTACATGTTTTTTAAATATCGGTGTGCTCCTAGCTCCTACTCATTTGTGCAACACCCTTACAGGGTACATATTGTAGAGTATTTGAGCTATACAGGGTGTCTCAAAATTCAACGATAAGCGGGCACCAGAGGGTGGACCTACTATGACTATGACTAACTCGAGAAAAAAAAATTAAAATTGAAATTACCGAAAAAAAATGTGGATATGGTGGTCAGAAATATCTTAAGAGGTGTCAAGTTTTGAAGGAATTTGTTTTTTAATCCCAAAATTAATTGAGAATTTTTTTTTTCTCGAATAGTCATAAGTAGGTCCGGTCCACCTTCTGGTGCCCGCTTGTCGTTGAATTTTGGGACATGTTGTATATGTATGCTGATGGTCGAATGACAATACACATAATTGTATCGCTGCAGCACGTCCGCTCTTCTCAACTGCCGCGTGCAGAGTGAAATGGGGTCGAGCGGATCATATCTACACTATATTATTTAAGAGTAAACTACACATATTAAAATACTATTATTATGTATGTATTTTGTGTTTAATTTTTTTATTTATAATATGTAGTAGCTATATATTATAAAATAATACTTATATGTATCGTATTATATTATGAGTAATTATTATTTTATTTAACATTATTGATTTATTTTTATATGTTTAAAATAAACATTACATACAACATTTTTTATTTTAACTGCATCACTATAATTATTTCCTTCTTCATATAAAGTACACCCCCGGCCGTTCTTACTTTATGCTTTTACATAAATCCTCTCCATCCAAAGGTTGTCTGGAAGAGATCGCTTCCAAGCGATAAGACCGCCCATTGTACCTTTTATCTATTTTATTGTCTGTTGTTTCTAAACTACAATAAAGAATTTTCATTCATTCATTCATTCATATTTATGTTTTAAAAAACCCTAATTTAAAAAAAAGTCAAAGACCTTTTTATTTTTTGAGATACATATTTAATTCCTTTCATTCTTCTTCATATGAGTCAGTGGCTAACTCTGGTATCGGAGTTTTTCTGCCGCCCGAAGGCCTCCCGACATAGCTTGATGACTGAAAAATAAAAATCCGGAACCAACATCTTAACGTGCCTTCCGAAGCACGAAACAGCTCAAATCTAAATGCCACTAAACGGTCACCCATCTGAGTAGCGACCGGGTGGAGTGTTGCTTAACCAAGATGATCTTCTAAGCCACGATAAGTAATAGCAGTAAACATGACACAATAATTTTAATTTTTTTATCAAACAAAGTCACATCTAACTTATCTAATTGCCGGTTCCTATATTATACCGTTACCGATTACGCCTCGTTTTCCCCTGAAAAACTGTCAAATTTTCGACGCCTCGTTGTTAATTTTTGTCAGTTTTTCAAGAGAAAACGAGGCGTAATCGGTAACGGTATAATATAGAAACCGGCCGTTAATTAATCAGAACTTAAAAATGTGTGTCTCTCAAAGCCTGAACAGTTAGTTACAATAATGTCATCGCGGCGTTGCATCGCTACAAATAAAACTTTCTATCTATACCTACATCCATCCATCCAGCCAAGATCCAACATTATATCCGAAACAAAAATGTAAATAAACCAACGCATGTCCAAAGGGAAATTAGCCTTAACCATCCATAAAATATTTAAACTTAAAAGTTACTTAAATTCCGATTAATATTAAGTTAAACATAGAAACCCTTTTAACATTTTCTACAATTCACTGGGGCTCAGAAAGGTAGCCTTTATATTTAGAGTTTAGATTACCCACCAGTTAAGGGTATTGTTGGTTTAAGTAGCACGTTAGATTCAGATTCAAAGTGGGTTTGGATAATAAACAATTAGAATCTATAAAGTTAGGAAACTATTTCGTTAATTTGGTGAAAACGGAAATTGAAAGCAATTTGTACTTACATAAATATTTACACAATTTGCAAACTTATGTAACTTACCTAAGTTTATAAATGGTACAACTAGCTTCTGCTTGCGGCGTCGCTCGCGTGGTACCCGGATAAAAGTAGCCTATGTGTTAATTCAGGTCACAAACTATGTATATTCCAAGTTTCATCCAAATTCGTTCACCCGTTACGGAGTTGAGTGGGGAGAAACTTACTTAAACACACACGGACTTTTCCATTTATAGTATTAGTATAATGTGATCTATTAATTCAGGTCACAAACTATGTATATTCCAAGTTTCATCCAAATCCGTTCACCTGTTACGCAGTGGAGTGGGGACCACAGATATCATTGTAAACAAGTCTGTGGTGGGGACAAACGTACTCGCATACAAACTTTCGCATTATATTGGTGTGATGTGATGATTGGTGAGGCCAAATCCAAAAACATAATAAGGAAATTATTGTATACTCATCAAAGTTTGCAAATACAATTATTATTGAGGCCTATGTTTGCATTTCAGCGGAATAAAAACGCCGACCCAGTAAGCCACTCTTAAGAAAAACAGATTGAAAATTATACTTATAATTCTTAAGTTTAGTATTAAAAAAAATATTAAAATGGATATTATCACACAGCATCATGTAACCCTAAACTGAGCAGAGCTCTTATTATGGGAACCACAATGTATTATGGAAGCTACATTTTACATAGATATTATTTTTTTGCAAATACATACATATTATACATAGAAAACCCCCAGACCCGAGACAAATATTTAAAGAACGTACAAACATTTTGCTCTCGGCGGGAATCAAAGCCGCAACCTTCTGCGTCTCAGGCGGGCCTTGGCCCACGGCGCCACAGAGATCGTCTATTGAAAAGTAAAATTGTCACAAAGCACAAATCAACATCATATATTTTTAGAATAAGTATTCTTAATAATAAGAATAATAATTGACCAATATCATAAGAGGCTCTCGCTAGGCAGCTGGATCAAGGGTCAGATACAGAAGGCGGCTCTCTGGACTCGGCACGCATTGTGCGGAGGTTCCTCTTTCTACAGCCCTAGCCACCCACCTTTTGAGCCTTGCCCCGCGGTCAGTGATCCACCATTTTGGATATATTTTTTACTATAATGTTTTTTTATATTATTTTTGTATATATAGTAGATTAATAATGTTTTAAATTTTATAGTAAAAAATGTATTTTTGATGAGTTTTAAAATGAATAAAGTTTCAGAATAATAATGTACGATTCACACCTACCGGCGCGCGTCGGAGAGCATCGAAGAGCATTTTATAACATGCTAAAGGAAATTGAAACATCCACAAAGCAGTTAAGTTCTATATTTGCATGCAATATTTAATTACGGATCTATTTATGTCAGTGTTTGACAAAGCTCAAAGCTGCGTAAATTGCATGAAAATAAAGAACATAACTGTTTTGTAGATGTTTCAATTTCCTTTAGCATGTTATAAAAGGCTCTCCAATGCTCTGCGACGCGCGCTGGTAATTGTGAATCGTACATTAATGTATAAAGTAAAATATCTGAACAGATTGAGTTGAAATTTTACACAAATGTAGTTCCAGACCAGGATTAAAATATAGGATACATTTTTATACGTCCGTGAGCGGGCAAGTAAAATCTCACTAGTAAAATACACAACTATAGGAAGGTACATGAAAACCCAACCCTACTCAGTCTAGTAAAGATTATCTCGCTTGCTTTACCCAAAGCACGTATCGAATCGAAAACCGATCGTAATAAGTCAGTATCTCTACGTAACGTAGATACCTACATGCTTTCGAAGTCTCGAAAGTGTCATAACGTCTATTGATAAAACGTGACTAGGAAAATAACATTTTTTTATCATAACCAGCTATTCGCAACTCTTTATGCGAGGGCTAAGGGACGAGCAAGTTCTATAGATATCATAATCTAAAAGAATATTTTTATTTGACGGGATTCGCTCCGAGGGCTTTTCGCTTAGTTATCATGTCAACTGATAGTTTTTACTAGAGCAATTTAACTTTTCATAAATAAATAGGTATTTGTTAGACAAGAGTGCAAAGTTGGTTTTTAACCGCGTGCTCTATTTTGATGACCGAACAAGCGAAGGATTCTAAAATTGAATCACGAGCGTAGTGTTTCAAAAACTAGAATCCTGAGCGTTAGCCAGGGAATCAAAAGAGCACGAGGTGAAAAATGACGAGACGATGATCGAGTGCAACACGTAACTTTTCATCCCACCTCGGCGAGGAAATAACTAAATGAAAAAAAATGTTTTTCAATTCTCTTGCTCAAAAAGTGTATCATAATAGTGTAGCTTAGCGGGCCTAAAACTCGAGTTTAATACCTCGGGCTAAAAAGTATATTTTCTTTTTAATTTTTGTCTAAAATCATCAACCCGTAAAAAGCATTCGTTCTCTTACATAAAAACTCGACTTCTTGGTGCTCCGTCAATCTTTTTTTTTTTTTTTTGAAAATAGAACCGTCTTGGTGATGTTTTATGTAATTATTCCGGAAATCCCCACCAAGCCGCCCCACTGGTGGGGATTATTGGATTTTTTTTCCAATAATCCCCACCAGCTACGCCGTGGTCAGCTACGACGTAGTGGTGGGGATTTCCGGAAAAAAAATTCCAATAATCCCCACCAAGTCAAATGGCAAATTTTAATCACTCTTATTCCTTTACTTCGTGGTATTATGTTGTTCTCTATGGTGCATCATATTATAATAACATAGGTAATTTAAGTAAGAAGAGTTATTTCCTTATGTTTATAGCAACATTGGATGTTAGAAAAAAATTAAAGAAATAATAATTGTTATCGTACATACTACTAAATTATTTATAAAATTATAAGTCTTTAATTAGTTAAATTGTAATCAGTAATGTATTACTAATTATGATTAAACTAAATTAACAATATAAACATAGTAAAAATCAACAAAGTACTTATTTCTACTAACAAACATTTATAATCACGTTTTTAGTATCACACATAATATTGATTTTGTCTTAAATAGTTCTACTAAACTACAATAATTAACCTAATTTACAATAATTGACTAGAACTAAAGATTAATTTCAATAATTACGTTGCAATCGTTTTGGTTCTAGTTGCGCGGCAACAGATGAATGATTTTATTGCACCCGGGCTTCAAAACAACAGACCATGTGAACATAAATATAGTAAAAAATCAACATTGTCTTAAAAATACTTACTAACATCTAAAAATTAACTCATTTAAAAGGTAAATTTTTATAATCACGCTATTTAGACACATCATGTGTTGTTGTTGTGTCATGTTCTCAATAGTTCCAATATCCTTATACTATCTGTTATGTATATGCTTATTTAATTGTTAATAGTACCGTGACCAAAAATTACTACAAACTATTATTATTATTAATAATTAATAATTAATATATATATATTATAATATAATAATTATATATATTAAACCACCAATGACTAACCATTTATCGGTTTGCCACAAAGTACCTACCTAGTAACAAGTTTTAACCAATAGGGAAACGGGTGCAATAAAATCATTCATCTGTTGCCGCGCAACTAGAACCAAAACGATTGCAACGTAATTATTGAAATTAATCTTTAGTTCTAGTCAATTATTGTAAATTAGGTTAATTATTGTAGTTTAGTAGAACTATTTAAGACAAAATAAAAATTATGTGTGATACTAAAAAAGTGATTATAAGTGTTTGTTAGTAGAAATAAGTACTTTGTTGATTTTAACTATATTTATATTGTTAATTTAGTTTAATTATAATTAGTAATACATAACTGATTATAATTTAACTAATTAAAGAATTATAATTTTATAAATCATTTAGTTATATTAAAGACCATAAAATTATTTTTTTTTCTAACATCCAGTGTTGCTATAAACATAAGGAAATAACTCATCCTACTTAAATTACCTATGTTATTATAATATGATGCACTACAGAGAACAACATAATACCACGAAGTAAAGGAATAAGAGTGATTAAAATTTGCCATTTGACTTGGTGGGGAATATTGGATTTTTTTTCCGGAAATCCCCACCACTACGTCGTAGCTGACTACGGCGTAGCTGGTGGGGATTATTGGAAAAAAAATCCAATAATCCCCACCAGTGGGGCGGCTTGGTGGGGATTTCCGGAATAATTCGTTTTATGAAGGTTGATTAATTTTTAATCAAATTTCTGAAAATTGTCTAATTTTGAATTGTTTTATTGTCTCGCAATCGAAGTGAAAAGTAGAGTGTTTTACTCGGGCCAAAACCACCCATTATAACTCGGTCTTGTCATCCTCCCTCGCTACTCGTATAAAAATGGGATGGTTTAGTCCCTTGTAAAACAATCTACTATTACATTAGTTTAACATTTAAAGTTTTTAAAAAAAGTACACCAAAAAGTACTGAGTCTGAGTTTTTAACAAATTCAAAAAGGTTGAATGATAAATTCGGAACCATGGAGGTAAAAGTAAAAAGGTTTGATGATGTTTTGAATTCACAAACTTATGGCCTTACTTATGAACATCTTTCAAAAGATAAACAATGCTTAGACTATTGCGATCTCTTACCGTTGAATAATGACTTTCTGTTTCCATTTCTGAGGTTTTATTTTTATTTTTTATTTGTATCTTGTTGCCATTTTTATTTAGCCTTCTTTGTTTATAAAATAGTAGGTAGGTATATAGTTTTGTTTGGTTATCTTATATTTATCTGATTTTATCCTGTGCCTAATGTTCCTAATTTTCTCAAAAGTTAAAGTAATCTGATTTGTATTTTAGTGTCCTGCGAGACATGACACAGGCCTGACCAAAATTACCGGGTCCACTGGTAACCTCTGTATTCTGTCATCATCAGCAGTCCATAGCGGTCTACTGCTGGACATAAACTTCCCTAATGAGCGCCATTGCGCCCTGTCCTGAGCTCGACGGATCCAGCTTCTGCCAGCAGCCTTTCGCGAGATTGTCACTCGGCCGGAGGACGTCGCGTCGCGTCGTTCGGAGCGTAGCGTAGGTACTACGCTTGCCGAGCCGCGGTCTCCACTCTGTATTATTAGATAAAGGTAGTATTATTTCTTTTTTATGGAAGGTAATAAAAATATTTGCATTCGTATTGTATTTGTAAATGACGCCTAAATAAGCCTGGAAATTAATTTTCCTGAATTTCTGTTTTCTGAAAATCCTACTTAGGTACTTAAAATGGACTCAACTGTAGGGCCGACCTCTCTAAGTGCCTTGTAATTAAAATGTAAGAATTATATTAAGGGTTCTTACAAAGGTAAGCTTTTCTCGACCCTTGAACATGAAAGTGAATAAATTTGAAATTGGACTTAGCGAAGAAATATTTATTTAACTACTAGCTTCCACCCGCAGCTTGGCTCGCATGGTACGCGGATAAAAATTAGCCTATGTATATTCCAAATTTCATGCAAATCCGTTCATCCGTTCTACCTAACAAATACCCATCCATCCATCATCAATAATCTTCACATTTATAATACTAGCTTTCGCCCGCGGCTTCGCTCGCGTGGTACCTGGATAAAAAGTAGCCTATATGTTAAACCAGGTCACAACTATGTAGGTTAGATATGTATACTCGTATACCAAATTTCATCAAAATCCGTTCTTTTTACTTTTTGCGTGACAGAGTAACAAACATCCAACCATCCATCCATCCTCCCAAAGGAGAATGCCGAGAACCCGTACCAATTGCGTCAAAACCAAACGTATCCCATAAAAATTATTATATTTTATAAATGACATTAACATTTTCTTTAGTTTTACACACCCACTCGATTAATGATCAAGTAAAAAAATATTTTGTTGATTTGGTTTCCGCCGCACGCCGCCATTAGACTACAACAACCAATGATATATACGTTACTATGGCAACAAACATTGATGTAAAGTGTTAGTATGGCAATTACCCTCATTTTTGATTATTTTGACAGTAGAATCGACTAAAAACTTATTGGAAATTTTTTTGACGCACTCATTTTAGTCTTGGTACCGAGCGCCATACATCAGACGGCATTCTCCTTTAACATCTATAGGTAGTTGTCTGCGAAAGGCTGCTGGTAGAAGCTGGATGCGTCGAGCTCAGGACAGGGCGCAATGGCGCTCATTAGGGGAGGCCTATGTCCAGCAGTGGACTGCTATAGGCTGATGATGTTGATGATGATGAGGTATTAGTAGGGTTAAGTAGCATAGGAAGAAGGATGTAGACAGCCCAGTGCTGCCTAGGTTTCCAAATGTTGTTCAGAGATTTTTAGAGAAAGTGTGTTTTCAGCACTCAAACAATACCAACAATATCAGCCTATTCAGTCCACTGCTAGACATAGGCTTCCCTTATATCAAGAGGAATATGTCCATAATACCCACGCTAGGCATGCGGGTTGGGATCGCAGGGGACAGCTTAAAGATGTAAAACAACAGATTTAAAACGTTTTAAATCAAATTTTGCCATTTTAAACCACAAATAAATCATTTTTAATGGTTGAAAACTCGCTTCCATTCGATAGTGTATGTTTGTGCATGTGTTTGTGCATGTGTGTATGCAGGCACATTGCAACGGTCGAGGCATAACACGAGTGACGACGACGTCAACGAGAGTGTGAGTTTGGTTTTAAACCGTATCAAAATTGATTGATTTATATCGTTTGAAAACAATTTTTTCATTGTTTTGTTAGCAACACAAGAGTTTTTATAACTCAGATAATAAACCTACGCTTTACGCTTTTACCTACTTTTTTAGTACTTTTGGCTACAGTATGGAATTATACGCTGGGGAAACAGCACAGATGCCCAAAAACTATTTGTATTACAAAAAGGATGCCTCCGCATAATCTCGGTCAAATGGAAAGTTGTAGACCATATTTTATAAAACACAAAATTCTTACCCTCGTATCTATATACATCTTAGAAGTATGTATATTAGTAAATAAGAATATCCACCTGTTTCATCCCTATTCGCGACCGCAAAATCTGAGACCAAAAACCTGATTAGCCCTTTTCAAAACTCAATTTTTTTTTCCCTTTTCAAAACTAAAAATTTTCCACACGGTTTGCAATGTCTATTAAAATATATAACAGAATCCCCCTAGAAATTCAAGCAGAAATCAAAATTAATACATTTAAATTATTATTAAATAAATATTTACTGATAAACTGCTTTTACTCGCTGCAAGAGTTCTTTGATTAGAAGATAATATGTTAGTATTATTCAAAAATGTTAATTATGATTTAAGTTAAATGGTAAATGTTGATTTACTTACCTACTTATTTGAATTTTTTGTGCAATTTTAGTTATAATTTATTTTAGTTTGTAAGAAATTTTTATTATATTATGCCACCTAGCAAGATGCCTAAATTTTGCTATGCCCTAACAGGGTTCAGGGGAATTTGATTAGATTAGTTAGTTAGGTATGTGTATGATATTATTTACGTAGCTAATCTCGTATGTATGTCTTTTGTTATCTGGTACCTACTCCGTTATAACCCTTCCCCTATAAAATCAAGGAAATGTACTTATATTTAAGAAAAACATAATCAACACCAACCGATTTAAACAATCGAAAAAATGGTTTAATACGGTTTTAAACGGGTTTTTTCTGTGTAAGCGGATTGGTTTAGTTGGTTTTAAATTGGCCTTACATCTATAGGACAGCTTCTCGCACCACCGACGGACGCTATGTTAAAGCTATGCCGATGTTAGGCTGCGCTACGCCGCGATCAGTCTTACACCGTACACCCTATAGCAAACACAAAAACAACACTCAAAACGTAAACAAATCTTCGAGACAATTAGTTCAAAGGTCTCGTTAATAATTAGAAACCTACTGACGAGTAATTATTTACAACAGCAATCTACTGTCGATTATCATCCAAATAATTTAAGTGCCTGCCATCTAGCGGACAAATGCATTATTACCTACTGGCAGAATAGACTAGTCAAACCTATGGATGGTCTTGAACCCAGCTAGCAACAAGTTATTTAATGTTGTCAACAGATGTCGTCTTACGCTTGCGAGAAAGAGCACCCCACAGACGCCCGCAAAGGTTCCAACCCTTGAATTGATTCATAAGGGTGGTATTTTTTCTTTAATTTAAATGGGACCAAACGAAAAGAATAACCCACCCCACAGAGAATTCTACAAATTGGTTCATAAAATGACGGAGGTTGTATTTTTTCTGTTTTTTATCTCATTATCAAACAGAAAAATATGTAAAACCAAATCGAGAACCTGCTCTTTTTTTAAGTCGGTTAAAAGAGAAACAGCAGTTATATAAAAATCTATATTTCTATCTATGTAAGTGTGTCTTCAGATCTGATATATTCCCCTATATCAGCTTGGTGGAACACTACAGTCGCAAGTGGGTCAGCATTTCTGCATTCAGCTGTGGTTTTAGCGGCAACCCCGAAACCGATAGGCACATCTGACATTGTGAGGACTACAACACCTTGGTGCTTCGGTGTGTTTTCTGTTATACGGCCGAGACCTGAAAACAATAAACATTGAATACTCTTAAATTCACATTGTCGGATCACTAAATAGTTGATTTTTATAACAGGACTTGCCTATAGCCTGGACCACTCGACAGGAACAGGCAACACCTATTTGGTATGTTCTATTTTCCAACACAACAAAGCTCATGCATAAACCTGTCTAACGGTGAGGAGTGGGGTGTTAGGTATTATAACTCCCATTTTCAGAACCCAAGCCAACCTCACCTGCATGTGGTGCACCCTGCTAACTAACAAACGGGGCTCTGGCAGCCGGCTGATTGCAGCATAGTGCAGCCTAACACCTGCACAGCTAAATCCCCTGACTGCCGATGGGCAGCTGCATCGGCAGTGCGAGAAGTTGTGCCCTGCAATCCCCATCCTGCATGCCCAGCGTGGGGATTATGGGCATCTCTCCCTTTATTAGGGAAGGCTTATGTCCAGCAGTGGACTGATATAGGCTGCTGTGGAATAAACCTGTGGAGTCAGCTCCGCAGATATTGACCATATCTTTCCTGTGGGTAAGGCCAACTGTCTAGTTACAGAAAGAGACTAAAGCTAGAGACTAAAAAAACTGTCTAGTTCTGGTTTCTGAGAGGATGGTATATGTGTTAGACAATCCTACTGCATCTAACCATGTACCAGGCTCTACAGCATCCCAGTCAGTGAGTTAAAAGTTACCACTTGGTGCTGTATAGATCATCTAGAATACTAGATGCAAAGCCTGATGAATGAAGATGCCTATGATTCCTATGATTCTCGTCTCTGTACATATTTTTTGTCATACTCTTTGTATTATTTCCGTATACAATAAAGAATTACAGAATTACAGAATTCCAACTGACTATACGCTCTTTTAATAAAATCTTCTAACAGGTTCGTACGTTAACTTAATGTGATGAGTAGGACATCATTACCAAGTTAGCTTATACACTTACCACTTTTGATTACATGGTGCCCATATAAAAATTGTTGTTCAGCTGATGGCTTCACCCAAAGCTTGAAAGGTGCGTACGGAGCTATATACGTCAACGCTGTGATGTGCAACCTAAATTTATTCGTCTTCGTGAACTTTCCGAAGCATGTACCAGCTGATATGAGGTGCTCTGGCTTCACTGTGTGCGCTAGTTGTAATAATCGCTCAGATATGTAGTAAACGCGGTCTTTCTTTTCTCTAAAGCAGTATGTGCCATCTGGTCTATCGATTAGGAGTTTTACATTAACTCCTATGCTGAAATACGAAAGAAAAACATGGGTTAGTTTTAGTTACAACTTTACCGACTAAACATTTGAAGAAATGGACAACACTGTTTTTGGAAAGCTATGTAACTTTTCCTCACTATTTAGTTAGCTTTTCGAACAGTATCCGGGTCCTTTCCTCTGATAAAACTTTCATTTTTCTATTATTCTATGAAATAAACAAAGAAGAAATAAACACGTGCTTGCGGTAAGTACACAACAGAAACAGAAAGTGCTGCCACCAAAAACTAATTTCAAAAAGGGTAAATTTTGTCATGAAATGGGCTAACAATCGGAGACTTAATCGGAATCTTCTAAAATCACATATAATTTATTAAATTTCTCGTTTTTCTGGTTATATGTAATAATTTGACAAATGTTTTGGTTGCTTTACTTCTCTGCCTGATCTTGTTGTATATTTTATTTTTATTACTGGATAATGTGTTTTGCTGTCTTCTTGATTTATTTTATTTATTTCATTGACATTTCCTGTCTTTTCCTGGGATATAGCTAGTTTTGTCATTATTATGAGTGAGACTGACGAAATCTATTAACTTGGTAGGCACGGTGCGAATTTTCGTTCGAAGTTTTGTCGCAATACGAATCGCAATACGAAAAGGGCTAGATTGCTCTTTCCAGGCTAAATCATCAAAAAACGAGCTCACCTATGGTAAAAAGTGCTAGATCTAGCTTAAAAAAGGCTTAGGTGGCAACGCTGACAACAGGTGCCGTGGTTTTGACATTGACAGAAATAATAACAAACAGACACGTTTGACATTGACAGACTAATGCGAACGAACGAACATCTGCTATCTCGTTCAAAAATGCTATTTTGTTAATTGTAAGAGGTCATATCGGCATTTTTGAACTTCTGCAACTTCCAAATTAAACCAATGACCACTCTATTTGGAAGGTATTTTTCTTCATAATATTTTGGTTCTTTGAGCCTCATGTTCTGTTACTGAACGTTAATTTATCGGGCGACCTCATGAATGAACTCGTCATTCATAAGCATCATTGAAGTTCATTCGTGTATTCGCCAGAATCTGGCAGTGAAAGTGGTTAAGTGGTAAGTCTAGATTTACGAATTTAAATATCTTTTTTATCCATGTATTAAGTAGATATCTCTAGCTTCTTGAAACCAACCTTATATTTAAGTTCATACAACAATTAGGTATGGCTTTATATTGTTTGTTATGAAATCGTAGTTAGGTAGGTATTTGTTTTTAACATCTGTTTTGTTTTACGTCCCTGAAATAAACAAAGTGAGCGGTAGAGTAGGAGCACGTGATGACAACAATACTAAGAATTATGTACTAACATAAAATATAATTTAAATAAACCATTATAGGTAAAATATTACTTAAAACTTCTGGGAAAATGATAGGTATTATACAAGGTAGTTAAATCACCGCCAACAATATCTAACTTTAATAAACAAGTAAAAAATAAATATTATTAACATAGTGGTAGGCTGTAGATACTTACTAAACATTTATTTAGTAAATACCTAAACATTTAACACCAATAGTTAGTGCATGTAATAGGTAGTTAGTACCTATCGTAGTACATAGGTACGTACCTAAGTAACAATTCCGGTCTGTAGATAGGTAAGATAAGTTATTAAAACATAACGCTTTAAATGCAGTAAACAAACTGGCTCTAGCCAGGCTGCTGCTGCTTCAGGCCCGCAGTCAACGTGTTAATTTCATATACATTTTCGACACCATTTTCAGTAGATCCCTTTCTATGTACCTACTTACCTACTACCTATACCAACAAGTTGGGATGATTTCATAAATAATTGTCATAATTATTAGGACACGTAATATTAAACTAAATTAATCATTTACTATGGTGATTTAAAAATATTCCAAGAATAAATGTCTAGACCAACGAGAAATATAACCAAAATTTTAACAAATAAACCATTCCAGAATCTTACAGTCTAAATTATTTTTTCAAATTGAAGGAATAGTTTTAAGTATGACTTTACCTGCCTTAAACTACTGTGATATTAACCCTGTTGTCATTTTTTTTTATTAAGATTAGTCTGATCTTAGGTGTAATAACTATTATATAAATAAGAATAAAACCACATAAATATAATCTACTGATAAGTAACTAATTATAGTAGTGCCCAACGAACAGTTATGGACCAAACATAAATTAAGAACACCTTGTATTGTACCTACCACAAGAAGCAATAAAGAGAATTATGAGTAAATGAATATGATCTTTATCTGGACCAAAGAGTTCTAGTTAACCGATATATACCTATACCTGACCCACTAAATATACGGATACTGATTAGATTTGACGAGTACAAAAAGAAGGTCGGGTGACGGCATAGTTCACACTCCCCTTGTAGGAGTGCCGCAATTTATTCCCCAAATTACAATTGACGCACCCAATTTTTGTTGTTAAATTTTAAAATTCAGTTAAGTTGTCTATTGAGTAAGTAACTATGTAGAGCAATCATGATACTTTCAAGTTAATTATAATACTAAACCTATATTTTAGTTCAATTCTTAATTAAATGATGCCTAATTGTAACTAGACTGCTTAAAAAATGGTCCCATTAAATTCATATTAAAGTCCTAGAGACCTATATGTTAGGGACCACCATTAAACGTTCTCTACTAAACGGAAAATTAATCATCACTACGTCTAGGACTATCTGATCTTTGGATGGACTTGAGACATGCATAAAAAACGTAGCAAAGCTGATAAAAATTGCAAGGTCACAGCTATAATCCGTCACAAACTATGTTAAGACCCGGACGTCTGTCCACCAAATGTTCACTGAATTGATGCGCCAACTTATGCTTCACATCATTGTTTAGTTTTTTTTATTAGGTTCAAGCTGACCCACCCGCAACTATGTTGCGTGTACTTGCTTACTTGGATATTGTTACGTAAATAGGTAGCTACTACGTACAAAATAAGAAGAAAGCAGGCAATACTAATAAATGTATGAATATGCGTTCTATCTTCAAATTATCTGTTTGATGCACGCAAAGTCGCCAGCTAATGACTTCTACATAGACCCAGGGTGTGTTACATTATTGCAATTCAAATTTACCTTATTGGTAAAGGAAGACATCCATATAAAGAAAAGACAAGCAGCAATTTTGTTTCTGTTTAGCTCTTATCTGTCCCAAACAATAACTAAACGAAAAATATATAAACAAAAGATTATTGTTGCCTTTGTCGGCTTCTTATCAAACGTTATATCATATCTCAAATTGATGACTATTAATACATAGGTATATCTATACTAATCTGTAGCGAACACGATAAAGTTCAATAACATTAGCTATCCATCATCTTGAGATATTCTGTAAATCTGCGCAAGCGTTCTAATTTTGGTCTAGCGCCAACACTGAACTTCAAAGTTGATTGTTGGTTTAAGACCTATCACTGCCAAATTACTTCTAATGAATCAGCGTTACCTAAGTAATAAGGAAAATTCTAAAATTAAGTGTAAGGTAAACCCTTCCTGTGTTGCAGATATCTCAAACTACCTGGAGTCATTCAGTGTTGAAACTCACGTGTGTGAAGACGTGTAAAAATGTCTGTTTTAACGTACTACCCCAAAAACTTTCGCGCGAACGGGTGGGGTTGGCACCGCGGTGGTAACGCTGCCGCTGCTGTGTCTGGTTTCCTGAAGGGAGAACGTGGTCAGGGGAGCTCTGAACCTCTTCTGGGGAATGGAAGTCTTTATCCAAAGCTTCCAACGGAGGAAGATACAGTGTTCAATGCTGGGATCAACAAGATTTACCCTCAGCTGCCCGCTGAGGAGTACGAGAGTGGTGCTGTGGAGGAGGTGGTGGAAGAATCATGTGCTGCAGTCAACGTGAATATGGTGGTAAGTTTACCATTTAAGCTAAATAATAAATAGTATGATTTCAAAAAAGGTGTTCTTTACGCTAAACGCCAGTACCTACGTGGGTGGAACGTGTCTGTTATTGTTTACGATAAGGTAAGTCAAATTCTTAAAAGGTAATGTGTACGCTGTTACAACAAAATCCCAAGTGACTAAAACTATCTATCAATAAATTAAGAAATGTAGTAGATCTCTAAACGTAATCTAATACATTTTTTAATTTATATCGGTTCTACTAAAGCTTATTATGTCTGATTATTTAGATGTCAAAAAGCATGTGATGAACCTGTCTCAAAAACAAAAGATGAGCCCTAAAAAAACAATAATAATTATTGTAACATAGACGTTATAAATATATAAGCCAAGCAAGTTTCTTGCCAATTAAGCTTTGTTTGTTCGCGTTACTAAATGGAGTAAATAAAAAAAAATACATGTCAAAAGTGTTTCCGTTGTTTTCCAACTGAATAAAGATTTTCATTTATCAATTATCATTATCATTAATGTAATATTTAATGGGTTTTAAAGTTACAATTGAATGAGTACGTATTTATTTTAATTAGTCTTTATGATCTTTTGGCGTTTCTGAGCTATGATGCTTTTACCGGCGCCAAAGGCGGTCCTACACAGAATATATTTAACTTTTTAATTTTTATCTGTTTTTAAGTTTTTCTTTCGTGTGTGGAAATAAAGCTCTTTTTATTTATATTTTATTTAATTTTATTTCTTTTTAATTTTTATGTTTTTAAGTTTTTCTTTCGTGTGTGGAAATATGATCAAAACAAAGCCGTAAGTAGGTACGAACAATGTATCTACCTACGATCAGAGTGGCGTGGTCAGGTCAGTGGTCCGTTTTCAGGTTAAAGCACCTACAATCACAATACACTATAGAACTTTGGAATTAAATGGCACATCTTTGCGTATTGCTCATTCTTATTCCACGACTAAGTAATCATAAAATGCAAACCAGTAATTACTAATTAGATGCATGATAACGTCATGAATGACTAATCACCTGACAAGGTATTAGTCATTTACTACGGTCTATTGGTATACCTCTTTTATTTATATTATATGTTGCACGGATGTGATACGCAATGTAAACATTGCAATCAATGTCAACAAAATATTTTCATCTAATGTTCCGCGGTACTTTATAACCAGGAAAATAATACAAACGAGGAGGTTTTCATTCCGATTGTATTCTTTTTGTTTTTACCTCATAATTCCGTAATTTATGAACCGATATGGGTTTTTTTACTTCCCGCTAACACATTTAAATTTGAAGAAAAAAATACCACCTAAGAATCAATTTACATAAAGATGGTTCATAATATTTTTAGGTTACGATTTTTTTTACGCATTTTGTTCCGCAAAACTCTTTTAGTTTAGGCTACTCTTTTTGCGGGATTGTATTTGCAGTAAGTACGTACACATACGCAGTGATTATTATTTATAGGCCTTATACCTACACTTACCTTGGTTGTTTTTTTTATTCAAACTGACATAACTAATAGTTACATACTAAGAATGGGCTACTAATCTTTAGAAACGTTCTTTTGTTTGTTTTACATCGTACTAATATTTATCGTATAATAATATTTTTGTATTTTAAGTAAATACTCGATTTCCGATTAGGAAAATGCGTAGGTACAATGCATCAGGGTGTTTTGACCTGACATAAAAATACTTGAATCATACTATGACGTGGAAACTTATATGGCGCTAAGCAAAACGCGGAATCCCGAAATAAACTCCTACACATCATTAGTCATAACGAACTTTACATTATAAGCAAGAAAGGAAATGACTGAATCAACCACTGATTAATTTAAGAAATTACAAGTTACGAAACAGACATGATTATTATTCAAATGTTAGAAAGGGCTTCTAAGATACTTTGGTAACTAGAAGTTACCTAAGCGTAATTTAATTAATTTATAAGTATTTGGGACAAAATAAGTAATCTTAATTTTAAGAGATTACTTTTGTATGGTGAAACATTTTAGGACCGGTTGTATTATCCAGGTGAACAAGTAACTGTTAATATTATCTGAATGGTGGACCGCACCATTTAAGGCTATACTGGCTGCCTTGTCGATATAGCCTTGCGTTTTATCCAAAAAAAATCTTCAAGTAAATAAATTTTGTGTAGGGTCTCTTACATTATGTCTTCGAATTGTTGTGATCGAATGAGTCAAGATGTTGTAGGCATGTTATTTTATTTTCTGTTACATTTATCTTATCAAATATTTTAAAAGCGAAAGTGAGTTTGTTTATTTATGTTTGTTTGTTACGCTTTCAAGCTGATCATCTTAAAATTTTGCAAACGGAGTTTTGTCCCATATTTTGACTTCTCAGGAAGAACAAAAAAAACAAAAGAACGAAGTCTGCAATAAAATGTCGAGGGCTTGACATCACCGACACAGTAAAAATTCAAAGGGAGAGAACTGTAGTTTATTTATAGATGTTTAAAACAGCTTCGGTTGCGATGAGAATAGATTGCTGAAGGTATATTAACTCGTAGGTAGGAAGTTTTTCCATTTGTATATTTATCTTTGATAAAATAACTACTCTGCAAAAAAAAATCTTACACGTAATAAAATGTATGTTATAAATATTTACTAATCGTGGTTAAGATCTTCCTTTATTAACCTTTGTACCTACTAATCTACGTCCATCTTGAAATGTTGCTTTGGATCTTATTCTTACTTTTCAGCTGTAAGCGTAATACGGTAGTAGAGCAATTAAGTAGTAGTATAATAATAATATCACTGTTGATAATAATAATAATAATTGTGTAAGCGTAGTAGCGTTAGAAGCAATATTTTTTTTATGGTACTTGAACATGGAACAATCACATGGCCCACCTGATGTTAAGTGGTAACTGGTAACCATTACAAAGCATTGCGTCGTAGATCACGTTTCTTCGGAACGTGCTCTGCGATGCACCGCCCTGCGTCCATCAACTGGGTGTGGGTGCTGGTGAAATTATAAGCGGATATTGAGGCTTAACACCTTCGTGTCTCAAGTTGCAGGTACTAAGGGCGTCGCATCACGTTCCAATCGTGCGGCACCTACTTTATTATAAGAAATGGTTACCTACCTCTTTTATCAGGAAGGCCATGTGCTACTTCCATCATCAGGTATCATAGAAAAAGAATTGGTTAACAAGATGAAACTACTTAGCTATAAACCCCAATTTAACTATTTCAAGCGAAGTAACAGATGTTGGAATGGAGGACGTGCTCTTTAATCCAGCCATAAAGTGCAACTCTTGTTTCTAAAAATCACAGATGTAAATTATTTATAGGTACCTTATTCCTTCAACAATTTTTTCTACGAATGTAGTGTATCCTCAACTAGGTAAATGTAAATGCATTCTAAATAAATGTTTTTCTCTATAACCGTAAACATGCTTAGCAGAATCTACTATGTGAATGGACTTTTACAGATAGGAAAGAAACCTCGTAAACACTATTTGCGTTGGGGTTGGCTTGTAATTTTTTACAGCATCTCACACGGTCAACTGATTCCAGACTACTGATACTGGTATACATACATAACTATGTTTTTGAGATAAATATTAGCAAATCATACAAACATTTGTCTTGTGGCGGGAATCGAACCTGAAAACTGTGTCTCAAGCGGGTCTTTATCCATTGCGTCACAGAGGTCATCACGGTTTGATGATGGATGTGAGATCAATTCACGTTGTAGAAGAAATAGCAAAATTGCTATAAGGCATAAAAGTAGAGAGAGTCATACCTTATGTGCGATACAAAGCGGTTCTTTTCCACCTTTATCATGCGCACAAGGAATGGAACACTCTACCTAAGTATGTGTACTCCAATAATAATTATTATAATATAATAAGCAAGCGTGCTCCATCGTAGACTGCATCTTTGCAGGCGAGATGCGCAAGCCTGTTCCATTAAAAAAAATACCGAATCTGGATGTTGTGTCTGTGTGTACCACGCCACGGATCACGGTATTTGCAGTTTCTTACTTCTTACCAATATTGGAAATAGTATTGTGCGGCCTTTATTTTATACAGATAGTTATGTTTTGTCTGTTGGATGATGTATAATGATTAATCTTAATAAATAGTTTGATTGATGTCTGTGTGAAACAGTTGTAGATTGTAGATGACGCAGATAGCCTTCCTGTTTATTGGCATAATGCCCATTGCCCATACGCTGCGGACATGTGGTAGTTAAGAATGAACCACCATTGCTATTTGGTAGGAACTTATGTTTTTTACTACTATGTTATTAGTTTTATTGACAAGACGACCAACATGAACTCTTTTGAGATGATTTAGCAATGAGAAGATAAAAATATTATTTTCTTAATCTCTTATAGTAAAACCGCAATTTTTTTTCTAGCCTATTTCGTCCCACTACTGGGCAAAGGTCTCCCCCAAACTCTTCCACACGTCCCTGACTTTGGTGGTCTCCCACCATTCCTACTCAAATGCATCAAGATCGTCCCGCCAACACATGTAGGTAACAAAATCTCTTGAAAAAATATTAATTCAATACGAATAGGAAATTTAATTAGAAATGTTTAAGTATAAATTATTAGATAATTACTACCAATTTACAAGAATATCAATGGAGTCAAATAACAGGTTTTTTCTAATATACAAAGTAGGTGCCTATGCCTACTTAATAATAAAAATAAAATAAGATATATTTCATTATTAGGGTAATTTTAATATCACCCAATTTAAACGAATCCTTACGATACCAACGAGTACACTGGGTTGCTGGTATGATAATTTGGCTAATAACACTGCCCGATTCGTAGGTAGATAAATGTAGTCAGACGTAGTAAATATGTATAAAACTAGTTTAGGTACCTACATTTTATAAATCTTAGAAGCCTAGCAGTGCACGTATGAAGTTCAAGGTCAATACATCATTTAATTTAAATTTATGAAAACAGAGCGCTTAAACTAGTTTTTTGAAAAGTTCTGTCGGAGTCATAAGTATAGGTCTTGTGAATTATGTAGGAAAAAATGCATAGTTATAATACTGTACAGTTTGTATTAAACTGTTAAACCTATCTACTTACCTGAATCTAGATAGGTATTGTAAATAAGTAGGTAGGTACCCAATAAATTACTTACCTATGACTTTTGTATTCAGTGCCTATAAAAAGTATAATGTACCTACATAATATCACAATAATATTTGATAGAGCGTTATTATAGAAAAAGTGATTCTTAGTAATTAATTATTCACTAAGGTACCACCACCGGTCACACCCCGACTCATGGTGAGGTGGCTGGCTGGCTTCACTGTTTAGCACTGTCCTTGCGGCTGACCCCCGTTTAATGCACTAACCTTGGCCCTTGAAAATCCACCGACAGTAGCGAACCTAGTCGGTGTTATGGGTCCTAAGACTATCGCCGACTCGGTACTTGCACCAACACCAACAAGTATTCCCAAAGAAGGTAAGTCAGGCAAGTACCACAGGTCATAAAACCTATTTGCCAAAACCTTATACAGTATTATGATATTTTAAAATGATGATGGTCAGTATTTTTGGAAAAAGTAGGTTAGGGCATTGCACCTGGCACGCAGCGAAAATGTAGTTTCCTTCTGGTTCAAAGTTCATTCAAGGCCACTCAAGGCTACTTCTTTGGTCACTTCCTGTGTTGAGGGGTTCAATGTACATTGGTAAAGTGTACAAATGACAACGCATAATTTTTCTCCTTAAGTTTATAGGAAAATACTTTTAATTACTTTAATTTAATATATTGAAAAAATTTTGTAAGGTCAGAAGAAAATAAATAGTGGTACTCGAAAATACCAGAGTTGACGTCATTACTGTGAGCTGGCAATCTACTATAATGCAACCGCGATGAAAACTACAAAGTTGTACAGAATCACGAGCAAATTGTAAAGCTCTTTGATTTGGTCAGCTAAATCCCGCTCTCATTCCGCCCCACCCCGCTTGTCAAGCCAAAGTCCAACCAACTGTCAGTCCCATCAAATCTAACGTCACGTCACGCAGTTTTTTTTTTTCATTTCAAGAAAGATTTTTTGGTTGCGGTTCGTCTTTGATTTTATTTACAATTTCCATTTCTTTACATCGTTTCCATGCTTAATTCGTGTCAAATTGCTTTATTTGTGTGCTGTGTTTGTTCCTAATTAATCAAATTGTGCGTTTCTAAATGAGTTATGGTGATTATTTTGGGTGCCGTAAAACATTCTTTGCCTACCAGGATTCCAATAAGTTTACATCGAAGATGATCTCATCTTTTCCAGTGATAATTTAGGAATTTTAACTACTAAACTTATCAGTAGGTCTTGAGACGTGTGTAAGTTTTTCAAGAGATTATGTTACATGTTTAGGTACAGACTGACTCCAAGTGACCTAATTTATTTTACTTTTTCTTTTTCAATGAAAATTATACCAGATAACATCTGTTATCATTTATTTACATTCTTATCTGATAATATAATTGATATTGCATAGTATCAAGATAATTTCAAAGTCAAGGTTACATATTTAGATAAAAATTTGACAAATCCTACTAATATTATAAATAAGAAAATTTGTGAATATATGAAACTTGGAATATACACAGATGGTGACCTGGATTCACACATAGGCCACCATTTTATCCTGGTACCATGTGAGCGAAGGTGCGGGTGGAAGCTAGTACTTTATAAATAAACAAAGATAAATTGTGATTAAAAAATAAAAGAGGGACCGATAGTCAAAATTTAAACAGCATTTAAACCCTACAGATATTTAAATAAACCTATCTATTGTGTGAGCGAGAGAGAAAAAACTTCAACTATTGAATCCTAAGTGTGCGAGAGAAACAACATTTGAACTATTGTGTAAAAAATCTGAGAGTAATACAAAAAACACAGGCTAATTATCACCTATCATAGCATGATGTCACATCTACGGCCTTCTGTACAACAATGTCAGAAATTATGTATGGTGTGGGTTGATTAGACATGTTTACTTTAATAAAATGTGTTATAACTTGTGAAAAGAATGGTATAGTTAGAGGCAAACACTGACCAAAGATTAAAATTTAAAAATGATTACTAGATTCCACCGTCAGTTTATCACGTTTGGTACCCAGATAAAAGTAGCCTATATGTTAATCCAGGTCTAAAACTATATATGTAAACAATTTCAGCTCAATCTGTTCAGTAGTATTGGTGTAAAGGACGGACAAACATTTCATACATATTTCACAAATGTTCGCATTTAGAATATTAATAGGAAGGTTGGATACTTTTGTTCAAAATTATAAAAAAGGCTCTTTTATGATACTTCCAAAAGTTCAAACGAAACATAGCACATCATCATCTGCCCTTATCCTACTCTATGTCGGCACATCATCTTTTCCTTTTCCATTCTCTTCTCAACACACTCCTTTTTTACTCTCATATCATCTTTCACACAATCCATTCATCTTTTCTTCGGCCAGTCCCTTCTAGCATTCTTCTTTTGATGTTACTCCAAACTCAAGCACAGCACATAAATACCAGTTAATTGCAAAATGTTATTTTTTGCAATTAACTGGTTTCTGGGAATAAATTATGAAGGTTTGAAATAATTCTGGAGTGAAATCTGTTCATGATTGAGTTGGAATAAATTTTCGCAACACAACACACCCCCTGTGTGACGAGCCATGGTGTCTTAGCATTTTCTAGAATATCCAAAAAACTTTTGGATCTAGAAATCATTGGAATCACACAAAACATTATTATTTGACCATGAAACCTTTTGTATGTTTGAGAATAGTGCTAATCGTAATCATAAAGGCATAAAAACTGTTGAATGATACTTGATATTATGCTATGTTGGGATTCCAGATATGACAGAAAATCAGTTGTTTTGTAATTATTCCATCATATAACAGGTATTTTAAGATTACTATTGCAAATTAATATCGATCAGTAGCATCTACCAGTTAACTTTTTTAGAATGTGTATTCTCTACATGAGTCTATCAGCAGCCTGCTAATAAATAGCCTACATTCATTTCCAGCGGTGTGATTGGCTAACTCACTTCACTTCACTTCTTGTTTGTGGCTTTTGTGTCAGGTTAATTCTGCCAATGTGCATGTCATGCTAGTGTCATAAACTTTTTGGATGAGAAGGAAAAATAAATTAGGCAGTTTATTTCGGGAGATTCTTTGCCAAGGATTACCAGAACTCTGTTGCAAACAGAAATGATTGAGATCGATCCTGTTTTAAGAAACTGTGACACAATTGATGTTCATTGAATTTCAACGGATGAAATGTCAAAGTTTGTAAAAACAGGGGGGTGATCGGCTAACTCTGTTGCAAACAAAAATTATTGACACCGATCCTGTTTTTACAAACTTTGACATTTCATCGGTGAATTCAATGAATATCAATTGACAAACTATCACAGTTTGTTAAAACAGGATTGGACTCAATCATTTCTGTTTGCAACAGAGTTAGCCGATCACCCCGCAGGATTGGTGTCAGTAATTTTTGTTTGCAACAGAGTTAGCTGTTCACCCTGCTGGTCTAGTACTACTAATTGTGCTCAGTATGTTTGGTAATATTAATCATAGCTCAGTTAGCTTAATCATGACTAAGTTAGCTTATAATCATAACTCATTCATTTAGTACCTAATAATAATAACCAACATACTCATAATTATTATAGGAACAAGCAATTATTCAATGAGCTCATCTATTTACTTCGTTAGTCATTATAAACAACCAAAAAACCTTTTTTCAACATTAGAAACAAAATGTCGTAGCAAATGTGATAAGTAAAGGAAGTGAGTGAGTGTCCGCAAGATGGCGGTTCAAAATGGTGGAACAGACTTTAGCTCCATGCTCTCTGGAGCTGGGCGGCAGCTGTTGAACCAAGGAGGTCAGGCACTGATGCAGTATGGAGCACAAGCACTTGGGAACATCATCAATGAGGTGTTCCAGAAAAAGGAGGTGGAACAGAAGAGGTTTCTGCCCAGCATCAAGAATTACAAAGTGGTGAGTTTGCTTAAGCTATGAATTTGGTATTTTGGTACAACCAACAAAGACCACCGAATGCATCGTTCATATAAGTCATTATTGAGGCCAAAAATAACAAGGTATTTAAACAAAACTAACTCATTTACTTACTTAGACTGTCAAAATTTTAATATTGACCTAGATACATAGGTTACGTAGTTAGGTAGCTACTACCTAAGCAAGTGTAGGTATACACAGTCTTTAGATAAGTGTCGGATAGTGTCTGTGGGTGTGTAGAACTTAGCATAATGTAGTAATTAAGTCACTCTTAAATATTGGACTTAAAACCTGTTAGTCCTATATTCAAGGACATGGCGACTGAGTTTTGGTTTTCATAGTTTACTATACACAAAAGCCGCCGACACTCCCAGTTGGTCACCGTGTCGCTGCTGTCGCGCTGTGTGGCGTGGCGGTTGGCTTTGGTGTGTAGACTACAATATTCTATACCTCTATCTAATTTATGTATTTAAATAAATTGCCATATATGTTAGTCTCGAAATAACTTGTAAATGGCTCTCAACCGACTTGTTTTTTTTTCTTTGTATCTTGAGGTTCAGTAAAACAGAAAATTAGCAAAAACCCAAAGGAACAGCCAAAAACTTAAATTAGTAATTTTCTGTATGGGAATTGCCACTTTGGATTACAAATAAATTTTACGTGGTACCTACCACAGGTGGTAAGAAGTTCACCAGGTCAGCCACAGAAATAATAAGGTTATCTAGTTAGGGAATAAATTAAGGTGTAATGGCTAATGAGCTGAATAAGTAGTAGGTTATACCAGCCCTATTAACTGTTTTTCTAATATTACAAAATATATCTATCTATCTATCTATTCAGCCGGTACCACCCACTGCTGAGTAAAGGCCTCTTCTCTATCACGCCACTCCTGACCATCTGGTGCCAGCCACTGCTCTCCTGATTACAAAATATTCAAAGAAATTTAAGAAATCCTAACAGCATGATAATCAACCGTATAGTGTCACTCAAGGTACAATTTTAGTACCAAAATTGATCATACATTACAATAGTGACTACATATCATGCCTAAGTTATGTGCTACTGAAGTTGGCTGCGAGTAGGGATGTAGTTCCTCTATTTGGTCGGATTGTACTAGGATTGGTCGAATCGTTTGCTTAGCGTAACTTCATAAGGACAAAGATCCGTTGTGCGTACTGTAGGAACGTTGTTACAAACTTGATTGAATTTAGAAAAGTGTATAAGGATTCATATATAGGTAAATATGAATGAAGTTTTCTATAGAAAAATCTTGCAGTCAACGTTACTGGGCTTCTAGTATGATGTACTAGAAAGAACATGGCGTTGTGCCAAAAAGTTTGTTTACTCATGTCTCAGTGAATTAGAACTAGGGCTTGCATTCGAATATTCGAATATTCGAATAATTCGAATATTATTTTTGTTCGAATATTCGAATATTATTTTTGTTCGAATATTCGAATAGTGATATTTCAATATTCGAATATTCGATTTAAATTAATAACACCGAAATCGGAACTCAGATGTGCATGAAATGCCACTTAAGAGTTCGCGCGATATATCCATACAAGACTATACAAGTTTACGTCGTCGTTCGGGTAAACAACATGTCGAACGATCCGATCCAAACCCAATAACTTTTATCGGGTTCGGAACACGGTTCGGATACACTCGGAAGTGTCGCGTAGTGCATTCGCGTAGTTGACGAGACTGTTCTGTCCATTCGTCTCTGTCGTTAACGTGAATGTATATTTTCATGATTTTGTTAAAATAACAACTAACCTAGATTTATAAGACTGTTTTTAGAGTGACATTACCGAGCCAGTCAAACGAACCCTTTGGTGCTGCTTTGTCCGTCCGTCCGTCCTTGGCGTGGTTTACTTCGATGTACTTAATGAGATCACTATGGTTAAGCAAGTCTCCGCGTGGTCATTATTTGGATGGATGACTCTTTAGTGACATTTAGATTTGACCACTTTGATTTTGATTTTCCGTGCTTCGGAAGGCACGTTAAGATGTTGGTTCCGGGTTTTCAGTCGTTAAGCCTGGTCGGGGAAAAAAATCTCCGACACTAGTGCCTACTAGCTCATACGAAAAAGAAAATTTTAATTTGTGGTTAATTGTGCGTATAAATCACCAATGTCTCGTTACGGTGACATACCTTTTTGTAATTCTTTTTTAAAATTAGTTCATGGAAAAAACGCGTTTAACAATAAAATAAGTTGATATTTTAAACTTCTTCATGAAAATAACACTCAAATTAAGAAAATAAGATGTGATTTTAATAAAATCATAGTGTTTTTCTATTATTCGAATAATATTCAAATAATTCGAATAGTACCCGAAAAAAATTCGAATATTCGAATATGAAAATTTTCGAATATTTGCAAGCCCTAATTAGAACTGATGTAGTTACGAGAATACAAAAGAAAACAAAAAATACAAAAGCATCGGTTAACTCTATGACTGCGGGCCGCGATATGATGCGGAACTCGAGGTCGCACCAAGAAGGCAGGTTGAGCCCCTCCTCGGCGAGGTGTGTTGTAGTACTTCTAGTGAACGTGTTAGCGGTGATGGTGTTATTTAACACGTTGACTGCTGGACTCGCACTTGACGCTACGTGCCATGCATGAGGAGGACTAGGACGTCCAGAACGACATCTGTTTGCAGCACTCAAAGTGTTATCAGAAAAAATCTCGTCTAATCTGCTTGAAATCCAACTTCAAATTCATAACTGTACCCTCCCCAGTAGGGTACCAAATAATGACTAAAAAACTTATGACATCTTTGCGTATCTGAGAATTATATTACATTAGCTAATCCATTTTCATATGTGAATTCTAATCCGTGGTTCCTGATTCTGCATGACCATTCGAAATGCAGTTTCCTTAGGAAACCTCTGCTTCGAGTTTAGAATTCGTGATCAATTGTCTCCTTAGTTTAGCATTCATGAATAGTTGTCTCATTAATACGTAGTTAGAACATTTTTGATTGATTATGTATGTATTGCACCAATCTACCTACCCAGCTAACTACATTTGGAATGTTAAACGTAAAAGAAAGAAAGCTTAATTGATATATCCCGCGATTTTTTCAGCATGAGATTTTTCATCTTCTATCTCCAAGCCCTACACCCCACTTAATATTCTTTCTTAATGTTATACCCCCATGAAAGAAAGATGTTCTTATTCTTACCTTCCGAGTTTCATGTATTGTTGAAGCAGTCTTTTTGCTCCGCATTCCAGTTTCAACTGAAAACTTCAAACTAGGTTGGTACCTAACCTACATAGTGAAGTTTACTTAGAGCTCTATGTTGTTCTAAAGCTTTAGTAGATGAATTTTATTTTCCGGGAGCGAACCATATACGAAAGGGGTCTGTGGTGCGAGAGCTGTGCCCTGCGATACCCAACCCGCATGCCCAGCGTGGGGATGATGGGTATATTCCCCTTGTTATAGGGGAGGCCTATGTCCAGCAGTGGACTGAATAGGCTGATGTTGTGAACCATATCCTTTCTACATTCATTGCAGATCCATACACACCTCAGCTAACTCGCCATCAGGCTCGCCTGCGGTCGAATTATTTTAACAAGCACGTGATTTCTCACGTAAATCAACAGTTGACTACAAAGTGCGTGACCTCATGGTTAGGCAGACCTTGGATCTCCCACACTGAGTTTGATGTTTGTTAGAACAACGCGGTTCTATCAAAATCTAAATTAGTTGGGCTGTTTAGGCGTAGTCAGGGCAGGTCAAGGGTGGGCGTGGCTTGTGAAACTTGATTATGACAAAACTTATTTCGCACGCAAAATAAGCATTTATTTATTAGGGTTCTTACACTAGCCTGCATTGTAACGGGACGGTAACATTTTAGTTTGGGGAAGTAATAATATATGAAAACAGCGCGTGTTTTCCTCTCAATGAGGCCCGCATCGATAGCTTTGTGTCATACGGCTTTTCATACGGTTGGTTACATGTTTAGAATTACCTCTTACGGGATGGTGTGATGGTGTACGACATTCAGATTATTTTAGACAGAGTATACATAAATTATTATGAGTTATTCACTACGTGTTTTGTGCACTTGTGCTGAAAAAGGGTCCCAAGTTCTGTGTAGGCAAGACCTACTTTGTTTGCACAGCGCTTATTTTCAGTAGAAAAAACTTTTTGTGACTAATAAGGACGTCCATGCATGGAATTACTGCTAGTACTAACGTAAAAGGGAATGTACGCTTTGAAGAAAAATCTGTGCCTAAATTTTCTTCATATAAATGCCCTAAAAGGTATCGTGTCTCCTCTTTTGTGTAGCACTAAAGAGGAAACGAGACACGACCTTTTTAGGAGAGTACATTAAATTTTACTCCCATAATAAAAACTCCTTGCATCCGTGTAATTCATGCGTCCATATTTACATTACTGCGCATGCACATTATACTGGCTAATCTTACGACTTTATTATTAAGACAATTTGTAACGGCTAGTGCAATGTGGAGCAGGGTAATGATGTCATCACGGAAAACTTAATATACTGAAGTGCCGGCACACCTAAATATAAAGTGGAAATAAAATCACTGAAAGAGTGAGCTAATTACTATTATACCACACCTGCTCGGAAAGTACCTTGATACTTTATCAAATTTACGGTAGAAAGTACATCATTGCATATCGAACAAATATGCGGGGAGAAAACGCATCTGAGCGGGAGAGAAAAGTGTATGAAAATCCATTTCTTACGTGGTTTTTCTTTTTTAATTTTGGGTAAGACTATGCGCTGGTAACCTAAATATCAAAAGCCAAAAAGTTTTTACAGTGAGTTTTTATCTCCAAGTTCGCAAAATGACACTGGCCACTAGTTAAAAAAAAAGCACTGGCTAGTCAAAGTCAAAGTCAAAGTCAAAGACAAAGTCAAGTTAGTTTTTTTATTTTCCTCGTAGGTGTAGTATAAAGCACTATGTATCACTCGAGAGAAAGTGCGATTCCCGATCTCGGGTGACGAAACGACACCCTCGACGGTAATCGGTCACTTTCTCCTCTCGGTGAACAATGTACTAATTCCAGACATTTACTCTAATATATATTACTTTGTACGGTACGGTACATACTGATTAATATACAGGTTGATACTAATAAATATAGTAAAGATGGAGAAAAGTTGTTATTATTTTGAGTATGTAGAATACGTACCCGAAAATCGAATAACCCAAGATGCTACCTGAAAAGGCCGTATCACTTGACTTGGCATTTTTTTTTATACTCACCGCTGATCACAGGTCTCCTCCATTGACTTCCAAACATCTCTGTCCCGAGCTACCATCCATATTGATTTAATATGTCATCATAAATTTGTAAAATTCCAAGCCCTTATTCCACTTGAGTTCAAAAATCGCTTCGCTATGTAATCACTATTATTATTATTGTGAATCATACATTTACTCAGCAGTTTGTTATTTAGCAGCATGATAATATGGCCATGACATTCTATGACTCTCATAGGTTTCCTGCACACAGCTTACCAAGCCAATAATCCAATAATAATGACTATCAACAGTTTCCTGCACACGCTATGTAATGCAATAATCCAATAGTTTCATTGAATCTCTACAGTTACATAAAAACTCCGACATCAGGGTTGGCTACTAACTCATACGAAGAAGAAGGAATTTACATAACTTGGGTATTTACATAGATCGTGACTTTGAAACATAAAAATATTAATTGCAACAAAAGGGTTAAGAAAAAATAAAATCATCAAAAAAATGTAAGCCAAGCAACACGAAGCAGAGTTTCTTGACAATTCTACTCTGTTTGGTCACGTTTAGAGTTAAAGTAAATTAAAAAAAAATACGATTTAAATTGTTCCTTGCGGTTTTGACGAACTCTTTAACGCATCGAGTGCAGGCTGCAAGAAGCTCGGTTTCGACTCCTGCTTCAGGACATATCTTTGCATGATCCGCAAATATTATTTCCGGGTCTGGGTGTGGCTGTACCATCACAATAGTATTTATACTACTCATGATATTGACCTAGGAACTATGATTTGTTTTGATGAGAACAAACTATTAAAAAAATGATAGGTCTGTTCTGTACTACTCTTGATTATTTACGGCCCTTATTACACTTGATCAAGACGGCATAAGATATATTTTCCTATACTTTAAGACATTGAACTGCATTACCAAAGCAATCGACAGTGTGGTCACAAGTGGCTGAGTTGAACATCAACGTTCAAACTAATCCGTAAATAGACTCCAAAACGTTAGGGCAGGAAGTGCTTCCTCTTAAATTCTACCAACCAATGCCAGCCAATGTATAATAGTACAGACTGCAAGTAGCGATGTAGTTTCTACGTTTGGGTCAAATTGGACTAGGTATTGGTCGAATCGTTTATTGAGCCTAACTTCTGAGGGACAAAGATCGCTTCAGAGGGAAAAAGAGAGGAAGTCGTGACTGTAATGTACCCACCAAACCAACAGATTACAACTAAAACAACACTCATATCCATTATTCTTCTTCAGCTTTCAGCATTATTCTTCTCGGCTTCGGGAATTTTAGACCGGCCTCTGACCGGCTAAAATTCCGCCAAAGCATCTAGTTACTCATCTTACATTGGAAAAACAGGAGCCACTGTGACTGTTGGATCTTATCAGATGTAGTTGAGTAAGTGGTGTAATTACCAATTGCTGTAATGGTTTTGCTATCGACTTGACCGACCGAGGCACGGCGTGGTAACGAGTTTTCAAATCTAATTGAGAAATTGTTATTATTTTGTCTTTTGACTATGAACTAGTATGAGTTTTGAGTAGACATTTTATTCATTTATAGACGAACAGCTTTCGCTGATGGATCTACGTTGCACAGTATCGAAATACCTTAATTTGTATAAACTTTTAGCACTGATTCTGAACTATTTGCAATAATTTAGTAACAGTTTGTGTTAGTTTGTAACCAGTAACCAATTCACCAGTTAATCTTCAATGCGTTGTAAAGGAAGCAGTAACAACTTACTTCTGGCAAAGGAATCCAGTTGTGGACCACTATGTTACTGAGGAAGTGTTTCGCAGTATTTGAGTTAGACTTGTTAAAGATTTTCGTGACGGTCTTGGCAAACTAGTAAAGTATAGTTTGTTTTATGAGCTTGCTATTTCTGAAAGCTACTCAAGCAAAGTTAACCATAAAAGGCCAAAAATAGCGCAGGCACTATGTAGTTGATAACTGTGTTACGGCGAGGAAATTATTTAGTTGACTAGGGGGTTACCACGAGCATGAGATTAGTTGACCATGAGTATGGTCCTATTCTACCGCTATACGTTAAGTTGAATCGTGGTTAACATGCAGTATTGATATAATCGACGCCGAGACGGTACAGTATAGCTTTGTACGGGCGAAGAAAATCATAATTTATGAAATAGGTAATATCAATGAAAGTTTATTACTAGGATGTGTAAAACCACAGGTTACGTTACGAGCCACAAATTTTTTATTCATCTGTAGCATTTTAAAATAGGCCAAACATTGACTGACTGCCAAGTACTAGGTAGATAGGTGCTTGACATTATGCCTGTGCTTGCCGTTATGTACTGTGTAAACTAAATTAACGGGTTATTTATGACACTGCTTTCCTATTAGCGTTCTAGGCAATACAACAAAAAATTTCATTCATTCCGTTAGCAAGCACGCATTCTTCCGAAAGGTGAATTCCGACGCATATCTTCGCAACGTTGAATCACAATCAATCTCTCCAAATAAGTCAATTATCGCACAGTACAGTACAGTCCAAGTAAATGTAATGTCAACCCTCTGTGATACATGATTTCCCGCGTAGAGGCGCCGTCCAGTCTAGACAAATCGACGAGCCGCAAAGCACCCGCAGCTCCCTTATCGATCAGAGTTTCTCTGTAAAATGCATAGTTGAGTTCAATAAACGACAGGTTTCTATCTTGTTTAATCTGTTCCTGTAACGACCTAGCTGTCTGTTTAATTCACTCCATCGTTCTTAAGGGACAGATCCCTTCCGAAGTCCTTGCCAGCGCTGGGATACCACCGTTTATCTGTCCATCCTAGTTTCCTAAAGTATTTGGTTCCTGGTATCATGCACCTGGTATCGTCCTCTTTATGTTTAGCCTTTCTAATTTACGAGTGCACTTTATTTATTTCTGTTTCTGTTCATTTAAACACACACATTATTTAAATTTAAAACAAGCTGGTATAAACACACATTTTTAAAATTAAAAACAAAGTATACAAAAGTCAAAGGCTCAACTTTCGTTATCGAGAGTCGAAACCCGAAGACCAATATAGTTCTCGGTGTGTTTATTGCTTTTCAAAATCTTTCTAATGGAAAATTAACTAAAAAAGTGAATAAAAAAGTAACAAATATTGAAAACAAAGCACTCGCCTAGGCGAGTTAGAAAAAGGTTTGTTTACTAGTAAACAAACCTTTTTACCTGTTGCATATCGAGGGGATTGTCGGCGCAGAGGAAAATGGCGTGAAACGAACTAATAATTTTAGTACGTGCTAATATTGGTAGTATAAAAAACATTTTTTGTGAACAACTATTTCATACTTTAGAATTAATGCCTAAGCTGTATTGATAGATTTTTTGACTGACCTTTTAGTGATAATTCTTTTATCAGTGTCATTGAAAGCTTCCTCTAACATCGAATCAAATATTTAACTTGATAACTTATCTATAAACAGCTACTCTGACATAGTTCTCAACTATATTGATTTTTAACAGTTTGATGATTTCTCTATAAGCAGTCCACCAAACAATCGTATTGTGACAGAAATAGAATAAAAAACATTTACGCCCTTATTCTTAAACCAAATGTCACTTTCATATTGAAAAACGGGAATTTTCACGTACCGCCGTTACATCGGTGAAGGCACCTTTTTCTTTCTTTTTAGGCACTTTTTTTTTGTGAAATTCCCGTTTTTCAATATGAATGAGTTAATTCTCGTTAGTTTCATGAGTCAAATGTCACTTTATAACGCCTCGATAAAGTAATCGTGTCCCTGTCTGTCATTCAAATTTAAATAAAAATAGGTAAAGAGGGAAGACATGATATTTTAACTCCGACAAGCTGTCTGAGGCATATAGAACTGTTATGATTATTTATTTCGAAAGCTCATAGGCTTTTGACCGTGTCAAAATTCATCGGCTGAATCACTTATTGGACTACAAGCTTAGTGAAAAGTGACAAGAGATTGAAATTATCATGACTTCATCGATATACCTACTGATAAAATGTGAGCGACATTCGCACCACGCGTCCACGCCCTATGATGACACGTCGTCCTACAAGGTAATCTCCTGGGGCCGAAATTGTTTCTCTAATTACTTAATATTGCTAAGTAACAAGGTTTTCTAAAGCTTGTTGTTCATTGTTTTGCTTATCTTTTAGCAATTTTTTGAACGTTATCATCATGCAATAATACTCACTATTATGATTGATGAGCAACTTATTTTAGGCTATTATTTTTTATAGTTTCTTGACCTACGTATGTTCAGAATTTTCTTGACCTATGAAATATTCTCTACGATGTCTTTATGCTATAGCTATTGTTAAGTATTATGTTCCGTTTAACGCTTAGCTAGTCATACGTCGCAAGCTTTACCATTGTATCCTCATGGGTTTCCTCCACACACACACACACACATGTACTATATTTAATAGGGGTTCGTTATCAGCAGCTATTCAGGCAGTCAATACTTTCAGTTATGAACGAATGGACATTCGTTGTGTCTCTTTAAGTTTATATTCCTATAATTGTGTTTTTAGTGGACGCGAGTTTCAAGTATTTTGAAAGTTTTGAATTGATTAAAACTTTTATAAACTACGTGGCATAAAATCTATCAGGATCATTAAACAATTATGTGGTACTATTTAGCAATTATAAAGCTTTCTTAAAGCGATACTGAGGTTCTGTAAAAATCAATAGATGATTATTTCAAGGTTGTGTTGAACGAAACTAACTTCAGTTAAGTTGTGTGACAAAATCAATGCAGTAGAATAGCAAATTACTTTTACATTTATTTTGGTGTCTATTTTTATATTTTGTTTAAATTGGTGGTGCTACGTTTAACAGGAAAGCTTAGCAGGAAATATATAAAATAATATGTGTACCAGTATTGTATGCATCACTGAATATCAGTCAATTATGACAGATATTTTGTTATTTTAACATTTTACATTTATAATATCATAGAAAAACCATAAATAAAATCTATTTACATTACTTCATCAGAAATAATTTATAAAATGTCGAAAGAAGTGCACGAAGAGTTTCAGAAATTCCGCAAAGAGGAAGTTGGTTATCTACTCACGTTCTATGCCAGTGATAACATTGTTAAAGCTGCCGAAAAATGGAAAGGAAAATCTGTGTCATTCAAGTCGCCAAAATCAGGAAGGATTTTTCGGACAAAGAAAAGCACAGAGAAGAATGTCCCGAAAATAGAAGAGAAAGATAAGAAAGAAAAATTCTCACTAAATCGTTGGTCGAAACTGTTCAACGACTTTGGGAAGGCGAAAATTGCGGACTTCGAATACCAGCAACCGAAGGTTCGCGAGAGTAGCTCATACAAGCCCTTCTGGGCTACGAAAGTAGTTCAAGCATTCAGAAAGACCGATCACTCTGTTGCAAAGGCCGAAAAGTCTGACAAGAACAACGCTACCAACTCATTCCTGCATAATGAGAAATATTCCTCAAGAAAAACCTCAACTGTATCATTTTTGGAAACTGAAAGAAGTCACACCATTTTCGAAAACGAAATTGAATCTCAAACAATCTCAAAGAAGGTGGAAACTGTCGAAAGTTCCAAAGAAGTGACTAAAGGATTCTCATTTGCTAAAGAAGGTGTTACAACTCCTAAATTTACTTTGACCAATAAGGGGTTTACGTTTGTGAAAGATGGAGTCTCGAATGTTGATGTTGCGGGGAAGGTTCCTGGTAAGAAGGGTACGGTTCAAGCATCTCCGAAGAAAAGGCTGTCGAATGTGGAACATCACCATGAGTACAAGCTGATGCTTCCATCATTTTACAAGGGCAGCGAGATGTATATGCCGACAGGAGAACGGTTGTTTTGGGTTGGTTAATTTCGGTTTAAAGAGTTTATTTTCATAGGAAAAAAATTACAGTTCACATAAAATGAGACTTATTTTTTCAAAATTCATACTTCAAACATTCTTTATTCAATTAGAACCTTAACTTCTTTACAGTAATTCGTAACTCGATCGTACAGAGAAGAATTGGCAAAAAACTCTGCTTATTATTTTAAAGACTGTTAAAATCACTGTTCTTAATTATTAGATTGATTTTGAGGAAGTTGAAGACAGTTTTATCCCAAGCTTTTTTGTCGTCTAAATAATCAGAACTTTTATGATAAGCTTTATCGCTGAGATTACGTTTCACAACATTCTTGAATTTATTTACAGATAAATTATGAATTTTAATACTTATGTAGGTTTAGCTAATAATAGGCAAATAAGCATACAAAAACATAATTTATTTAAGTAATTGCTTCATTATATATATTCTAAAAGATTATGTGTAGTTCCAATCAAGAGCTCAAACCATAACTTTATGTAGGTAATTGCTAATAACCCAAAAGTATCTATAACTACTATCTATATATGGTTATCTTTTGTAGTGGTTGTGTGGTTTTGTATTATTTTAGTTGGTTTTCCGAAATGTCAAATATAGCTTCTAAAAAAAAACCTGTTATGATGTTATGTTGTTTCTAAATAAATAAATAAATAAAAAATAAAAATAAAATGTATATGGAAAAGGTATCCGCTTTCCACATTTAGACTCTCAATATGGCAAATAATCCGAAAAGGTATCCGCTTTCCACATTTAGACTCTCAATATGGCAAATAATCCAAATATAGCTCGTATTTGACCGACGACGATGATAAATTGCAGGAAAAACAGAAACACAAGACCGTTTCAACTAGAAAATGGAAATGTACCTGTTATAACATTATTATATAAATAGTGCTCTATACTACCATACAACATTTTGTAGCCCCAAAATATGTGCGTGAATTTTATGATAATCGGTTGTGGCGCGAAAGTGTAACAAACAAATATGGCCAATTGTCGCATTTATAATATTAGTTAGGATTTACAATAGATGCCTGAGTCCTAAGTTTCAAAAACCCTTCTACTGATATGTCCTACGGCCAAATTAATTAAAATTACTTTTCACAGCTAGGCGAGACCCGTCCGTCGTCCTTCGGTCCGGCAACATACCAGGACTTCAAGGATATCAGGTCGCGGTGCTTAGCTGAAGGCAGGCTGTTCGAGGATCCCGAGTTCCCGGCCATTGAAAGGAGTCTCTACTACAAGGAACGGCTGGATCGCCCGATCACATGGCTCCGTCCAGGCGTGAGTATACATGCGTGATCTTCTTCCAATCACAACAACATCAGTCCTCTGCTGGACATGGGCCCTTAAGAAGGGGGAAATGCCCATAATCCCCACGCTGGGTATGCGGGTTGGGGGAACCAGGGCACAGCTTTTCACACTGCCGTCATCGGCCAGGGGAATTAGCTGTGACGGTTAGGCCGCGCTTTGCTCAGTCAGCCGGCCGCCAGAGACCCGTTTGTTATTTAGCTGGGTACATCACGGAAAGATGTGATTAGCATGCATGGCTTCAGAGATGGAGGTTGGAACCCCTTACACCCATTTGCCATGAATTAACCAACACCTAAAAATCACTTCCAGACAGTATTAAGCTCTAAATTTGCCCGTTCAATGCCATAGAATGCCACCATCCCATAGCGCAGTTAAACTCCCAATGAGTGTGAAACTTAACAATTTTTAAAAGCGCAATTTCTGCTTCCACAAGTATTTAACTGTGTCCATGATTGCAGGAAATAGCGAGCGACCCGCAACTCTTCGTGGAAGGATACAGCCGCTTCGACGTCCAACAGGGGGAGTTAGGAGATTGCTGGCTTCTGGCCGCTGTCGCCAACTTAACACTGCACAGGAAGTAAGTTTTTGAACCCTCACACTTAAGCTGATCATATTGGTTAAGCTTCGCTCCGCTCGGTCACTATGTGGATGGGTGATCGTTTAGTGGAATTTAGATCTGAGCCCTTTCATGCTTCGGAAGGCATGTTAAAATGTTGGTTCCGGCTTTTTCAGCCGTTATGTCAGGTGGCAAAAACTCCGGTACCAGAGTTAGCCACTAGAGAACTACGAAACAGGACGAAAAGAGTACTTGTGTTGTGTCGAAATCGAATTGGTAGAAAGCAGTAGGGTGTTTGTTGTTATGTTTATGTTAAAAATTACAATGTTATTATAATGTTTTCAGATTGTTCTTCCAAGTCGTCCCAGATGACCAGAGCTTCGACGAAGACTATGCTGGTGTCTTCCATTTTAGGTAAAAAAGATTGATTTAAAGTGTATTTTTAAGTGTCAGATAATCCGAAGAATCAATAACCGTTGGGGTAAACGAGTTCTAGCGTAGAAACCGCGCTTCGGCAAACGTAGTGTAGGACGCCCTCCGGCCAGGTGAAGTGACTATTTGCAAAAGGCTGCCGGTAGAAGCTGGAGGCGTTGAGCTCAGGAGAGTGCGCAATGGCGCTAATTAGGGGAACCCTATGTCAGCAGTTTACTGCTATAGGCCGATGATAATGATGTTGATGAATCGAGTAAATAGCTTTTTATTCTATCTTAGTAGTATTATAAAGGCGAAAGTTTGTGGTGTATTATAAAATCTATGGCCCTAAACCACTGAACGGATAAAACTGAAATTTTGCACATAATGTAGTTCTTGACTCAGTATAACTTATAGGCTATAGCTGGGTACCAAGCGAGCGAAGCCGCGGGTGGAAGCTAGTATTGCATAAATTCTCCTCAAATCTGATACCCGGATAAAAAGTAGCCTAAATTCCAGGTTACAAACTGTGTATATTCCAGTTCATTCTGCCGTTAAGGAATTTATGAGAGTTTTAAGTGTTAATTATTTTTATGTTAAGATTTTTATATATCCCAAAAAATTCCGCCGCTTTTAGGCCGAATTTGAAACCACGACCTACCCATAAATACCGAGACGCTAAGCAACCGCGCTACCGAGCTAACTCCTCGTCTTGTAGAAATGTTTGGGCAGTCACGGCTAAGCGCCGTAACTAAATAACGAAGGCCGGTCATTTCAGACCTGACTATAAATCAAAGCGAATCAAATACGAATTATGTAAAAATATTCTTGATAATGGAGTATCGAAATTATAACTAATAACTTTATTTATTAAAGCCGGAATACTTAGTAAATTAATAATAAATATTGATCGCATTACGCCCTATCATAACGTATCATGATTATTGTACGCACTCTCATCCGCATTGTGCATCTCTCGTCCCAATGTCAGACGTTAAAAGTATAAAATAAATACCTAGAAAAATTCTCCGGCATTATAGCCGGAAAAAAACATTAATTGGACATGATATCCTGCAATAAGAACTATCAATTAGGACTCAGGTCATTTCTAGACGCGACATTTTATGGTCAGGTATCAGGTCACAGGTTGTATGAAACTGACCGACCTTCTTTTGGGGATATATAAAAATCACATATTTTCCCTGAAGTGTGGACTGATACAAAAAAATATTTTTATGTTGTTAGATTCTGGCAGTATGGCCGCTGGGTGGATGTGGTGATAGACGACCGGCTGCCAACCTACAGAGGGAAGTTGGTGTTCCTGCATTCATCGGAGACCAACGAGTTCTGGAGCGCTCTGCTGGAAAAAGCTTACGCTAAGTGAGTTGCTTCAATTATACCTAGTGTTTTTTACAAAAAAAAAAAAAATTAGTTATATGAGTTATGTGGTTCCCATAATACAAGCTCTGCTTAGACAGGCAAGATGATGTGTGAAAATGTCTTGCATTATTTATTTATTTAATTACAACAACAAAATAGAGTCTATATCAGTCCACTGCTGGACATATGCCTCTTAATGTTATGCCAATAATCCCCACGCTGGGCATGCGCCACTGCCTAAAGTTGTCTTGTCATTGTTCAATAAACGGTGAGAGATGGCAGTACTGTAAGCATTGCTTCTGTTTTCACAGATTTTTATAAGTAAGGCTTCGATCAACTATACAAAGGATATCGCTCGCCATACTATGCACTGCGAAAAAAGTGGCATATATCGCTAGCATATGTTAAAAGCACGTGATGCTAGAAAAAGATAGCTAGGTAGTAATTACTGCTTGCACAATTAGCTATTGATACAAATATCGCCTCTTTATTAAAGTAGATAAGACAGAAAATCAATCAGTAAGCCGACTGAATGACAAGCCGCTTTCGAGCGGATAGTGCAAAATCCTTTGTGTAGTATAGATCGAAGAAGTAAAGCCATATTGATTAAAATGACGGGATTTTATCGTAATAAAGCTAATTATAAAATCTCTGATTATTTAGATGACAAAAAAGCGTGGGATGAAACAGTCTCCAACTCTCTCCAAATAAAAATGGAATAGCTACGAATAGAAATTGTAAAAAAAGAAAAAAAAATAAAAGCCAAGCAGAGTTTCTTGACAATTATTCTCTGTTTGGTCGCGTTACGAATTAGTGTAAATTAAAAAAAAATATACTATTCAAAGTGTCCTAAATGAATAAACGTATTTTTATTTGATTTGATTTAGTTACTAACAGTTACCTAAATCTGTTCCCCAGATTGCACGGCTCCTACGAGGCACTAAAGGGTGGTTCGACCTGTGAGGCCATGGAGGACTTCACCGGTGGAGTCACCGAGATGTATGACATCGCGGAACTGCCGCCCAACTTTTACACCATACTGCTGAAGGCGTATGAGAGAAACTCTCTCATGGGGTGCAGTATTGAGGTGAGAAAATTTAGCTAACTCGCTCAGGGTACAGTATTGAGGTGAAAATCTTGGCTAACTCGCTCATGGGGTACAGTAATGAGGTGAGAAAATTTTGCTAATTCGTGGGGATGCAGTGTTGAGGTTAAACATGTTCTTGTTCAGACGATAAAGTCCAGTCCGCTTTGACCATATTGAAAAAAAATCTTCTTAACTTCAAACTGAAGTAAATACAGCAATTCTGCTTTACAACAGAAATATATACGATAGTACTTTCCCGGATGAACCCTTTACAAAGAGCCTTTTACTCATCATCTACATCATTTATTTACAAATTCAATTCAATCATTAAAAAAAAAATATATGTATCTATGTAGTATATCAATCATGTGGTTCCCATAATACAAGCTCTACTTAGTTTGGGGCTACATGATGCTGTGTGATAACGTCCAGGATTATTTATTTATTTATTTATATTTATTTAAGAGCTGTGCTCTTGTCGGTGCGACTGATGCAGCTCCTTCCATCTGCCTCCTCCAAAGCAGCCTCCTTTACTTCCCTATACGACATGACATCTACTTTCTCTTTAATGTGCCTCATTTAATTAAACCTTTGTCTTCCCCTACTTCTCTTTCCATCTACTTTTCGTATGTTGCGTATGCTGCCATGTCGTATAAGGTCCATACATCTTTCCTCTTCTGTTTTCTATATTAAAGATTTACTACCACTACTAAAGATATTGCCTTCTTCCAGCCTGACCCAAATATCCTGGAAGCTGAAACCCCAGTTGGGCTGATTCGAGGGCACGCATACTCCATAACGAGGGTCAAATACGTAGACATTGAAACTCCGGGGCGTGCGGGGAAAATACCACTGCTGAGGCTACGTAACCCGTGGGGCAATGAGGCAGAGTGGAACGGACCCTGGAGCGACAAGTAAGTTGGACAATAACACACAAAAAATAACAATTTATAAGCTTATCTGCTGCTGAGGATATATTCAATACTGGCTTACTCTCGCGGCTTCGCTCGCGTGGTACCGGGATGAAAGTAGCCTATGTGTATCCAGATCACAATCTGAGTATTTTTCCAAGTTTCATCCAAATCCGTTCTGTAGTTTTTGTGTGAAAGAGTAACAAACATTCATTAACAAACATCGTTCATCCATACATCCATATTCACAAACTTTCACATTTATAATATTAGCAGGATAGTTGGATTACATTGACGGCGAGGTCTTCACATTCCAACTGTCCTTTTCACACCCGCCTCATATACTCATTCACTCCACACCACTCTCCTATCACACTATTCTGCACTCTAGTACTCAAAGTCACACCACACACGCACACACTTCTCATAGCTGTTTTATATAAAAGTAAGATTAAACGTTTTGTTCCAGGTCTCCGGAATGGCGCTACATACCCGAGTCTGAGAAGGAGGAGTTGGGTCTGACCTTTGATGACGACGGAGAATTCTGGATGTCGTTCAAGGACTTTGTCACTCATTTCTCAAGGTAATCATTATTGGAGACTCATTTATGAAAGTAAAATTTATGTGTAGACTCATTTCTGAAGGTAAAATTGATGGTGAAACTCATTTCTGAAGGTAAAAATGATGTTGAGACTCATTTCTGTAGGTACTATTGGTGGGAAGGCTCATTTCTAAAGGTTAAATTGATGGTGAGACTCATTTCTGAAGGTAAAATTGATAAAGAGACTCATCTTGGTATCGAATATATGTTTATCAATTTCATAGTACAGGCTATGCCTAGTTTGGGATCAATTGACCGTTTATGAGATGTCCCGTATCATCATTATCATCAATAGAAGTCCACTACTGAACATAAGGAATTCCACGAAGTACGGTCGAGCTCTCTCCATCCACCGATTACCTGCAATCTTGACGATGTCGTCGGTCCATCTGGTGGAGGTCTCCCTACACTCTTCCCCCCTCTTCCCGTACGTATTTTATTTATTTATTTTATGATCTTTTCCAGGGTGGAGATCTGTAACTTGAACCCTGACTCCCTGGACCCTGAGGAGTGTCCCGAGGGCTGTACCAAGAAATGGGAGATGTCTGTCTTCGAAGGAGAGTGGGTGAGAGGTATGTTGTGCCTATAACAACACCAGGCTATTCAGTCCACTGCTGGAAATAAGCCTCCTTTTAAGAAGGGAGATATGCCCATAATCCTCTCGCTGGGGATGCGGATTGGGAATCGCAGGGCACGGCTTCTCACAGTCGACGCTACTGCCTGTCGCCGGCCAGGGGATTTAGCTGTGCCGGTGTTAGAGTGCGTTATGCCGCAATCAGCCGCCGCCAAAGCCCCGTTTGTTTTACAGCAGGGTGCACCACGGGTAGGTGAGATTGGCTTGGGTAATATTTTGATTACCTATGAACTACTATTTATTGTTATAAATTTATATAATTACTTATATGACATATGTTAAATTTTTATGCACGCCTTAATGAGGCAAAACGTAAAGGATATTTAAATTTTTAAATGTCGTTATGTTCCTACATTTAAAGCAAATAAATAAATGATTATGTGTGGTCATCAGATTCAAAAATGCATGCAAGATTTGGATAGATAAATATTTATATATTAGATAAACTTTTAACAAAGCCTGGTTAGTAATGTCTTTAAAACTATTTTAGGTTTGTCTAGCCACTAGGTTTTCGATAATATCGTACCTACATATGTAAATTACTATTGCTTATTGACACATAAGAAAAAACAAATTAGAACAGAATGAGAAAAACAAATTTGATTACATTCGAACAGACAGCAGGCCAGTGAAACTAAATATAAGATTGTAATAACATGTTGTTTGTTTAGGTGTAACCGCCGGTGGATGCAGGAACTACCTGGAGAGTTTCTGGCGCAACCCGCAGTACCAGGTCACTCTGACCGACCCGGATGAAGGAGACGAGGAGAATAAGTGTACTGTGAGTGGACCTTACCAATCATATCTTTGTTAGCTACTTAACCATACCTGAGGCCTCGTTTACTATAGTTATACAGCTACCGCTGTACTACTCCTTACGAAAGCGGGGCGAGGTGGGGGCCAAGGAAAACAAGCAGGAGTACACATGAGATCGATATAAAAATAATTAAATAAATAAATAAATAATCCTGGACGTTATCACACAGCATCATGCAGCCCCAAACTAAGCAGAGCTTATATTATGGGAACCACATGATTGATATACTACATAGATTCATTTTTTTCTTTTGTAAATACATACATATCATACATAGAAAACACCCAGACCCGAGACAAATATCTGCAGAACATGCAAACATTTGTCCCGCAGCGGGAATCGAACCCGCAGCCTTCTGCGTCACAGGCGGACCTTCGCCCACTGCGCCACAGAGGTCGTCACATATCTTACGATTACAATATTGTAAAAGTCAAGTCAAAGTCAAAAATGTTTTATTCAATAAGAACTTTAAAGTGCACTTTGATTCGTATTTTTTTTTAATATACACCAATTCGCAACGTGACCAAACAGAGAAGAATTGGCAAGAAACTCTGCTTGGCTTATATTTTTTACCCGACTGAAGTCCTCTTCGGTCGGGTTAAGTTTTTAGGGTGTATGTATGTTTGTAATATTATTTGTCGGTCGCTGTAGCCCAAATGGCTGGACGGATTTTGACTGATGAGGTGTCATTGGATTCGTCTAGATCACGAGGGTGACATAGATTATATGAAATGTCAATAAATCCAATATGGCGACTGTAAGAAGCCATTTTCAATTTACGTTTAACTAAAAAGGTATCAAAACCTGATCGATTTCTGCAAATTTGGTGTCCTTTGATTTGACTGATCATTCAATTGACATGAAAATTATATGAGATGTCAAATATCCAATATGGCGACTAAGATGCTATTTTAATTAAAAGCTGGACTAAAAAGATAAAAACTGATCGAATTTCATTAGTCTGAATCATTAGTAGATTATATGAAGTGTCAAAAAATCCAATATGGCGACTGTAAGAAGCCATTTGCAATTTCCGGTGAACTGGTATCAAAAATTAACCGATTTCCTCAAATTGGGTGTCATTGTATTGGTTTGAATCATTAAATAGACATGTAGATTATATGAAAAGGTCAAAATAATTTGTAATTCAACTTATTAACCCGTAAACGTGTTTCGCAGATAATCGTCGCGCTTATGCAGAAGAATCGTCGTTCGCAGCGTCACGCGGGGCTTGAGTGCCTCACTATCGGGTTCGCGGTGTATCGTCTGCCGGACTACGGACATGTGCCCAAGCCGCTGGACGTCAACTACTTCAAGTACAACGCCTCTGTCGGACGCAGCCAGGCGTTCATCAACCTGAGAGAAGTTAGCGCTAGGTACACTACCTCATTGTATACTACGGCTTTTTCACAGATATAGAAGACAACTAGATAAAGCCTTAAAATTCACTATGTTCTGAATATCAACTAATACGGCTGATCTCTACTATCTTATGTCCAATATCATCAAAATAGATCAAAAAGTTAATCGTACCAGGGCGCTCGGAACAAAATTCTATGCAGGTTTCAAATACCCTGGTAAGAAGTTGCAGAAATCGCATTGAGATAAAGTATACATCCCTTTCTAGCAAATGATATATGGACATAAGAAAGTAGAGATCAGCCGTATGAGCTGACGTTCAGAACATAGTGAATTTTAAGGCTTTATCTAGTTGCCTTCTATATCTGCAGGTTTTTTAAATATAGATTGATACGCGGGACATTGAGATTGACATACACGTAGTGATGACGACGACCAATGATGAACGATGACGAAAACCAAAATGGCTTTTCATTGGTTTGACAACCAAATTCGTTTTTCGTCATCGTAAATCAATAAAATCAAATATTTGTGATCATGATCACCCTACAAAGCTTGTATTACGAGAATCACATGACTGATATACAACAGGGTGGGCAAAATGTTACCACATTGAGGGCAGCTAGCTTTTCTTTTGTAGTTAGGTTTTGTTCTTAGGAAACTATAAGTTTATTCAGAAGAAAAAAAAACAATAACATTTTTGGAATGGCGAATGGCGCGTCATAGAATTTGTACGGAAAACTTTTTTTTTAAATTTCTTGAAATCTTACGATTTGATTTCGTAAGTTACTTTAGGAAAATTGTTCCTGTTAAGAAATAGAGTCGATTGACACCATTTTTTTTTTCAAATGTACGCTGACTGTACATTTTTTCGAAATTCTGAAAATGCAATTGTTTTTTTTTTCTTCAAAATAAAATTATAGTTTCATAATAACAAAACCTTCTAACTACAAAATAAAAGGTAGCTGCCCTCAATAAAAATTTGCCTCAACCTGTATAGTTACATGATTTTATTGTAAATACCTACATATCATACATAGAAAACACCCAAACATCATCAGCCGTTGTCCCACGCTAGGTGGGGTCGGCAAAACATGTTTTTTTTCTTCCACTCACTTCTTTAAGCCGTCAAATCTATATCCACTCCTTTCATTCTAATATCTTTCACACAATCCATCCACTTCTTCTTCGTTCTCCCTCTATTCGTGCATCGAGTCACATTCATATTCATCACCCTTCTAGTCACATGACTTTATTCCCCTTCTCATAATAAACACCAAAACCCGAGATAAATATTTGCAGATCATACAAACATTTATTTGCGCCACAGAGGCCGTCAATTTTATTTCCTTCAGACCATGATAAAGAAACTACTTCCATACAATGTATTTTGTTATTTGGAAATTCATGAAATCATAATTTAAGCCGTTATCAAATCCGTTATTCTAACTCTTATTCCTTTGTATTTAAGGTTCAAATTCGAGCCGGGTACATACGTGATAGTACCTTCTACCTTCGAGCCTAATGAAGAAGGAGAGTTCTTGGTACGAGTGTTCTCTGAAAAGGACAACAATATGGCGTAAGTGACTTCTATATTTTCTAACAAAACCAACCTATTCAGTCATTCTGCTGGACATATAGGCTACCCCTATATGAAGTGGGACATGCCCATAGACCCCACGCTGATATAGAGTAGAGAGATTGTGTTTTATGGTGAATTTATTCACCATAATTTAGTAAAAGAAATCAAATTCTTGACGGTTATGATACTTATCTTTATACAGTCCTCTTCTTCTTCGTATGAGCTAGTGACCAAATCTGGTGTCGGAGTTCTAAGGCCGCCCGAAGGCCTCCGACATGGCTTAACGAGTGAAAAGCCGGGACCAACATCTTCAGGCAACGATACATGTCAAACCTCCCTCTCGCTCGAACTATTCAACATTATTGAAGATATAAAATCACTGAATGTAGTTTTGCAAAATAGCAAACCTTCACGGCCTAGAAAATAACAATACAAAGGTTCAGCAATAATATAATTTTGATTCTATCACGTTTTCTTACCAAAAAACTTGCACCAATGTCATCAATTTTGGTGCAAGTGCAGGTTGGACCCTTATAGTCGCCTTAACGTGCCTTCCGAAGCACGGAAGCGCTCAAATCTAAATGTCACTAAACGGTCACCCAGCCAAGTAATCACCGGGCGGAGTGTTGCTTAACCGTGTATATTAAAGTGATCTGCTAAGAACACCGAAGTTAACTACGCTACGAGCGCTTCAATTTTATACATTCATGGCCTTACTTATGAACATCTTTCAAAAGATAAACGATGCTTAAACTATTGCCATCTCTATTCGTTGGATAATGACAAACAGTGACAGGGCTAACTTTGAGCATTGTTTAACTTTAAGTAGCGTTCATAAGTAAGGGGGTAAATAATTATATTCATAATTTTATACAATGGACCCCCGGTAACCCAACAAACGTTTTGCAAGGCAGTGTCGAACTATCGAAATTGTTGGAATATAGAGTACTGCCTAAGACCTCCTATAGTCCTATACGTAAAACACAATGAATAAACAGTAAACAATAAACGCACTCTAGGCCGCACCGCTATCACATGAAGTCAAACTCAAAACAATACCTACGCGTGGAGCACAATTAGTGGTGGCGCGTACAAGTTGTAACCTGTTCAGTCGTGCGTTAGTAAAGATTGTCAATGTTCAATATTATTAGACATGTCGAATTACAGGGCGTGCCAGATTAGACAGGGGCCGGATCCACTGTAGATCTTTATTTTCTTAAAACAATATAACTATTCACTGCATGAGAAATACCAAAATTATACTTACAAAACTAGAAAAATCTGTGAGCCTTATATGTATATACTACTAGGTTAATGTAAATACGCATAAATTAACAATGTTTCCGTCTAAGAAGGTACTTAATACTAAAGAGTTAATTTAGAGAAACAAAATAAGAAAACAAAAAAGTGTTTATTTAAAAAAAAAAAAGCCCGACTGTATAGACAGAAGTTTTTAGTACTTAGTCAGTTTAGTAGTCTTTTTTAAATTGAAAATGGCTTCTTACAGTCGCCATATTGGATTTTTTGAAATTTCATATAGCCCTTGTGTCCACCTTGTGATCCAGACGAATCCAACGATACCCCATAAGTCAAAATCAGTCCAGCCGTTTGGGCTACAGCGACCGACAAATAATATTACAAACGTACATACACCCTAAAAACATAACCTGATTGAAGAGGACTTCAGTCGGGTAAAAAAATGTAGTGTTGAAGCCCCCAGCTTAGCTACATTTCGGCATGCGGTAGTCCTGTTTTCTGCTGTAATCGAGCTTGGCCTCACGGACATAGGCTAGAGCTGTTGTTAATTAGTAAGAAAGATTCTTACCTTCTTCTAAAATTTAAACACATTTCAGCGAGAACGACGAGGATGTAGGCATGGGCGAGGTTGACGACCGCGTGAAGGAGGTCGCTCCGGACCCGGAACCGACGGATCCGGTCCGGCAGTTCTTCGACCGGCTCGCCGGTTCCGACGGCGAGGTCGACTGGCAGGAGCTGAAGGAGATTCTCGACTACGCTATGAGAGAAGGTATGTTTTCTTTGTTTTAAATGATTCGACATTTGATTTCATTATGACATTCAAAAAGTATCTTTGTTCTGGCTGCAAGTAGCGACGTAGTTCCTATTGTGTCGGATGCTCAGCCTTACTGCAGAGGGACAAAGATCCGTTGAGAGTACTGTACCTTGTCTAGATGAAGCGATTATCGCGAGTGAAGTCGCAGGTAGCCAATTAGGGACGGTCTAATTCCATGTGACTACTACAAGCCTGGGCTCTGCGGGGTGATCGGCTAACTCTGTTGCAAGCAGAAATGATTGAAACCGGTATGTTTGTACAAACTGTGACAGTTTGTCAATTGACGTTCATTGAATTTCGACAGATGAAATGTCAAAGTTTGTAAAAACAGTATCGGTATCAATCATTTCTGTTTGTAACAGAGTTACGGCCGGTTCCTATACCGTTACCGATGACGCTTCGTTGTCCCTTGATAAACTGTCAAATTTTCGACGCCTCGTTGTCAATTTTTGGACAGTTTTTCAAAGGAAAACGAAGCGTTATCGGTTACGGTATAATATAGGATTCGTCGGTTAGTCAATCACCCCGCTTATTCTCGGGAATAGAATAGATGTCATGATAACTGACAAATTTCCATAAAGTTTTGACAATTTTCGCGATATATATCTAACGTGATATTAATATTATTCATAAGAATCAGGCCCTTGGCTACGCGCAAGTAGAGTCACATAATCAGTAATGCAATCATGAATATTTCAACCTGACGTATCGTGAGCGTAACAAAAATTTTGACCAATACAAAGCGTTATTTTGAATCTACGCTTTCTCATTGGCCGAAATGTTACGTCTATGATACGAATACTTTTCCACTAGTCTTCGTGGTCGAGCTTCTAGACAAGTTCTTAAGATTTAGTTGCGTTTATGATTCGAAAGATTCAATTGAAAATCAACTCATTTAGGACGATATAAATATTTTCATATTATAAAATTAAATTCAGAGTTTAATTTACTTCAAATTGATTTAAAATAAATATTCCATGGTTGTAAATTCGAAGTCATGCTTCGCCAATGATGTATTTTCATGATTTTTCATTTGACATCACAATTTCATTGCTATATGATTTGCCATTCTATTAAGTTACTGGTAATAATATCAATAATATTTAAAACAATCTTAATTTTGCATTAATCAGTTGCACTTTACACAATTTTTTGTTACAACTAAATGGTTTTGAGTTTTTATATGATAATAACTTGACGTATAATAAATTATTATAAATAATAATAACTTTATACGATATATTCTGATGCCCATTTTTGTGCTTTCAATGTTTAATAATAATGCTTGTGTTGACTTAACCGCGGCTTTTTCGTTTTATTCGCTGTCGTTGAGATATGTATCTATGTAAGTATGTATAATAATTACATTATTATTTGTAATTTTATTATTTAAAACACGTGATTATAGTTTTTCTGTAGTTACACGATGCTTATTTTGTAGCAGTCTAAAAAAGTTTTATTTGAGGTTTAAACTAGAAAAATATGTTCAAAATTTCAATATTTCTTAGTTAAAAAATATTCTGTTGTTTATTAATAATTAAAACGCGATTACCACGAGTTGTGAGTTTTATTTACCATGTTTTGAGAACAATAGAATTCACAAATCAAGGTAAATATTCCGTTGATATTAATAATCATTTTCACAACCATGTTCTGTCGTTGTCTTATAACTTTATAAGTTATAATAACCTACTATTAATATAAGTAGTATTAGTAAAAAACAGCCAAGTGCGAGCGGACTCGCGCAGTAAGGGTTCCGTATCGTTGTATGGGAGTCCCACTTAAATATTTATTTTAGTCTGTTTTTAGTTATTTGTTCTTATAGCGGCAACAGATATACATCATCTGTAAAAATTTCAATTTTTTAGCTATCACGGTTCATGAGATACAGCCTGGTGATACGGGCCCTGTTTTTACCCTTTAGGTAAGGAGCCCTAAAAAGAACAAAGAACTTTCGAAAACTATAAATTAGGGAGGTGCTAGGTAGAGTTATTTGTGGAGGGCTCATCCGGGGAAGTACTGCCACCATGCCTATTTCTGCCGTGAAGCAGCTGAGCTGTGTTTCGGTTTGAAGGGTGTGGGTGCCGGTGAATTTACAGGCACAAGAGGCTTATCATTTTCATGTCTCAAGTTGGACGCAGGGCGTTGCATCGTAAAGCACTTTCCGAAAAACGTGATTTACGATGCAATGCTTTGTCATAGGTAATGGTTACCACTAAACATCAGGTGGGCCATGCGCTTGTTCTATCTTCAGGCTTAGTTCGCGTCACGTAAAAAGAACGCTGTTGGTAAGCTTCGCATTAGGTGATTTATCTGTATTCACACGTGTGCAAACATATCCCCTCCACTTCTTCCAGCGTTTTTACATGGCGCGTACTTTACCTGAAGATAGAACAAGCGCATAACATAAAAAAATAGAACAAAGAACTATAGATAACTATAAATTAGGTGCGCAAGGTAGGGATCAACTAACATTTAACAGAGCTGGCCATGTCCTCTAAATCTCAAACAGCAGAGGACACTAGCTCATACAATATGGTGATGAAACAGAGTTGGCAATGCGCCGCGGCGCCCCTGTCGCGTACGACGGCGGGGGTGGAGGGGGGGCGGGCGGGGGGCCGGGCGCGGGGGAGGGGGAGAAGAGCTGCCTGGAACAGCTGCTCTGCGCGCTCTGCACGCCGATATGCAAGGAGATAGGCGTCGACCTCAACCAGATACAGCAGCAGAATCAGGAGCAAGTACATTTGACGCAGCCTCAGCCGACAGGTAAACACCACAACACCAGCCTATTCAGTCCACTGCTTCACATAGGCCTCCTCTATACGAAGGGGAATATGGCATATTTCCCTGACAGGTCGACAGGTCGTTTCCGGTCAGGTAATTTAGCTGTGACAATGTTAGGCTGCGCTATGCCACTATCAGCCGGCCGCCAGAGCCCCGTTTGTTAGTTAGCAGGGAGCACCACGGGCAGGTGAGGTTGGCTTGGGTTCCGGAGAATTGGGTTGGAACCCCGTACACCCCAGGTAAACGGGCGATCACAAATGTTTCAACAAAAAAATCCAGTCGCGGAGAAGGAAGAATTTCGTACATTATTCTGTATTACCTGTCTCAGTCACTCCCGTTAATATAATGCGCACATGCGCATCGGTGTGCATGCGTCTCGTTCGCACAGATGCAATAACTGCCGTCCGTACGTGACGCATTACATTAAGGCGACTATACAAGTCAAACCTCCCTCTCGCTCGCTCTATTCAACATTTTTGAAGATATAAAATCACTGAATGTAGTTATGCAAAATAGCAAACCGTCACGGCCTAGAAAATAAAAATACAAAGGTTCAGCAATAATATTTTGATTCTATCACGTTTTCTTACCAAAAAAAACTTGTGACCAATGTGATCAATTTTTTTAGTAGGAAAACGTGTTGGGTTCAACATGATAACTTTGCATTGTTATTTTCTTGGCCGTGAAGGTTTGCTATTTTGCATAACTATAGTCAGTGATTTTATATCTTCAAAAATTTTTAATAGTGCGAGCGAGAGGGAGGTTTGACATGTATCGTCGCCTTAATCTGTTATTACCTGTCTCAGTCACTCGCGTTAATATAATGCGCACATGCGCATCAGAGCGTGACGCATTATATTAATGCGGGAGTGACAGACACGTAGTAACAGGTTAATTACGAAATTCTTCCTACTCCGCGATCGGACTTTAGTACGAATTGCACAATTCCAAAACCATTGGAAACGTATCGTAGCTCAATTTTTAAGTCTCTTTTTTGTAATATCCCGTGTTTATAACCAAATTAATGTCATTTTATAACGGCTCGATTAAGTAAGCTTGTCCATTTAATGTAAAAAAAGAAAATAAAAGAAGTGACATGATATTTTAACGCTATTTTAGCTATCTGAGCATTAGAGAACTGTTATAAATGGGACGGTTTCTGTTTTGCAATCTGCAAGTACATTACATTATTTATGTTGTTCGATCAGTTTCTATTTTAAATCGTTTGAGTAATATCCAATAAAGTTACATTAAAAATTAGCGCGAAAACGAAGTTTTCCAATCTGTTAACTTCGTTGTTCTTAGCAGATCACCTTGGTTAAGCAACACTCCGCCCGGTCATTACTTGGATGGGTGACCGTTTAGTGACATTTAAAATTGAGCGCTTCCGTGCTTCGGAAGGCACGTTAAAGTGTTGGTGACGGCTTTTCAGCCGTTTGGAAACGCCGTTAAGCCATGTCGGAGGCCTTCGGGCGCCCTAAAACTCCGACACCACAGTTGGTCACTAGCTCATACGAAGAAGAAGAAGAAGAAGCGTAACTACGCTTTCGCATTGACCAAAATGTTACGTCTACGAAACGAATACTTTTTCGCTAGTCTTCTTGATCGAGCCTCTGCGCTGCTAAACAATTGTTCAACCCATATTTAACTTTCCAATCATACATAACAGAATAGTGAAAGATTTTATGTAATTTTTGGTTTTGTTTCTTACTACCCCCATTAGTATCCTCAATATGTTTGCGTACTGAGTATGAAGACGTCCATACTGGGAGAAAAGTCATGATAATGTTTGATTTTATGCATGAAATTCGATTAAAAGCGACACGTTGTGGCAGGTTTGAATCCCGCCGCGGGACAATTTTTGTATGATCTTTTCTGATTGTCACTTTATTGCTGAACCCACAAAAATGAAAAACTTAGAGATTACATTTTTGATTTGTTTTATTTTTACTAATTATTTTGATTTTTTACAGGGCTTCAAGCAGTTGCATGAAAGAATTTTGTATATATTTTTATTGAAATGGAGGCCGATTTAAAATGTCTGTTTTTAGTGGCACTGTACTTTATTGCAATTTATTTACAGGTTTTTTTTTCAGTTTTAGCTCGATAGTTTTGTAAAATTATATTTTTAGAAGTTTTTTTTAATTTTACGAAACTATTTTATATTTTAAGTCGCTACTAACACTAACGGTATGTGAAAGAAATCAAAATATTTTTTGATTACTTTGACATAAAGCTTTTTGTAAGCATGTACCACGCAAATGAAAATACACAAAAATGGGCATTTTAAATTAAATTTAATTTAATTTATTATAGTTAACTTAAATCATATCAGAACCACCTCCATTTCTTTAAAACTTTGTTTTTTTTATCTGCTATTTGATTATGTACGGTTATAAATGCAAATGAATTAAAGTTATTTTTTGTTACCTTATAAGGAAAAATAATTTTAATAAATACACAGTTGCTACTACAGTATATTAAATAGTTGATACGCGGGACATTGATATTGACATACACGTAGTGTCGACGACGACCAATGATGAACGAAGACGAAAACCAAAATGGCTTCTTCTTCTTATTTTATTTATCGGCCTCTGTGGTATAGCGTCCACAACTTTGCTAATGTCGCAAAATGGCTTTTCATTGGTATGACTAACCAAATAGGTTTTTGTGATCGTTTATCATTCGTCGTCGTCATCACTACGTGTATGTCAGTGTCAAGGTCCCGCTTTTCAACATAATAACAAACTGTGGGTATCAACTTTAAAAGTACAGTACACTTTGATACATTTCGTAAAATATGTAAAAAAAAAAAATATGTTGCCAATATATACCAAAAATAAAGACAGATGACAATTTAAGATGGTTACATAATCAAATAGCAGCAATAAAATTCCGCCATATTGTATTTCAATGACTGAACCATTTCCCTTGCGGTCCGCAGAGCTAAAAGGGCAGGGTTTCTCCAAGGAGGTCTGCAGGAGTATGATCGCTATGCTGGATAAGGACGGCTCTGGCGGCCTCGGGTTTGAGGAGTTCAAATCTCTCTGGATAGATCTGCGTAATTGGAGGGTGAGTATCAAGATTTTGATATTATCTAGAACTGCAAATGTTCTTTGCCCGCGTGGAAATTGATGTGTCAAAACGCGTTTTGTTATTTACGGTTAATTTTTACCATCTTTTGAGCGGAATAAAAAGTAACTACATATCATTACTACATTACGTCACCTAGCTGTACCCGTTCCCGTACCTGCTCTCACTCGCTTTTTTGTTCCCGTTCCCGCTCCTATTCGCGTTGGTCACCGATTCAACTGCCGGTTAAGTATGATGATTTTATATAAACCACTTGAGAAATGATTGGTTCCCCATACAAACTTTTATGCCCTATCACACCCCCTAAGTTTTATTTTCGCCAAGTCCCGTCTTCAAAATTTATTAAAATTGATTCAGCGCTCTAACTAAAACACTTATTTATTTATTTTCATAAGTGTCTGTGAAATATTTCAAGTCAATAAGTAAAGATTTTTTTTTGTTCCCCCATACCAACTTTGCCCGTTTACCCCCTCAGAGGCTGATTTTTCAAAATTAGATTAGCCTATGTGATATTCTAGAAGCTAATCTATCTACATACCAGATTTCATCTAAAAAACTTAAGTAGTGAGAGAACGTGGTAACAAACATTTGCACAGACTCACATATTTATTACTCGCTTCCGCCCGCGGCTTCGCTCGCGTGGTACCGGGATAAAAAGTAGTTTATGTGTTAATCAAGTTCACAAACTATGTATATTCCAAGTTTCATCCAAATCCGTTTAGTAGTTTTTGCGTGAAAGATAACAAACATTCATCCATCTATACTCACTCAGTCGGATCAGTCATGTGGTTCATTATAAGGCCGTGCCTATGCATTGAAACGCGCCATTCCTTCGCGCCGCGCCGCCTCCGCCCCGCTCCCGCTGACTTCGTGTCTGCTGTCTAATATAAGTACTGCTCAGTTTGGGGCATCATGATGTTGTGTGATAGCGAACCGCGTTATTTATAATGGACGACCTCGTTGTTTGCAGGCTGTGTTCCGTTTGTATGACACAGAAGGTCGCGGCGCGATCCCGGCTCAGAACTTGCGAGACGCCTTACACTCGGCCGGCTATACTGTCAACGCGCACATTCTGAACGTACTCGCTCACAGGTAAGGTCTTTCACCATAAGGGTGCCTTACCACCAGAGATGTGTTATGCAGCTATGCTGCGAGAATGTAAAAGCTAAGCTACGAAACTTTGTGACCGTTTCCACTGATGCTAAGCTATGTAGCGGTGCGAGTAAGATGTGCTATGAAGATGCGCCGCCGCAAAGTAGCTGCGCGAGGAAGATGCGCAGCTCGAGCTATGCGATGTATCGATAGTAGGGAAGCGGCGAGGGCGCAGACAGCCTTAACACGCATTAAAAACATATCTTAGTTGAAACCGTTTCCACCAGTGCTAAGCTATGTGCACCAATGAATATGATTGGTGGATATCAAACGCATCCATAGCACTGTGGCATAGCACATTCATATTTAATTAAGCTACAGTGAGATATATTTGTTGTAAGAATGTTAACTAATAGATACCTTTATTTTTTGCGCATACAAGTAATCCATTAGCAATAATAATAATTAACTTTGAAGTAGTAAGTAGCTACCTAGTTTACAGACTCAAATTCATTAAACCATTATAATGTTCCCAACGAGCATAACTGTTTGTACAAATGTAAAAACCTATTATTGGCCTTAATTTAAATAAGGTTCATACTTTTAATATCTAACTTAAACTGTATAGCTGTTGGTTTTTCTAATAAATAAATAAAAATAAAAAAAAGACGTGTGGCACTCGGGGACTGCCGCGGTAAAGCTATTGCATAGCATTTTGTATCAACTTATGCAATTATAATTATTTATTTATTTTATTTATGCAGTATTTCTTTTTCTTTGATATTAATTCAAGTTACACTTTTTGAGCGTGGTGACCGATAAGAAAACAAATTTCAAAACAAAACTGAAATTAGATTCAGGTTAAAAACGTCAGACGTCAGTTTGATGTGTCATCTTTAATGTGTTGAACACTAGCGCTGCGACGTTGTGACGAAGAACTAATAGAATACAAAAGTTTGAATATGAACTCTATTTCCAAGCAACAGATTATAAAATTAAGTAAATCGGAGTGGGGAGCGTGAGGTTTTTTTTCGTTACGGAATTTCTGGATTCGGTCCCCGCGCTCGAGGCCCTCGATAGAAGCTATGCAATAGCTTAATAAAAAATATCTGGTGGAAAAGCAGCCTAAGACGGCGTCCTAATTGGCAGCGATCGTACGATGGCGCGATGCGTTCTCGTCGCACGACGAGATTAAACACACACATTTCTAGTGAGTGTCCTAATTGAAGCTTGTAAGTTATCACGCTAACACATGCCAAAATGTTTATCTGACCAAAACGCATCGTATCATCGTACGATTATTACCAATTAGGACGCCACCTAATAACATACCATAAAATAATAGCACGATATTCAAAATATAGAATAATAGCTCCGCCCGCGGCTTCGCTCGCGTACCTGGATAAAAAGTAGCATATGTGTTTATCCAAAACAAAATATCACATTTTGTTAAAACAGGATCGGTGTAAATGATTTCTGTTTGCAACAGAGTTAGACGATCAACCCGCAGTTCACAAACTATGTATATTCCAACTTTCTTCCAAATCCTTTCTGTAGTTTTTGCGTGAAAGCGTAACAAAGATTCATCCATACGCACAAACTTTCGCATTTATAATATTAGTAGGATTTAGAACAAACTCCTCAAACGGTCTCAAAAACCCAACAGAAATTAGACAATGTTTCGCCTTCCCCATAAGGCATCCTCAGGAAATAATCGCTGCTGCTGTAACAGTTGCACAATTCGAAAGCGAACTCGAGTACGAGCGAGAACAAGTAAATTCCTTTTATCTGTGACGGAATGGGCGAAGGTCTGCGTGAGACGCAGAAGGTTGCGGGTTCGAATCCCGCTGCGTGACAAATGTTTGTATGATTTGAAAATATTTGTGTTTGGTTTGAGTGTTTTCTATAGTTGCATTGTTTACGATATGTATGTATGTATTTTATTCTTCAAAACTGAATACTATTTTTAACAATGTACACTGTAAAAACCCGTAGGGTTTGTGTCAGTGCTGACAGTAACAACGTAAGACATCGTACAAATCATTAGACACATCTTATTAGATACTTACATAACAAATAAAAGCTAAAATCCATAACTACCTACTAAAGTCTATTCAATGTGCACTACGTTCGACACGACAAGTCGGACACACATAACAATAGCTGCGGCACGCTTACGACAAACTGGTTAAAAAAAAATTTTATTAATTAATCAGCCATGTGGTTCCAGCCACAGCTTGTATTATACAAGATGTTCTTAGTTAGGGGCTACATGATGCTATTTGATGGGGTTCAGCATTATTTATTTAGTTTCTTATTTAGCTCTTATGTAATGTTAATGTACCTCATCATTATCATCATCCACAGCCCGATTTCCCCTCTGCTTGGTATAGCCTCCCTTAACTTGTGCCATCCACCATGATCCTGCGCTAGTCTAAACCACGTACGACCCGCGACTTTGAAAATGTCGTCTGTCCATCTTGCAGCCGGACGTTCAACACTCCGAAAGTCATCCCTAGGCCACCACTCTGTAATTTATATTGTATATAAATATATAATATCTTATAATGTACCTACATAAATACAATTTATTTCTAGATACGGCGGTTCCGACGGCTACATTCAATTCGATGACTTCATCATGTGCGCTGTGCGATTGAAGACCATGATCGGTGAGGATTTATCATTCAATGAATCGGACATGTTTTTCTCTTCAATTTCTTCTATCAGCCGTAATCTCAACACTCATTCCTTTCTTACTCATATATTTTCATTCAATGATCTATGATGAAAATATTTACACTTACGAACTAGTTGTAAAAATAGAACTATCATTACATCACACATCACACGCACAATGGCCCAACAAGGAGTCCAATTGCGCGAAAGGGAGTCAGTCCATTTACATTTACAGAACATAATCCAATCATTATTTAATGTTCCTCTGGAAGAATAAAGTTAAGTAAATGCTAGTAGCGTCTGGTTTCCATTGACTAAAAGTCAAAGTCAAAGTCAAAATTCATTTATTCAGTAGAAACGTTTTTTTTAATTTACCACCAATTCGTAACGCAACCAAGCAGAGAAGAATTGGCAAGAAACTCTGCTTGGCTTATATTTTTTTAACGTCATTGTTCTTAATAACTATTACATTGTTTTTGATGGCGTTGGAGGCAGTTTCATCCCAAGCTTTTTTGTCAACTAAATAATCAGATATTTTATAATAAGCTTTATCACAGAGATTACGTTCTTACGATCCTAACGGCTTAAAACAGAGAGTTAATAGGCATCTTCTGGGAATGCTCGCCCCATCGTCGATATCATCCTTGCCCACGCAAGCCATGTGGGTCAAGAGCTGGCCCATAGCACAAAAAAATACAACCTCATTTTTTAAAGTCGGTTAAAAATAAGGAATAAACCTTTATGTTTATTAGAAAATCCAAACTCCTTGGTTTATACTCATGGATCAAAAGAGACCTCGTTACTTCGTGATAAAAATTAAATATCATTCATTCTGCGACCATAGATAGACATTGATCCTTATTTTATACTTTTCAAACAAACTCCTTTCAAATAACTGTTTTGAGTCCGTCTCATGAAAGAAATTCCGCAGACGTGGCGCCACTGTCGTATAAAAACTAAAATGGAATGGAAATAAAATCAAAAGATAAGCAATATCAACACGTCTCCCACTAAAATATGATACAAATAATCTGTTCTGTCTAGAATTTCTCCATAAATGTTCAGTGTTTTTGAGTATACTTGAGATTTGGCTTTAGTTCCGCTTATTGCCGCAGGAAAGAGGTCGTGAGTCGGACTCTGCCTTCTAAGCATCATTCAATTTCATTCAAATATATAGATTAAGTTCTCAATGTTGCATTTAAAAAAGCTCTTTCTCTAGTTGAATATCGTTCTTTAATTTTTTTAACCTCTCTCTGCCCATTGGAAGTCTATCGGGGAAGACTTCCAAACATCTGTATCCTGAGCTACCTCTGACCACTCTCTTTTGAAGTTTTTTCATTCATTAAACTTTAAAAAAAAGAGGATCCTCAATTTTTTTTATTCAAGAGAGTTGTATCATACTTGTTGTAGAGATACCTTCAAAAGTAAACATCAGTAGTTACCAGTCAAACAAAGTAGTAGAGCTCTTTGTGAAGGGCTCGTCCGGGGAAGTAGGAACTACCATCATGCCTATTTCTGCCGTGAAGCAACATTGCCGTGTTTCGGTTTGAAGACTTACGATGCAATACTTGGTTATAGGCTATAGTTACCACTTAACATCAGGTGGGTCATGCACTTGTCCCATCCTTAAGTATTATAGATAAACATCATCATCATCATCAGCCTATAGCAGTTCACTGCAGACTTAGGCCCCTAATGAGCGCCATTGCGCCTTGTGCTGAGCTCGACGCATCCAGCTTCTACCAGCAGCCACATATATAAACATAATTGAAATGTATTGATAGAGTAATAATAATTTAGCGAACAACGAACCGCTTGAGAATCTCGAACGTGAGCTGCAATGGAATGCGTGAAGCCGCGGCCGACTGCGAGTCTACGAGTCTCAATCAAGTATACAACTAAACAGACTTTACAATATTATGTAATACTGCACTATAACGTGGCATTTTTACCGGGTGTTAAATAAACTACTCTGAAAACTTAGAAAAAAAAGCAACCTTTATCACAAGATATTATTTACAAAGATTATGTCCAAATATCAATTGTTTTTTATTTATTATAAAGCTAAAATATTTAAATATATTTTTTATTTAAAAAACGAATACTGGAGTATTCTTATACAGAATATTATTTACAAAAATGTAATATCAGTAGATAATTTTTGTTATAAAATAAATACCTGTTCAACATATTTTTTTTAAGTTTTAGAGTTTATATTTCACACCCAATATAAAAAGGTTGTATTGGAAATATATCATTGTATTTAAAGTATTTTTTTGCAAAAAAAAATATAATTTAAAATAATATTGTTATTGTTTTTATATTATTTCCAAACATGCTTTAAATCAGTTGCGATGAAAAATATATATACATATTACCTACATATTTAAAAATAATAAAGTTAACATATTTGATATTATAAATGTATTAATAAGAGCTTATTTCTTTATTCAAGTAATCGCAACTGGTATGTATCATAATAAAACCATTTACAAGATTTTTACACACTTATTACAGGTCAAAGAACGTGAATCACACTTTTTAATACGCACAAATCTTGTCAGTGGTCTCCATTCGACTAACACGCTTACTAAATGTATTTTGTGTCGTTTTTATTGTTTTCTAACATATATTTTTTTATTTTTTTAGATACTTTCAAGGGGAGGTCCTCTGGCGGAGAATACGCGACCTTCTCGCTTGAAGAATGGTTAAATCGCACAGTATACGCATAAACGTAAACAAAACATTGAAATGCCTTAATTAAATTTAATTGTTACTCTATTATTGTATAGTTGCCATGATGTTTTTTATTCTCATAAATGGAAATTTATACAAACAAACTTAAGTATCTACCTACGTAAGCAGCCTATATTTATCCGTTATTTAATTTTGGACATCAAATGTGGTACAATAAAAAGTAGGCAGGAACATGTAAAAAGTCAAAAAAAGTCACAAATTGATTTTTATTAAGGTAATTTGTAATTATTGTATTTAAAAGAATATTATACGGGTATTAATAAGAATACTGATACATTTTTGTACAATTGATTAAAGTTTATAAAAGTAGTTAATTTAATTGTAACAAACTAGAAAATCAATAGTTTTACGTGAGTTTTGCAGTATTTTTGTATCCACCGATATTTCATTCCAATAAATATGTTTTTTGTAAATACTGTGCGAATATAACTGTATAAGCTTATCTATCTATGCATTGGAAAATGTAACTTTCTTTTTATTTTATTTTATTATTTTTGCACTGACTATGTATGCATTTTGTTTGCAATTTATATGACATCATAAATAAATGTTTATTTATTTAAACTGTGTTTTCTTATGTACAATGTATAATGCTAGGTATGAATATATCGCAAACAAACAGTTATAAATAAAACAGTATATAATAATAATAAATAAAAATAATGAAAGCCTTAGATGCTTCCTTTTTAGAGACAGTTCCATTGGATTATGTAACTCAATTTTTACTTTGCCTCACTCAGATGATGTCAAGATGGTACTAGACCTTGTGAAATACAGACAGACATACTAGATAGACGGACAACGTGATAAAGTATGTAGTTCATTTGAACTCTTTAGAGGTAGGGAACCCTAAAATCAATATACTTAGAATAATTATTCTTTGTTAGTTATGTTAACTAAAAAGTAGAATGTTCTTTTTTCTCCTTTATTTGAGCTTTTTCGCTTAGTGAATATGCCGCTCAATTATTACTAAAATAAAGTTTATGTATATAAAAAAGTTCCAAAAAAATAAACTCAAACTACTATAGGAACCCTTAATTTTATACCTCATTTACTAACTCAGTTGCACACCGACATGATAAGCACCGGTCCTCTTTTTACAAACATTGACAATATGTCAATTGACGTTCTTTGAATTTCGACAGATGAAATGTCAAAATTTGCAAATAAAGGTCCTGTGCCAATCATTTCAGTGTACAACTGAGTTAGTAAATGAGGCCTCTGATAAGGGCTCCTCGAAGAATACAGCACAAAGTTAGCATTTGATCAAGCAGCCTTCGTGTTTGTAATGAATTAAAACTAAGTGTTCCCTGTAGAAACTGGGTGGGGTACATGAATGGATAATATTCATGTACTTTACGGTATAGAAAGCGAAGGAACCTTTTTTGTACCTTTTCGAGCATTAGTGTATACGTTGTATGGTGAGGGTTCCATACGCAGGCACTGGATTCTAATTTTGAACGATCAAGTGCAGTGTACAGGAGTTTAATGGCACTCATATTAGTAAAATCTCTACAGTTCCTTGTTACAAACCCTAGCCTTTTGAAACAGTCCCCTACAAGTTCACGGATGGTAAGTTTGGTGTCAAATGTAACTCCTAAGTCTTTAACCGCTCTCGCTTTACCAACTCTCCATTCAGTTCGTACGGCATGGTTGTTGGACTTGAAGATCTGCTGAAGCTCATCACCTGGCATTTATCAATATTAAGGTACAACCTATTCTCCTCACACCATAATAGAATGATATTCAAATCTCTGTCGTAGTCTACGACTGTCATGTCGTAAAGGAGATATTGTCAAAAAACTGCTATAAGGCGCCATTTTTCCAATACGGTAGCTACGGTACTCGAGCGGCAAAATTACGAGGTGGCAAAGTTGAAATTCGAAGAAACCACATGGAAATTTATAAAATTACCAGTTTTCAAAACTCCCGGAAAACTTTCCAAGTAACCCCTTTTACGCCCAAATGATTGCACTATTCACACAATACCTATATTATGTTTTCTAAATCATTATTAGCTGGTTTGATTTGATAAAAACATATTTTACAAAATTGTTAAATGCAGGTCGATTTTTTACCCGGTATTAATAAAAAAAATACCCGGTTTAAATTACCTATTTTACCAATTCCTTCCTATTTAACCCTAGACAGAGAAAGCTATAGACGACGAGATAATTCATCTCATTCTTTCAAGAAAGAGAACTACTTATGCGTGCTTCATGCAAATAAGGGAGACCGCACTATAGATTTGCTGTCCCTTATCGCGTGCCGGTTTTTTCGTTGTTTAGCGCAACATTGCGCTAAACAAAATTTGGCAGCTAGCAGCAGTTTCGGAAGATTTTGTGAAAAACTTGCTTGAAACTAAATTATTACCTGGAAAAATTATGTTTCATCTATTGTAAATCAATAATAACAAATGAATGTTATGGATTTCTCTATCAAAATGGATCGGTGTAGTGTATTTTGGTGCAAAAGTGGCAGTGATCAAAACATTCCGGATTTGTCTTTTCAAGCGTAAGTATCGTACTTTTGACGAGGTATTTATTCAAAAATGGATTATTAACTAGACTTCCACAATAAATAACAACATTTAGAGCAGAAATCTGTAAGAAAATAAGCCAAAAAGTGAAATTCAATTTTGTTTTGTTTTGTTTGGTGTTGCCGGCATTTGAAATGAATTTTGCCCACTGCACATTAATTTTTGGCTCAACTTTCATTTATTTGTAGTGAGCTAGGCGGCTGGAACTTTTGTCACAGATAGGTCTATATCTAGGAAGCCTAAATCTAAAATGGCGTAGTGCGGAACCAAATAGTTTTTGAGATATGATTATTTGAAAATTCATCTTCTTTTTATTTATGGCCTCTGTGGTATTTTTTGGTGATTCGACATTGACAATGATATTTCTCGTTGTTAATGTAATACGTTGAATAGACAGTCGGTTATTAGATTTTTTACAACCACCTGGAAATCCTTCTCGCAGCAGTAGGTTCTAGGACACCCCAACTTGAGTAGAAATATCACAGAACTGACGCAGATCACCCCGATGCCACGTAGTCTTGTGGTCCCTATGCGTAGATTGGATATAAAAAATGTGGAACCAGAAATTCCCGTGGAAGATCCTGAGTGGAGCTAGCCCGCGAGGACGAGTGGACGAAGCGACACTCAGGGCCGACGAGGTCAAATATCCGAATCAAATATCCATTTTTATGATTTGAAACTGTTTTTAAACTGATCATAGGTCATAGGTCCGTAGTAGTCCGGTAGTGTGTTTTGGCGTATATTGTTTAATTTTTTTTCTCTCGTTAACCTCAAAACGTAATTCATTTTTTCTCGGAAACTGTGAGTTTCCCCCTTTTAGAGGGAGAGTCCTCACTCCCTCCCTGCCCTTCCCCACCCCATAAGCTATAAGCTATAAGCATATAAAGAAAAGTCGTTTCATTTTTTATTAGAACTTTAAATAATATAATTTCTTTGGTTCATTATTATTTGCATTGCCCAGTTTAAAGATGACGTTTTAATTTCAGGATAAAAAACCAAAGGCCACGTAATTTAATGGATGGTAACTGAAAATACACCTTTGTGTCTCCAGTTATGTGAATCTTCCACAGTATGTATAAAAATCTTTAATCTTTAATCTATTTTGATACTGATTTTATCGTTTAAAAGCCATGTGCTATATTTGGTCAACCTTGACAAACCGAAGTTTTAATGAATGTATAGGAAAAAAGACCACGAAAACCAAAGAATTCATTATTTTTATATATGTTGTGCTATTAAATGTTAGGTTATTGTTATTATTATTATTATCATACATACAATGATAGAATTCGTTCATTTTTGTTTTGGTTTAGAACTGTTTTTTTATTTCAGACTAGAGAACCAGAGGTTACGTTAAATCAATGGATCATTCAGATTTAAAACGGATTCGGGATTCGTCAGTCACAACTGACAGCATTTTTTGACAATACACCTATATGCCCCCAATTATTTAAATCTGCCACAGTAAGTAAGTATCAAAAAGCCTAAGCTATATTTTATCAAAACCGGGTAAGTGAAACCCAAGATACTGCTTGCCTTCTCCGAAGTACCCACAAATTAAATTAGCTAGTTATGGGTTCAATTCCCACTGCGGGGCAAATGTTGCATGTTCTGTTTGGGGCTACATGATGTTGTGTGATTACGTCCCGCATTATTTATTTATTTATTTATTTACGATGGACTTTGACTGACAGGAAAGAAATACTTTAATGTTAGCTCCATTTTTCAAAAAGTTTTCACTAAGATTTTATACTAGCTTCTGCCCGCGGCTTCTCACACAGCTGGTGTAGCTCTACATAATGTGTAATGACAATTTGTTATATAGGTACACCTAGTTAACTACCTACAAAGCCTCGGTCTGCCTACTATATAACCATATTGCTAAATTGACCCTTAGACAGGGTTTATGTGAGATACCTTACCTATAACCTGTAACATAATGCAATTTGACACCATGTAAATAATTTACTCCGGTGATCTTCGCAGATCATCTTGGTTAAGGAACACTTCGCCCGGACACTACTTATATGGGTGATCTGGATGGCATTTAGATCTGAGCGCTTCCGTCCTTCGGAAGGTACGTTAAGATGTTCTTCCCGGCTTTTTCAGTTGTTAGCCATGTCGGAGGCCTTCGGGTGGCCTAAAAATTCCGACATCAGAGTTGGCCACTATTTCATACGAAGAAGAAGAAGACCAATATATTCCATGCCTCAATTCATATGTTTCATCATCATCATCAGCAGCGCCATTAATAGCTTGTTATTTTTCCCAGCCAGAACGATGTACGTGTGTAACTTGTAAAAGAAATAAATTTATTGTATTGTATTGTATTTTGTATCTAAATTTTGCGTGAGGGAGAAATAAACAATACTCAATACCTTTCGCCTTTATTATATTAGTAGAATTGCTAGCCTTTTATGTACGCATTTTCTACAGATTACATTTGTTATGTTTAAATACTGAAATTAATTTTTAATTACTGTTTATAGGGTAAATCACCATCATACACACCTAGAAGGCTGCGAAATTGCGTTGCGTTGGACTGCTGAGCTATTAGAAGATACGCGAAAAACTGCGAGCTCTTGGGGAAAAAAGTTGGTGTTTAATAAAAGAGTAGCGAATTTAGAAAATATGATTGCAGAATCGAAAGCATAATTTTCTAAATGTTGAAGTTTTTGAGAAATAAAAATATATTTCCTATGATTCTATTCTTTTTTGCATGTAGGAATTTTGAAAGCTTATACAAGAAACATAAAGACATGCGTGAACGACAACTTAGGACACTAATAAATAATAGGATATTTTTGCCGTTCTGTAAAAAATCAATGCAAAAGATATCTTTATTCATGTCCGTTAAAATATTCAATAGTCTCCCCGAAGACATGAAAGATTTGACACTTAGCCTTTTTAAAATAAGACTTCACAAATGGCATGTAGATAAATGCTTGTATACGATCAAACGAATTTATTAAAACGAAATAATAATTTACTATTTTTATTTCTTCTTTTGAATGGTTAGTTTTCATTTTGACATATATTTATTAAGTAATCTTGATTGTCAACTTAATTATTGTTAATTAAAATTAACCGATATCAATGATAATTAATGACATATAAACATATAACAATTTAATATTTGCACGCTTCTGTAATGAAGTATAAGTATGCGATCCACATAGCCTTTAAGATCCTTTCCTTTGTAATTGCTTGTAATGGCTTGTAGATAAATGCTTTTATACAATCAAACGAATTTATTAAAACGAAATAATAATTTACTATTTTTATTTCTTCTTTTGAATGGTTAGTTTTCATTTTGACATATATTTATGAAGTAATCTTGATTGTCAACTTAATTATTGTTAATTAAAATTAACCGATATCAATGATAATTAATGTAATGACATATAAACATATAACAATTTAATATTTGCACGCTTCTGTAATGAAGTATAAGTATGCGATCCACATAGCCTTTAAGATCCTTTCCTTTGTAATTGCTTGTAATGGCTTGTAGATAAATGCCTTTATACAATCAAACGAATTTATTTAAACGAAATAATAATTTACTATTTTTATTTCTTCTTTTGAATGGTTAGTTTTCATTTTGACATATATTTATTAAGTAATCTTGATTGTCAACTTAATTATTGTTAATTAAAATTAACCGATATCAGTGATAATTAATGACATATATACATATAACAATTTAATATTTGCACGCTTCTGTAATGAAGTATAAGTATGCGATCCACATAGCCTTTAAGATCCTTTCCTTTGTAATTCTGCTCGCAGTTTTTCGCGTATCTTCTAATAGCTTAGCAGTCCAACGAAAATTTTTTCGCAGCCTTCTAGGTCTGTATGATGGTGATTTACCATACTTTTATGCAATTAAATATAATTTGATTTGAAAATTATATAGGTGGTGCATTCAATCAAATTTGCTAAACATCCTTCCTTCCCTTACATATTATCAAAAGTCATTATAACTTGTTAGTGAAGCAGATTATAAATGAAAAAAAATTTCGTCATGCAGGTAAAGTATTAATCAATAGATTAATACTTTACCTGCAGTATAAATTGATAGATTAATCGTTTACCTGCATGACAATAATTTCTTGTTATATTTGTTTGTCATTGAATTCCTTGTGCAATATGCAAATATTTTACCCATTATCATCATCAGCCTATAGCAGTCCATTGCTGGACATAGGCCTCCCCTAATGAGCGCCTGAGTCCCTGTCCTGAGCTCGATGGATCCAGCTTCTACCAGCAGCATTTCGCAGATCGTTACCACCTGGCCGGAGGGCGTATTATTAGTATATTTTACCCAAATCTATGGAAATTTTAATTATGTGGCAACCCTGCAGTTGAAATGAGAAAGACTAGGGTGGCCACGCAAACTATAAATCTATATATATACTTAATCTATGTATTTAACCCACCCACCCGAATTTTTACCCACCCGCCCATCTCTAGTCGTAGATCGATTTTATTTCGGTGTACATATGTATGCTTCCCTTTCTAACTGATAATATTGGACTTATGAAAGTAGAGATCAGCCGTATGAGTTGATCATAGTTGATGTTCATTAAAAGAATGAAGATGAATTTTGAGACTTTATCTAGTTCTCTTCTGTATCTGTGGTTCCGTGCTTAAAATATAGTCTATGGGCACGTCCGTCAGTGCCAGTCTGTGGTCCCCCGGTTCGGTCGTACATCAGCCTAGACAGAGAAAGCTATAGACGACGAGATAATTCATCTCATTCTTTCAAGAAAGAGAACTACTTATGCGTGCTTCATGCAAATAAGGGAGACCGCACTATAGATTTGCTGTCCCTTATCGCGTGCCGGTTTTTTCGTTGTTTAGCGCAACATTGCGCTAAACAAACTTTGGCAGCTAGCAGCAGTTTCGGAAGATTTTGTGAAAAACTTGCTTGAAACTAAATTATTACCTGGAAAAATTATGTTTCATCTATTGTAAATCAATAATAACAAATGAATGTTATGGATTTCTCTATCAAAATGGATCGGTGTAGTGTATTTTGGTGCAAAAGTGGCAGTGATCAAAACATTCCGGATTTGTCTTTTCAAGCGTAAGTATCGTACTTTTGACGAGGTATTTATTCAAAAATGGATTATTAACTAGACTTCCACAATAAATAACAACATTTAGAGCAGAAATCTGTAAGAAAATAAGCCAAAAAGTGAAATTCAATTTTGTTTTGTTTTGTTTGGTGTTGCCGGCATTTGAAATGAATTTTGCCCACTGCACATTAATTTTTGGCTCAACTTTCATTTATTTGTAGTGAGCTAGGCGGCTGGAACTTTTGTCACAGATAGGTCTATATCTAGGAAGCCTAAATCTAAAATGGCGTAGTGCGGAACCAAATAGTTTTTGAGATATGATTATTTGAAAATTCATCTTCTTTTTATTTATGGCCTCTGTGGTATTTTTTGGTGATTCGACATTGACAATGATATTTCTCGTTGTTAATGTAATACGTTGAATAGACAGTCGGTTATTAGATTTTTTACAACCACCTGGAAATCCTTCTCGCAGCAGTAGGTTCTAGGACACCCCAACTTGAGTAGAAATATCACAGAACTGACGCAGATCACCCCGATGCCACGTAGTCTTGTGGTCCCTATGCGTAGATTGGATATAAAAAATGTGGAACCAGAAATTCCCGTGGAAGATCCTGAGTGGAGCTAGCCCGCGAGGACGAGTGGACGAAGCGACACTCAGGGCCGACGAGGTCAAATATCCGAATCAAATATCCATTTTTATGATTTGAAACTGTTTTTAAACTGATCATAGGTCATAGGTCCGTAGTAGTCCGGTAGTGTGTTTTGGCGTATATTGTTTAATTTTTTTTCTCTCGTTAACCTCAAAACGTAATTCATTTTTTCTCGGAAACTGTGAGTTTCCCCCTTTTAGAGGGAGAGTCCTCACTCCCTCCCTGCCCTTCCCCACCCCATAAGCTATAAGCTATAAGCATATAAAGAAAAGTCGTTTCATTTTTTATTAGAACTTTAAATAATATAATTTCTTTGGTTCATTATTATTTGCATTGCCCAGTTTAAAGATGACGTTTTAATTTCAGGATAAAAAACCAAAGGCCACGTAATTTAATGGATGGTAACTGAAAATACACCTTTGTGTCTCCAGTTATGTGAATCTTCCACAGTATGTATAAAAATCTTTAATCTTTAATCTATTTTGATACTGATTTTATCGTTTAAAAGCCATGTGCTATATTTGGTCAACCTTGACAAACCGAAGTTTTAATGAATGTATAGGAAAAAAGACCACGAAAACCAAAGAATTCATTATTTTTATATATGTTGTGCTATTAAATGTTAGGTTATTGTTATTATTATTATTATCATACATACAATGATAGAATTCGTTCATTTTTGTTTTGGTTTAGAACTGTTTTTTTATTTCAGACTAGAGAACCAGAGGTTACGTTAAATCAATGGATCATTCAGATTTAAAACGGATTCGGGATTCGTCAGTCACAACTGACAGCATTTTTTGACAATACACCTATATGCCCCCAATTATTTAAATCTGCCACAGTAAGTAAGTATCAAAAAGCCTAAGCTATATTTTATCAAAACCGGGTAAGTGAAACCCAAGATACTGCTTGCCTTCTCCGAAGTACCCACAAATTAAATTAGCTAGTTATGGGTTCAATTCCCACTGCGGGGCAAATGTTGCATGTTCTGTTTGGGGCTACATGATGTTGTGTGATTACGTCCCGCATTATTTATTTATTTATTTATTTACGATGGACTTTGACTGACAGGAAAGAAATACTTTAATGTTAGCTCCATTTTTCAAAAAGTTTTCACTAAGATTTTATACTAGCTTCTGCCCGCGGCTTCTCACACAGCTGGTGTAGCTCTACATAATGTGTAATGACAATTTGTTATATAGGTACACCTAGTTAACTACCTACAAAGCCTCGGTCTGCCTACTATATAACCATATTGCTAAATTGACCCTTAGACAGGGTTTATGTGAGATACCTTACCTATAACCTGTAACATAATGCAATTTGACACCATGTAAATAATTTACTCCGGTGATCTTCGCAGATCATCTTGGTTAAGGAACACTTCGCCCGGACACTACTTATATGGGTGATCTGGATGGCATTTAGATCTGAGCGCTTCCGTCCTTCGGAAGGTACGTTAAGATGTTCTTCCCGGCTTTTTCAGTTGTTAGCCATGTCGGAGGCCTTCGGGTGGCCTAAAAATTCCGACATCAGAGTTGGCCACTATTTCATACGAAGAAGAAGAAGACCAATATATTCCATGCCTCAATTCATATGTTTCATCATCATCATCAGCAGCGCCATTAATAGCTTGTTATTTTTCCCAGCCAGAACGATGTACGTGTGTAACTTGTAAAAGAAATAAATTTATTGTATTGTATTGTATTTTGTATCTAAATTTTGCGTGAGGGAGAAATAAACAATACTCAATACCTTTCGCCTTTATTATATTAGTAGAATTGCTAGCCTTTTATGTACGCATTTTCTACAGATTACATTTGTTATGTTTAAATACTGAAATTAATTTTTAATTACTGTTTATAGGGTAAATCACCATCATACACACCTAGAAGGCTGCGAAATTGCGTTGCGTTGGACTGCTGAGCTATTAGAAGATACGCGAAAAACTGCGAGCTCTTGGGGAAAAAAGTTGGTGTTTAATAAAAGAGTAGCGAATTTAGAAAATATGATTGCAGAATCGAAAGCATAATTTTCTAAATGTTGAAGTTTTTGAGAAATAAAAATATATTTCCTATGATTCTATTCTTTTTTGCATGTAGGAATTTTGAAAGCTTATACAAGAAACATAAAGACATGCGTGAACGACAACTTAGGACACTAATAAATAATAGGATATTTTTGCCGTTCTGTAAAAAATCAATGCAAAAGATATCTTTATTCATGTCCGTTAAAATATTCAATAGTCTCCCCGAAGACATGAAAGATTTGACACTTAGCCTTTTTAAAATAAGACTTCACAAATGGCATGTAGATAAATGCTTGTATACGATCAAACGAATTTATTAAAACGAAATAATAATTTACTATTTTTATTTCTTCTTTTGAATGGTTAGTTTTCATTTTGACATATATTTATTAAGTAATCTTGATTGTCAACTTAATTATTGTTAATTAAAATTAACCGATATCAATGATAATTAATGTAATGACATATAAACATATAACAATTTAATATTTGCACGCTTCTGTAATGAAGTATAAGTATGCGATCCACATAGCCTTTAAGATCCTTTCCTTTGTAATTGCTTGTAATGGCTTGTAGATAAATGCCTTTATACAATCAAACGAATTTATTTAAACGAAATAATAATTTACTATTTTTATTTCTTCTTTTGAATGGTTAGTTTTCATTTTGACATATATTTATTAAGTAATCTTGATTGTCAACTTAATTATTGTTAATTAAAATTAACCGATATCAGTGATAATTAATGACATATATACATATAACAATTTAATATTTGCACGCTTCTGTAATGAAGTATAAGTATGCGATCCACATAGCCTTTAAGATCCTTTCCTTTGTAATTCTGCTCGCAGTTTTTCGCGTATCTTCTAATAGCTTAGCAGTCCAACGAAAATTTTTTCGCAGCCTTCTAGGTCTGTATGATGGTGATTTACCATACTTTTATGCAATTAAATATAATTTGATTTGAAAATTATATAGGTGGTGCATTCAATCAAATTTGCTAAACATCCTTCCTTCCCTTACATATTATCAAAAGTCATTATAACTTGTTAGTGAAGCAGATTATAAATGAAAAAAAATTTCGTCATGCAGGTAAAGTATTAATCAATAGATTAATACTTTACCTGCAGTATAAATTGATAGATTAATCGTTTACCTGCATGACAATAATTTCTTGTTATATTTGTTTGTCATTGAATTCCTTGTGCAATATGCAAATATTTTACCCATTATCATCATCAGCCTATAGCAGTCCATTGCTGGACATAGGCCTCCCCTAATGAGCGCCTGAGTCCCTGTCCTGAGCTCGATGCATCCAGCTTCTACCAGCAGCATTTCGCAGATCGTTACCACCTGGCCGGAGGGCGTATTATTAGTATATTTTACCCAAATCTATGGAAATTTTAATTATGTGGCAACCCTGCAGTTGAAATGAGAAAGACTAGGGTGGCCACGCAAACTATAAATCTATATATATACTTAATCTATGTATTTAACCCACCCACCCGAATTTTTACCCACCCGCCCATCTCTAGTCGTAGATCGATTTTATTTCGGTGTACATATGTATGCTTCCCTTTCTAACTGATAATATTGGACTTATGAAAGTAGAGATCAGCCGTATGAGTTGATCATAGTTGATGTTCATTAAAAGAATGAAGATGAATTTTGAGACTTTATCTAGTTCTCTTCTGTATCTGTGGTTCCGTGCTTAAAATATAGTCTATGATGTACATAGATTAAGTATATATATACTTAATCTATGTACATCAGCGTTGCTAGCGGGGACTTTTTCATCCGTTTTTGGACTTTTTTGGGCCTCAACGAATTTTTTTGGATCAGGACATTTTTGTAGAAATTCAACTATACCAACTAGAAAAAAAAATTGTGTCTCTGTACTCACCGATTTTTAATACCTACTATTGTATTATAGTGTTATTGCAGTACGAAGTAGGTTTATTTCTAATTAAATTACGTTCCTACACAAAAAGGTTGGTAGCTGACCAACTTTGTTGATAATGTCAGTAACTTCCAACCGTAGCAACCGCATTCCCTTCAAAAGCAAAAAAATAATCACATACGTATTTTTATAATATTTCTTAGATTACTTTGATTGGTAGATGATAAAAGTATGACTTTCACGTTTTGTGAAGAAAAGAAGTAAAAGCTGGAAAAACAGTGCTTTTTAGTTGCACCCGCAATAGCTGCTGAGGCTTTATAACGAAATCACCGATTGCAAGAGCAGATGACCTTATAATGCTGTGTTATCTGGAATCTGTAAGATAACTTACTCTTCACGAACTTACAGTAGAGGTATCGTGTGTGGTGTAGGTTCATTAGAATAATCTTAATTAAATCTATCTTAGCTAATTTTATGTATGCGAAAGTGAGTATGTTTTTCACACTTTACTACTCATCTACTACTACCATAGGCCTACTATCATAGGCCTCAGGGGTGCATTTACCCTAGGGCCTAGAGGGCCAGCCATGGCCCAGGGCCGCAGGCTTCAAAGGGTGGCGCAAGTCGCATTTTGCGCTCTGCTTTATGTGCCTTCTTCTTTTTGAATACTTATCAATCAGTCAGTGGTTAGAAATGATTTTATCATAACTAGTAGTTTGAAACTTACTTTTAACTCGTAGTTTTGTATTTGTATAATGCAGTTTCGTAAATAGGGTGGTGCCACCGATGCCCAGGCTCAGGGCGCAGACCCTAGCGGGCGCAGAACTGACCAAGTTTTGGTCATGCATGGTAGTATTCAGTAAGGTAAATATCTAGATAAACATCGTAGTTTACTTTTCTGGGGAGCGTAGGTATGACCAATACTAGAACCAAGTTGCGATTCTTGCATGGTTGTATTAATAATTGATTTGTTATATTTCTTATATTGGTTGAATTTTTGATACAAATCGTAGTTTGCTTTTCATATTTTGTACCTTTGCTAGAAAAAATTCATATCTATGCACAAAATATTGACGAATAAGGTTGTTATGGCCAAAACTACCGAAACTCTTCCTAAAAAGTTTACAACAATGAGCAATTAGAACACAACAGCGATAGTTAGATATAATTTTAAAAATCGTGGATCACTCTGCTCGCTGACTTCGTTTCTCCTACTATTGTTACAGTTTCCCAGGTGTTAAAAATTGACATCGTTTTCTTTGTCTTGTTTCTATTTAACACCAAAAACCTCGCAGCTCGCTGCGCTCACCTATTTTGCTGCTTTTGTTGCTATGCACTGTACTGATTAGTCAGCCTTACCTAACGAATGTGTAGCCATAACCAAAGCTGCTGCTGCAATCAACCGAAGAGAGGTCGACTGCTACAACATACGGATTATCTCAGACAGCGCAGCAACACTCAGAGCATTGGAGAGCCACAGCTGTAACTGCTCGTCTTCGAATGCCACCTTGCCCTGGAGAGAATCGCTACAAATAACTCTTCAGTGGATAAAGGGACATAGCGGATCACTGGGCAACGACGCCGCAGATGGACTAGCAAGGAGGGGATCGGAAACCCAAACAGAAGGTCCACCGCCCTTCCTACCTCTGCCCTTCTCTCAGCTACGCACATGGATGCGGCTGCGTACCTACCCTTAACCAACACAACGAACGCGCAGAGCAGCACTACCGGCCACCTCACCGCGGCTGACCCGTCATCTGTTAAGCCTTAAAAGACAAGATCTTTGCACCATCGTTGGTACCCTCACGGGACACTCTCCTGAAGAATCAGCAGCCCACGTAATCCTGGAATGCGTGGAGTTGAATCACAACGTGAACAAATCATTGGAACACCGAGGTCACTCCGAGAAAACTGTGCTTCTGGACGGAGTTAGGCTGGCTAAGTATTTAACCAGATCTCCCACACGCACAATGGACCAACTCGAGTCCAATTGCGGAAAAGGGAGTCCATTTACATTTACTTAGCTCAGTCAATTATAAAGGCGAAACCATTATAATTACTCTAATTAAATCGACTATTCCCGAGGAATATGAAAATAACTTTTAATGCGAGCGAAGCCGCGGGCAAAAGCTAGTAGGTTATATAGAAATACGGTGATCAGGGTCTGATTATGAGACAGGAAAGAGAAATGAGGAGTTCAAGGATGTTGTTATTGGAAATAACTAATGAAATCATATATTTCGGACTATTCTGACCTTCGATTCGGATCTTTTTCTGTTTGACTGACTGGAAACACTGTCGTAATAGTAAACAATATAAACATTTTCTAAAGACGAAGCTGTAAACATCATAAATAGAAATATTATATTTTAATCAAAAGAAGAACTGTGTGTATTCGTGTTTTTAGTGAAGATATATGAAAAATGTCTATAATCGCTGTGAGCGGAGTCCCAATAAAGGTAAAATTAACATTTTATCTAAGTTAAAATTGAATTGGCCAAGCCCAAGTCAAATCAAAACTCAACTATTTTCTATTGTTACATGGTCAGGACCATCATAGAGCGATTTTTATTCATTACTAAAATTTTGACGGAGGGGATTTGGACCCGCGACCTTCCAATCCTGAATTTAAAATCCGCTTGAGTCAAAATTTTTGAGCAACTCTTAAACTTTACCATTTTACTTTATAAAAAAACAAAAAATCTTATAGCTTCACTTCCCCGTTTGAAAGGGAGTGCCGGTAGCTCCGCTCGCGAGGACCCCGAATACAAAGTTGCCCATGTGTTAATTATTCATTCACAAACTTCACAAGTTCCATCCAAATCCGTTCAGCAATCCTGGAGTTGAGTGGAAACAAACATACTCGCACATACACTCTAAAAGGCTTATAGACCGCGCGGTATTCACTCTGTCTTAGTAAGACTGTCTTTACACTGTGTTGTCACTTAGCATTGTGTAATAAGAGTGAGCCAATAAGTTTGTCTTAGGCTTGACTAATTAGCCATTAAGACTAAGTGTGAATACCGGGTGGTGATAATAAGCCTTTAACTTTCACATTTCAAATATTGATAACACTGTACACTGTGTATTTTCTGCTGAATTCAAGTTTTATTAGCATTATACACACGCCGGCAAAATTAGGGGAACAAAGGTAAAAACTTGAATTTTTTTTTTTTTTTAATTGGGTTTGTTTGTTTTTTTTTAATTAAAATTATGGATATGAGGTGAACAAAAAAACAGGGTTTCACATTGAAATTTCTGTAATTCAAGTAAAAATTGAATAATTTTTTTCAAAGTCAACAAATACAAAAAAACTAATAGCGCGTATGGCTTCCACGGGCTCTTATGAGAGCCTGAATGCGTTTTCCCATGCTTCCAATGATGCCATCAATCATTTCTTGAGGCATATTCTCCCACTCTTCGACTAAGGCCAATTTGAGCTCGTCGACGTTCCTGGGAGCTGGGTTCCTCTGATGTACCCGTCTTCCGAGGTTGTCCCAAACATGTTCTATCGGGTTCATGTCTGGAGAACGTGCTGGCCAGTTTATTTGGGTAATGGGAACCTCATTAAGGTAATCCCGCACCACGCGCGCGGTGTGGGGCCGAGCGTTATCGTGCATAAACACAAAATCATCGCCAATAAATGGGGCAAATGGCATAACATGGGGCTCTAAGATCTCTGAGATGTATCGCAGTGCAGTCAGGGATCCGTTTTCGATGACGACAAGCTCTGTACGGGCTCCCAAAGATATGCCGCCCCACACCATAACGGAGCCTCCACCATAAGCCACTGTTTCGGTGACACTCGTTGGATTGTAGCGTTCTCCTCGATACCGCCACATCTTCTGCCTCCCATCTACGGAATTGACACAAAAACGGCTTTCGTCAGTGAATAAAACTGGCCTCCATTCGTCTGTCCAATCACGGTGCTGACGAGCAAATGCCAATCTGGCTACTCGATGGCTCACCTCGAGTTTTGGCGCTTTGGCTGGCACTCTCGACTGTAAACCAACTTCATTTAATCGTCTTCTCACTGTTCGTTCACTTACACGGACGTTACGCACTTCTTCTAACAAGTTTCGTGTCTGAACAGCAGTTTGACGACGGTTTCTCAGAGTTTGCACCTTTATAAACGGTCATCTATGGCGTCAGTTGCCCGATTTCTTCCTTGTCCTCGCCGACGCACGTAAGACCCCGTTTGTCTGTACCTTTGAACATTGCGATAGATCACAGATACCGACACACCCAACACTATACCAACTGAACGGTAGGTGTGACCTGCCTCGATCATTGTTATGGCTCTGGCAACATCAGTTGCAGGCAAATCACTCATTTTGTATTCAATACAATGTATACACTTCAAAGATTACCAGTAAAATGAGCTTAAGTCAGTTTAAAACACGTTAGCATTTTTTTAATGAATAGCACATAAGATCGGGGGCAAGGTGTTCCAACCTCCATCTTCCGGACACAAGCCAACCTCACCTGCACGCGGTGCACCCTGCTAACTAACGAACGAGGCTCTGGCGGCCGGCTGATTGCGGCATAGCGCAGCCTATACCGGCATAGCTAAATTCCCTGACCGTCGATGGGCAGCAGCGTCGGCGGTGCGAGAAGCTGTGTCCTGCGATCCCCAACCCGCATGCCCAGCGTGGGGATTATGGGCATACACCCCTAAAATGAAAGACGCAAGAAAGAGATGGCCCCCAGTTCCCGGCCGTCCCGCTATTCCTGGCCATCCAGGTAGCGGCCATGGTAACGGCGGGACAGGGGGTGCTAGGAATCCCCGGGCTACCTCTGGCTACCTGCAAAATCTGACCCTGGCTACGTTTAACGGACGGACTCTGAGGCTCGACGAACATCTAGCGCAGTTGGAAGTGGAGCTGGAGAACATTAGGTGGCATGTTCTGGGGTTGTGTGAGGTCCGTAGAGAGGGAGAGGACACCATAACCCTAGACTCGGGCCACCTTCTGTACTTCCGCGAGGGTGACCAAACATCCCAGGGTGGCGTAGGGTTTCTCGTCAATAAGGCCCTCTCTAACAACGTTGAAGAAATCTCCAGTGTGTCGACCAGGGTAGCGTACCTGATACTTCGGCTATCAAAGAGGTATAGCATGAAGATAATTCAGGTTTACGCACCGACCTCGGCACACTTGGATGATGAAGTGGAGGATATGTACGAGGACATATCCAAAGCCTTGCACAACACCTCGAAGGCTCACTTCAACGTTGTTATGGGGGATTTTATCGGCAAAGTGGGAGTCCGAATTGGCGACGAATCCAGAGTGGGCCCGCATGGTTTTGGGTGTAGAAATCACAGGGGGCAAATGCTGGTCAACTTCCTAGAGAAGGAGGGGCTCTTCTTGATGAACTCGTTCTTCGAGAAGAAGCCCCACAGGAAGTGGACATGGCGTAGCCCCGACACTGTGACCAAAAACGAGATCGACTTCATCATGACGGATAAAAGGCACATATTCAGAGACGTCTCCGTGATCAACAGGTTCAACACCGGATCTGATCACAGACTTGTCCGAGGCTCTCTGAATATCAATCTTAAGCTGGAAAGAAACCGTCTGATGAAGTCCACGCTCCGACCCAATCTACTCCAGATCATGGCGGGCACCGAGAAGTTTCAGAAGCTTCTCGGTGACAGATTCGTTGCTGTGGAACCCACCGATGACGTTGATGAGGCCCTACAAAACGTGGTTGGAACGTTAAGGGACGAGGGCATCAAATTCTGCCAAATGTAGCCTAAAGGCAAGAAGTCCAAACTCACGGATGAGACTCTTCGGCTGATGACAAAAAGACGGGAAACCACTCAGGCCACTTCGTCAGAGAGGTCAGACCTGAACAAGCGAATTGCGAAGATGATACGGCGCGACCTTCGGAGCTCCAATACACGCCTCATTGAAGAGGCAATAGAGCGAAACCGAGGGTCCAAAGTATTCACTCAGCAGCTTGGCAGGAGCCACCTGACGAAGTTAACGACACACGATGGCCGAACCGTCTTGTCAAAGCCGGAGGTATTATCTGAGATAGAGGACTTTTATGGCCGACTGTATGCGGCACACGCTCCTTGCCCCCAACGTAGCAGCCACGATTCTCGTGCTACCCTCACCCGCCACTATACCGACGACCTGCCAGAGATCAGCCAAGACGAGGTCGTACTGGCCCTGAGGCAGCTTAAAAATGGAAAAGCCCCCGGTGAAGACGGTGTTACTTCGGAACTTCTGAAGGCAGGAGGAGCTCCTGTTGTGCAGGAGCTGCAGAACCTCTTCAACTCCGTCCTTCACTGTGGGAGAACTCCAAAGGCGTGGAATGAGAGCTTGGTGGTTCTGTTTTTTAAGAAGGGAGATAGGACGCTTCTTAAAAATTACAGACCCATCTCGCTCTTGAGTCACATCTATAAGCTGTTCTCTCGGGTAATTACAAATCGTCTCGCCAGAAGACTCGATGAGTTCCAGCCACCGGAGCAGGCCGGGTTTCGCGGAGGATATGGCACCATAGACCACATTCACACAGTGAGGCAGATTATACAGAAGTCCGAAGAGTATAATCAGCCCCTGTGTCTGGCGTTTGTGGACTATGAGAAAGCCTTTGACTCTGTAGAAACCTGGGCTGTCCTGGAATCCTTGCAGCGATGCCAAGTGGACTATCGTTATATCGAAGTGTTGAGATGTATGTACGAAGCCGCCACTATGAGTGTCCGAGTACAGGACCAGCAGTCTAAACCCATCCAACTGCGCCGCGGAGTGAGACACGGAGATGTCATATCTCCGAAACTGTTCACAAGCGCGTTGGAGGACATGTTTAAGACGCTGGACTGGAAAGGTATGGGCATAAACATAAACGGCGAGCACATCTCACACTTGCGATTCGCTGATGACATAGTCCTAATGGCGGAGTCGCTGGAGGAGCTGCAACAGATGCTGGACGGCCTAGCATCAGCCTCGCGAAAGATTGGTCTCGGCATGAATTTGGACAAGACCAAAGTTATGGTCAATGACCGAATTGATCCGAGTCCTATCGTCGTTAATGGACACCTTCTAGAAGTTGTTTCGGAGTATACGTACCTCGGGCAGATATTGTTGGGTAGAAACAACTTCGAGAAGGAGGCCAAGAGGAGGATTCAGCTGGGTTGGGCAGCATTTGGAAAACTGCGTCGAGTATTCTCGTCACCCATACCGCAATGTTTGAAAACAAAAGTTTTCAATCAGTGCGTCCTACCCGTCATGACATACGGAGCCGAAACGTGGACACTCACAGTACGGCTGGTCCACCAGTTTAAAGTCGCTCAGCGAGCTATGGAACGAGCTATGCTCGGGGTTTCTCTGAAGGATAAAATCCGTAACGAGTTTATCCGACATAGAACTAAAGTTGTCGACATAGCTCAGAGAATTAGCAAACTGAAGTGGCAGTGGGCTGGCCATATCTGCCGAAGAACCGATAACCGTTGGGGTAAACGAGTTCTTGAGTGGAGACCGCGGCTCGGCAAACGTAGTGTAGGACGCCCTCCGGCCAGGTGGGGTGACGATCTGCGAAAGACTGCTGGTAGAAGCTGGATGCGTCGAGCTCAGGACAGGGCGCAATGGCGCTCATTAGGGGAGGCCTATGTCCAGCAGTGGACTGCTATAAGCTGATGATGATGATGATGATGATGACATAAGATCGTAAAATTGTCAACAATAGCTCAAGTGGGTATAATTTAATGTTTAATTTAAACATCGAACAATAAAGATTTCATTCAGTCATCGTTCCAAAGAGGTTAGGGATACAAAAATATAGTACAAATGCAAAACGACCCAACCAGTTGAAAAAAAAACGAGGTTTCTTGCCTGTTCCCTTAATTTTGCCGGTGTGTGTATTTATGATATGTAGCTAAGGTTACATAGATTGTTGAATGTAGAATAATGAAGGTGACATGATCATGGCTGATCAAATCATACCCTCCATATACAATAAATAAAGATTTAACCTTTCTAGTATCTTATGTCATGCTAGTCCCACATGCATGGCATTCCACCGTCTGTCAGTCAAAAGTTCACTTCAAGTGTCTCACTAAAGTCGCGACACTAGGTGCCACGACTTTAGTAGGTCACAAGGTTAAAAATAAAATCGCCGGAGGTTACTTTAAATACTTACTAATTGCTGATGAATTCTGTGGCGCAGTGGGGTAAAGGCCTGTCTAAGATGCAAAATATTGCAGGCTCAATTCCCATTTTGAGACAAAAGTTTCTATGTTTCACAAATATTCATCTCTGGTATGGGTGAATAATATGTTTGTATTTACAAAAAATATATATAATATATAAAAGGAGTATATCAGTCTTTTGGTTCCCATATCACAAGTTTAAGCCATAATGCTTTGTGCTAGTGTCCAGCCTTACTTAATTTTATATATATTTAATATCAGTGGAAATAACAATACAAACTCAATAAAGTATGTAATAATAATAAAAAATAATAATAATGCGGGACGTAATCACACGTAATACTGTGATATTGTCCAGCACAATTTAACTATTTATTTAATTTCAGTGGAACCTACAAATAACAATACAAACTCTAAAAAGAGTTATCAAGGGTCCATTTGAAGGGCTTAACTTTGGTCCGGGTAAATCAAACACAAAGATACTCTACCTCCGCCTGTCTGAAACTTTGGATCCTGTTAGGGTGATGGAGAGCATCAGCAGAGCTGCGTACCCTCAACATGCCAAACTGCATGCCTATGTGTCCAATAACATGCCTGATGTAAGTTCTTTATTTTTTTTAAGTTATTTATTTATTTACTTTTAAGTTATTTATTATTTTTCAGAAGAATAAACACAGTCAACTTTATTTCTGCTCTTTAATCATCATCATTCAATGTTGTACATCAGTATCTGTGTTAATTATGTGACATTTAATCTCGTTTTTTTCATCTGACATATTACGATAGTTATAAAAATTCAAAATGTTCTTGTCCATTTTTCTATTTTTTTTTTCAAATATAAACTTGAATGTTATGGCTAATCACGTTTTATAGAAGTTGTATGGTTTTTTAAATTATTATCGCAAAATCTTTTTATTTGTTTTGGTAAGTTACTTTGGGAAAACTGTTCCTTTTTGAAATAGAGGGAATCGAGAACAATTAGTTTTTTCTTTTATACAATTGCAATTTTCTAAGCTTGCTCTAAAAAACCTACTTACAAAAGAAATGTGGCTTCCCTCAGTGAGGTAAAATTTTTTCAATTCTTATCTAATTCTAATTTGAAGTGGAGGGAAAAAGTTCTGCATTGACGTCCGATTGGGGTGTATTGTGCATTCTTATCTTCCAATCTCTCATTCTCCTTCTCTTCTTCTTTTATGAACATACGCCCGACCCTAATACACATTAATACCGCACCGTAATTTCAGCATAATGTGTTATCTGTATTCAAACAGCATTGCAGGCGTAATCATGACGAACTTTGGTCGAGTAAGTTCAGCATAGTATGTTTCGACACATAAACTCTGTATTCATTTCACGCTAATATCCTCTTTCAAATAATCCATCTATCTCTGCTTACCTCTACTTGTACATCCAGATTCTAGTCACATTCGTACTCATCACATCACTCTTAGTCACATGGCTTTCAACCCTCCTCATCACATGCCCATATTCGACAATCATTGTGGCGCAATGGGTGAAGGTCCACCTAAGACACAAGGTTGCGGGTTGCGGGAGACAAATGTTTACATGATTTGTCTAGGGTCTGTTTTCTATGTGTATTATGTTTTGTATTTTAGTAATATATCAGTCATGTGGTTCTTATATTACAAGCTCTGCTTAATTTGGGGCTACATGATGCTGTGTGATAGTGTCCAGCATTGTTTACCTAAAATAAGCTCGACATCTGGCTACGGCTCCGCTAACAAGATTGCTGGTGGAAAATCCAAGCAACACAAAGCGGTTACACAATACATGTCGTGGATAACCTGCTGCCAAAGGATGGAATTACACTTAAAGAGAAAAAAGAAAGGAATTACACTTAAATGCAAATAAATATCTTGACTCTTGAATTCCTTCAAGAGGACAGAGGATGGATGAGTCACGATCCAAAACGCCACCGCTATACCACTCATCCTCTTTTAGTTAACAACAGATTGGGGTTTAAAAATGGATAAAAAAGCTGACTGAATCCATCAATAGTTTTTGTGTATTCATGTGGGTAGTTGTGTACTTGTCAAACCTTCTTTGAATAATAAGGTTGATTTAGTGCTTTTAGGGTAGTGTTATTCACTACTTGTTTTGCTATCATTAAACCAATTTACATAAATGTGGTGTTTAACTGAACATTATAATGATAAAAAAGTGACAGAAACACTGACTTAACTTGAACACTGTCTGAATGGATACATCAGTATCAAGTTGCCCGTCCATTATTAAATAATGGCTTCGCTCGCATAGTACCAAGTAAAAGTAGCCTATGTGTTAATCCAGGTAAATAAACCGTGAATATTCATATTGGAAAACGGGAATTTTCACGTACAGTTACTTCAGTGAAGGCACCGACGGCGGCGTTTCGACTCGTTAAAGAGAGTTCATCAGGGTGAGTGAACGCGACGCTCTCCCTCCGCGTGCCGTCTAGCACTACGGTACGTGAAAATTCCCGTTTTTCAATATGAATGAGTTAATTCACATTAGTTTCATGAGTAAAACCGTGTATATTCCAAGTTTTATCCAAATCCGTTCAGTACTATTTGCGTGAAAGAGTAACAAACATCCATACTCACAAACTTTCGCATTTATAGTATTAGTAGGATAATAATTGATTTACTATTTCAGATTCCATTGGCGTCTAAAAAAATGAAAAAGAAGGCACTGTCAAAACGGACACAAATTGCAATAGAGCCACCACATCAGGTAAATTAATATATTCATCATCATCATCCACAGCCTGATTTCACCCACTGCTGGGTATAGGCCTCCCTTAACGTGTGCCATCCACCACGATGCGCTAGTCCAACCCACGTGCTTTAATATATTAATCTAATGATAATGTAACAGATATAGCGAGAAGGCAACATAATGGTATTTGTTACTATTAAAAAAAACAAGAACAAAGGGCCTAGAAAATAATTAAGATATAAGCTACATACGACAACATCAACAACAGCCTATATCAGTCCACTGCTGGACATAGGCCTCCCCTAATAAGAAGGGGGATATGCCCATAATCCCCACGCTGGGCATGCGGGTTGGGGATCGCAGAGCACAGCTTCTCGCACCACCGACGCTGCTGCCCGTCGGCAGTCAGGGAATTTAGAAGTGCCAGTATTAGGCTGCGCTATGCCGCAATCAGCCGGCCGCTAGAGCCTCGTTTGTTAGTTAGCAGGGTGCACCACGGGCAGGTGAGGTTGGCTTGAGTTCCGAAGGTGGAGGTTGGAACCCCTTACATAAGCTACATGATATATTTAATTTTACCGATCTCGTTCCATTTCTGGGCAAAGGTCTCCCCCATAGACTTCCAAACATCTCTGTCCTGAGCTACCTCTAACCACAGAATCTCATGTTATAATATCCAGCATTATTATTAAGTAAATAATTTCAGGTGATCCAGAGAACCCACCACGAGTTATTGTTGGAGATTCAATACAAATACCCGGGTTTATACAACATCAGCCGTAAGACTGGACATAAACTGCTTGAGGAAATTGCTAAGGTAAGTTCTAAAAATCTTGCCAATCACACTCTCCATCTTCTAGCCTAGTAGACAGGAGCAAGGACAGATCCAATCAAATCTACAGTGTTTAGCGTCCCCTTAATTACGCGAGGCGTTTAAGTATGAAGATGATACGCCTCTTGTGCCTGTAATTTCACCGGCACCCACACCCTTCAAAACGAAACACAGCACAGCTGCTTCACGGCAGAAATAGGCATGGTGGCAGTACTTCTCCAGACGAGCCCTTCACAAAGAACAAGTCAAATATCACGTAATACCAGGCCAGTCTCACTCCGCACTGTAGGTACGAAGCTATAAGTACATCATTGGGCCCCGACTACGGGCCTCGCTCCGTAGGTTACTACGCGTCAGAAGAGATAAGAGTTACGTATAGAAAGGGATGTAAGGTGTAGGTGAATATAAAATGTTAGGTACGAACTGAAAAACACTTTATTGCGCAGATAAAGTAGTTATTTGTTTAATCGTTTTTGCGGAGTGAAAATTCTGTTCCTTTTTCTATTCTGTGGTAATACTATTTTTTTACATTATATCCTCATTACATACATAATGTGTATCCTCTTGATTATGATTCAAAACATAAACCGCGAGCTGCGTGCAGCTCGCGCACCACCCAACCTCTAGTCTATTAATATAATTGCAAATAGTTTTTTTAATCATTCAAACACAATCAAGCATAATTTGACATATTTACATTAAAATTATACATTGTTAAAAATCTCACGTAAGATTATGGGAACCGTCCGTGAGATTTTTCAAAATGTGTATTTTTAGTATGTGTAGTGGGTGAGGGGGTCGAGCAAATTATTACGTCAGCTAACCAAAGGGGGAGGAAACAAACTTAATTAAGTTCACTGGGTCGTCTAGTATATTATAATTATCGTCCTCCTTATCTTGTCCGACAATGGCGAACCTGACCTGTCATTTTTTCCGATCATGAAGGTGATAGAAAGGTGGTCATATACAAGCACTCAACTCCATAACGTTCCATGGAAAAACTACAAAAATCAAGGGAGAAAACCCAATTCCTCCTCCTCAATCGTTCCCCAATAGTCGAGGATCATGATTCCGAGCAAGGACACTGTTAATGGTTTTCCTCCATCTGCCACGGTCTTCGGTTAGATGGAGTGCGAGGTTTACCGGACTTTCCAGCTGTTCTGACACCTGGTCCGATCAGCGTTTCGGGCTCCTCCCTTTCGGTCTTTTGCCTTCTATTTTATTTATAATTTTAATTTATTATCATCACAAAATGTTTCAGGTAATATTCGACCGATTGAAAAATATAATGGGTGCAAATTTGGAAACAAGACAGAACTGCTTTAAGCTGAGCAGTAACTATAGGAAGACCCACCCTCACTTCGGAGACTTCCAATTTATCCTGTCGACGCTACACGCACTGCAAGTAAGTACCTGCAACTGTGCCTTCACATTCAATGGCCTCTGGGATAGATTTCCACAATTTCGCTACAGCTTCTTAAATAAAGGCTGACACGCGGTATATTAATGACGATGACCAACGAAAACTAAAATGGCATTTAATTAGTTTGACAAATCAAATAGGTTTTCATCATAGTTCATCATTGGGATCACCTGGACCTGGATTGAAAAGTAAACCTCCAGTCTGGTCACTGGTATCTCTACATTCCAGTGCCTGTTTACATTTCTCCATTAGTAATCTAATGCTGTTTTGGATCGCTGAACTAAATCAATCAGCCAATCAATTAACAATTTACACGGCTCGTCGATTTACATGTAGCTATATAAATCCTACTTATATATTTTTGAGCGTTCTTATATTTTGTACCTAAGCGTTGTAAATTGATTTACTTTAGGTCTTTTACCTGTATCGAAATAAATGTTTTTTCTATATTCTATTCTATTTTATATTACAGGACGAGAGCGGAGCCCCGCGCTCTCAGATACTAGAGAAGGAGCTGTTGCAGCATCCGGCGAAACCCTGCAGTAAGTAATAGGCCAAAACCGCGGTCAAACTTCTAACTTTAAAAAAAACATCTTATGGAAAATCCTCAACTTACTGCAAAATATAAATAAATAAATTATACTGGACACTATCACATGTCATGTGGTTCCCATAATATAAGCTCTGCTTAATTTCGGGCTACATGTTGCTGTGTGATAATGTCCAGTATTATTTATTTTGACACTTTATTCAATTATAAACTTGTTATAAAATATTTAATACTGGTTATGTACATAAATCATTATCAAAAACATTAAAGTAAAAAAAATATCAAAAAGAGAGACCGCGGGGCAGGGCTCAAACGCTCGGTGGCTAGGGCTGCAGCGAGAGGAATCTCCGCACAATGCGTGCAGAAGGGTCGCCTTCTTCTTTACTTATTTATTTTGTTTTCATTGCAGCCGCAGAAAGTATCCCTTTCGAGAAAGTGCAGTCAACTTTTACCAAATACTCGGATAGGATTGTAAAGGCCATGGCTGCCCACGTCATGAAGTTGGACTCGAAGATAGTTGATGGAGACAGCGAGGAAACCATCGCTAGGAAGAAAGTTAGGGAGGAACTGAAGAAAATGTCACCTTACATGCCTACTGTGAGTATTGCGCCAGAATAAAATTGGTTCAGCCAAAACTTGCCGCACTAGACTCAGTTTAGCGTCGGGCTAAGAGGCTCATTAGTCAAGAGTATCTTGCTAAGGCAAGGCTCGAGAGTTTAAGCCATCGTCGCGAGGTTGGGTGGTTGTCGGTCTTTTAGAGATTGTACTTCACAGAGAGTGTGCGCAAGAGATACATGACCTTATTCCGCCTTCACCTATCCTCGCACTTCAATGTCATCATTTATAAAGCGCACTGCTAAAATATGGAACCAGTTGCCATTGACTTACGACCCTAACAGCTTCAAAACGAGAGTTAATAGGCATCTTCTGGGAAAGTTCACCCCATCGTCGACCTCATCCTTGCTCACGCAAGTCTCGAGGTCAAGAGCTAAATAAAAATATATATACTATACAGGGTGGGGCAAAATTTACAATCATTGAGGGCAGCTATCTTTTATTTTGTAGTTAGAGGTTTTGTTCTTAGGAAACTATAAGTTTATGCTAAAGAAAATAACAACCGCACTTTCGGATTTTTGATAAAATCTACAGTTAATGGGCCTCCGATGGTCAAATTGCCCATACAAACGTAATACCAAAATGATTTCTAATTCAAGCATATTTTTATATATTCTTGTATTATTTGTATTCCAATAGTATTTATCTAGGTTCCTGTATAGTACAACAACAACAATTACCTAAAATGAAATAACATTGCAAAGATAATATGACCTACGTTGTTCGATCAGTTTCTATTTTAAACCAGTTGCGTAATTTCCAAAAAACGTACTTTAAAGTCTAGCTCGACAACGAAAATTGAACGTTTCCATATTGTGCAACTCGCACTAGGGGTACAGAACGTAGGTAACTCTACAGGACAGACAGAAACAGTTACTACAGTATAAAAAGTATTTATTTAAAAAAATATATATGTTTAAGATACTAACTTAAGTAAGGGTAATATCTTAATCTAGCAATAGAATTGTACATGTGAATAGGTGTCATGCCCAAACCTAAGTGTTGACTTTGCGTCGACTCCTCACTCTAACTAAGCATAAGCTTGTATGTAGGCTCGAGGTATCTCTGCTTCGGCAGCTATCAGGTATAGACCCTGCAAACTAAATAAATAAAAACGGTAAAACTAAAATAAATAGGCATGACGACTGGGTAAAAAATAATAATTCTAATTAGTCCGTCAGATAGATCAGCTAAAAATATTGGACACGTATTTTTTTATTTATCAACTAAATAAAAATTGACGGAGATAAAGAGCGTCAAAGTTCGGGAGTGGGGGCCCGTGACGTCACGGCTAGGTAAAAAGTGTACTAAGCCGTGACGTTACGCGGAACTTCAACGCACTATAGCTTTGTCATTTTTTGTTTAATTGACAAAAGAAAAAATACGTGTCCAATATTTTTTTATGACGGACTAATTAGAATTTTTCATTCGTCATCCCTAATGTTACATACATTGACAAAAGAAAAAATACGTGTCCAATATTTTTTTATGACGGACTAATTAGAATTTTTCATTCGTCATCCCTAATGTTAAATACAGCTAACATGTAGTTAAGTAGGTTCACACAATAAAGAACATAATAATTATAAAATGATAAAAAGCCTTTGGTGAGGTATCTTAAGGCTTTTTATCATTTTATACGCTTATACGAAGTTTATACGCAGGACATTGATACTGCCATCACGTAGTGATGACGACGACCAGTGAAGGGTGACGAATACCATAATGACTATTCATTAAAATAAAAATAAATAAATAAAATGACGACCGACATTTACGAGAACGATAATTTGACGACCTCTGTGGCGCAGTGGGCGAAGGTCCGCCTGGGACGCAGAAGGTTGCGGGTTCGATTCCCGCCGCGGGACAAATGTTTGCGTGTTCTGCAGATATTTATCTCGGGTCTGGGTGTTTTCTATGTATAATTTGTATGTATTTACAAAAAAAAAGTATATATGTATTATATAAATCATGTAGTTCCCATAACACAAGCTCTGCTTACTTTGGGGCTACATGATGTTGTGTGACAGTCCAGCATTATTTAAAAAAAAAAAAATTTCAAGCAACAGGGCTCATATTGAAACATTTTACAAGTTTAATGGGGCGGACCCTATACACGACATGTCTGTCGCAGCAGCGTCGTATATAGGGGCAGTCTATTCATCCGGCGATCATCGCCAGGACGGTGTTGGTGCTGGCCCGCGTCCTTCGCACGAGGGATGCACACCTCTTCCGCATAGTGACGTAAAAACAATCGGTGTGTGCTTGCGAGAACATGCCGGAGGCGCTGCAGCCCCAGCACCGCTCTTAACGCGTTATTAAACTGGACGCGGAGGCCACTTGAGTGTACTTCATTGGTTAGACAAACCAAATAAATTTAATTATTATTTTCTCAATGAGGTAAAATTTTACCCCATCCTGTATGTATTGTATTCCGTACTTTCTTACGCTCGTGGCTTGGCTAACTTCGGTGTCCTTAGCAGATCGTCTTGGTTAAGCAACACTCCGCCCGGTCACTACTTGGACGGTTGACCGTACTGACCGTCTAGTGGCATTTAGATCTGAGCGCTTCCGTGCTTCGGAAGGCACGTTATGATGTTGGTCCCAACTTTTTCAGTCGTTAAGCCATGTCGGAGGCCTTCGGGCGGCCTAAGAACTCCGACACCAGAGTCGGCCATTAGCTCATACGAAGAAGGAAGGACCAATCATTATATATGGATGTATCATAAATGGCAAAATACCAAGAGGGAGGAGCCCGAAACGCTGGTCTGATCAGGGGTTTTTTTATGGTACTTGAAAATGAAAGAAGCACATGGCCCACCTGATGTTAAGTTTATTACCATTACCTATTGCATATACCAGGTGTCGGAACTGCTGGAAACTCCAGTTAACATCGCCCTTCATCAAGCCGAAGACCGTAGCAGATGGAGGAAAAGCATTAACAGTGTCCTTGCACGGAATCACGATCCTCAACTTTGTGGAACGATTGCGGAGGAAGGATATCACATCAAAAGACACATTACTAATTTTCGATTTCTGTTTTCTCTATGGCAGATCGTGAGGCATGTGGTGACGAAGCATTTCATGCCACAAGAGACTCCAATGCACAGGATTCGTGTAAGTACTCTTAACATACGAAGTGTTCGGACTTGCCTTTGGTTTTCTCACTTATATAGAGACATTCACCATCCTCATGTAAAGCTCCGAGTAGGCTAATCATTAACTAAATCCTATTGTAAGTGGTACTTTTCCCATTCTCCTGTATAATATTTCTATGATACAGATGAGTTAGGACAACCAACGTGTAATCATAATAATAGTCATTTATTTATTACAAGCTTCCGCCCGCGGCTTCGCTCGCGTGGTACCCGGATAAAAAGTAGCCTATGTGTTAATCCAATTCACAAACTGTGTATATTCCAAGTTTCATCCAAATCTGTTCAGTAGTTTTTGCGTGAAACAGTAACAAACATTCATCCATACATCCATACCTCTATACTCACAAATTTTCGCATTTATAATATTAGTAGGTCGTAGGATAGGATAGGAAGTAGGATTATCATTACGTCACAATGTACAAAAATACAAGTAGGAGTTTAAAAAAAAAAACCCACTTCAATTAAATCACTTCTTACTTCTTGCCCTAAAGAATTTTGAAAATCGGTTCACATTTGACGGAGATATTGGTGATCATAGGGCGAAAATTACAAGTGAGGATGAGGTTTTTTGAGTTTTCCGGGAATAATAATAATCCCTCAGGAATAAAATTTATAACCTGTGAAGTATACTCTTTTAAACAAAAAAAGAATTTTGAAAATCAGTCCACAATTGACGGGAGTTATCGGTGAACATACATAAAAATAAAGTTGAAAAAAAAGGTTCCGACGAATTGAGAACCTCCACGTTTTTGAAGTCGGTTAAAAAATATATCTGAATAAGTTTAAAATAAATAATGTTGTCAGTACTGGCATTTTAATTTACATCCTATGTACTCGTCATAGGATGATATGATTTAGATTGATTTAATTTGATTTGATTTGGTTGGATTTAATTTGGTTACATTTGGTTCAGTTAAGTTGAATTGAATTTGATTTTATTTAATTGAATTTATTATTTTTTGTATTTTATATGTGTTATATTTTCTATGTTTTGATTTTAGTGTTTTGTTAAATTTTTTGAGTAATAGTGTGTGTGTGTACCTATGAATTTATGTGATCTGAAATAAAAAACTTTTATTTTATTATTGTATAGGAATAGAAAGTTTGCTTGATAATTCAACCTTTTAGCTTGTTTTTAAGAGAAGTGTAACTAGGAGCTCGCGTTACGGTGTCGGGGAGCCTATTATAAACAGCCGGATCCATGATATGCATCAGTTTGCATTTGACTCTAGCTTGTGTGCATGTTTTTGACAGATATACGGCGAACCATTCCTGCCGTCGAAGGACGCCATGTCGCCATTCGTGCATCGCTACCACGGCGGCGCGTCGCGTGTCATGCGACACCCTCGCATGTACAACCTGCTCATGTTCAAGGTACCGGACCGGATGTATACCCAGCTCATGGCCATGGACGGCACTGTAGTCTGTAAGTACAACTAATACAAATACAACATTTATTTATTTAAGGCGACTATAAGGGTCAAACCTCAATTCAATTCAAATCAATTCATTTATTTGTTTGTAAACACAGGTAAATATGCAATATCAGATACCTCTCGCTCGCACTATTTAACATAATTGAAGATATAAAATCACTGAATGTAGTTATGCAAAGTAGCAAACATTCACGGCCTAGAAAATGACAATACAAAGGTTCAGCAATAATATCATTTTGATTCTATCGCGTTTTCTTACCAAAAAAATTGTACCAATGTTATCAATTTTGGTGCAAATTTTTTGGTAGGTGGTAAACGTGTTGGGTTCAACATGATATTCTTGCTGAACCTTTGTATTGTTATTTTGTAGGCTGTGAAGGTTTGCTATTTTGCATAACTACAATCAGTGATTTGATATCTTCAACAATGTTGAATAGTGCGAGCGAGAGGGAGGTTTGACATGTATCGTCGCCTTAATAGGAACCTTATCACCACATTAGCCTTTATGTCAGTCGACTGCTGGACAAAGACCTCCCCTAATATAAGGGAAACATGCCCATAATCCCCACGCTAGGTTGGGATTATGCGGGTTGGCACAGCTTCTCGCAGTCGACGCTGCTGCCCGTCGGTGGTCTTGTTTCTGTGCCGGTTATAAACTGCGCTATGTCGCAATCAGCCGCCGCCAGAGCCCCGTTTGTTAGTTAGCAGGGTCCACCACGTACAGGTGAGGTTGTGGGTTCTGAAGATGGAGGTTAGAACCCCTTACTCACTCAAGGAACCGTAAGGGACATTACATCAATATTCATACTCACCACTATTTTAGTCAAGGCTTTCTTGACTTGACCTAATGTTACCTGCACTTATTTATGCAAATAAATATCTTGTATCTTGAAATGCAGTTAGTATCTACCTAAAGACTTACTTATTTTTAAACTTACTTAAATAAATATTAAGTAACAATATTTTGTAAACTTCTATAAATGGCAATTCACAGTAAAACAACAGTAAAATCTCTCAATTGGACAGTCCAATAATATTTGATACTGTTGATGCATATTATTGGACTGTCCAATCTCATATTTGATACTGTTGATGCTGTTGTTGATTTTACTGTTCTGAAATATGTGAATTGTCGTTGGTGTTTCTAACAATAAATAAATAAATAAACAAATAACAGATAAGAGTTTATTTGTTATTTGTTTCGTCCGTCTTTTTCATTGCACACCGTGATTCATATAGTGCAACAGGTCTAATGACGTCGACGAATGATAAGCGCTAGTGGCGTGGTTTACTTCGGTGTTTTTAACAGATCACCTTGGTTAAGCAACACTCCGCCCGGTCATTACTTGGATGGGTGACCGTTTAGTGGTATTTAGATTGGAGCTCTTCCGTGCTTCGGAAGGCACGTTAAGATGTTGGTCCCGGCTTTTTCAGTCGTTATGACATGTCGGAGGCCTTCGGGCGGCCTAAACACTCCGACACCAGAGTTGGTCACTAGCTCATTCGAAGAAGAAGAAGACCCGCCCGACGCCGACGCGCTACACCGTCGGTGGTACAATAAGCTGTGCACTACGATCACCAACCCACATGCTGCCCAACGTGGGGGTTAGTCCAGCAGTGGACTGTTATACGCTGTACGAGTACGAGTTGCAGAATTCGAAAACTTTCATAGTTTAAGTTTTCGAGCTCAATTTTAAAGTATTTTTTGAGTTAATTAACTGTTTTAAGTGAAACATTACACCTAGGTTGTTCTATGAGTGTCTATTTAAATCCAGTTGAGTACCAACGATAAAGTTACATTAAAAACGAAACCTATGAAAGTTTTCGTCTCGTGCAACTTGCAATAAGGGTACAGTGACACAATAGGGATGATGACTATGACTGGGTAAACAAATAATATAACTAATTAGTCCGTCAGTTGGATTAACAAAAAATATTGGACATGTATTTTTTTATTTATATTTTTTTATATTTATTTGAATTTAGATATAACAATTTAGATATAGATATTAACAAAGTTATAGAGCGTCAAAGTTCGGGAGTGGGGGCTCGTGACGTCACTTGTATGTAAAAAGTGTACTTACCCGTGACGTCACGCGGAACTTCAACGCACTATATCTTTGTCATTTTTAGTTTAATTGACAAAATAACAAATACATGTCCAATATTTTTTGATAAATTAAATGACAAACTAATTAGATTTTTTTAGGCATCTAGCCTATTTTAACTTGGCGGACTTGAAACTAGGCATCTGTCAGCGCAGAAGCGAATTTAGTTACCAAAAATTCTATTGCGCAGCCAAATAGCTAACTTCAGGTCCGCCAAGTTATAATTTTGGCACTGTATACCTGTATACTGGTAGGTATTGTTGTTATTTTGAATGGCCTCACTCATAGGCCTCTGTGGCGCAGTGGGCGAAGGTCCGCCTGAGACGCAGAAGGTTGCGGGTTCGATTCCCGCCGTGGGACAAATGTTTGCATGTTCTGCAGATATTTGTCTCGGGTCTGGGTGTTTCTATGTATGATATGTATGTATTTACAAAAAAAAATTATATGTGTAGTATATCAATCATGTGGTTCCCATAATACAAGCTCTGCTTAGTTTGGGGCTACATGATGCTGTGTGATTACGTCCCGCATTATTTATTTATTTATTTATTTATAGCTCAGTTGGTAGTAACTCTACCTTCTGAGCTGCAGGTCTCGGGTTCGATTCCCGGCCAGGACAAACATTTGTGTGGTGAACATGGATGTTTGTTCTGTGTCTGGAAGTATCTATGTATCTTTATCAGTCTCTGCCTAGTTTGGGATCAGTTGACCATGAGTGAGATGTCCACTATATTTATTTATTATTTTATATTTACACACACACACACACACACACACACACACACACACACACACACACACACACACACACACACACACACACACACACACACACACACACTGCCCAACCGTATTGTACACGACTGGAATAAGCTGCCAGAAACTGTAGTTAGTGCTCCATCAGTGAACTCCTTTAAAAATAGACTGGACAAATACTTAAAGTGCACTGAAAAATAACCCCGATATACACGTATCAGCTTTAAAGCTGCCTGTGTATTAAAATAATAATAATAATATTGTCTTCCCTGGATGAGATTAAAAACCTGTAAATTGTTTCAGCCGGTGCGAAGCTAGTGATTCGTAGCGACATTCCGACTTATGAAGCGTCATCAGAATTGAGATCTGAGATGTCAGCGGCGCTCGGCGGGCCGAGGGGCGAGTCTGCCCTATCGATGGAAGAGATCGAAGACGACGACTTGGAAATTGAAGATGTAGAATTGTAGAATAAGATATAATAACCTGACTGGACTTCAGTCGGGTAATAAATGTGTTAGTTTTTTATTTTGTTTCTTTTATGTAAAATACTGAGGTCGGCGTCGTGTAAAAGAAGTGAAAGAGAACGCAATGGAAGGGGGCGTCCATTAATTACGTGAGGTATTTATGGGGGAGGGGGTCGAGCCAAATCTCACGTCGGGGTGGGGGGAGTCCCGGCAAATCTCACGTAATTTTTATTCCTCAAGAAAAATAAAGTAAACCCCGTCAATTGCACGCAGGCCAAGCCGCGGGCAGTGCTAGCTTATAATATTAGTGTGATATGTGATGTTTATTTGCATTAATAATGTAATTTGATGTCATAATTTTAATTTAGGACTTTCTTTAAAAAAACTTGTTTACTTTTGTACGTTTTTTTATTTATGTGTTGTAGCCTAGTTGGCAACACTGCGCAACGACAAGGTAGGTACATAGTATAAAATTTGACTTTTCTTAGTGCTTGTTTAGTAAGTTTAAAGAAATAAATATAATGACTCCGATTCACAAATTTCAAACACCTGCATAACTTTTAGCTTTTGAGGCACACTTGATATGAATCGGTCACTAAAAAGAACTGAGCCTCTTTTTCATAAAAACAACAAAACAACCCTGCCTCGTACTCTCGCGAAGTCTGGGAAGTTAACGCGCTTAATGGGACCCGACAGTGTACAATAGTCTTCCTAAAAATGTGACGGAGGCTACTAGCCTGACATCTTTCAAAAGCAAAAACAGGCAAGTTCTTTGTAAAGCACTGGCTTATTGACAGCAGCTTTTACAGCTACGACGAGTTCTTAGCCTGTAAAAGTGAGTAATTCATTGTTTATATTTTTTTTAACTATTTTAAAATCATAATTTGAAATTTTATGTTAAAATTTATACCTATTATGTTATTGTTTTTATTTATGTTAATATTATTTGTTAAAATTTAGAAATGACGTATAATTCTTGTAATGTACGAAATAAATGATTCTTTTAGCGTGGATGTTGGTAGTGATGATTTAAAAAAAAACACCCGCGTTAAAGTTTTAAACAGATATGTACGTATAATCACACACGAAAACAGTTCACAGAGTTAGTTATATAGAATAAACACAACGACAGTTATAATAACATAGGTAGATACAATAGTAACAGTTTCACACAAACTGAACTAATATGGCGGCGGTTAGCTCGCGGAGGGAAAAGATACGCTATGCGTGCACTCCGCTGCGTGCTCCGGGCTAACTGCTTTTTTTAAGCGGCGCGCAGCGCCGCCAGCGCGGGCGATGGACAGCGAAGGAAACCTCACACGCATGCGCCAACGAAACGATAAGCCAGCGTGCGTCCGTATTGGTCGATGCCCGCGTTACGTCACGAAGGACACCTCACGCGCGTGCGCCAGCGAAACCATAAGCCAGCGTGCGTCCGTATTCGTCGATCCCCGCGCTACGTCACGCTGCCGCTGGTGAGCGCGAAATTTAAATAGGTAGGAATGCGAGTGCACCGTACCGTGTCCTTTACGGAAAAAGTCTATCGCTACATCATCCCCCGATAGCCCTACACTAGCGCCCTCGCTGTTGGGCTAGCATTCTGTGATGAGCCTACGTGGTCGGCCGCGTTTACGTTTCTCCCTGATTGGAGGTTCGATAGGCCCGACGAAAGGGGTAAGGTGCGAAACGTGATATCTGCCTACCTTCGCCCCAGTCTGCGTACTCTCTAATACAATTGTGGTCGGACTAACAATTTCCTGTATCTTATAAGGGCCGTCGCGACGCGGAATAAATTTCGCGGATTGGCCACGGCCCACGTCGTTTTGACCTTGCGTCTTTAATAGGACAAGATCTCCTACCTGGTAATTCGGTGGGGATCTTCTCGTTTTATCAGCATAATCTTTTCGCACTACCTGAGTTTTCTTGTGGATATCTCTGGCTTCGTCTAATGTTGCTGCCATTTTCTTTAAATACGGTGTGATGTTTGGAACAAAATTATCATTCTCTACAATGTCCCTTAAGTCTTTAGTGGAGTCTGACGGTGCTCGCAGTTCTCTACCAAAGGTGAGATAGGACGGGGAAAACCCGGTGCTAGCAGTGACCGCGGAGTTCATTGCGAACCTAATTGAAGCCAGGTGCAAGTCCCAAGTATCGTGGGCTTGCCCTACCAGAATCGCTAACTTTGGTTTCAAATCCCTATTTTTCCTTTCGATGGGATTGGCTTCGGGATGATAGTATGGTGTGAGTGATTGAGTGATTCCTAAAATATGGCAAGCTTGTTGCATCACTTCACTTACGAACTGTACCCCATTATCGCTAATGAGTCGACGGGGAACACCATACCGGAGAAAAACCTCGTTCGTTAAAGTTTGGGCGCACTCGGCGCTGGTGGCATTCTCTAGTGGGAAGAGCTCTACCCAACGCGAACAGACATCTTCAACTATGAGAACCCATCTGTTTTTCCTAGGTGTCACAACGAGGGGCCCAAACAGATCTACCGAGACTACTTCAAAACGTCTCGACACGGCTGGCGTTTGTAATAGTCCAGTCGGTTTTCTATTATCAGCCTTGTAACGTTGACAAGGGACACAACCCTTAATATAATTGGTTATGTAAGTACGCATGCCAGGCCAGTAGTAACGGGCGCGGATGCGACTCATCGTCCGTTCTACGCCCAAGTGACCTGCTGTGGGAGCGTCATGAAAATCTGCCATTACCTTACTGCGCTCTTGCTCGGGTACTACAAGACACGCATCCTCGCCATCATCAGCTTCCAAACTGTATCTATAGAGGACGCCGTCGGATATAGTATATCCTCTGTCTGACCATGGTCTCCCCCTAAAGGTATCGTCGGATTCTAAATCATCTATAATCTTACATACCTCGGGATCAGCTCGTTGATTATCGCGAATATCGGCACTGCTTCTCTTCGGCATGTCTACGACAGTAAGTCCGATGTCGCAATCAGGATCTTGTGCGCATGCAGGTCGCGATAATGTATCGGCTAGCACGTTAGAACGCCCTGGAGTATATCCGATGTGAAGATCGAATTCTTGCAACGTAAGCGCCCAACGGGCTAGTCGACCGCTCGGAGACCTTTGGTTCATCAGCCACCGTAAAGGCTGATGATCAGTCTTTATGTAAATCTTGGCTCCTTCAATATAACCACGGAACTTACCTACTGCCCACACGACGGCCAAAGCTTCTCTTTCCGTCGTAGAATAGTTCCGTTCGGCGCCGGTAAGAAGTCTGCTCGCGTACTCTATAGGCCTCTCATCAGGGCCCTCCCCCTGCATGAGAACCGCGCCTAAGCAGTAGCCACTGCTATCAGTGCGGAGGACGAACGGTTTCGTCTCGTCTGCTTGGCGTAATATCGGTGCAGTTACCAGAAGAGATTTGATGTGTTCGAACGCCTTCTGCTGTCCGATATCCCATTTCCATGAGCTTGTTTTCTTCAGAAGGCTTGTGAGGGGCCTCGCTACTTTTGCGTAGTCCGGAATGAAACGTCGAAACCAACTCGACGTTTGTAAGAAGCATTTCAGTTGCTTAACATTCTGTGGAATTGCCATACCTTCAATTGCCGCGGTTTTATCGGGATCCACCTGGATGCCTCCTGGGACAATAACATGGCCCAAGAACTTCACGGAATCGCGTGCAAAATGGCTCTTCTCTCTATTGACTCGTAGCTTAAACATTTCTAAGCGATCGAAGACTGCTTCTAGATCAGCTAGATGCCTTTCAAAGGGTCCAGGCGATAGAAGCACTAAATCGTCAAGGTATGCTAGTATATCTACTCCTTTCAAGTTAGATCGGAAACGATCAATGAGTCTTTGAAACGTGGCGCCAGAGTTGCGCAAACCCATCGGCATCCGTTTCCATCTGTACGTACCTAGCGGACTAGTGAACGCCGTTTTATCTTGATCCTCGGGGGCCACGTTCACTTGATGATAACCAGATCGGAGATCTAAAGTTGTCATGTACTCACTGGTCTTAGCTGCGTGTAGTATATCTTCGATACGGGGAAGCGGGTATCGATCCGGCTCCGTCACCGCATTCAACTTGCGATAGTCGATACACAACCTCCAGCTACCATCCTTTTTAGCGACAAGTGCGACGTTGGAGGCCCAAGGGGACTCGCATTCCTCAATGACGTCATCTCGGAGTAGCTTGTCGAGTTCCTTTTGGAGAGCCTCTTTTCTATTCTGTGATAATCTGTACGGTGGTGATGCAATAGGTTCTTGGTCTTCACTTACCTTAATGTGGTGTGTAGCAAAATCGGTGGCAGGCCCGTTAAGCGCGAACTGTGCGGATCTCCGGTCAATGAACTCCGCGAGCATCTGACGTTGCTCCGAAGTGAGCTTGGTTCCTTCATCGCTACGCAATGAAAGACTCGATGATTCGGCCTGCATCAGTTCCGCACTAGATAAATTCAATGGGTACTCACGTACAAAATCGTATGAACGTTCCGGTTCATCAGCAAACGTCCACCTACCACGAGCGACATCTACCACCATCCCTGCTCGAGACAGAAACCCAACACCTAGAAGAGTCCTGGTCTCGTCACCGGGTAAAACCAAGAATTCGGCGGGAACTTCGCGTCCCTCTAAAAACACCGGCACTTTTGCCTCTAATAACTTCCTCTCTACGCGAGAACCATCAGCCAGCCGTATGGAACATTGAACCTCTGAAAATTCTACACCTGAGTCTACTAATATTTTATGTAACATCGGACTGGCGATACAATGCGTTGCACCTGTGTCAATGATGGCCACGCCTTTGTGACCTAAAAATGCCTAAATTGACCAGCGGATGAGGAGTACGTTGGTACATGACAGCACTACACGCATGGGCTATAGAGATTTCGATCTCTGATTTAGATTCGGCGTCGTGCATATTTTTACCTATGGGTCTAGTTTCAACTTTGGGCCTATCTTCAACATTGGGCCACCTATCAACATTGGATAAATTTGGGACGTTCTTACTGCATGAGTGGGGCCTATTTTCGACGTCGTACCTATTTTCGGCGTTGGGCCAACTTTCGAAGTCGGGCCTACTTTCGACGTCGTGCCTATATTCAGCGCTGGGCCTACTCTCATAGACGGGCTTATCTTCGACGTCGTACCTACTTTCGGCGTTGGGCCGACTTTTAATATCAGGCCTACTTTCGACGTCATGCCTATATTCAGCGTTGGGCCTACCTACGATGTCGGTCCCACCTACTGCTTCTCGATAACTTGGCTTCACGTTATCAATAACGGCTATATTAAAATCTGTCCTTTTCCTATCCCCGTCCCCGTTGCAAATATCACATTTCGAGCGGACCACACCTACTTTCCCGCAACCGTAACAGCGAAGTACGTTTTGAGAATTCTTATCTAGATTAGGCGATTCGACTTGGCGGGAGCACTGCCGCGTCCCTTGAACATTTGCGAAAGCATTCCTAGATTCTGCTTTTTCTCGATTGCGACATTCGTCGATGGAATGCCCAAACTTTTTGCAATAATTACAATGACGGGTTATCTTAGAAGGGCGCGGCACACTCGCATTCGATACTGCAGAACCCATGGGTTCGTGGTTAGAACTTTCGTTACGAGCGGCGGGCGCCGACTTAGAAAAAGGTTTAGACGACTGACCTGCACTGGCCTGGTTGGATCTTATCGCGCTGGTTTCCTTCGCTGCTTCCTCCGCGATCCTTGCCTTCTCTAACAAATCGTCCATATCAAGTATGGTATCACGGGGAACACGTTTGCGAATCCGGCGGTCGAGGAGCCCGTATACGATGTCCACTTGGACCTCCTCGGCCAACCGGTAGGGTAATCGCGCCAGAAGGGCTCTTTTAACACTTATGAACTTATCACTTAGATCTGAATTTTGTTCACTGGCAAACACTTCCCTGAACACTCTGTACGCCGGTCGTGGGGTTCCATACATTGCACGTAGACGTAGTTTTGCATCCGCCCACGTGTTCACGCCGCGCCACCATACGGCGGCGTCGCCGGTGAGAAGCATCGGGATCTTAGGGCGTGCTCGTCTGATACGGCGGCGCACTCCTTGTAGACTTCCACGGAGTCTAGAAAGGCCTCCAGTACTTCGGCGTCGTGAGATATCCCATCAAACCGCGCCGAGCACCTGGTAAAGTTGCCAGCTAATGATGATGAAGAGCCAATGTTGGTGAATAGCGGTGGGGTGGTACCCATCGCTGGTGGTGATGGAGATGACACCCCGGAGTGTTGGACTCCACAGGGTGCCGCCGTCAGAAGCGCGGTGACGAGCGCCTTATTGGCCTCCGCTTGCACTCTGGTTATGGTCTCCATAAGCGATGCCAAAAACTGTTCGGTAGGGAGCGGGGATCCGAGCGGCTGCGCTGGCGCCTTGCCGGCAGCGGCTTGCTCTACGACGCTGTTTGCGTCGGAGGTGGACTCCATTGCTGTCAATGTAGTATCACCTTCGTCGTGTGTTTGTATCTCCTGTTGGTGCCGGATCGCCTCCTTTCGCGTCGTCGGAATTATTGCGTCATGCACGATAGCTACGTATGACGCGCGAAAAGAAGCGTGCTGCGTCCGGTCCGTGCTCTTCACTGTGCTGGCTCAGTCAGCGTGTGTTTCGGCCACTGAGTTGGAGCGCCAATTTAGCGTGGATGTTGGTAGTGATGATTTAAAAAAAAAACACCCGCGTTAAAGTTTTAAACAGATAGGTACGTATAATCACACACGAAAACAGTTCACAGAGTTAGTTATATAGAATAAACACAACGACAGTTATAATAACATAGGTAGATACAATAGTAACAGTTTCACACAAACTGAACTAATATGGCGGCGGTTAGCTCGCGGAGGGAAAAGATACGCTATGCGTGCACTCCGCTGCGTGCTCCGGGCTAACTGCTTTTTTTAAGCGGCGCGCAGCGCCGCCAGCGCGGGCGATGGACAGCGAAGGAAACCTCACACGCATGCGCCAACGAAACGATAAGCCAGCGTGCGTCCGTATTGGTCGATGTCCGCGTTACGTCACGAAGGACACCTCACGCGCGTGCGCCAGCGAAACCATAAGCCAGCGTGCGTCCGTATTCGTCGATCCCCGCGTTACGTCACGCTGCCGCTGGTGAGCGCGAAATTTAAATAGGTAGGAATGCGAGTGCACCGTACCGTGTCCTTTACGGAAAAAGTCTATCGCTACATTCTTGATTATTATTAAAATAAATCCAACGCAATCAACTCGAATAAATCTCACTTGAAATTTTGGTGTGGGGAGGGGGTCGAGCAAAATCTCATGAAATCTCACCAAGGGGGCCGAGGGGATCGAAAAATCGCCAAATCACCTCACGTACGTAATGGACGCCCCCGAAAGAGCAAAACGGATACAGTTGTAAATCACTACATTGAATCGGTGCGTCCTACCCGTCATGACATACGGAGACGAAACGTGGACATTCAGAGTACGGCTATTCCACCAATCTAAAGTTGCTCAGCGAGCTATGGAACGAGCTAAGCTCGGTTTCTCTGAAGGATAGAATTCGCAACGGGACTATCTGACATAGAACTAAAGTCGTCGAGATAGCTCGGAGAATTAGCAAGCTGAAGTGACAGTGGGCTGGCCATATCTGCCGGAAAACTGATAACCGTTGGGGCAAGGGCGGATTTGATACATTGGTCGCCCTAGGCATATGGAAGATTGCCGCCCTCCTACACGCTATAAAGCACGAAAAAAATACCATCCCCCCGAGCCTTCTCTTTGCCTTTGGCTTTTTGAAAGGTGCGCTTGACTTCACTAGGGTTGCAAACTTTTTCGGGAACCTACCATCTGTGCGACCATTACCTCTGTTAAGCCTGGATACCAGACAATAGAATAAACACCTCGCGTTCCGCCATATGTGAAGTGAGGGTTGACTTTTCGGTACATACTTAAATAAATAAAAAACCACCAAGTTTTGCCGCCCTAGGCCCTGGCCTACTTGGCCTATTGAGAAATCCGCCCCTGCGTTGGGGTTAACGAGTTCTTGAGTGAAGCTCGCGGCTCGACATTACATTCACAAGACTAACAGTTTAATCACGAAGATTAGTGAATAAGTATTCTTATCGTAGACGTGCAATTTTGGCCAATGAAAAAACGTAAATTTCAAATAACGCTTTGTCATTGGCCAAATAAGATGCACCTGGATTCGTCAGATTGAAATAAATTGCGCTTTTGAACGCCACCGCTACAGCAGGGATATGCCTGTGTCGTAAAAAACAAACAGATGTGTTTATAATAATTATTTATTACTAGAAATATGTACATATGTATTTAATATACCATTACAAAATATATAATAATTATGTATTCCTAGAAATATTATGTACTAACGTATTTAATATACCAATAGAAAATCTTTGCGCACTTTGTAAAATAATGAAAATAAATTACTATCAAATTCCTAACAAATAATAGTAACACATAATTTTTAGATACATTAATTATAGAGTTATTATTTTTTATTACTATAAATATTTAGGTATTTAATATACATTCTATTAGCAAATCTTGGCGCACTTTAAAAACAAAATAAATAACTATAAAATTCCTTACAAATAATAGTATTCCATCATTTATAGATAGATTATTTATAAAGTTATGCTTAGGTACTATAAAATATAGGTGACTCTATACTAATCTATACCTACCACACATTGTACAATTAACATAAATTTAAAGAACACAATGACAAGTTAACAAACAGAAAATAACAAAAAATAACTATACATAGGCAGGTAAGGTACCCACTACTGCTCCTACTTACAAAAATGATAAATGTAGGTACATAATTTATCTTTTTAGGCAAAACTTTAGTAATAACTTGCATTAGTACATAATGCATAACCTGTTGATATATTTAATTGTTAGGTTCCTGATACCTGTCCATGATAGAGGTCGCGTCACGTAAAAAGAACGCTGGCGGTAAGCCGTCATTAGGTGATTTATCGGTATTTACCCGTGCCGTCCTCTCTGTATTCTGTGCCCGTGCGCAAACACACCCCCTCTACTTCTTCCAGCGTTCTTTTTACATGACACGTACTATATTATACGTACTGGCGTACTCAACTCACAGATAAATAGGTAGGAACGTTTACCTTATATTAATTCTCATTAATAGGAGCAAAGTATTGTTAATTAAATACACACTACACCCATATACACAATACACATTTACCAATTTCATTATTAGTTAGTTTTAAAAAAGTTTCTTGCTTCCCTTTCTCTGTTGTTATCTTATTATCTATCATTGTGAACTGTTACTTACTCCTAGTAAATACCTACTTACATTGTCAGCTTAAAACCATTTATCTATTTGGCTATCTATGGAGGAAGATCCTGGTGACTTGTACTACAGGTTTTATAAGCCTCTTACAGGCACCAGTTTCTTGCAAAGTTGGTACCAAATTATAATTTACTCATAAGCTTTAAAATAACTTCTTTGTAAGAAAGAAAGAAATAACATTATTATTATTAATTAGGTAGGTACTTCTCATTAATAAATGTATGCATTAATTATGTGGCATATTTTGTAAAAAAATTATACAATAACAAAACAACTAGGTATCTATCTACCTACATACTTTGAGACACACCTTATTTACTTATTTTACCTACATCTATTCTTAGCTAGGTATATGTCATCTAGGCGTTTTACTGCAGTATATAAATAAGTAAATTAATGCAATAAATATTAAATTAATAGTCATAAACATAAAAAAGAATTATATCCCTTAACTAAGACCCTGTATCGCAGATAAAGAACTATATGAATAGCAATCCCAAAAATAAATTTTTATTATAGATCTTTCAGTCTAAAATTTCGTGCTTTTTTCAACCATTAGGTAGGTAACCTCCCTACATTTTATCAACAATAACGTCATAATGAAATACCTACGTAAATATAGCTCATGTTCAGAATAGCGATAGCAACCACATGATAAAAAATCCAGTTCACACACATGCAAATGAGTGATTAATAAAATGTGTTTCTTAAAACTAAATAGAGGACTTGTTATTGCATTTTAAACTCTTTTCGCTCTCCGTTCCAGAGGCTTGCAGTTCGCTAGCAACATGCATACTCCATCAGAGTATTTCAAGAAATCACTTTCATCTTCACTCGATTGTGCGGCGACGATACATTGCAGGAGCATGAGGCAGTCGCCCTCAGCCCTGTGTGCAGTCTTCTCACTCGCATCACCAAAATACCTTGCGTACAAATCAGTCAACTTAAAACTTTCTCGAGTTTTTTTAGCTTCGCGACTTTTATCACCTTTTCGTTTAGTTTTCAGCGATGGGTTCAAACTTAGCGAGGAACACAACTCATCGATTTCTTGCAACTGTTCCGAAGAAATATTCAACTCCGGCCATTCCTCTTCGTCGTCTGTCAAAATATCCGAAAATTCCGAAAGCAAAGTATTGTTCATACTTCTATTTACGTTCATACGTCTGTTCACTGCCGGCGATTTACTCAAAGGTAACTTTCTAAATATTGACAGCGAATCCACGCATAGCAAATCGTCAGGTAAATAACGGTCCGCGTCTATACATTCGGCCAGCAATATTCTGTAATCAAAGTTTATCCCATTATGCGCAACTAAGCACACAGGCTTTTTTAAGTCCTCTAGAAACGAGTTGATCGTATTAAACTTTTCTTTGAAGGTCGGAGAGGTTTTTACGAGGTCATCGGTGATACCCGTAATGCGAGCCGAGTCTGATGTTATTGGCTTCTCAGGATTCAGCATAAAACTAAGCTTGGACATCGGTGGCAATTCTCCAAATGCAGTATTTCGTATGTCGTTCCTAGTTGTCGCTATTAGACACATCTCAGTTATTTTAGTCCTGTTGTATTCTTTGTGGGGGAGCCCGGTTGTTTCAAGGTCTATTATCACAAATGTTGCTATCTTCATTATTCTGTCTTACAAGAAATTAATAACAATTGGGAACAGCCTACGTAATGCACTCTGGTAACAAAACTTAGTAGACGTGCGTCTCGGTCGGAGCACAGACACTGGCTGACTGACAGGCGCGACAAAATGGCAATACAAACAAGACTGATCTTCGGACTGAAAGTGCCTATTGAATACAGTGGCGTGGGATGGGACTATCTGTGCGTGTGACTCAGTCACTGGTATAAAATTACCTAATTTGTGAGTCATTAAAAAACCATGTAAACATTCTTGGTCATTACCCGGTCAAAGCTAGAGTGATTGAATAATCACCACAGTTAAGATACTCTCCTAGGTACTTAACAAAGCATTACTTAATGACATGCATGTTAAGTAAGTACATACCTAAACTACCTACTAAGTTATTAAAATCAAAATCGTATTATTAGGTAATATCCATGTACTACCTGCAAGACCTAAATACGCTCTCTCATTGTAACTTTCTGTGTTGCATTACGTCACGTCACGTTCACGTCACACACAACGACTTCATTCCATTCTGCATCTGAATGTAAAAAAGAAGTAATAAAACACTGCATAATTACTATGTTTAAGTTTTAATTAAATAAAACTTACCTAGTGTAGGAGGTCCCCCTTCTCTCAAATTGATTTGGTTTAGAGAAATTAAAAGATAATTTCATTCGATAACGTGTGTAGACAGATGGTAGACAGTTCAAGGGCAACATCTACGGTCATGGACAATCAATATGTTTTCTATATCGTTTTCTAGAACCAATTCAGGTCAAAATGCCAATATTGCCAAGGCTATGTAAATTATATCGCATATTATATATTATCTAAATGGAACGACCTTGAATTGAGTCATTCTTTATCTAAATATAAAAAAAAACATATAATTTCCCTTTGTTAATCAGTAGGTGCATATTTTAAAATGGGGAATTATAAAACGATCGAATAAAAAAAAACTTTGTGACTGATGATGAGATCTACTGTTACATACTGTTTTTACAACTTGAGCGGTATGAAGAAAATTTAACTAAATTACGAATTACGATGAGCCTGTTATGTCCATAGATTTAGGAAAAAGAAAAAAAATCCAACCTCTTTGGTTATGTCCCACTGCTGGGCAAAGGCCTCCCCACGATCCCTCCAGTTATCTCGACCTTGAGCTTTTTGTACCCACGCTCTATCGAAGGTGTCTAGTTCATCCCGCCATCTTTTTCTCGGTCTGCCGCGGCGCCGCCATGCGTTATCAGGGCTCCACTGTGTTGCTATCTTAGCCCATGAGTCATCGCGCATACGACAGACATGACCAGGCCAGCTCCATTTAAGTTTCGCCACCTTTAAAGCTACATCAGCAATTTGGGTCCTGGAGCGCAGAATAATTGGGTTACGTGTTAACCATGGAAGTGTTAACTAAACAAAGACGAATATTAAATAATAATAAAATCCAAAACGAGCTTATAAAAAGTGAATTGTGAATTTTAGATATTAAAATTATAGGCGTGCGACTAAATTACTAAGTGAGCGTGAGCGACTAGAAATACAGAGAAAGCAATATTTTCCAATTCTACTAAAAAGTTTACTCTATGCGACGTTAGCTGCTTTTAAGGCATACATGTCAAACCTCCGTCTCGCTTAACAAAGCTTAACATTCTTGAGAATAACACTGCAAAGGTTCAGCAATAATATCATTTTGATTCTATCACGTGCAAAAGACCTAAGTAACTTAATTTAAAATTATTTTTTATTTAATTCCAAGTTGTAACACCCTTAATATTAACTTAGGATGAAAACAAGCGGATTGCTTTAAAACTAAGCTGAAAAGAGGAGATAGATACCCTAGTATGAGTTGCATAATAGATACGATGTTCATAGTTTTCGTTTTGGAACTAAAAATGGTTACCCTATTTGGCAATTCTTTCTTTTTTGGCTCAAAACAGTCAAGTGACTGTTTTGAGTGAAAAAGATGCAACGTGCAAGAAAACATTTATACATAGGTCGTTGTTCAGTTCATATTTTAATCCAATTCAGTACTTTTTTTTAATTATTCTTGAAGATGGAACAAGCACATGGCCCACCTGATGTTGAGTGGTAACCATTACCTATCACAAAGCATTGCAACATAGATCACGTTTTTTGGAACGTGCTCTACGATGCAACGCCCTGCGTCCATCAATTTGAGGCATGATGATGATAAGCCTCTTGTGCCTGTAATTCCACCGGCACCCACACCCTTCAAACCGAAACACAACACAGCTGCTTTACGGCAGAAATAGGCATGGTGGCAGTACTTCCCCGGACGAGCCCTCCACAAAGAACTCTACTACTGCTAAAATCTCTAATTCTATATCATACATTAAAATTGACCTCGAAAACGAAATTATAGAACGTTTCCGTATTGTGCAACTCGTACTAGGTATACTGGTATAGTGATTCCGAAAGATTTTCAAAAACTTAGGTATCGCTTAAATTGAATGGAACTGTCTCTTTCATATAGATGGAGATGATTGAGACGAAATTACTTTTAGTTAGCTTGTTTTTAGTTTTAGCGATGAAGAGAGCAACTCAGAATGCCTGTCATACTCTACTTAAGAACTAAACTTATTAGTTTGTCCAGCAGCATGATGGGCATTCCATTCTGGGCCCTAACTGGATTAGACGAGCTTACAAAGGGAGGCCTATTCATATTCATTTATTTATTGCAGTCATACCCCCTTAATTATGAACGCTACTCAAAGTTAACCAATGCTCAAAGTTATCCCTGTCACTGTTTGTCATTATAAAACAGGAAGTTATGGCAATAGCCTAAGCATCGTTTAACTTTTGAAAGATGTTCCTAAGTAAGGCCAATAATGTTAGGTACAAAACATGGATGATTAGCATAAACACTGAGCCCAATTTTGGGTACGGCGATGGTATAGAGTTTTGAGATATTGTTAATTTCTGGAAGTTACTCACTGAAAACATCTTGTAAGCTATCATCATCGGCCTATATCAGTCCACTGCTGGACATAGGCTAGGCGTCTCCCAATGAACGCTATTGCGCCCTGTCCTGAGCTCGACGCATTCAGCTTCTACCAGCACACTTTCGCAAATCTATAATAACATTTATTTATTAACCCAGGAACCCGGCCTTATACCCAGCAGTGGGTGAAGTAGGGCTGTGAATGATGATGATGATTACTGCGAAGGAAACGTCGCGGGTTCAAGTCCTGGTTAGGTCGAATTTTCCTGATACTTATATCAAAATCTTAATCTTCAGCTAAATTCCCCACGGGCATCAGCGTCAATGTGGACTGTGTCCTGCGATCCCCAACCCGCATGCCCAGCGTGGGGATTTCGGGCATAACCCTCTTCTTGATATGATAGGCCTATGTCCAGTGGACTGATATAGGCTGGTATTGCGTATAAGCTGAACTATAACTGATGAACTCACTGGCCGTATATACGAAGCTGTTGCGAAAGACATGTCATACACAACTAAAAGGTCCCCAAACTTAGAAAATGTATATATGAGCTCTATTGCTAAAATTATATTATTTTATTCATTTAAATAAAAAAAAAAAACTGACTGACAGGGTAGTTTATCAAAGCACAGCCCAAACCCCTGGACCTAAACTTGCAATTTTTAACATGGCTATCATAATAGTGTAGGCATCCACTAAGGAAAGATTTTTAGAAATTCCACCCCTAGGGTGGTAAATAGGGGATGAAAGTAAAGAGTTTCCAAGTAAGGATTTTTTTATTTAGACTGTCAATTGAAAACTAATTTATACGAATCTCAGCTGTTCTGATAATTCCACCCGCGAAGGGATTAAAAGAGGATATATTAGACGAAATCCATATTAACGCGAGCGAAACAGCTTGTAAATAAATAAATAAATAAATGAGAATGAGCTGTAGAATGAGAGCTCTGAGAATTGTGTGGTGCGACTTTGAGAGATAGAGTGCGGAATAGTGTTATAAGACAGAAATGTGGAGTGAATGAATTTTCAGTGACAAGAATTGAGAAAGGTAAGCTGGGGTGGTTTGGGCAAATAGAAAGAAGATGGATGAAAGAAGATTTACTAAAAAAGTATATGAGGCGAGTGTGAATGGGACAGTTGGAAGGGGAAGACCTCGACGTAGGTTCTGCGATCCAATCGGAGTCGTGCTGGGAGAAGGTCACGTCAGGAGTACCCTAAACCGACGAGCATGTATGAAGAAGTTGATGAGAGTGAAAGAAGTAAAAGAGGTATGTAGAGTAGCAAGTGGAGAACCGTGGTTTCTGGCTCTCTCTGAGAAAAAGGCGTAAATTAATGTATATTTGTAATTTAAAGTAAGAAAATGCAACAACTACATTGCTACTGTCGCCACCTGTTTAGGCTAGTGCATGCTTATACTTATAACTAATAATCTTCTAGATCGTCTTCATCCACATCATCAATGTCTATGTCAATATCGTCTATGTCTTGATCAGCATCGTCGATACTAACGTCTGGATTCTCTTCATCTTTTTCATTATTTTCAACATCGTTCCCTTTATCATCAAACTCAGTACCATCACTATTATCAAGATGATTTTCAGCTTCATTACCTTTATCATTAACAGCTTCGTCATCACATGCAGTACGGTTAATATCAGAATCATGTTCATTAACTTCATCTATAACATGAAATTCTTGTTTAAAATCATCTTTACTCTCGTCTAATACATTGTTTGATATGTCTTCAACCACTTTGTTATCATTCATCGTAGATTCTTCATTATCAATCTCTGTTTTAATCGGAATTGGAGTAATATCTTCTGGTTTCTTAGCTTCTTCGTTATTTGCTTGTACAGAAGCCCTATCTTCCGCGAGTATCGCTTCTAAAGCTTGTTTTGCTGCTTTTTGCGCGTCTATTTCAGCTTTTTTGGCCGGCCAGTCCTTGTCTAGCAGATTAAGATCGGTTCTGTCAATCATCTCACTGATCATTTGGTTACGCATTTGCTTTAGAAGCGCTTGATCAGCTCTTTTTTTAGGCACAGTGTGGAAAGCCTTGAACAACAGTGTGTTGCCATCTGTAACAAAATGTTTTACTAATTGTCGTATTTTCTATAATCATTATAAATATGTTTACCAGGCGACATAATCACATTGTGATTAAGCTCTTAGATAAAGAAAGAAAAGTACAAAATGTTAGGTATTTTAAGCAGTTAACGATGGCCGTTTAGTAGCATTTCGGTACGAGCGCTTCTGTATTTCGGAAGGCACGTTCAGACTTTGAAACTAGTTGGCCTAATTTCAAGAAACACTAATTTCTCTATTAAATCGATTGTGCAGTTGTGCTGCTGTATGTAGGTTCGATGATTTCGATCGCTGCCGCGGGTAAAATGTTCGCACGATCTGCAAATACTTGTCTCTATTTATTGTAATGTATATATTCTATGTATTTATTTTAATATACGCACCTTTAACTACAACACTCCCCAGGGCGCACAGTCTATCATAATTCCTATAGGTGTCTATTGAAGCTGTGTACAATTTCGCCTTCTCAGATTTCCTTAGCGACTGAACGCCGAACTTGAGCTTTAGCAAAAACTTCTCGATAACCTCTTTGGTAGGTAGTTTGGGGCAGCCGTAGATTCGCACCACCTTTAAGCCGTAGTTGGTGATGCGACGCGCCAGATTTTGAGTTAATAGCTGTAATATTACAACACATTAATAATCCTGCTATTTACTATTCTTCCTACTGATCCATATCCTTCCTAATAATATTAGAAATGTGAGTCTATTTTCTTTTTATAGTTTATAGGCTGCTTTTACAATAGGTCTGTATGAAATGTTTGTTGTTAACACATATCTCTGTAACTACTAAACTTAATAAGATGAAAAAAATCGGTCAGTTTCATACAAACTGTGACCTGACCATAAAATGTCGCGTCTAGAAATGAACTATGTTCTAATAGATAGTTCTTATTGCAGGATATCATGTTCAATTAATAGTTTTTTTTATTGAATCTGGAAATTTTTACTGGGTAATTATTTTATACTTTTAGGTTACGATCGATTAGGACACTGGCGCCAAAAGGGAACAAAAACCAACCTTATCGACTCAGTTACTCAATTATTCTAAAGTCACAAGTCACTATGTATTATACACTGGTGGTTACTAAAGCAAAACCATTCATAAATATAATATAGACGTCACCAGTAACAGCTGGATTGTCTCTATGTAAAACTGAAAATAGTACCAGAATTGGCCTATAAAACAGCCAAGGTGGCAACACCACCAATAAACGCGTGCTTTGTCATTGACAGTTTTGTTTTTGACAGTTGAAATTGGGTCGTGGGATCATGGTTAATGAACGCACTCTCACCCACATTAAGATGCACAATGTGGCAGAGAGTGCGTTCAATAACCATGATACGTTATGATAGGGCCTATTGCGATCAATATTTATTTTTAATTTACTAAGTATTCCGGCTTTAATAAATAAAGTTATTATAATTTCAATTCTCTATTATCAAGAATATTTTTACATAATTCGTATTTTTATTCGCTTCGCTTTATAGTCAGGCCTGAAATTACCGGCCTTCTTTGGTATGTAAATAGTTTAGGTTCTAGAATAACACATAGGATAATTTAATTTTGAAAAAAAACCTCTTAGGGGGTCAACGGGTAAAGCTACTTAGTTTGGGGCTACAAAATGTGTTATAGTGTCCAGCATTTATCATTATTATTATTTATTGAAATATGTAACGCAAGGATCAATAATGTAATTTTGACTTACCTTTTTTATTTCACTTTTGAGTTCTTCTTGCTGCACCGTAGCGTAGACTCGACGAGCATTCACTTCGGCCGTGTTTTTAAATTCATGAGTGAACTAAAACAAAAACAATAGTTATTACTACCTAGTTAAAAATAATTGATATTAAAATGGCTCGAATAAAAGACCAGCGCTGGTTGTATTCGTCTAAAACTAGCAACATACTGAGTTAGGGCTTTTTGTAACAACGATGTAATATATGGCAGAGTTGAGGTAAATATCTGCGAAACTACAGGCACCTTTACCTCGCGAGCTCCTGGAGACACCAAATTCTCCGGACCAGCATAGGACTCCACCATCGTAACCAAGTAATTGGAGGAACTCAACCCGTATAGGGACGGTACTCAATACCAAAAGACTCGAGAGTAGTTGCCCTCGAAGTTGACGCCAGAGCAAATAACTAACGTTCGATTCTTACCCGCACTTCCTAAACCAAGATGGTAGAGTCGAAGTGTTGATGACCTTGATTGAATTAAATACAGTCAAATGTCACAATTTCATAAATCGGGGCACTATACTCGATCAGAAAAACATAATAATTTTCATTGTTAAAAGTGACGGCCTCTGTGGCGCAGTGGGTGAAGGTCCGCCTGAGACGCAGAAGGTTGAGGGTTCGATTCCCGCTGCGAGACAAATGTTTGCATGTTCTGTAGATATTTGTCTCGGGTCTGGGTGTTTTCTATGTATGATGTATGTATTTACATAAAATATATATATGTGTAGTATATCAATCATGTGGTTCCATAATACAAGCTCTGCTTAGTTTGGGGCTACATGATGCTGTGATTACGTCCCGCATTATTTATTTATTTATTTAAGTAGTAGTATTTAGATGTGGTTCAAATAATATGATGGGGCCATATTATGATGTGTGACGGTGGCCAGCAATATTTATTTTATTACTTACAAGATCAATAATAGCGTTAATCTCCTCCTCGATAGCAACTTGGTACAAAGGCTCAACTTCCGGTATGTAGCCAATTTTTTCCTCATGTTTGAATCCTGAAATAAACGTCAATCAGTCAATCAATCTATTAATTATTTCAAAGAACATAATGCAAGTGCAATTAAGTCTTAAATAAATATTGGGTGTAAAAAGACCAAAAAAAAATATGTTGTCTGAAAAAAATTATAACCGGATCAAACAATGTTTTAACTATATTATTTATTTTGGCAGCCAGCAATGTACGCATTTACATACGCTTGTCGATGTCGATGACTTCGGTCAGCTGTTCGTATTGTACGGGCGAACTGCTTGCTGCATGCATACATTGCTGGGGTTTTTATTTTATTTGTTTTTTTTTTGTTTCTGCGTATTTAAATGAGATAGATAAGTAAAAACATGCTTTATTTTTCCGTTTAATATTTTTAGAATTATGGTCTGATTGCAACCTCTAGTTTTATACCCGCCTTTAAGATTCTGGTCCCGGGTTTTTCAGTCGCTAAGCCATGTCGGAAACTTCAGACGCCCGAAAGAGCAAGTCGGCCACTAACTAATACGAATAATGAACTGAATACTACCTTTTAAATAATGTGGGCATCGAGATATTTATACTCTAGACTAGAGCCACAAACGTGGAAAAAAAGTGTCTGCATCAAAGCTCGGCGCACGCTGCCAATTGCGCCGACTTTGATCACTTTTCAAGTGACAAAAGGTCTAAATTAGTGCAAATGTGGTATTTTGAAGTTTATTTATGTCAAATACGCTTGGAAGATTTTTGTTAGTTCTCATTTGAAGATGACTAACGTGGAAAAACTTTTTTTTATGATACTTGAAGATGGAACAAAAACATGGCCCACCTGATGTTGGGCGGTAACCATTACCTATCACAAAGCATTGCAACATAGATCACGTTTTTTGGAACGTACTCTACGATGCAACGCCCTGCGTCCATCAACTTGAGGCATGATGATGATAAGCCTCTTGTGCCTGTAATTTCACCGGCAGCCACACCCTTCAAACCGAAACACAGCACAGCTGCTTTACGGCAGAAATAGGCACGGTGGCAGTACTTCCCCGGACTTTGTGCACTTTTCAAGCGACATCAGGTCTAATTAGTGCAAATTTGGTATTTGGAAGTTTATTTATGTCAAATACGCTTGGACGATTGTTGTTAGTTTTCACTTGAACATGACTCGAACGTGGAAAAAAGTGCCTGCACCATAACTCGGGGCACGTTCTCAATTGCGCCGACTTTGAGCACTTTTCAAGCGACAAAAGTCTAAATAAGAGCAAATTTGGCATTTCATCTAGATCTGTGGCCTAATTTTTGAGAACTCCTGATGTAGTTACTTACTTGCAACTTTACTCTTATCTGAAACAGAAAAGAATATTGTCAAAAATTATAAAATCATAGCACTTTCGCCAGCGGCTTCGTTCGCCTGGTACCGGGACGAAAAGCGCGCCAATACCATAGTACTTATTATTAATGCATAAGTTTGTGAGTATGGATGTATGGATCAATGTTTGTTTCTCTTTCACGCAAAAACTACTGAACTGAATTAGGATGAAACTTGATATACATAGTTTGTGAGCTGGATTAACGCATAGGCTACTTTTCATCCCGGTACCACGCGAGCAAAGCCACGAGCGGTATCTAGTCTTCTATATAAATATAAATGAATCGCCGAAATGTATGTGCGCGCATAACTTCCGAACGACTGCACCAAATTGGATAATTCTTATTTTTTTGTGTTCGTTAATGTCAGTACATGGTTTGTAAAAAGGAAAACTTTAAAATAATCGAACATATATTTTTTAAAATCTTATAATATGAAAAGTGAATGAGACAGAAGACTGGGATAGATTCTCAATATATTGACAAAACAGTGATAGAGTTGTGGAAGTAGTGAATGAAGATATAGCGACAAGGATTGAGAAAGGTATGCCTGAGGTGCTTTGGGCATATAGAAGAAGACTGATGAAAAAAGTATATGAGGCGAGTGTGAAAGGGACAGTTGGAAGGTGAAGACCTCGACGTACGTTCTGCGATCAAATCGGAGTCGTGCTGGGAGAAGGTCACGTCAGGAGTACCCTAAACCGACGAGCATGTATGAAGAATGTGATGAGAGTGAATGAAGCAAAAGAGGTATGCTAGGATCATAGCAAGTGGAGATCCGTGGTCTCTGCCTACCCCTCTGGGAAAAGCCGTGACTGTATGTATGTATGTGCATTGACAGATCGACGTTCAGTTGTTCAGCCAGCAGTTGTTGCTGGAGTGGGAGTGGGATTGGGAACCGGGAATGGTAAGTTGGTAAGTCGTGAGATAGTATTAACATTGAAAATGTTTACATTTGATTGTAGTTTAGATTATGGATGGTGTATATATGATGTGATATGTCAAAAGCTTAGGGCTTCAAGGTGCAATTTAATTTCTCAAAATCCGTCGGTAGCTTTTTGAGATTTTCCAAAATGTTCGATCTCGCAGCGGGGATCGAACCCGGTCCTGCCACATCTGTTGGCTGTTTATTGCCTGCTATGCCATGAAGGTCGAGTATGAATTCTTACCTCCTAGCGGATACGCGGGTATTTTTCCCTGGGAAATCATCTGATTTGCTTGTTTCATATTTCTCTTAGCTGCAACAAACGTAAAATAACTTATTTCATTTCATTTATTTATATATATTTTACAACTAGCGGTCCGCCCCGGCTTCGCACGGGTGGTTAATAAAATAAACAAAAATTATAACTTTTTACACACACACATACACCCTTTATTTCTTGATAATAAGTATTGACGAGAAGCTGTGTCCTGCGATCCCCAACCCGCATGCCCAGCGTGGGGATTATGGGCATATCCCCCTTTATTAGGGGAGGCCTATGTCCAGCAGTGGACTGATATAGGCTGGTGTGGTGGTGGTGTGGTGAAGTATTGACTTCCCTTCCGTAGCGTTACGGGGGGTAACGCTTATTTCATCGCTTTGCTGCATAGCTAGCCGAGCGGTGTAAGCGGTGACATGACCACGCAACTTTTTTCAAATACTTACATTTTTAATATCTTTTGAATGAAATGTCCGAATTGAATGATTTAATAAGTTATTGAAACAGTCTTGAATATAAAGTAATTTATTTTGATAAGGATTAATACCGAGTGACAAATAAAAAGCCTTTTTTGCCGGCATGCCGGCAGTTCAATTAAATTTTTAAAATAAATTAACACTTATTGTGACATAACTATAATAGTTAGACATATGCTGTCACGACACTTTTTGTAGATTATGATGTGTTCTAAATAGTCGTAGTACATTATTTTGTTCTATCATCAGAAGTTTTCGCAGCGCACGCGATGTGAGGAATTTTTAAGTCATTTTTTTACACCTCGGGTTATTGAAATTTTAGTAAGGAACCCAATTTTTTTTTTAAATATAATATAGCCTATAACACCCGGGGATAGTGTAGCTACCCAACGGTGAAAGAATTTTTTAAATAGGTCCAGTAGTTTCGGAGCCTATTCAATGCAAACAAACAAACAAACAATCAAGTCTTTCCTCTTTATAATATTAGTGTAGATAGTGTAGATGTGCTCAGATACCGTGAAATTTAGACCGTGAGTTTGAATTCTTATGTTATCACGAAAAGATAATAAATCTACTCCCAAAGTTCTGTTTGTTGGCTTGAGTTCCGAAGATGGAGGTTGGAACCCCAACAAATGTTGTGATTACAGCAGTGAAATCATTGAGTGTGACAGTGAGACTACAACGGCTTACCTTTTCTTTCACCTTTCGTTAGTTTAAGCGGAAATGTTCCAGCTGGCTTTGAAGTAGCTGATTTTGAAATTGCTTGCGTCGTAGTAACTTCCTTCGGAGTGGCCTGTGCCTTAGTAACTGGCTTTGGAGTGGCCTGTGCCTTAGTAACTGGCTTCGGAGTGGCTTGTGCCTTAGTAACAGGCTTCGGAGTGGCTTGGGTCGCAGTGACTGGCTTCGGAGTGGCTCGCGTCGGAATTGTTGGCTTCGAAGGGGCTTGCGTCGTAGTAACTGGTATATTGGGAACTGCCAACACTTCTGAAACATGAATTACTATAAGTTAAAATATAATCGCTCAAAATTTAATGGTTCACTGTAAAAACAAAAATGTATATATAGGTCAATTGACAGTTGTAATAAAGTTAAGTATTTATAGTTATTTAGCATCATTATTTGTTTATGCCTCCCAAACTAACTTTTGTGTCGAAAATAAGAATATTTTAACTAAATTAAACTTAAGACATAAAATGATAGGCTGAGAGAATGGTATAGGTGCAGAAGCCTACACCATCTCACAATGTCCCAGGCACTACCAGGTCCCCAACAGTGAGTAAAGGTTACCACTTAAACAACTATTACAAATAAGTCATCTAGATAAGATGAAAAGGTTTAAGGATCTGGGTATTGTTATACGTTTCTTTGATTTATTTATACCCATGACGATCAATAGAAAACCTGCAGAGGCATAACTAAGTTCGAAATATCCTTAGTATCGGATTCAGAAGCTCCAAAAAATTGTATTAAAACTCCATTGAGTTTCCGATCTATTTTTATTCGAGTCTGGTCAATCCATTAGTTTTCCATGTTCCAAAACGCTTTTAGAGTCGAAATAGAATCCGCCAAAAACTGTAAAATTCCGAATGGATAGCTTTTCGAACGGTTTTATTTCACCCTGATTTTCTTGGTTCAAAAGTCACTTTTTTGTTCAAGCAATAACCAGAAATTTGATTATTGATAAACAAATATTTTAATGTGACTAGAATAGTTAAAGATGATTAAGTATTTTTCTTGTGGATGGAGATAATACGAGACCAAATTACTTTTAGCTAGTACAACTAGTTATAACGGCAAATATAACTTGAAACTTGGAGGAAGGCCTCCACTACAAATCCACAATTTCTAGTGTTTGAACGCTTTTATTGCTGAAAATACACTTGCCGGGCCGGGCCGGGCTGCTAAAGCCCGCAGTCAACTTGCTAGTGACGCTTTTATTGCTGAAAATACACTTGCCGGGCCGGGCCGGGCTGCTACAGCCCGCAGTCAACTTCCTAGTGTACCACTGCACATTTATATTATCCAATAATTTCAAGGCAAGGAATTGTCTCAGTAGCGCAATTGGTCAGCGCAGCACGTCCTGGTACCTGCTGCGTCCCGTTTCCAGCCCTAGTGTTTTTTTTGGAATATTATAAATTCGACGGTGCCTCCTGCCCGTCATGACATACAGAGTGAACAACTTGTACACTCACAGTACGGCTAGTCCACCAGTTTTAAGTCGCTCAGCAAGCTATGAAACAAGCTATGCTCAGAGTTTCTCTGAAGGATAGAATCCGAACGAAACTATCCGACATAGAACTAAAGTTGTCGACATAGCTCAGAGAACTAGCAATCTGAAGTAGCAGTGCCCTAAAGTGCTGAAGAACCGATAACCGCTAGGGTAAACAAGTTCTTGAGCGCGGTTCGGCAAAGTAGTGTAGGACGCTCACGTCCTCCGACCAAGTGGAGTGTCGATTTGTGAAAGGTTGCTGGTAGAAGCTGGATGAGTAGAGGTGTGGACAGGGAGCAATGGCGCTTATTAGGGAAGGCCATGTCCAGCAGTGGACTGCTGTAGTCTGATAATGATAAAAGCTTGAAAAAATTACTAATCTGACTTGCTCAGGTAAAGTTTTCAATATAGCTTAGGTACGCTATACAATGTTTCAATAAGTGCAAATAGAACAGTTGTTCTTCTGGACGTCTGTTATGTCTGTTTTTCCTCCAAATATTATAAAGACTCCAGACTTAGCCAGAAATTCAAGCATTATTAAACTTCTTATTCGCACTTTTAACGGCATTTTGCTCGAATTGATAGTCATTGAAACTCATTGTATATCACGGCTCAAACACCCGTATTATTTGAATAATACAATCATTTTTAATCATTTTTATTATTAAAAATAATAGTAGAGAGATATTTGAAACTAAATCAAATGATCCGATCCTTAGAAATTGCAATCGTATTACGGGTTGTACATTGCAAACCCTCCATTTGTCATCCTAGTTATTTAAACAAGTTAATTAGGTGTTGTTGTTTTTGTTGTAAATTAATTATTTAGAACCGTTATCATCGTGCATATAATAAAGACAACCTATTATCCAATTATCACACTCTTGCTTGGCGTACTGGAAGATCAGCGCTTTGACAGGCCCTCTTCCGAAGCACATGCTGAGTGGCGACCATTTTCAACGTCTTTATTAAGCATAGTTCTAAGATGATTTTTCAGATTATACATAAGTTATCTACTAGAGGTATTGGAATAAATGTTTCCATTTCTTTTTTTACTTCGCTCTAACCACTTACAACACTGTGGTCTGAATGCAGTGACGTCACTACGTGGTTAAAAGGCCAGAAGTGATGGATGGAAGAATCGATGGAAGTCTACGTGTCATAATCTGCTATGCAATAATATTGACGTAAAATATTTAGATTTAAATTTGTGTTATGGCGGAATATTTTATACTATAGCTATGCTACAACTATAGCCATAAGGGAGATTTTTTATTTTAAAATTATGCCTTTAAAATGTTAGTTGGTATTTATATTTTTTTTTTATTATTGACTGTTGTATGCACATACGCAAACCTCGCCTTCCGCAATTAAATAATAATTGTTGGCGACCCATACTCTAACTGTTAAATGATGTAAGGTTTCTTAACGTTCAAGTAAATCCAAAATATATCTATAGGTAAATATGCAAGTTGTAGTCTATATTAATTCTTAAATTATTTGAAATTATTACCTGGAATTGCAAATCTATTTTCATAAAACCGGATCCCTATCCTTACAATCTTCAATACTGTGTCGTACGAAGTTTTATCAGTCGACTCTGGATAAGTATTCCGATACAAGGCGTAACTCTCATCAAACTCTTCCACAGCCTTATCCTTTAGCAATGAGTTCAGACGTCCAAAGATCAACTTGTTGAACGCTTTTCGAGTGGTTGTATCCAGATTGCTGATGCGCAAATTGTTCATCATTTCGCTTCTAATCTTCACCGCTACCATTTGACGCGTATATTTCTTCTTATCCGATCTGCTCTTGATTTTAGCAGCAATCGGTTCGTGAGATTCGGAGATATTACCTGAAGAGTGTTCTCTGAACTGCATGGCTGGTTGGCGATTATCATCAGGTCTTGAGATGCGTTCTGGCCGTTCAACTCTCCGATCCCCGAATTGGGTCTCTTCGAACCTACGTTTCCTCGACTCAGGAAGATCGGACCGAGGAGGTGAGCGGTCAGGTCTACGGTCGTCGGGGCCACGCCTTGAAAACTCTGGACGTTCGTTCGGACGACCGGGGCGATAGTTTGAAGGACCAAAGCCAGGGCGATCGTTCGAAGGATCAAAGCCAGGGCGTTCGTTTGAACGACCGAAGCCAGGGCGTTCGTTCGGACGTCCAAAACTAGAGCGCTCGATCGGACGACCAACGCCAGGGCGGTCGTGCGGAGGACCAAAGCTAGGACGTTCATTCGAACGACCAAAGCTAGGACGTTCATTCGAACGATTATAGTCGGCTCTGTCATCTGAACGATTAAAGTCACCTCGGTCGTTTGGCGTCGAGGGTTCAGGGCGATTATTCAGTCGTCCTTGAATGTCGTTCGGTCTTCTGGAAAACACGTTCTGCCTTCCAGAAAACTCGCTCGTTTTCCCAATAAGCTCATTCTGTCTTCCTTGAATATCGTTTGGTCTTTTAGAAAACTCTGTAGGCCTTCCAGAAAACTGGTTCGATCCTTGATCATTCGACCCAAATTCACGACGTAAAGGTTTTTCTAAGCCAGGGCCAAAGTTAGTCCTAAAGTCCGGCCTAGGTTGACCTAATCCAGAGCGCTCATTAGCCCTGATGTTTGACCTGAATTCGGGTTGAGTAGGCCTTACACTTGCCCTGAAGTCGGGTTGAGTCGGTCCACGGTTACCGGCTTCTCGGTGCGACCAAGACTCACGATTGTCGCGCGACCGCTCGCGCAGTGGACTCTCCTGTCGCCGCTTTTGCTGATCAGGGTACCAATCATCGCGACTTTTGGGACGCGAACGCCGTCCGAAAAGCTGTTTATCGGTGGGAAAATTTTCATTCTCGTTGTAATTATTTGTCCATCCAGAATGATTGTCGGACTGAATAATTCCTGTCGGTTGTAGGCATTGAGGGTCCATGCCGAATTGAGAAACCTGCATCGAGTTCTGTGCGTAGCCACTAAAGCCCACATACGCACTCTGCACCTGGACCGTCTGTAAACAAACTGTTATGAGACAACCACACACCTTCCAAAAGCTGTTTTTGAAAACATGGTGTGTGTGTAGATTAAAATAATGCTACCGGATTCTTAAAAGGGGTTTGCAACTGAACATAACCAAGTCGACCAATAACAAAGGTCTTTTGATTCATGGTTCAGTTGAATAACATCAATGTTTTGGAAGAATTACTTTGGCCACTAAAAGATTTGTTCTCCCTGCTAAAAAGACACTTTGGCGCTGTCCACACGACACGTACTGTGATATGCTGACGAAAAAAATCTGGCCCGCCTTAGTTTTCTGCAACCCATCGACAATACCCTTGCAGCGCCGGAGGTAATTATCGCACGCTGCCGATTGGATGTGATGTGAGGAAGCCTAAATGATCTCTTGATGGAAAAAAGGACAGGTTGTCTTTATAGTACGCCTTTGACCATAAAGCAACACAAGCCTAATTAATAAACCATCGTCGGCATTTTATCGGAACCTACACAGGACAATTCTTTCACAACTGTCCAGCTATCTGCGAACCACGCACGGAATACTCCAAATGCTATGGTTTGAAAAGGATAGCAATTAAGCTACCTTTTTGCACAGGGCCAGCCTCTAGCACTTAGAAAAAGACGGTACCCAAAGTGACACTGAAAATGGCTGGAACTACGGGAATTTAGATGATAAAAAACCCAGTGACACTGAAAATGGCTCGAACTACGGGAATTGAGATCATAAAAAGACCACGCTGGCGCTGTTACTACGGTTTCAATAAAATAAGCCTACCACTCTCAAGTTGGAGATATCCTGTTTCATTCTCATATCATATAAGTCACTGACAATCCTCGCTTGCCGATCACTGAATCTCTTCATCATTTTACCACCAGTCTTTTTGAGGTCTCTACAGAATTTGCCACCCTGCAAAGAACCAGTGAGACTAGGGCCTGAATTTGTAAACCAAGCTCAACTCAAAGTGCGAGCTTGAGTGTTGTCAAAATCAGTTTTTTATATGGAAAAGTGTCAATTTGACAACAGTGTTGAATTGGTTTATAAATACGCGCATATACGAGACGGCCTTTAGAACGATTTAGTGTTTTGTCGTGTGGACTGAGCGCAAAGGTTGTGCACACAGAAGGGGTGTAAAGCCATGACGTTTTTCAACATGAAAACCTAATTCCTAGAAATGATCATTAGTTTAGATTTCCTTGCCAGCCAGCTCACGTGTCACAAAGATGTTTTCTTTGTATAACACAAAGGTGATTTCTTTGTGTCTCGTCTTGATCACAGATTCCTAGTAATGTTTGTACTAGTATGGATAAACCCTGGCATCCATTGAAACCATGGTCATGATTAAATCCAAAGAGTTTTCATAGAAACTTTTTTATGGTTCAATCATGCCTATAAAGCATGGAACCGACTTTTGAAGTGAGAGGCCTATGTGTTAATGGAATAACCCAGAATCACTATGATAAGAAGTTATGGTACCCATAACACACGCACTGCTCACTTCGGGACCATAATGATGTTCTGTGAAAAATAACCTGTATCATTTATGAATCATTTAACTTTTAAATTATAATCATAAATTCTGCTTTACTGGATATTTTGAAATGATAAAAAGATCTAGTTTTATTATAAAAACTTACATTATTCTGACCATAATTTCCATAATCATCACATTGGTTGGTATAATCAGATGTGGGATACATAACTGCAATCGGCTGTACTGGTACCATGCTGGCAGCCATGCTAGGATAGCTACTGTTTTGCTGCAGGTTCATGGAACTGTAGGGCAGTTCCATCTGCTGTTGCACTTGAGGGTTTTGTGACCGGAATGGCTGCTCCGATGGAGCCTGTAAAAGAAGATTCAATCATCAAAGCTATCTATAATCAGGAGGAATGCAGTGATTGCCACAAAACTGATTTTAGAATTATTATTATTAGAGATGAAACGGATATCCGGTACCTATACGGTATCCAGCTTTGTTTTTACTATATGGCCCGATTTTGCATAGCAAAATTAAAAAAAAAACTTGTTCTTTTACACCAGGCAAATCATACCACAATAAATTATGGACACGGTTTATTTATTGCATGTTAAAAACTTTTGCTTTATTAGTTAGTTTAGTACCCAAAATTAACAAGTGGCAAATTGTGTTGAATGAATACCAAATCAATCCATCTCCTTAGCAATTCGATTTTGTTTTTCTTGATTGGGAATATCACTATTTATTCTTTACCACTGCATTGAAACAATCCCAAAAAGTGTCATGAGCTTCACATGTGAAGTTGTATCTAGTTTCAACTTCTTTCATTAGTTTAGCAGGCCGAATATCTGGTAGCTGGATATCCTCGTAGCTTGCCAAATATCCGGTATCTGGCCAAACAACTATCCATTACAAATAAAATGAGGATGAACCTCACCTTCCAGATCAGATGGGGTGTAAGGGGTTCCACTCCCATCTCTGGAATCCAAGCCAACCTCTCCTGCACGTGTTGCACACTGCTAACTAACAAAGGCGGGGGGTTGGGTTTAGAATATTGTCGCGCGAATCTGAGGATTCTGTTTATTTAGGGTTAAGTGAGTATCCCTTCACCATCCAAATAGTGCGACAATATTCTAAACTTTTACCAAACGGGGTTCTGGCCGGCTGCGGCATAGCCCAGCCTAACACTGACAAAGAAGCTGTGCCCTGCGATCCCCAACCCGCATGCCCAGCGTGCTCATTATGGGCATATCCCCCTTCTTATAGGGGAGGCCTATGTCTAGGGATACTATGCAGTGGACTGAATGAACTGAGGATGGTGTGTTTGAACCTCACCTTCTGCTGTCTCACATCTTCAACATACAGCTGGTGGTTATTCCAGTAGAGTCCGTTGATCTTCCTAACGAGGATCGCTGCATCCGCGTCTTCAGCCACACCGACAGTTACCTTCTTACCCTCTCCGTCACCTATCAGGTTGTCCAGAATCACATGTTGGATTCCACATTTAGACTGCAGTAGGGTTTTTATATCTGCATATCGGGTCTGGAAGAAATTGGTGGTAGGTTTATTTCGGGATGTAGGTACTTACATAAAAAAAAGAACATATTTATTGGTGAATGATTTGAAGTAAGGTAAATGGTGGGCTACTTACAGCCAAAGGCAAATTGTGGATGGTTAGTAACATCGTAATCCGTAATCAATAAAACTTATGATTGTACTAAGTTAGACAAAATCAATAATTCATATAAAATTCATTTCTTGGTTTTCGTTAGCAATTTTATGATCGACTGATAGCTGCCGTTATCCCACACAGTGTTGCCGTTTTTTATTTGGAGAAAATGCTAAAACTTGTTGCAGAAAATGCCAAAAAACTGCTAAAAAAAATTTTAAAATGCTAAATAAATTGCTAAAATCTATATTTTATTCCCGAATAGCAAACTAAAGTAGTCTACTGTTAAAATAGATGCATATACGCATATAAAGAACGCAAGAGAAGACTCTGCTCTTTGGGTATTAAGATTAATTTGCATCGTTGGTTAATTATTTTTCATTGACATTTTGCATGTAATGTGTTGCTTCAGTAAAGGAGAATGCCGGCTGATGTATGGCGTTCAGTACCATTTTAATCTTAATACCCAAAGAGTAAATTTTGTAAGTATAAAATTTGCAATAAGTTAAACTCTGTCATCTTTTCCCGTTGTTCACGCTAAATTTTCTCATAAATATGAGAAGCCGTGATTGAACAGATTGTCTCTGGTTTCTATAAAATCTTTTGAATTCCTTAGGAATTTTGAATTTTTAGGTAACGTAAAAAAATATGTTAATCATGAAATATGCTAAATGCAAATTTTTCAAGCTAACAGACCCGAAAATATGCTAAATTTAGCATTAAAAATGCTAAAACGGCAACACTGATCCCACAGACTACTAGCACAGACCACAGACTACTAGGATCATAGATTAAGTATATATTCTGTCTAGGACTAGGATGCTAACCCTAGACAGAGAAAGCAATAGACGAAAAGTTATCTTCATCGCATTCTTTCAAGAAAGAGAACTACATATGCGTGCTTCATGCAAATAAGGGAGACCGCACTATATGATTTGCTGTCCCTTATCGCGTGCCGGTTTTTGTTTAGCGCAACATTGCGCTAAACAAACTTTGGCAGCTAGCAGCAGTTTCGGAAGATTTTGTGAAAAACTTGCTTGAAACTAAATTATTACCTGGAAAAATTATGTTTCATCTATTGTAAATCAATAAAAACAAATTAATCTTATGGATTTCTCTATCAAAATGGATCGGTGTAGTGTATTTTGGTGCAAAAGTGGCAGTGATCAAAACATTCCGGATTTGTCTTTTCATTCGTAAGTATCGTACTTTTGACGAGGTATTTATTCAAAAATGGATTGTTAACTAGACTTCCACAATAAATAACAACATTTTGAGCCGAAATCTGTAAGAAAATAAGCCAAAAAGTGAAATTCAATTTTGTTTTGTTTTGTTTGGTGGTGCCGGCATTTGAAATGAATTTTCCCCACTGCACATAAATTTTTGGCTCAACTTTCATTTATTTTTAGTGAGCTAGGCGGCTGGAACTTTTGTCACTATATCTAGGAAGCCTAAATCTAAAATGGCGTTGTGCGGAACCAAATAGTTTTTGAGATATGATTATTTGAAAATTAAAATTTTTTACTTAATTTCGTCAAACTTGATGACACTGAGGGCAATTTTTTTTTCATCACTGAATAGCGAAAACATGGTCTTCTTCTTTTTATTTATGGCCTCTGTGGTATTTTTTGGTAATTGGACATTGACAATGATATTTCTCGTTGTTAATGTAATACATTGAATAGACAGTCGGTTATTAGATTTTTTACAACCACCTGGAAATCCTTCCCGCAGCAGTAGGTTCTAGGACACCCCAACTTGAGTAGCAAAGGTTCTAGATATATCACAGAACTGACGCAGATCACCCCGATGCCACGTAGTCTTGTGGTCCCTATGCGTAGATTAGATTTAAAAAATGTGGAACCAGAAGTTCACGTGGAAGATCCTGAGTGGAGCTAGCCCGCGAGGACGAGTGGACGAAGCGACACACAGGGCCGACGAGGTCAAATACCCGAATCAAATATCCATTTTTATGATTTGAAACTGTTTTTAAACTGATCATAGGTCATAGGTCCCTCTCCCGGTAGTGTGTTTTGGCGTATATTGTTTAATTTTTTTCTCTCGTTAACCTCAAAACTTAATTAATTTTTCTCGGAAACTGTGAGTTTCCCCCTTTTAGACGGAGGGTCCTCACTCCCTCCCTGCCTTCCCCACCCCATAAGCTCATTACATATAAAGGAAAGTTGTTTCATTTTTTATTAAATTTTTAAATAATATAATTTCTTTGGTTCATTATTATTTGCATAGCCCGGTTTACAGACGACGTTTTAATTTCTGGATAAAAAACCAAAGGCCAGTTATGTGAATCTTCCACAGTATGTATAAAAATCTTTATTCTTTAATCTATTTTGATACTGATTTTATCGTTTAAAAGCCATGTACTATATTTGGTCAACCTTGACAAACCGAGATTTTAATGAATGTATGGGAAAAAAGACCACGAAAACCGAAGAATTCATTATTTTTACATATGTTGTGCTATTAAATGTTAGGTAATTGTTATTATTATTATTATCATACCTACAATGATAGAATTCGTTCATTTTTGTTTTGGTTTAAAACTGTTTTTTTCTTATTTCAGACTAGAGAACCAGAGGCTACGTTAAATCAACGGATCTTTCAGATTTAAAACGGATTCGGGATTCGTCAGTCACAACTGACAGCATTTTTTGACAATACACCTATATGCCCCCAATTATTTAAATCTTCCACAGTAAGTAAGTATCAAAAAGCCTAAGCTATATTTTATCAAAACCGGGTAAATGAAACCCAAGATACTGTTTGCCTTCTCCGAAGTACCCGCAAATTTAATTAGCTAGTTGTGGGTTCAATTCCCACTGTGGGGCAAATGTTTGTATGTTCTGTTTGGGGCTACATGATGTTGTGTGATTACGTCCCGCATTATTTATTTATTTATTTATTTCCAATGGACTTTGACTGACAGGAAAGAAATACTTTAATGTTAGCTCCAGTTTTACCAGTACCTGGATAAAAAATAGCCTATAATGTTATTCTTGATGTAGCTCTACATAATATGCAATGACAATTTGTTATATAGGTACACCTAGTTAACTACCTACAAAGCCTCGGTCTGCCTACTATATAACCATATTGCTAAATTTACCCTTAGACAGGGTTTATGTGAGATACCTTACCTATAACCTGTAACATAATGCAATTTAACACCATGTAATTTACTCCGGTGATCTTCGCAGATCATCTTGGTTAAGCAACACTCCGCCCGGACACTACTTATATGGGTGATCTGGATGGCATTTAGATCTGAGCGCTTCCGCCCTTCGGAAGGCACGTTAAGATGTTCTTCCCGGCTTTTTCAGTTGTTAGCCATGTCGGACGCCTTCGGGTGGCCTAAAAATTCCGACATCAGAGTTGGCCACTGCTTCATACGAAGAAGAAGAAGACCAATATTTTCCATGCCTCAATACATATGTTTCATCATCATCATCAGCAGCAGCATTAATAGCTTGTTATTTTTCCCAGCCAGAACGATGAACACCTTGTAAAAGCAATACATTTACTGTATTGTATTGTATTGTATTTTGTATCAAAATTTTGCGTGAGGGAGAAATAAACAATACTCAATACCTTTCGCCTTTATTATATTAGTACGATTGCTAGCATTATATGTACGTATTTTCTACAGATTACATTTGTTATGTTTAAATACCGAAATTAATTTTTGATTACTATTTTAGTGTAAATCACCACATCATACACACCACGAAGGCTGCGAAAAAATTTGCGTTGGACTGCTAAGCTATTAAAAGATACGCGAAAAACTGCGAGCTCTTGGGGAAAAAAGTTGACGATTAATAAAAAAGTAGTGAATTTAGAAAATATGATTGCAGAATCGAAAGCATAATTTTCTAAATGTTGAAGTTTTGGAGAAATAAAAATATATTTCCTATAATTCTATTCTTTTTTGCATGTAGGAATTTTGAAAGCTTATACAAGAAACATAGACATGCGTGAACGACAACTTAGGACACAAATAAATAATAGGATATTTTTGCCGTTCAGTAAAAAATCAATGCAAAAGATATCTTTATTCATGTCGATTAAAATATTAAATAGTCTCCCCGAAGACATGAAAGATTTGACACTTATCCTTTTTAAAATAAGACTTCACAAATGGCTTGTAAATAAATGCTTTCATACGATCAAATGAATTTATTAAAACTAAATAATAATTTAATATTTTTATTTCTTCTTTTGAATGGTTAGTTTTCATTTTGACATATATTAATTAAGTAATCTTGATTGTCAACTTAATTATTGTTCATTAAAATTAACCGATATTAATGATAATTAATGACATATATACATATAACAATTTAATATTTGCACGCTTCTGTAATGAAGTATAAGTATGCGATCCACATAGCCTTTAAGATCCTTTCCTTTGTAATTACCATACTTTTATGCAAATAAATATAATTTGATTTGAACTGATTTGAAAATTATATAGGTAGGTGCATTCAATCAAATTTGCTTAATATCCTTCCTTCCCTAACATATTATCAAAAGTCATTAAAACTTGTTAGTGAAGGTAGATTATAAATGAAAAAAATTTCGTCATGCAGGTAAAGTATTAATTAATAGATTAATACTTTACCTGCAGTATTAATTGATAGATTAATACTTTACCTGCATGACATTAATTTCTTGTTAGATTTATATTTTACCCATTATCATCATCAGCCTATAGCAGTCCACTGCTGGACATAGGCCTCCCCTAATGAGCGCCTGAGTCCCTGTCCTGAGCTCGACGCATCCAGCTTCTACCAGCAGCATTTCGCAGATCGTTACCACCTGGCCGGAGGGCGTATTATCAGTATATTTTACACAAATCTATGGAAATTTTAATTATCAAACTATATAATCTATAGGTACTTAATCTATGACTCGTTGTCTATTGCTTTCTCTGTCTAGCCTAGACAGAGAATCTATGCTGTCTAGGGTTCTGTGCATGCATGCGTTAGCATCCTAGTAGTCTGTGGTTCTGTGGTTGCAAGTCTGTGGTTGCAAGCAAGCAAATCAATTTTTCACAGAAATTCATTTCAAATCACATGAACTTCAGTGAATTCACGAATAGTATTACACTGTGATTTGTTGTGTTACCTTATAATTTTCATGAGCAATGAAGATATTTAAAAAGTGTTTTTAACAAAATCAATCAGGATGATGTTAACACTGCACGGACTCCCAAATAAAGTGAGTGCTTATTAGTTTGGATGGGTTGGTTTTTCTTTAATTTTATTTTACAAATCTTCGCTTCTTCCAGACCAAGTTTCAAGATGTGAAGGCGCTGATCAACCAAGAATGCAATATACCTGACTTTATACTTGACAACCTCGTTGATGATGGGTATGATGCGAAGAAGGTTCGCATAGGGCTTACTAACGAAAATGATGGCTACCGGCTTATGAAATGCCTCGAGGGCTTCCGGATGTCCGGATCACATGTTTTAAGAGTGGTTCCGGTTGGCAAGGTGAGTCATATTTTAGAAATTCAAGAGCGCTCGTATCATAACTTTTCGGTGACTGAATCTGTCCCTATCAGATCATACTGGTTAAGCGATATGCGTCTGGTCACTACTTGGATGAGTGACCGTTTGGTGGCATTAAGATCTAAGCACTTTCGTGCTATAGGTATGTTAAGATGCTGGTTGTAGCTTATGCAGTTAGCCAACCATGTTGAGTCAGCCTGAAAACGATGACACTAGAGTTAGCCACTATAAGGAGTTAAGTTCTAACAAAAATAGGCTGTATTGTATTGTATCATCATTATTCTAATGCTGCCTTCTCATGTGGGCAATGCTACTGCCAGTTAACACCAATGCCAACATATAGAGAAGATGTTTTAGATAGAGTTGCATAAGCTTGCCGAGTTTGGTACTTAATTGGTAGTCACATTTACATTGGTTTGTCTTATCATATCTCTGTCTACATGCAAATAGATTTGGTGTTGCAGCAAGCGGCCAACATGTAGGCAGCATATTGATAATTGTGTATCTTTCTTCAGACACAATCACAAACATCTAACTTTGAGCAACAATCAAGTTATTCAAACCCACCAAGGAATGATTATTCAGAACATTCTCGCACCAACTATGCACAAAATGAATACAACAGATCTAGTGCTCTAAACCCACCAAGCCATGTCTCGCCTCATAGCGCTGTGAGAAAAACCGGTGCATCAGATATGAGACCTGATAGAGGACTGCACGATGCAAGGCAATCATTATCCCAGGTGATGGCTGATTCAAGAGTCCAAGATCGATACTCAAGCTCCATAGACCATCGTCCTGGATCAGATGTTCGAGGACCACCAGGGCCTGACACGAGAACGGATTTTAGAGACCCCAACAGAGGACCTCTTTTAACCCCTGCTGTCAGACCAGCTTCCATGGATGCTATCGGTCTAGGTCTTGATACTCGTCAGCGTGGGATGGTTGCCACTGGTTCTCATGGACCGGGTATGAGAGGGCAAGATGCAGTTGGATACAGAGCGTCCAATCCGGAGCCTGTAAACCGTCAATCAGCATGGCCTCCCGTGGTGAATGATCAATGGTCCGGACCAGTTCAGTCCACCCTGAACCAGAATACAGGATATAATTATCAGCAACCTCAAGGAAACACTGCATATGGACAACAGGTATGATTAATCTAAAGCTCAATTCTAGAATTTACTCCAATCTCATCTAGACTGGAAATCATTATGTGCATTAAGGATTTTGACAGATTGCCTAGGGGGCCATTCCAGTATTACGTAAGCACTATAGGGGAGGCGGAGATGTCTTTGCTTTGCTTATTTTTGATGACATGGCTAGGGAGCCGTGAAGGTGAGTGTAGGTGTGGCTAACCTACCCACATATATTCCCTTTATATAAACAATAAACCAAAACAGCAACTATAGCATATAAGCTATAACATGTTATAACATGACACTATGTTTACGTAAGCATGGGAGAGGGGGAGGGTAAGAGTTTTGCTTACCTTTGCTGTCAAGGGCGAGAGGGGAGTTAAAAATTGTATGTATAAATCTGCTTATGCAATATTTCCCTCCATTATTGTAACCACTTAATTTTCTGTCTGTCACAAGTTATTGCTAGTGTGTGATTTTGTTGAATGGGATGCTGGGCGCTCCGTGAGTTAGTCGACATAGGGGTTTCTTCCCACTGCACCCCTTCAGGACCTGAATTTCAGCAAATCCTTTCTTAGTGCACCCCTATGGCCTACACAAATTAAATTTAGAGTCAATAGGTGTTTTCTGTACCTAAGTGCTAAATCATAGTACACACATTATTTAACATCAGGTGAGTTCTTGTCAAACTAAAGTTTATCCTATGTAGAAAAAAGCAACACCCTCCAAATATCAAATCTGTAGGACTTATCAACTGTTTTTGGTGTAGTTGTGAAGGCAGATTGCAAGAAACGTAAAAGACATTAAAAATATATACAGAGTGTTTGGTAGAACAATGTAAGGATTGAAGGAGCTGATCAAAGGTACCCATGTGATTATTTTAAACCACTTATCCAAGCTTTTTATGACTAAAAAATCATGATACTTTTCATAATAGCATATGAAGTTTAAATTGATCACACCCTTGATCAGCTTCTTCAATCCCTACATTGTTCCACCAAACAACCTATATATTCAGATTCTTTTTCTTATAGTCAGCCATGTTTAGCAGGAAAAGGTGAAAGTTATTTTAGTGATAAAAGTGAAATAATGTTAATATTTTTGTCACCAGTCTACCCAAGCCAGCTACCCCGCAGCACGAGCCCCTCAACCATACCAGCAGCCTAAACCTGCTCCTGAAAGGGTAAATATTCATTTGATTGAGTAATTTGGACAAAGATTTGGTGTATTTTAAAATGTTAGCCCACAATTAACATGTTGACTTTATGGGAAGGTCGCGGGTTGAAATCCCGCAATATTTTTGAAATCTTGATTCGGACAAAGACCCTACGCTACCCTTTGGAAGAGATGGACCGAATTATAATAATTCTGGATGTAGATCTTAGGCGGAAACCTATGTTCATGCTGTTGATGATGATAATGATTGATTGATGCATAGAATATACGGCCCTTACTATCACACCAGGATCTGGCAATTCATTTAACTATAAACACTTAAAACATATTTATTTATTAATATATTTATTTATTCAATGATGCAATATAATGCATATTTTAACTGAAACAATCACAAAAGTGTCAAATGTAATGTTAATTTATTTATTTATAACGTAAAGTTTCGGTTAATTTGTGTCATTCATTCTCCAGCCGCCGGCGCGTTCACACGTGCTCCGCAGCGTGGAGATTGTGGACACGCCGATACAACCGCGAGCACCGCTCTTATACCCGCCTCAACAGAAAGCCGTAAATAATTGAATTAGATTCATTATCATTCATAATATTTTCTCACAATTACAAGCACACGCGTGATAAGTATGAATTCAAAATTTATAAAACCTTCTACATAAAAGCCTCTCACTTTCCTACTCCATTCAGAAGTTTTGAATGGTTTGCACATAAATGTAGTTCTAGTCCAGTATATATTATATTATATAGGCAACTCTTCATCCGGGTTACACGCGAGAGAAGCCGCGGCCGGAAGGTACACATAAATATTTATATATTGATTCAATGCCGGGGTAATATTGACAGAACATCTTAGTTAAGTAGACAATCATTATTTGGATGGTTAACTCTTTAGTGACTTTTTATGAGGCACATAATGATGTTGATCCCAACTTTCAGTTGTTAAGCCATGTCGGGGGCCTTAGCCATAAAACTCCTACATTTGAGTTATTGACTAGCTCATATGAAGAGAAAAAGTACAGTGGACGAAGGTCTGCTTGCGACGCAGAAGTTGCGGGTTCGATTCCCGCCGCGGGACAAGTGTTTGCACTATATGCAGATATTGGTCTCGGATCTGGGCACTGGATCTGATCCTATGCATAATAATGTATGCATTTGCAAAAATTATATAAGTATTATATCAGTTGTGTGGTTCCCCTATTACCAGCTTTTCTTATAGGGCTACATGATGCTGTATTAGTGTCTAGCATTATTATTATTATTTTGATGTGAAATGTCCATATAATATTACTAAGGCACATTTTTATATTGCAGATCACAATAATGAAGGATAACTTCCAAGGACCCACTCAGTACAATGTGACTGGTCAGGTTCCAGGATCTCAAACTTACAGCCAGGGATCCAGTCTGCCAGTCTGGAATCAACAGGTATGTTCACTGTTAAACAAGTTTCTATTTAAAATACGTAAACTCCTAACTACGACGTAACGTGCGAAAGTAATTTTTTTTGTCTGTTTATTTGTTACGCTTTCCCGCACTAACTACTCAACCGATCATCATGAAATTTTGCATATACGTTGTCAGGGGTACAAAAAGGACATAATGACATACCATTTATGCAGAAAAATATACTAATCCTGAAAAATAGAAAAAAAACTTACGCGAGCGACGCCACGAGCTGAAGCTTATTATTATTATTTCACTTTATTTCATTTAAAACTCATTTTTTACTATACTATAAATCTAATATTATCTACTAAAATACATAAACAACATCAAAAACAGTATAGTAAAAAATATATAATATAAAAACGGGAGACCATCGACCGCGGGGCAAGGCTCAAACGGTCGGTGACTAGGGCTGCAGAGAGAAAAATCTCCGTACAATGCGTGCCGAGTCCAGGAGAGCCGCTTTCTGTATCTGACCCTTGATCCAGCTGCCTAGCGAGAGCCTCTTAAGATATTGTTCAATGTTCTTGATGATAATAATAATTATTATTATTGTTTAATCCTGCAGTTGTCCCACAGGGAAAAGGGTATAAAATACATCCAGAGCATGCCCTGTCTGCCAGGAGAACAGAGACCTCAAATATATTTAGGTTAGTAAGGCTTTGAAAGTGCTGAGAAATATGTTGTTCCAGGCTCAAAGTCAGACAAAACAGCTGGCGTACGACAAATCGTACGACGACCGCCGCCAGGCGCAACTAAAGCCGCTTGCGAAGCCGCAGCCGTCTTCGCAGGATTACGAGAAGCGACGCTTCTCACCGACTAGACTCAGCAGGGCAGCATCCCCCCTTAGGTGAGTCGTCTAAACACTGTGCCAATTAATTTTATATAAATCCCTATAGCCTCAACTAACTTAATGTAAATCCATATATCCCTAACTAATTTAATGTAAATCCTTATAGCCCCAACTAATTTAATGTAGATTCCTATAGTCCCAGCTGATTTAATGTAAATCCTTGTAGCCCCAACTAATTTAATGTACATCCTTATAGCCCTCACTAGTTTAATGAAAACCTTTATAGCCACAACTAATTTAATGTAAATCCTAAAAGCCCAACTAATTTAATGTCAATCCTTATAACCTTAACTAATTTAATGTAAATCCTTATAACCTTAACTAATTTAATGTAAATCCTAAAAGCCCCAACTCATTTAATGTAAATCCTTGTAGCTCCAACTAATTTAATGTACATCCTTATAGCCCTCACTAGTTTAATGAAAACCTTTATAGCCACAACTAATTTAATGTAAATCCTAAAAGCCCAACTAATTTAATGTAAATCCTTATAACCTTAACTAATTTAATGTAAATCCTAAAAGCCCCAACTCATTTAATGTAAATCCTTGAAGCTCCAACTAATTTAATGTAAATCCTTATAACCCTAGTTTAATGAAATTCTTTATGACCACAACTAATTTAATGTAAATCCTTACCTACAGCCCCAACTAATTTAATGGAAATCCTTATAGCCCCAACTAATTTATCGTAAATCCCTCCCTATAAGCACTGAGCTACAACTAATTTAACCCGGCGAACGCACAGTTGGGTCAATATGATCCGTGACATTTTGAATCGCGTGTATTTATTAGAATTTAAATGGGAAACTAACAGCCACCTCCTTTTCGTTTCTAACACCATGCAGTGAAGTTTCGCCTGCATCAGTGGATGCAAGCGATGAAACGGAAAAAAGGTAAATATGATCCAACTATAAAATTTTTGTCGTTCTTTCGTGCCATATTTTCAATGTGCATTTTATTGATTTATTTGCGTTATATTTTTTACTTTATTTACAAAATTATATGCGTAGAAGTAGAACACAATCAGTGGCTTTTTTAGAATTTGACTCCAAAATTTAGAATAATCTGTTAGGAAATGTATGTTAATTAATCCATTATTACTTTGGTTTATGACTATGGTATAATATAAACGATTTTTATTTATTATTATTGTCTGTCTATTTAGTATACAGGGTGAGTACAATTGCATGCATGAACTTAATGTTGTGGCGGATGACGTTTCATAGAAATTTATTATGATTAAGACCAATTTGAGTAATTTTTTTACAAATGCCATTTTCAGAAAATGCGGTTGTTTATTTCTTTTAAAGAAATCTATAGTTTACTAAGAGCAAAACCTTCAATGGGACTGCCTTCAATGGGGTAAAATATTGCCCCACCTTTTTCTGTATAATATAACTATTTGTTTTTAGAGCTTTGGATTTTTGAATAAAATAAAATTTAATTTCAGGCGATCACCACCACGCAATGTGACAAGACAAGCTTATATGGACCGTCGCGTCTCCCCTACCAGGGCATTCACATCAGAATATACCGGACGGAACATCTCCCCGGCGAAATCACCCCAAGCCAGACGGAATTCTCCAACTAGAAAGATATCCCCGCGACGGCTTTCTCCAAATGAAAGGCGTTCTCCATTCGCCAGGAAGACATCACCCGGACGGAGAATGTCGCCAGTCAGACGGGCTTCTCCGAAAAACGTTTCGCCAGTCCGCCGTATTTCTCCGTTTAGAAAACTTTCTCCGCCCGGGAGGCGGGTTTCGCCGTTCGGTAGAAAGATTTCGCCCACTCGAATGGCTGGAAGACATGTATCACCAACTGGCAGACATGTTTCTCCGCACGGGAAGATGGCATCGCCGAGACGGGACGATCGTCGGATGTCGCCAAGTATGACGCAATATGATTATTATGTAGAAGGTAATGCATTAACAATTGTTTTGTTTGTTTTATGTTTTTATATTAATACGTTTTTACTGCTTGCTTCCGCTACGTTATATTTTGTAATGGCCACAGAAATACATACGCATGTGTTTTGTATCAGTACTTATCATCATCACCTACAGCATTTATCCAAATTTAAATCCACATTACACAAATGTTAGCTGGTAGAGAATGCTTCTTAGCATTACGTTCGCCTATGTACATTTAATTTGGTTCAATAAATTCTATTCTATTCTATTCAATCCAATCCTGGATAAAAGCCTCCCGAAGTTTGTGCGCCTGCCTTCATCCAATGCTGCATATAGGCCTCCAAGAGTTTGTGGTTTCCACGACGGTCTTGTGCTAGTCGCATCTTCGAACGCCTGGTACGTACTATGTCGTCGACCCATCTCGCTGCTGGTCTTTCGATGCTTCTACTTACCCTCGGCCACCATTACCATGACCTCGGTCAGTCCTACTCCACCTGTCATCACCACGCCTCGTAATGTGTCTCGCTCCCACTTAAAAGAACCATAATTATCCTGCCCTTGTCCCATGCTAGGTGGGGTCGGCACAACATGTTTTTTTTCTTCCACTCACTTCTATCAGCCGTCAAATCTGTATCCACTCCTTTCATTTTCATATCCCCTTTCACACACTCCATCCATCTCTTCTTCGGTCTCCCTCTATTCGTGCATCCATGCACCTTCATATTCATCACTCTTTTAGTCACATGACTTCCATCCCTCCTCACTTAAAAGAACCATAAATCGAATTCCAAGGTCCCGGGACTTTTGTCCGTTTTCGGGTCTCGACGTTAAGGACTCTATCTACAAGTTTGATGCCGGGTATAGTTCGTTTTATGGTTCTCTGTGCTACTCACATTCTATATTATACCAGGCCTCTTTCACTCCGCAGAATAGGTATAAAAATATACCTACGCATCGCCGGCCTTGCGAGCGTGGTTCGTTACGTCGGTTGCCGCGTTCTGCCCGGAACGAAAGTGTCCTTGAGCAACCGCGGCATTTTAGTTTGTTTTTGTTAATGTACCTATATTTTTCGCCAAATGAAGGCAAAAAAAAAATTTCACAGCATTTGGTTGCATGAATAATAATAAGAAAATGTAAATAATACCAATAGTAGGTACAGAACTGAAAGTTTTTCTACCAAATAATGCGTTGTTTAGATATCAAAGTCTCCCGTATTTACTTAAGTAGGTAGGTACTTAGGTACAAGTTCTATTTGAATGCGGTACCTACCTACATAAATAAACGTAATATTATTATGTAGGTATTTTTTCATAGACAATTTTTGTGCCATTGGTAGGTATTGGTAGGCCTACATAGTGCTTTAGTAAGTAGGTATTATGATTTTGATTATGTAGACTGAGAGCAAGATTAGAAACCCAAGCTAGGTACATTTTTATTTGGTTTAACTTTAAGTAGGCAGTGTAAGTTATCTACTTAAAAACAGTCGGGTAGGTAGGTGTAGGTAGACAAATCGATGTGGTAAGTTACCTAAAGGTAGGTGTACTAACAACTAAAACTAGATACCTAGGTAACCTACAAACCAAATGTTGTTTTTTTCTCTTGCAAATATCTAGGTAGGTACCTACCTACTAAAATTTCTCTTAAGATTTAGAATGATGTACCTACCTTAAACAGTGATTATTCAGTTTTCGTACACAAGACACCTAAACACTTAAGTAAGTGTTAAGGACCCAAGTACCTACCTAGTAGGTGTGCCTATTTTCTGAGCTCTTAATGCAGCCAGCCAGTGTAAAATAGTTTTCTGATCTAATACTAGATAGGTAGATATTATTTGAATTATCATTGTTCCTAAAAAGAAATAGGTGGCTAGGTAACTGGATAGTAAAATGTTCAACAACAACAGCCTATAGGGGAGGCCAGCAGTGGACATAGGCCTCCCCTATAAGAAGGGGGATATGCCCATAATCCCCACGCTGGGCATGCGGGTTGGGGATCGCCGGATACAGCTTCTCGCACCGCCGACGCTGCTGCCCGTCGGCGGCCAGGTTATTATTATTCGTCACAGAATAATTCTCAAGACAACCCTAACGTTACACGTGCCACGTCAGTAGAGATAGAGCTATACGATAGAAAGGGATGCAAGGTGTAGGTTAATATAAATGTTAGGCACTGAGTTCGGTGCGAGCTGAATAGCACTTTATTGCGTAGCAGCTAAAGTCGCTATTTATTTAAATGATTGCGCGGAGTGAAGCTTCTGTCCTCTCTGTATTCTGTGATTATACACAGCCTTATGGGTAATTGTCCATTGATAAGAATTCATCATCAATCAACCAACCTATAGAAGTCCACTGATGAACATAAGTCTTCAAAATAAGTTCCCAAAAGATTATCACAAAGAACGGTCTTGAGCCCAAACCTATCCCAATTGAATCCATCGATTACCTACAATCTTGACGATGTCGTCGGTCCATCTGGAGGGGGTCTCCCTAAACTTCGTCTTCGAGATCGCGGTCGCCATTCGAGAACCTTTATTCCCGAACGGTTATCAGTTCTACGGGTTTTATGGTCCTATCTACCTACGTTCTTATTTTGTATGCATTGTGGTTGTGGGCCGAATAAATTGATTTTCTTTCTTTCTTTCTATCTATCAGTATTATTACGATTCATTATTTCCAGACTTCGTCCTTCGCTAGGTGGAGTTGGCATAATATGTTCTCTTCTTTCACACAATCTCTTCGGCCTCCCTCTACTCGTGCATCCACAATATTTTTTCTTTTTTCTGTAAAAAATAAAGAAGAACCGATTACCGGTGGGGTAGACAGACCCTATTACCTAACTTTTTTTGTAAAACACACAATATTTTTTTGTGTGGAGAACGCTTCTTAGCTAACGGGAAGGTCATCCCCCGGCCAGGTGGAGTGATGACTTGCGGAAGTTGGCAGGTGGATGCGGAGAGCCCGAAGATCGGGCTCAGAAGCTCTTACCGAAGAGGCCTATGTCCAGCAGTGAACAGGCAGTGATACAGGCTGAAGATGATGATGATAGAAAATGGTTTTGCATGAACTTATTACAAACAATCATAGACCAGGGTAGAAGCCTTTAAAAATAATAAAAAGTGAAAAAAAATAATAGTAGGATGAAACCCATTAGAAAAGGAGGAGAATATTATAAAAATGAAAGGAAAAATAATTTACGGGCGATCTGAGGTCGGGAAGGGGATGGGGGTGAGTTTTTAAGGGTAAAAAACGGTTTTTCTCGATTTCCGGCAAAACTAAAAGTCCATTGGAAAAAAGTGAAATGGCAAAGTTGTAGGTAATAAAAAGATCTAAAACTTTTGTATTAACACTTTTTTCACATAACCTCAAAATTTATGTGAAAAATTCAAAAAACTAAGTTTTTGGTTTTTTATTTTTATCTTTTACAAAAATGTTTTTTTATTCACCAAATTTGGTGAAAACTTACCTTTTTATGTCCCAAATACGCTGTAATTTATTTGATTAGAAATATTTATTTTTTCACCTTATTTTGAATTAATATCGAAAAAGCACCCTAATTTTCAATCGAAAATTCACCCGTCAAAATATCAGCTTTTTTCAAAAAGTTGGTATGTTTTCTGTTCGTTGAAATCTCTACTTTCCGATGGTGAAAAAAAATATATATGTTTTTATAGTAAATCTTCTCAGAAAATGCAAAACAGTACAATATTAAAAAATAATAATCTCCTTAATTTTGCACAAACAAATTTAGTTAATCCCGTGAAAAAAAAAAAATTTCAAAATACATAAAAAATCGCCCGTAATCCTTTTCTAATGGGTTTCATCCTACTATAATTTTTTTTGGTTCTAAAAATTATCGACCCTGGTCTATCAGTAGTATAAACTGTTTTAATGCGAATTCACCCCTCAACTCTTTCGTAGGGGATTTATGAAATACTAGCTTCCGTCCGCGGATCCGCTGGCGTGGTATCGGGATTAAAAGTTGACTCTGTGTTAATCCAGGACACAAACTGTTTATTCCTAGTTTCATCCAAATCCGTTCAGCCGTTATGGAGTTGAATGGAAACAAATACACTAAAACACACACAAACTTTGCATTTATAATATTATAGGTTTAAAGAAACTTTATTAATTCTCGGAAGAATTACAAATTCACTTATATGAGAACATAAACACTACTTATTTAGTTTTAAAAAAGTACAGTGCATGCAGTAGGTAAGTACAAGAAAAGTATTATTGAAATTTCAATGATGAACTAAAAATATAATAAATTGATTACGTACGTATAATATTAGTGTGTGGAACCGCGTGCAGAAGCTAGTTTATAATCTAGGTTTGAATCGTTTGTGTCCGTTATCAATTTATCATAGACAGTGTTAGATACTACAGTTGGTATAAATTTTGAAACTAATATCATTGTTGTGAACATAATTATCGATATCAACGGGATACCATAGGGAAACTCACAATAGAGCTCACAAATCATGGAAATATCTTGCCTTAATAATTATACTGAAGTTGAGTTTTCTTCCTTCTAGGTGAGAGACGAATGGGTCGTCTCGAGTCACCCCGTCGGTATTCTCCAAAGAGATCTCCGCCTAGGGGCTCGGGAAGGTAATTGCAACCCTTCGGTTCCACTAGCTCAATAACAAACACAGACCATGTTTTAGTACTCAGTCTGTTCAGATAAATAAACATACACCGGCCACTGAATTAACAGGTTAACCCGACTTGGTGATGTGAATACAATAAAGGGTTTTCCATCCATCTACCAATGCCCCACATTGGCCATGCAGTTGGGGATCGCAGGGCACAGTTTCTAGCAGCCGTTGGCTGCAACGCAGGCTGCATTGCAACTTGTTTAAACACTAGCACGTTGGCTGCTGGCCTCGCACATGACGCTCTGCGCCGTGGGTTTTCCATCCATTGTGTTTTCAGCACTCAAATTATTATATATTCCGAAATCAACTGCCGCTTGAACCCCGTTTGTAATTTAACTAGCAACACAGGCAGGTGAGGTTGGCTTGGGTTCCGAAGATGGAGGTTGGAATCCCTTACATCCCCACGCAGCCTGCAACGCCTTAGTCGAAAATTGATTGCATATTTACAATTTAGTGACCTCTAAGTGGTGCTAGTGCTTAAAGCCGGGCCAGACGTTCGCCATCAACGCGTTCTGCAGAGGTGACCTTGTCCATGTAGACAGTTGTTGCCCGACTTGACTTTCAATCAACCTTCATCGACAAGCGAGCGTTGCTAAGCACGGTTGACGATCGCCGTCGACAACCGTATACCCATTTGTTTCTAATAGACTTATTAGACCACGCGGTATTCAATCTGTCTTAGTAAGACCGTCTTACTGACTCATTAGACTTACTATGACCGACTTAGTGGCTTACTCTTATTACGTTACGCTAAGTGTAAGATAGTCTTACTAAGATAAACTGAATACCGCGTGGTAATCACAGCATTTATTTCTCTCAGCCATCTCTCAGCAATTTATATATGTACTAGCTGACCCGGCGAACTTCGTACCGCCTTAGCGTAGCAATTTTCTTAATATTTTTTTCTTTAAGAACCTTCTCCTAATAAAAACAAATACAACAAAAAAAGAATTAGTGAAATCGGTGGTGTAATAAGCCTTTATCTAACACGAAGACAGTTGCGCTGCGACAGCCGGCGAGAGCACGGACAAGTCTGCTCGCGCGCTGCTAAAATGGCCGAACAAATGTTTCGACAGATTTCAGTTAAATTTGAATGATTCGGAATAACCGTTTTTCTAGCCAGCATTTTATCCACTTTCTTTTGATGACCTCTCTGGCGAAATAGGCGAAAGCCCCCCTGAAACTTAGGAAGTTGCAGTTTCGATTCCCGACGCGAGACAAATATTTGTAAGATCTGCAAATATGTGCTGTTATATGATATGTATGTATTTACAATATATAAGTATATATTGGGGCTAGATTATGTTCTGTGAAAAAGTCTGGCATTATTAATTTATTCTGACATCAATATTTACATTTTGTGGTGTTAGTGCTTAGTGCGACCGCAGCCCAACGTGTTAATCTACTGTTATAGGTATTCGCCGAGTGAAACCAAGTATGACACAGACATTTCCGGCACTAAAGGTGCCAAGCCGATAAGGCCTGCTTACGAAGCCAAGCAGGTAAGTGGAGTTGCGCCCATCTAGACTTAACTAAAGTCATAGCAAGTACTTGTAAAAAGCCACTGCCAAGTTAGTAGTCCCTCGTTCATAGACATTAATTGAACGCTTTTTTGCAGAATAAATCTGAACCTGGGTATATTTTCAAGTGTTTTTTTTTACTTTACTAATACCGTATGAAACCTTTTATACTCAGTATATGCGCTGCTATTTCGATAATATTTATCCTGCAAAAAACGTGAACGGGATATTAAGCGTGACTTAACTTTAAGTACAGAAGGGTGCTACAGACTCAGGCCCATTATCCTCAATAAACCACAGATTTTGTCAGTTTAAAATATAAGTCCCTGTTTCATTGTTCTTATAGGACATTTGTTAAGGTTTTACAAAGGACTACACCTTATTAAAATTTATAAGACAGTGTTTAACATATATTGTAGGAACTGTTGATCTAAAATTTTAGGTATATCGTCATCGCAGTCTGAAATCGCTGCTTGGTCGGTATCTTAATGATTTATAGCTGAAGAAAATAGAAATAACACCAATCAACACGAGCAATAAGTATTTTGTTATCAATATGATGCGTCGTACCGACTGAGTAGAGTGAAAAATACAAGAATAAATTATGATAATTTGATTTACAATATACTACGAACGAAGTATTTTTATATTGCAGCTTATATCTAGGGCTTGAGCAAGCTCCATTTGATCACAATAGGCCAGTAAATCTCGCAGTTATGCAAAAGCCATTAACGCTATACCATGCCTCTTGTATAATGCGATGCGCCATGTTAGCAAGAGAAGAGGCTGAAACCCATGGCGATGTGTGAGCCAGCAGAGAAGACATCACATCTAAAAACAATTTGATTTAGTACCGCTGAATGCTGGCTTTGCTGTACGGAGGAAAATCATGTCACGAAAAAACGTTCAGTACAACGATAAACTACCTGATGGTCAATATCGCAAATGCAATCCGCCTACCAGAAAAGATAATTATGTTATGTATAAAATGTCCTACACTGGTTTTCTAGACGAAGGAAGGAGTTCCAAACGTACGTAAACGGATCAACTCTTGGTTAAAATCACCTTTGCTCAAGCAAAATATAAAATAAAGGACTAGTCACTCAACTCTAAAATTTGACATGATTCGAAAGAAAGCATTTGTAATATGGATACTCAGTCAAAAATGCTTAAAGACTCAACGCCATAGCAGAAGAAAGAGAAGTACATCCGACTCTCTCCTACATGACGTAACTGTGTTAATAGATAGGACTGGAATGTGGAATTTTGCTTGACTGCAAAATCCGTGATACTGGATAATAATCCAAAATCTCCATTCACCTCAGAGGCTCAGACGAACGCTCAAAACAGCCCACTGATAAAGCCATAGCCGAAGCAGAAGTAGTAGCAGGTCCGTATGCATCGAGTGGCATGACTAGCAACTGGAATATTCCGTGACTGCAAGATCCGTGATGGTACCGGCATCTGGGATCTCCGTTCACTTCGTCGAGGACACAGATGCTCAAAGACTAAGCAGAAAACGACCCAATGTCGACGCCATAACAAAAGAAGAAGTAGTAGCACGTCCGTGTAAGTTTAGTGACAATTGGCGTAATTGAGAATAATTGAGATATGATAAGTGAGTGGAATATTCCTTGAATGCTAGATCCGTGCTAGCAAATTTTCTAGGATTTCCATTTATTTTATCTTATGACAACTGAGAGACGACGAGATGTTACACCTTGTTACATCCTTGCAGTGCACTGAACTCCAATGCTGTGACTGTCAAGCGTGGAAAACTGGCAAACCCTTCTAAATAAGAACTTGAAGACAAGTCTTGAAACATGTTCAAATTAATAAATGAAAATTGTTCTGCTATTTCTACGGGGTCCAAGTAGACACGAAAACACCTGGCTACGCAACGCATGTCATGCAGTTTGAAAGAGACTCAAAATACAAAAGGTGACAATAGTGACAAACATCATTCATGCACCGTGCCTGTGCAAAAAAATCCCCTTTAGTTTGTCGATCCCAGCAAATCCTTGCAGACGACGCGCTATGATGGATCATTCAAGATGGAGAAACTTAAATGCAGCCTTCAGCTTTAATTGATCATCTGTTACACAACATTTTTAAACGACAAGTCATAAGAGCTGGCAGTTGCTGCCGAATCGATGATAACCCATTAATCAAGGAACACAAGACATTTAAGCATTGCTATTGATTGAACACTGAAATTAATTCCACTACTCCGGTTATGCGTCATCATGCTGTCGTCATTAACCTGTCTTGGAGCCCTTTACAACTGCGACACATTAAAGTTCTGTGTAAACTGCTTTGTCGTCAGAAGGGCGGAAGTACCTACCGGGGGTCTTGTTAAAGTCGCTAATCTGCAAGATGACTCCCAGTAAAGTTATTTTGCATGCTTCAGATGTCAATAGTCGCCAAGAGACGCCATTTTTCAAAAAAAATTGGACCAATTTTGACTGCGAATAATAGATTCTGATCACAGCGGAGCAACTAACAAGGAACAGTCTATTATTGCGATGTAAATTAAGCAAGAATTGGATACCGTCATCAACAGACAAATACCTCTCTGGGAAAAGACATGTTATTCAAGAATTCTCAAAAACCACATCTTTGAAGAAACAGCAATGTTGCGGTCACAGAGGCCGGAGATTGCTAAAAAAACCAACACTATGCACGGAGAACGTTTCGCACAACTTGAAATAAACATCCCTACAACCCACAGCTGCCGCTGACCATTGTAATCGCACTGTTGTTTTTAGGTCAGGGTCGAAGACTACACAGACCTAAAAAACCTCACGGTCCTTAGCTAAAACCTACATAGATGCTGAGAGTTAAAATTTTCAGGACCACGTCATTGAACATTACTGATTATAGCAACTAGGATGCCTTGCACCAGAATGCTTGAGAGCCCTGAGTTGAAAATAAAATGGGACTTCATCGATCCTCGCAGAAAACAAGGACTGTCGTTTGGAGAATCCAATTCATTGGCAATGAGATTGGTGGGAGATCTGATAGATGCTTGACGAAAGTAATTCCACATTGTGCTGCATGTAGTAATATAATAATATGACTTATGACTAAGCTGATATTGAAACTTTGTACAACTTGAGCGAGGGTCGATCAAGGGCTTGGAGGATAGATTTACTGAGTGCCAAGAATGGATTGAAAAAATATTAATCTATGTATGCCTACAGAATGGTTGCGAGTTCAAACAATCTACATCGTTGCCCAAACGTTTATTTTTATTCTGGACGAAAGGAAAAAAAATGTTATTATTCTTAGATTAATTACGTCTGACAGTCGCAACAAAATCGCAGAAGCAAGCATCGCAGAAAAATCACATAAAGTAAAGTAAAAAACAGTTACTTAAAAAAAGTATCGAAGTTTTTAGTCGTTATTATTTAATTTTCCGAGATTTACCAAAAAACAGTCCCTATGGGGCTCAAAAAACGACCTTAGGAAAACTCTGTTGCTGCACTGCTCATTTATGATTCCATATGCTCTATGAAGATTTCTACGTCTTCAAAATGTGTTTGCAATTATAATTTCACTTTACAGGCACAGAAATACACAGGTGCTGGTTTACGTCCGAGCGAAACTCAATATTCAGCTGCGGGCACTCGGAACGAAGTTAAAATATCTCCGTGGCAGAACGAGAAAATTGTCTACCCCCTGAAAAAGGAAGAACGTGAAACTAGAATCGGTCGTTCCGATATGACCGAAAAGAAAATTTCACCGAGGCGTTCAAGATCTCGCTCCCCTGTCAAAGACCGCTTCAGACGTCATTCGCCGTCGCCCAGGTCGCCGCGACGCTCGTGGGCGTTGGAGAAGCGCCGCAGTCCCGACCCCGTCCGTGAACCGCCTCCGCCCCCGCTCTGGCCCGGACAAGACATCGAAGAGAAGCCCAAACATCCAGTTTGGGAGAGGAACGAACTCGAAGAGGACAGAAGATTCGATGAAAAACGCGGAAGAAATGAAGATAAATATACTCCGAGATTCAGCCCAAGAAGAGAAGTCAGCGACCGACGTGAATATGGAGGCGATAAGTTTGAACGCAACTACAGCTCCGAACGTAAAGAATACAGACGAGAGTCACCGCGCCGCGAAGAGAAGAAACTCTTCAACGAAGTCGACAAAGATTTCAACGATATCTACCAACGAGCTGTGGAATTCAGGCGCAAAACTGAAGAACTAAGAAAATCCAACGACCGTAGGAACAGGTCGTATGAGTCGCCAGAGGAAGAAGCGCCTGCTAGAGAAGCTTCTCCGCGCCCAGACCGTTCAGAAAAACCGAAACCAAACTGGATCCCGATTAAAATTCAAAGCAAAGATGTTGATAAAGAACGAACGAAGATGTGGCTAGAGCCAGCTATTAAGGATAAACGAGACAAAGCTTCCGTGGAAATAGCCGAGCGGATACTGGAACCTCACAACTTTACCGGCGAGCAGAGACAGAGAGTGATGGAAGAGCTCAAACTCACCGTGGCCAACATAATGCTGGAAATGTTTAAGGATCAAGACGTGTCTTACATCGAGCTGGTGATCAAGTTCCGAGCCAGATATGACGCGAAGGACGAAGAGAAGATCTTGCTAGATGTGCTGGCCAGTATGCCCAGCCATTACAAGAAGATGTTGAAGCGGAAAGGCGAAGGTATGTAACAAATGTTTTTTTTTACTTTATTTATTTATCAATCATGTGGTTCCCATAATACAAGCTCTGCTTAGTTTGGGGCTACATGATGCTGTGTGATTACGTCCCGCATTATTTATTTATTTAAAACCATTCTATACTACTTTACTAAAAACAGATCTAATTATTCGAGTTTTAAAATAAATTACTTTTTTGTCACTAATAGTTACTAAACTTTTATTACAAAAACTTGTTTACTGCAGAGTCCTCCAAAAGAGTACATCCTGAAAAGTATGTTTCTTGTACTTTTACATAATCATTCAATGGTTGTTTGTTTGCAGGTATCACAGAAGTCCCGCCAAAAATTGCAAGAGTTTCGCCCGCCTACGGGAGGGAAGGTGAGGTTTTCCTAATTCTTATAATGTCTAGACTCAAAATGCCGTGATCTGAAGGTATGCTTCTTTACTTACTGCAATTATTTCAGAACCCATGCAATCGAAGCTGTCTGCCGCAATCAGTGAGTATCCTTATCTTTTTAACTTTATTCTATATTTGGTCTTGTAAAGGGCTGTCATTTAAGGTGTTGTTTATTTATTGCTTTGAATATAGTTCCAGACTGGAATATACCAATCGGCCCGCCGAAAGTAATCACGATGCCGCAGTTAGCTCACCCAGTGCCTCCCATGATGGTACAGCCATCGGTTTACTTACCCATGCATCCGCAGATGTACCAGCCAAATTTGCAGGCGAATATGCACTCTAATATCAACCTAATGCCGTCAAACATAGTAGCGAGTATTCAGTCACAAATGCAGCCGGACTTCGAGTCTAATATGCAGGAGATCCAGTCGAGGATGCAGTCACATATTGAGTCAAATATGATGAAACCACAGTTGCAGCCGGAGACACAGCAAAACATTCCCGAACAGGAAGGTTACAACTTATACCTTTGTCAGGATGATTTCGAGCCGTTCTCTGAAAACCAGGCCGAAAAACTGAGGGCCTTCTTGGTGAGTCAAATGTTCAAAGCTTCCGAAACTGGTGATGGCTGGGCGCCAGATTTCGCCTTCAAAGGTCTGCACAGCATGCATCGTTACGAACTCTCTACCAAAGACGAAGTTTCCAAAAACTGGATTCAAAATTTAGATTTCAGCGATTTTGAATTTTTCAACGTACTCGTCTACACGAAGGAAGAGTTGTGGTACGAACGAGCCGCTATCTGGCTACCCGGACATTCTAGGTATAGAAACTTGGAGCCCCTTGAAAAACTGCGCTTGCAAAACCGACACGCCGCAGGCATCAATATAGGTAAGTGGAAGTTCGTCAAAAAGATCGTAACAGCTAAAGGAACGCGCCTGTACGTCGATATGCCGCCGTCGTCAGCGCGCGCACTCGAGAAACAAAAGATGATGCTGAGTTATGAACTGGGTAAAGTGAACGTATATTTGAAAGCTGTCGCGGTCGATAAGGAAGTTTTCGATGCAGGGTTGAAAGCATACTCCATAACAGACCCTTCTGAATTAGCTACAGCGGTACAGAATTCCCCGATGCCAACCTTACCGAGCCAACAAGTCGGCATAATAAAAGTAACTCTTAACGGAGCCAAGTCTTTGACGATACAACAAGCTGGCAAAATAAAAGAGATGATAATTTATAATCTTTTTAAATACCATCAACAGGGGGGAAGATGCAAAACGGACTTCCAAAAGTACGGTTTTTGTCCGCCCAACTGTGTCGGGTTACTGCCAGAAAATTCAGAGACGAAAAAATGGTTGATGGACCAATCTTTCGGAAAGTTGAACCGTCAGGCTATCGTAGTTTTGGACGGCGAAGATGCTCATATAAAATATTTCCGAATGTTCGGTACGTTTGCGATTAGTAACCAAAATCCAAGCTTTCTATACGTCATTGAAAAGTTGAGGACCAGCAATAAAGGGGTAAAGGGGTTGAATTTTCAGTTCTGGAAAGTGATTAACATGGAGCGCGCGCGGGGTAAGACCATAATAGAGATCGATGTGGATTTAGAGTCAGCGGAAACGCTTATAAAGTTAAACTTTAAGTTAGATTATGTTACTGAGGACCACATCACGATAACTGTGCGGTTTAGGTCCGACTACTCGCTGTCTAAACTACAGGAGAAGATAAAAAAATATAAAGCGGAACAAGTCGATAGTTATGATGTTGCTAATATGGAGTTGGATTCAGATTCGGACTAAATATAGGTACTCTCTTCATTTTCAATAACAAAATGATGATCTTTGATGCTGTTATTAGAATCTTTATCGTACAATTTACCTTTGCTATGATGGTTAGTAATAACAGAATTTTGGTTCCTACATAGTTATATTCCTTTTCATTCTTTTCGAAGTTTTGTAATGAAAGTAGTTTCTTCTTTATCATTTTGTTTAATTACAATTATCATCTTTTTAGTTAATTTGATTATGTTCATTTATTTTATTATAAGCTAATATTAAGAAGTGTGGTGTTAGTGCAAAACTACCTTTTCAATATTTTTCCTTACCTTAGTGTTGGTATATTATGTTATTAATAAATTTTGTCTTAATTTATTGGTCTTGTTATTCGATTTCATACTTTTCAGATTAAAATATTCAAACTTGTTGAAACTATAACAGTAAGTCTTATTTGCTTGAGTTTTACAATTGCTCTTGAACATTGCTTAAAATGTTTATTTACTATAATTAAAATATATTTGAATTTGTTTTACGAGTTTCAGCTGAAGATTTCAATGCCTTCAATGATCTCAGGTGCCTTTATCTGGACGTGTATTTCTCATGAGTCAGCTCTTCTGGTCCTTCGCACTTAGAAAACAGAAGACTTCTGACGGACCAAATTTAGGACTGGACCATGTCCAATAAGGTTAGTTAGTATAAGTTGTTAAAATGGGTCATTGTAATCTTTGCTTTTTTTCCTAGATTCTACTACGAGAAATCTGCGTGTAATCGTATAGTTCAATGATTCAATGGCGTTTACGACTCAAATAAAAGCTTCGAGTACCTCTGAAATATTTTAAATATGTATTAGTTATTGTGCTAAGTCTCATTTTCATCAATTTTTATAGCTATATTGGTGAAGGTTTCGATCCCAAAATCGAGATAATCACCATATCCAAAACCCTCTTGCCTAAAGTTTAATTAATTAAGACATTTTTTTTATCTCTCATAAGCCCGATGCTAAGATTTCCAGCAGCTCGTAACAGCAACAACAATAACATTGCTTATTTTATACACTGCTGGAGATAGGTCTTCTCTAATAAGGATGTCATATGCCCATTATCCCCACGTTAGGGATGCTAGTTGGAGATCGCAGGACACAGCTCGCACCGCCGACGCTGCCCCTCGTCGCGGCGGTCAAGAAATTTAGCACTGCCAGTGTTAGGCTACGCGATGCCACAGTTAGCCAATAACCGATAAGTGTTTCGAGCAAATTTTGTTCAAATTGAATTGCTATTTCTGATCTGCGTGTAACCTAGTCGTTCTCAACATAACAGGTAAACGGCACGGCATTGATATTTCTCAATTTTTATATGATCAGATTATATTCTGATGTCTCCACAATGGATGACGTTCATTCCATCTACCAAAGGTAGGTTTTAGTCTTTCAGCACATCTAGAGATACAACATTTACCAGCAATCTTATTCGTCCTGAATCTAAGTTTAATTCAACAAATCTATTCTAAAGGGCTTCGAAGGTACGTTTTTGCAATGCCAAATTTCAGATATCGGTACACTGAACTTCACAACGACAAGATAACAGTTGGAGACAATAGGAAGGCCTAAATTATACAGATAGGTATTATTTATCAGTAAGATTTTCATGTGTTTGTAGACAACTTTTAAAATTTCTATGAGGGTGAAAATAAGTAAGTTTATACATGTGATACCATTGTGTGGAATGGAAACTACAAAAATGTAGATTCTATTTAACTTTATGTCTTGTGGGTAACTCGAACTTTGTTGTTGGTGATATCTTGACCTAGATCCTGCATTCCAGTCTTTCCAATCGGATCCAGTTTAATCTGCGTTTAATTTATTTAAATAAGTATTAACTAGATTATTCTTTCAGGATTAACCATATGGTGACTTCGTTGGTTTATCTTCAATTTTTTATTTACTGTTCATTATTTTAAGGATCACTTGAAGTCTATAATATATTTCTAAGATCTACTAGCTATTACACACATGCCTTTCATTCATTGCAGATAGTAAACACAGTGCGCATAGCTATAGTTCGAGTAAGTTGAAATACGATTCACGGAAGCAAGATCATGGTGTGAAAGATGGCAGAGTTTTCAAAAAACCTGGTGGTCTGGGATGGTCTACGCGCAAACACTATCCAGATGAACGTTCTCATAAAGGTATTTTTAAAGCACTTACAATATACACTGGATGGATAAGATTTTAATTGAGCAGATCGCTTCGTCTTTAATTTAGATAAAAATATTAAAATATTTATTTCTGAACACATGACGGTGTAGGAATAAAACTAAGAAATAAAAAGCCAATTATGTAACTACCCACTTAACATTATCATCACATATAATTATTATCATATAATTATTTATGGGTTAGTTTTTTTTATACTTTAACAATGTAGGCTGAATCGCGGGTAAAAGTTGGTAACTACAATTCAGGACCAAGTTGAGTACCTTGCTGTAATCCTATATAGAAACTTAGTGCTTATCTTTATTTTATTTTATTGGTCATTGAATACACAATATTGTTAACATGCTTTGTATCTTTAGATAAAGTAAATATTTATGTTGTGTGTCTGTTGTAGGAAAGTCGTTATACACTATATCAAAAGCTTTGGTCAAGTTAATGTAGCTAAATAACGATCGAGTTTGGTTTTGTTTAAATTTTTTACACTTGTAATTGAAATAAATGTTTTTCTCTTATTATTTAAGACACTAACAAAGTCAATAAAATAGATCTGCTACTATAATACCGGGCTTCAATAAATGTAGAGATAATAGCAGCATCGATTGTTATGAAAACTAAACCTTATTCCGTTTTTTATAAACAGATCGGCCTCTCCTCAGCCCTCGTTATGCTAATGATGAATCCAAACTTCGACCTATCTCTCCTAACGCATATGAGGAAACTTATCAACCCAAAACTCACACAGTAGAGAAACCTAAAAATTACGAAGAACGACCCAAAGTCTATGAAGGAAAAGCTAAATTATATGAAGAAAGACCTAAAACTACTATGGAAAAGCCTAGAGATAATTTAACTGAAGAAAGATCTAAGAATGACGAAACACCTCAAGATGCTAAGCATAAACAGAGTAATTCGGCTTCTACACGGCCTGCAAGATACAGCGAACTCAGTCCTTTGATGTCTAAGATGGTTGAAGATGAACTCAAGGATATTATGATAAGCGTGAGTATTAAGTGATTGATGAGAATGGTACCAAATTGTGCCATATTAATGTTATCCATTGGTTTCCACCAATAGATTTCAATTTTGTCCATATTTATGATTTCTGCAGAGATTGCGTGGTCAGAATTATCTCTGCGATAGTCGAGGGTGCGAAAGGTACCATGACTTAACAGAACTGTCGCGCACCCGTGATGAATAGGTTTTGTCAAACAGAAGGTTAGGTTGTTTCTACTGGGAACACATGCAGTTTGTGTTCCTTTTTATGTCAGTAATTTCGTCACCTGGATTTTATTATTATAATTTAAGAGTCTGGCTCTTGTCGGTGTATTGATGCAATTCACTATATTTAGTTCTTTCAATTGCTGTCTCTTTCACATTTCCTCATACGACATGACGGAGACCTTCTCTTATATCTGGCTCATGTAGCTTATTCTTGGTATTCTTCTTCCACGCTTTCCTTCTTCTCCTTTCCATCGATGATGTTTCTAATGAAGCTGTCATGTCGTATAAGGTGTCCAATCATGTTCCCTCTTCTGTTGTGTATGTATAAAACAGTTTCCATCAAGACCCTTTTCTCATCGAGAGAATTTAAGAATTTCCTCGTTAGTAATGTTCTCAGTCCAACTGATCCTCTCTATCCTCCTCCAGGACCATATTCCAAACGCTTCTCTATCCCGTTGTATCATCGTCCATTATTGGTACATATACACCTGGGTGTAACTAAGTATCAAAAAATCATACAAGTACTGGGATTTACCCCGTTTAGTTCTACATTGTTTTAGTTTGTCCTTTAACTTTCACAGGTATGGCAGACGCTGCCAGACGATGTGCATAGCGAACCGGAGAAACAAGTAGTTGATAAACTGAAGAACGAAGCTGGAGATGATCTCAGAAACGTAAGTAGATATGATGAGAAAAAAACCGAGGCCTTTACATAGACTTTACACAATTTTTTAATTTAAATGGTTCCAAAATGATTAGATGAGGAAGGTTCATTGAGAATGTCTGATTTGGTAGTAGATACACCTACTACTAGGTACAAAATACATTTTACTTGGCTAGACATAAAAACTTTTTTCAAAATACTTTCTGAGTGGCCTGCTACCTTTACTAGCGAATCGTCCCGGCTTCACAGGGGTACATCATATTATGCTAGGGATGATCGATATTAAAAAAAACATCGACGTCAACATCGATCTTGAAATCGATCATAAAGTATCGATGTCCGATAAATATCGAAAGGAAAACATCGATGTTTTAAATGGCAAAATAAACAGTCTATAATTTAAAAAATCCCAGCATATTTTACACTCTGTAAAAAAGTAACTTAGTAAGCAGTTTTAATCAATTTCTTTGGTGATACAGATGATAACCATCTTTTGAATATTCTTTCCTACGACGGCTATGATCGACATTCATCGATGTTAGATAAACATCAATGTTTTTGCATCGAAGTAGCTGTGCAGCACAAATGTTTCGTAGGGTCACCAACGACTTGACTTCATTTATTTATTTATTGATAGAACCACCATCGACAATTCACATTACAGAACAGTAAAATCTATATCGAATATTATTGGACAGTGTGACATTGCCATTACAGGCGGTGACAATAGTAGATTAGTAGCCAAGGGCTGTAAGGCATCAATTGCAGCCCGAGATATTTCGCCTATAGTTCGAGGGTGCAATTGGTGCTTACACCCGAGCTAACTATTTTGCTTTACATCTCGATTGTGAGGTAAGTAGAAAAAAACCGGCATTACAAGAATAAAACATTTTTTTTCAAGAACAAAATTGAGCTTCGCCGTTCGATTTTTAAAATTGATGACTATTATACTCACACGAAGACAACGCTGAATAGCGACCTCTTTGGTCATTGGGCTGAATGCATGATGTCTATTGCCAGTATGATGGTTAGATGTATGCGAACTTTTTGAAAGAAAGAAGTTTTTTTTTTTAATCACGTACCGCCCTAGGTCTTTTCTAGCTACATTATTACCCTAGAGCGCTAATTAGTCAACTACAAGCCCCATTTGGAGGTAATAAGAACCTACTTACCGAACATGAGAGATGTAAAATATTATATTGTATTTTCAACAATTATCGGAAGATTTTAACCGATTGATACTAAACATTAACAAATAAACTATACACCTGAACCTTCCTTATGCATTACTCTGGCTATTGGTGCAAGCCGCATGAAAATCCGTTCAGTATTAGAGTTAACCGCGAATAGACAGGCAGACAGACGCGGCGGGCGACGTTGTTTTATAATATGTAGTAATCAAATTACAAGTAGGATTCAAATAAACCCTTTTTTTACAGACGATTGGATTGAACGTTACCAAGAGGCTTCTGAACGTCCACAATGGAATATTTGTTAAGGTAATTAATAATAACATAGTGTTCTAGCATTTTTTTCTAAGTTTTATCTGCGATTAGTTTGTCCAGCTATGAGTAAATTTCTGGTGGATTTTCCATTTCCTCCATCTACTTTTCACTTCGATTGCGAGAAAATAAAGCAATTCAAAATTAGACAATTTTCAGAAATTTTATTAAAAATTAGTCAACCTTCATAAAACATCACCAATACAGTTCTATTTTCAAAAAAAAGATTGCCGGAGCACCAAGAAGTCGAGTTTTTATGTAAGAGAACGAATGCTTTGTACGGGCTGATGATTTTAGACAAAAATAAAAAATAAAAAATGCTTTTTAGCCCGAGGTATTAAACTCGAGTTTTAGGCCCGCTTAGCTACACTTATTATGATACACTTTTTGAGCAAGAGAAGTGAAAATTTCTTTTTGTGTGTGATGTCTCCATAGTCAGCGTCCTTGTATAGCGCGATAGCCGACTGAGATAAAATATGTGCGGGTTCGATTCCGGCATTGCGGCACACACAGCTAAATCCATCGGCCTTCGACGGGCAGCAGCGTCTTCGAGAGTGACGATTATGTACATGTCCCCTTTATTAGGAAAGTCCGATGTCCAGCAGTGGACAACGTTTGCATGATTACATACATATTTGTTCCGTTACTGCAACGCAAACTTTGTAGTAAGAGACAAGCCGTGAGACAAATTTTTGTATTTTCTGCAAATATTTGTCTCGAGGTCTGGGTATTTTCTATGTATAATAAGTGTGTATTTACAAAAATCAACCATGTGGTTCCCACAATACGAGCTCTGTTTAGTTTGGGGCTAGGTGCTGTGTGATTATGTCCAGCATTATATAGATAACATTATTTACTAGCTTCAGTCCGCGGCTTCGCTTGCGTGGCACCCTGTTAAAAAGTAGCCTAGGTGTCACATGTTAAGGCGACTATAAGGGTCAAACCTCCCTCTTGCTCGCACTATTCAACATTTTTGAAGATATAAAATCACTGAATGTGGTTATGCTAAATAGCAAACCTTCACGGCCTACGGCCTATGTTTAGAAAATAACAATACTATCATTCAGCAATAATATCATTTTGATTCTATCACGATTTCTTACCAAAAAACTTGCACCAATGTGATCAATTTTGGTGCAAATTTTTTGGTAAGAAAACGTGTTGGGTTCAACATGATATTCTTGCTGAACCTTTTTGTTGTTATTTTATAGGCCGTGAAGGTTTGCTATTTTGCATAACTACATCCGGTGATTTTATATCTTCAAAAATGTTGAATAGTGCGAGCGAGAGGGAGTTTTGACCCTTATAGTCGCCTTAATCCATGTCATAAACTAAGTATATTCCAAGTTTTATCCAAATCCGTTGAGTAGTTTTTGCGTGAAAGAGTAACTAATATACATCCATCCATCCTCAGAAACCAGTGTTGGATGTTTTTGTCTTCTTAGGGCTCCTATACACGAGCGGCGTGCTGCCAACGGCAGAGTCAACGGCTGCCGTCGCCGCGGCATTCGTCAATGTCACCGTTAAAGGCATACCGCTCATGTATCAGAGCCCTTATATTTTGTAATAACATACTGACTCAAGAAACGCGCTTTAAGTTTTTATGAATATTACAGGTGAAACTACATCAAGATAATTTGATATCGGAGTCGGAAAAATGCAAGTTCGCGAGGAAATACGGTTTGATAGGCTACAAGTATTTTGGTAAAAATACGTACGGCGGCCGTCTGTGCAGCTGGCCCGAGTTAGACAAGCTGTATTCTGTCGAGAATTTACGATGTGGTACGTATTTAGCTATTCATTTAACTAGATTACTTAGTAGATATGCCATCTATGGGGCCGTAAGCAGATTTATTTCTATTTGTGACTCCCCTCTCCCCCTTGTCAGCAAAAGTAACAAAGCTCTTATACCCCCCTCCCATGCTTACGTAAACATTGGTACTTACAACTCGTCAATCGTAACGAAACTATAGATTGATGGAACAAATTTAGACAAGTGAATAGCGCGGTAATTCCCCTACTCTTAGCGAGTACCTAAACGTATTCAACATTTGTGGGAATCCCCGAAAATGTGTTTCGTTTTTAAACATGGACACTGTGTGGGTTGCCTATGTGTAAAAAAAAAAACTACTTCTGACGTAATCACCATCTAGACCCCCCATGTCATCACAAATAAGCAAAGCAAAGACCCCGCCGCCCCCTATACTATCTGCAGAACATGCAAACATTTGTCCCGCGGCGGGAATCGAACCTTTTGAAAAAAATGAGAACCTTCTGCGTCTCAGGCGGACGCGGACCTTCACTCACTGCGCCATAGAGGCCGTCACTCTGCTATAGGTCGAAAATGATGATGATAAGACTATAGTTAGGTACGTTTTGCACACTCATGCCACATGCCACAAAATATGTATTTACGTAGTTTCATCCAAATCCGGTCAGCCGTTCTGAGGCCGCATTTAGTAACTCTGCGCACCGAAATCCTGACCTGTTCCTGTCTGGTCCTGTTTTTACAAACTGAAGCGAAGAATTCACTAGACGGACATGCCCGCCGGACCTCGCTACTATAGGTCTGTGCAATGCTTGCTAGTGTAGGACCGTCGCAGTCAGTCTGGCGGTTGAGACACAGACAACAAACTGATGAGTCTGTATAGTGTATTGTGGCGACAGACATACCCGTACAAACTGCCCACGGCATGTCCGTCTAGTGAATTCTGCCTTTAACAGTTTGTTAATTAACATTCTTTGAAGTTGGACAGATGAAATGTCAAAGTATGCAATTAAAAATGCGGTGCAGACCATTTCGGTGTGCAACTGAGTTGTAAATGAGGCCTCTGGCGTGATTGAGTAAAACATCCCTCCATCCAACAACAAACAACTATAGCAGCCTATGCAGTCCACTGCTGGACATAGGCCTCCAATATAAGAAGGGGGATATGCCCATAATGCATGCATGGGCATGGGGGTTGGGGATCGCAGGGCATTAATTATTTAATAGTAAATCAGACCTAAAACTTTTTTAAAGATAAATCTGCTTGTTACAGGTAAAGCTCCTGCCTCCCTCTCACTAGAGTACCAGTTCATGACATGTCCACCAAATCTTAAAACTATTTTCGATGGCAAACAAGACTACAGTTCTAAAGAAATCGAAAAGGAAGTCGCGAAAAGAATTGTGAATCTTCAAAGCAAGGCTATCGTTACAGCTGATAAAGTGTTAGCTGAAGAAGCAAAGAAAGAAATCGCTAAGAAAGATAGCAAAGTTTCAGATGCTAAAGCTGAGGCAAAAGTCAAAGTCGAAGAAAATAAAACTAAATCTCCTAACACGGGAAAAACTGCTGTTGCATCGAAAACAACAGTTGAACCAAAAGGTGTAGAAAAGAAGCCTCCTCCCACAAAACCATCAGAAACAAAGTCTGTCAAAGAAATCACACAAACGAAACAAAATGAGATAAAAAACACCAACACAACTAAAGCAGAACCAACTAAAACAGTTGTGAACAAACCTATTGCTTCGACTAATTCTGTTACAAATGAAGTAAAAACTGCGACCAAAGTAGAACCGGCGAAAACGACGACCAACAAACAACCAGTTGCAGTCAGCACTCCTAAAAAAGAAATAGCACCAAAATTGTCTGAAAAGCAAGCTAATGTTGTAGCCAAGCCAGTAACAACCATCTCCGCCAAAAAAGATGGTATTCCAGGCAATGAAAAGACACCAGACGTAAAAGTAAAAGTGGAACCAACTAGCACAGTTGCTGAAAGTCAAACTAAAACTGTTGCTAATGAACTAGCTAAAGCCATACCTAAAGAAGGGACCAAAGAAATAGCCAAAGTTGTTTCTAATGAACCAGCCAAAGTTGTTACGAAAGAACCAGCCAAAACGATACCGAAAGAAGCAGTGCTAGCTAAAGAACCAGCTAAAGTGGCACCTAAAGAACCAGAAAATTCGGTACCGAAAGAAGCAGCCAAAGTGCTAGCTAAAGAACCAGCTAAAGTGGCACCTAAACAACCAGCAAATTCAGTACCGAAAGAAGCAGCCAAAGTGCTAGCTAAACAACCAGCTAAAGTGGCACCTAAACAACCAGCAAATTCAGTACCGAAAGAAGCAGCCAAAGTGCTAGCTAAAGAACCAGCTAAAGTAGCACCAAAACAACAAGCAAATTCAGTACCGAAAGAAGCAGCCAAAGTGCTACCCAAAGAACCAGCTAAAGTGGCACCTAAACCACCAGCAAATTCTAGCAAACCTACAGCCAACCATAAAGAAATAGTCAAACCTAAACCAGCTGGAGTTAAGAAAATTGATACAAAGACAGCACCTAAAGCACCAACTAAAGCAAATATCAAAGACACGCGTAAAGCTCCCGCGATAAGCCCTAAGAAAAACATTAAAATTGAATCACAGGGCAATGATTTTGACGAATTAAATGATCACGATATACTCGCTCTGTTGTCTAGTGGTATCATATTGGACGAATGCAGTGGATCTGATGAAGAATGAACGTGTCACAAAAACACTTCGAATTATAGTGTGTCCAACATATTGAAATGTAGATGTTTATGGAATAGAATATGGGATAAAGCTACAGACAAAATGGCCCTACGCCACGTATGCCATACAACGTGGGAGAGTTGGTATGCACACTTGTTTTGCGTATACAACGCATATTGAAATCAGGTGCTGTTATCATTTCTCAGGTGCACTACTTCTAGTACACGTTCCTTTAGTATCTGACGCGCTGCGAGCATAGGTTCTAGAAACCACTAGTCACACGTGTGGGGTAGCGTACGAACATCTCCTCTACCTTCCCATACCGATCTGGAAATCGCATCGACATTGCGTAGGAGGCGTGTCATTGCGTTACATAAAATAAGTGTTGAGATATCATATGCTACTACTAGTTTCTATTGCATAGTTTTTCATATAAAATCAAGAGTCCAGATTCATAATGCGTTACATACATTGCATATGTGGACTCAGTTTGTCCCCACCTTTAAAACAGCTTTTATATAGGTGTTGAATTCGATGCAACTGTTATGCTTGTGTATTTATATAAGGAAGTGTTTTTAAGTATCCCTAATAGCGCCATTGTATTTGGCTTTAGGTTTTGCCGAATTCAGTCAAATATAAATTAATCCTATGTAAAAAGCATTATAAATATATAAACTTTTTTAGCATTATAAAAGTTTATGCCATCATAAGGATGTTGATCATATTATCACCATAGTGTTAGTGAATTGAGTAAAATAAATAAAAAAAATGAATTTTGCTATTTTATTTCTGAGTCACAAAAATTTTGAGTATTTAGAAGAGTATTCTAAATTTTCTTGAATTTATAATGATTATTTAGGCGCTTCAGGCATTTCTACAATTTCTTCTTCAACCTGAAAAGAGAAAATAATGTTTTAAAAGTTAGTAAAAGTTAGGTCAGGGCCCCTATCGTTCCTTGCAACAATTCGTTTATGCCTGGTAGTCCGATCGGTAGTCCGACTATCGGACTACTGGGAATGAAATGCCAAAAATTTTTCCTCGTAGTCCGATTACGTAGTCGGACTACTAGGACACGCTGAATTTTTACTCAGGTATTCCTGCCAGTCCGACCGGTAGCACGGTTTTCCAAACCTCAGCCGGACGCTGAATTCGTTTACTGGTCCGGTTTTCAGTTACCGTTTTCTTCCTGAAGTACCAGGGTGGCATAAGTCACAAAGAGATCTTACATTTTGAGCCAGTAAGTAGGTATAATTATGGAATGATCTGAAGTCTGTTTCCTCAGCTCGACGCATCCATCCTGCTTCATACATTTTTTCACATTTTTAGATAAGTTTCTGACCATAAAGTACCAGGAGATTATAACTCGATAGGCTATGAGAATGATAATTTTACTAAGAAAAGCATTTTATTCCAATCAATTAGTAGCCTCCCCTAGTCGCTATATTCTCCTGGTATTTGATGTGAACAATTGCGCAAAAAAGATCAGCGAAATTTATCAGAACTACCAGGGCAATATAAGTAGCAAGGAGATAACGGGAACCCGACAGTTTCTCAAAAACTATGCTCTAAACGTCAACTCATACTTATCTACTACTGAAGCTCGATCACGAATATTTCAGACATTCGTTGCGTAAACGTAACGTGCTTACTACACGATACTTTGGTTGCGATCACGAAGCAGTACGTTACAGTATCGTTAACACGAGACGTTCTTGAAAGTGACGTCATTCTGCGTAAATAAGGATGAGCACCGATGATTGAAAAGTGAACAAAATGAATGAACATAGACCTAATATTTCATTCAAAATGGTAATATTTGAGTGTTTTATCCTCTTTGGTTACTGTCAGTGACGTTCGGTGTTGTGATATTCTCAACGATAATAATTTGAAATTATTCAACAATTTTATCAATATAAAGTTAAAAACAAGTCAGCTGCAATACTTGCATTTGTTAGAATTTAAGAAAAAATAAGTACCCACCTACCGTAGTTCTTATATAAATAAAAGTTACTTTGTGATCGCAAATCAGCCGATACAGCATTTTTAGACAGTTTTATTTACAGTATGGTGATGGAGTGTCCACGCAGGAAGCCTCGGCTCATGGAGCTTACGTAAGAAGACCCATGAAGATAATTACCTACCTACTATTGGTAACATTTTATTTTTAACCGCAAAAGAATGGAAAACTCGAGGCAAGCCTTTGCCCAGCTGTGGGACAGTGCGGGCTAAAAACAACAACAACATTTTATTTAATGGTTTTCTAAGTTAGAGCTGGCTGGACCGCCTTAGAAGGATGCGGAAACAAGCACTGCACTTGACTGTTATCCTAACTAAGATGTTAGCCTATACATAGTAATACTGTGTAGGTATTGTCTTATATAAATCCTGTCTATTTATTGTTTTAGAATGAAGTCAACCTGTGGTGGAGCCTTCGCCGGGGCCAAGCCAATCCGCCCTCACTAAAACTTCTTACTTGGACGAAGTCACGTGGCGTCCGGTAATTAGGAATGATTTATTGTTACATTTACCTTTAAAAATTACGCCCTAGGTACAATGTTAAAACTAAAGTGCTTAACCTGAAAATATAATTGAAAAAACATGTTTAATTAAACTTTTTATTTAGTAAGTACTGTGGTTTTTATTCATAACTTTAGAAAGGATATAATAAACTTAGAACTGAAATCAAGAAATACAGAGTTTAGTGATAAAACGAAACGAATTGTATTAAGCGGACAGACTGTGCAGAAAGAGAAACACGGTGGAACATACATTCTTATACAATAGCTAAACTGCCTATTTCCCTACTTTCAAGGAAGTTAGTGGAAGGACTATCAAGGGCAACTCATAGGACCCTTTAGCTTGGTCTGACACAGGGTTGAAAAAATATACCGCATTATTATAGAATTCCTTTTCTTGTGCAGTGAGCTCTGCCAGAAATACAATTCAAAATAACCCTTTGACTAACTTCCCTGATAGCAGAGAAATACTTAGGCCATTTAGCAAAAGTAGGTAAACGTACATAAGATACCTAGACCAATTTCCTACCTAATTTAATATAGGTAGCTATTTAATGAAAGTTATGTTTTTTCTCTACTCCAATAAACTTGGCAGAAAGATAGTAGTTAATTCAATGAGTTCCTTTTCTTTTTCAAAATTCTCTAGATCACAACATTTTGCTTATGCTAATTCTTACAATTTGAACCTTGTTAGACCCTTAGAAACATACTAGAAGAAAATTTAGGTCCCAGTGCATACCTACCTAGTAATTTATACGCACAAAATCACCAGAAAACAAACAATCTAAAAATTTAAATACCTTACGAAAGTTTTCTCACTGACAATTTCGCGGTGCATAAACATTCGTACGGCTACGAAGGCGATGCGACGAAACGTACGTCAAAAAAGTGCTCGTGATCGCGTTTTCATACAAAAGTCTTTACGTAACTACACACCGACGATAGGATGTTTACGAGAACGTATGTCAAATAATTCGTGATACCAAATTTTGTGTAGTTAACGTTACGGTATCGAATGCCATACAAAATGCTTACGTCTACGATACGATGACTTTGTCGCAAATATTCGTGATCGAGCTACTGATCTCTACTTTATTATGTCCATATACGATTTGCTAGAAAGGGATGCATACTTTATCTAAATGCGATTGCTGCGACTTCTTCGTACCAGGGCGGCAGGGCATTTCTATGAAACTGCATAGCACTAGATTCGAGCGCCCTGGTACGATTTTCGTTGTAAACTTATTATTACTCGATAGGCTATGAAAATGAAAAATTTTACTAGGAAAACCATTTTATTCCAACCAGTAGCCTCCATGTTAGCTACATAAGTTAACATAAGACACAAAGAGATCTTATATTTTGAGCCAGTAGGTAGGTATAATTATAGACTGGTCTGAATCCCATCATAATCATCATTCGCCCTTAGCAGTCTACTGCTAGACATAGGCCTCCCCTGAGCGCGATTGCGCCCTGTCCTGACCTCGACGCATACAGCTTCTACCAGCAACCTTACGCAGATCGTCACTCCACCTGACCGGAGGGGCGGCTACACTACATTCACCGAAATGCGGTCTGTGCTCGAGAACTCGTTTACCCCAACGGTCATCGGTTCTTCGGCAGATGGCAGCCTGCCACTTCAGCTTACTAAATTCTCTAATCTGCATACTTTAAAAGTAACCAGAAGTACCAGGATAGCATAAGTCACGTTACTAGTATAAATTCGTGCGCCACTTTTCCGCATTTGAGGCTCTAGTAATTTTCTCGATGTGGATTATTTCAATAAATACGAGAAAGTAGTATTATTTAATTCAGAAGTACCAGGGTAGCATAGAAACAAGAAGGTTTCACCTCATGAGTTCATTTAAAGTGCCGACAACTGAGGCTTCTTAGAGCAAAGAGGATATAAACAATATTAATTTCATGCAAATCCAGATGGAGCGATTTATGATAATTTTTTATATATTTATATATATTTACACGACGCCCTGTTTTTTTTATTAAGAACTAGCTTCTGTCCGCTACTTCGATTGCTTAGTAAATGGATAAACAGCCTATGATTGTGTTAAACAAGATCACAATCTATGTATTTTCCAAGTTTCATCCAAATCCGTTTAGACGTTACAGAGTAGAAACAAACACGCTTCACACACACTAATTCGCATTTATAATATTATTTGTAATGAGGTGATGTGATTGGCTTGCGTTTGACCACATGTCGTCTGATGGTAAGCGAAGATGTTCCTAATAACAGAAAAAAGTTTCTATGCAAATTCTTTGGTTCAATTAGCTATATGGACTATGTAATGCAATACCTCTTTAATCGTGGTCTTGTCCTCTTGACGTTATTTTTTGCTCTGACATTATAAAATCGGAAACAGTTACCATTTTTACCTCCTGCTGTATTCTGATTGCCTAGTACTTTTAGATTACAACTATATCATCAATATATTGTTACTATGCATGTGTGTGTGGTTGAATAGTAGCATCTACAGAAGCTTCACTCCGCAAAAACATTTAAATAAATTGCGACTTTAGCTGCGATGCAATAAAGTATTATTCAGCTCACACCGCGCTCAGTATCAATATTTATTGATTACCTACTCCTTGCATCCCTTTCTATCGTGTAACTCTATCGATACTGACGCGATCTCTTTGTGACTTATGCTACCCTGGTACTTCAGGAAGAAAATGTTAACTAGCCTGACCGGAATTCAGCGTCCGGCTAAGGTTTGGAAAACCGTACAACCGGTCGGACTGGTAGGAATACCCGAGTAAAAATTCAGCGTGTCCTAGTAGTCCGACTACGCAATCGGACTACGAGGAAATTTTTTTGGCATTTCTTTCCCAGTAGTCCGATAGTCGGACTACCGATCGGACTACCAGGCATAAACGCAACAATTGGGATTTCAACCGATTTTGTTTACAAAGTATGTAATTCTGTTAATAGCACAGTCTTAGTACTTTAAATTGTGCTAATAGCGCGTAGCATTAACGCTTTGAGTGCTGATTAACACTACGCGCCGTACCTATTATATCGGCGTAAAGGCCGTATCTACATGCTCTGGCATGGTGCGTTGCGTTGCATTGTTGCGTTGTTGTGTCTTGTATGTCCGAGGCCCGCAGTCAACGTGTTAAATTCTCTTTGCTATTAGGTGGAGCTTTGGCGGCATCGAATAATCCACAAATAATACTTTGCATGCTATCGGCAAACGTAGTGTAGGACGCCCTCCGGCCAGGTGGGGTGACGATCTGCGAAAGGCTGCTGGTAGAAGCTGGATGTGTCGAGCTCAGGACAGGGCGCAATGACGCTCATTAGGGGAGGCCTATGTCCAGCAGTGGACTGCTATAGGCTGATGATGATGATGATGCTATCCGCTTATCTAATCAGTACATAGATTCTAATACCTACGAATATAGGACTGGTAGTACTTAAGGTATGTAGGTTAGGGTAGCGAACCTAACTACTGCATCGCTCGCATAAGAGAGGAAGGTCGTCTCTTCTTCGGAGCCGCTGCAGCTGCTTTCCTTTTATCCTCTTCTATTTGGTCAGATAGATTGTAGACGTCTTTTGGGACTACCTGTGTGTAGGAATTTGAAAGGATAAGGATTGGAAAATGAAAGGGATGGAATGGAGTGTTAGTAGGTTCTCTGTTTATGGTATGTTGTCCCTTGGATTCACGCTTGGTTATCGAAGAGAAAAAATCGAGAGACACTAAAAAATATTAAGTCAATTTTAAATTTTTTACTTAATTTTATAATCTGTTGCTTGGAAATAGAGTTCATATTCAAACTTTTGTATTCTATTAGTTCTTCGGTATAACACGTCGCAGCGCTAGTGTTCAACACAGTAAAGATAGCTACACATCCATGATTGGCGTCTGACACGAACTGACGTCTGACGTTTTTCACCTGAATCTAATTTCAGTTTTGTTTTGAAATTTCTGTCATCACAATCTTTTCTTTGGAATTTTTATTGCTTTTAGATGACTATGTGTTTCAATTATAAGTGAAATCGTATAAAATGGGTGCTACTAAATGTAGCGTCCCTACGTGTGAATCAAAAAATGATAGTGGTATCATAATACACTGTTTTCTCCAAACGCCCTATAGGCAAAGTTTGTGGCTTAGTCAAATAAACTCTACATTTTTGAATTCACCTAAAATTAATAAAGTAATGGAAAAAAAAAGTTTGTTCCAAACATTTCGTGCGTAAATTTTACGAAAACGGTTGTCTTATAAGCATAATTATTGCGCGACCAACTCTGTTTACGGCGGCAGAAATTTGCAGTGGAATTCCAAAAGATAGACAAAGTAGCGATGTGTCAACTCGGTTTACCAACTCGGTTCAAATCGGTTTAACGATCGAACGAGTCAAACCTATTCAAGGGTTTGACCAAATCGGTTTGAAAAGCTTGCCGACGCGCCGCGTGTCGTGCTGTTCGTGCCTCGTGCGTCTTCGGGTCGAGTCGAGTCGAACGAACTACGATACGAACTAGCCGCTAAATAGATTATAGAGCGCGCGAGCAGTGAGTAAGTGTGAGTGAGATAGGGGGTTGGGTCGCGCCTGACCAATTCACATAATTTTCTTTCACACTTTTTTCTTGTAATGTTTTCATGATTCAAAATGTAATTAAGTACTGAAATCTAACTTCCTACTCGGTCTCTTAGTCCTACACATGGCTATGAGCAATAAACACGAAAATAATAATTTTCCCGCTTTTTCCAATAACACGAAAATAAATTAATAATTCAAAAATGAAACCACTTTTGAGAAAACTAATATTTTTGTTTTATTATACTTTATATGAGCTTTACATACATTAAAGCAAAAAAACAAACAAATTAAATATTTATTTGTTTATTTAAATTTACCACATACTTACGGGTAGTTGATATTTGATGTATGTCAACGACAATAAAAATACCTAAGGTATTATTATCACTCATGCTGATTTGTGTATTTTGTGTTCATTATTCATTAAACGTGTTACTCATTTTAACAAAAAACAGTTTTTTTCTTTAATTTTTAGTACACTACGTCTTATTCATGAAAAACCATTTTTTAAGAAAATATTAATTAAGAATAAACCAATTACGTTCATAGTACATACCGAACCATTCGATCTAACTAAATCACATCGGTCAATACAATTTCAGTGCCATCTGCCATTTTTTTTGTAAGCTCTTGTTCGATTTGGATGCAAATCGGTTTGAATCGGTTTCAAACCGATTTGCTTATTTTTTCAAACAGAGTTATCCGAGTTGTGTTTTTAACCGAGTTGCCCATCGCTAAGACAAAGTGAGTAGATTCCCATGTACTTTTAATATACTATTTCAAACATAGTAAAATAAGCATCGTACGAAACGAATTCATCAATTTCATTCGTTTTTGAATATTCAAAAATTATGTAGGTAAGAATAGGGCTGTGTAAAACACCTATCAACTACATTTTATCGACTATCGATGTTTTGACAAACATCTATGGACGAAAGGTGTGTATGCGTATAAGTTAGATACCTACTACATACTCTGATTATTTACAAGTATAATACATTATACATAAATGTATGCAGAGTGTAAAAAGACTATAGATTTTAGAACTATTTAATTGTAATAAAATGTCAAGGATTTATTTTATAATATACTCTTGAGTTATTAGAAGTAGGTTTTTAAAGCTTTTATTGTAAATAATATTTCAATACATTATATTTCAGGTGATGAACTATATAATGTAAATAAAATACCGAATTGTCTGAGAGACCAAAACTTAGAGACTAAAATATTGTTAGTCCAATTGATCAACCGAAACCAGATCCTGATAAGTAGCCGCCATACAAAAACAGCAAGACTGATGAATCGTCTACAGATGATCAAGGTAAAATTCTTTATTACATGCCATTCTTCAACTATAAACTTACGTTATTTTTAATGACATGCATGCATTGAGATATTATATCTCCTACTATAGAGTAACAGTCCTCAAGTGAAATCTGTCGGAAAGCGTATTTGAAATAAATAAACTTCAAAATGCCAATTTGCGATAACTTAGACCTT